>OZ037994.1:34029039-34084039 GCA_964035705.1 Porites rus
TTCCCCCTCTTTTTTCTTTTTTTGGATATTTTCTGGAATTCGTTTCAGCAAAAAAAATTTTAAGTCGTGCCCTTTCTCTTAAATACAAAATGAAGATTTTCTTTTGACGAAAAATCGTGAACTGCGCTGCGTGAATACCTTTAAAAAAGTCACGAATGCGCGTTGTCTTGCTTATGGCTAGAATTAGTTGATTTTTGTCTTAAGTACTGGTGTTTAAGACGGACAGTCAATCACTTTCAACCCATTTTAAATGTTTTGGTCGTACCTAATGAAAAATCTTGATTATGAGGCTGAATTCGCGAGCGGGCAAGATGAATGAAATCTGCGTTCTGATTGGCTACCCGAGCGGGCAAGATGGGCCTATCTTGCCCACTCAGGATTTCTCGCGTTAGTTTCGCAAAGGAGTTCTCTTTCTTTGTCAAGATAGCTTGACGTTGGCCTCGTTTTTATTTTCTTCTCGGTCCGTTACAACGCAAAAAAGAACCTGGTCAATATCCAGCAATCTTGAACTCACAAGGTCCATTAGGCATCGGCCACTCGCAGATTGTTTTTTTAGGAGTTTAATTCCACTTTTCTAATAAGCATTTGTCCGTCCATTTTTCGTTGGAGTCTCCTCAAGGCTTGAAGTTTGTGAGAGACATTTCCTGTACGGGACAGCCCTGTGACAAGGAAAGAAGGTTGTTGGGCTTGTTGATTGCTAGCCGATAATGTTATCCTCCAACTCAAAAGCTGTGGGCTATAGTTTAGTTTGCATACAGCAATTTCCCTTGCTAGAGGACAAATGACCCCTAAATTTAGTTCAGAAAAAATGACTTGACAGCACCATACCTGTTCCGTTTTCTTCGATGCAAACCATATGTTGAAGCCTTTTGAAAGTTACAGTACAGTAGAATCGGGAAATGCTGACTTTTTTTGTTATACATTCTTAGAGGCACTGTATTTCATGACTACGTACATCCAAACTTTGAGTCTCAAATGGAATGGATCCGAAAGGACCCGTTTACATTTTGGCAGGGCAAAAATGTCTACAGACGAATTGACGACTTGAATGTTAATGAGGAGGACATTGCAAGGGCTATCGACTGGAACGAAAAAGAACCGGCTTGCCGAGCACAGAACCTGGTAACCAAAGTACTGAGGGGTCAGCCAATAAAAATGATAGTGATGGGCGGATCAAATTCAGCCGGTGGTGGAGTTTCTAATCACATGCGCCTTTATCATCAACTTTTCTCTCAATGGTGGAATAGTGTGATTTTTCCACAAACTAGGTCTAAGCTCACTGTTGAAAATCTATCACTTGGAGGAACCGGAAGCGATTTCTTTACCTTTTGCTTCCAAAATTTTGTTACCCAAAATGGTCAACCAGATATAGTGCTCATCGAGTTATCGGTTAACGACTATGGATATTTACACGGTGCAACGGCTAAACCAATGGAGCTCTTAACTCGACGGGTCCTATCATTTCAGACGCTGCCGTTAGTGTTGTACGTCAGTTTAGTTGATCTTGTAAAGAAAAGTGAATCTTTGGAAAGCATAGACAACCCCAATTGTCATAACTTGGAGGACTTAGGGCAACGAGAACTTGCAAAACACTATGAAATAACTTTGCTAAGCTGGCGTGACATTCTTTGCCCTGTGAACAGGAAGACTCGAAGGCGTCAACCCTATCTACGACCAGGAATGGTGAATAAAGATCATTTGCATATAGATGTAAAAGGACATGCTCAAACTGCTTTAATGATGATTCGATACTTCCAGAATTCTCTTGAGAGGGCAGCAGTAAGCGCCTCGTATGGTCTACAGCCACAATGCGCGAACCCCGGTTTGAGCCCTCCCTTGTACGCTGATGCATCGTCGCTTGTTACGAACCCACTGTGCTGGGCGTATGTCAATCCAAGATGGGGAAAATCTAACGTATTTCAAACTCTTCAAGTCACTGTTAAAAGGAAGGAAAAATTCGAGGAGCTTCCATTAGAAAACATTGAAGCAAATGTGGGATACAATAATGATAAGGATGACAGGAGCGACGCCTTTGGTGGTTGGAGGTCTGCTCGGGCAGGCAGTGTAATTGAATTTTCTTTTCAAGTTCCAGCTGCGACGAATTATAATGGGTATGTATCTAACAGTTACTCACTAGGCATGGTGATTCGACGTTTGACCCAAAATTCAGGACAAGTTAAGATGTGGTTGGACAATAGCAAAAAAGCTGCAGTAACCATCCTGGGGAAAAGGTTTGGTAGAGTTCACTTCCAAACTCGCGTCTACTTTGTAGCCTCAAAGGTCCTTCCTGGCCAGCATACCTTAAGACTGGAGACAATAGGAAACAAAGCAATTGGGCTTTTAGTCAGTGGTATCGTACTAGGTCCGTCTGGTATTCGGGGATTTAGGGGTTATAAACCTACTGGCACTTTAGAAAAAGTGTGGAGTCGGGAAGACTATGAAAAGTTTAAAATATGATCAAATGCACTTAAAGAGGAATAGCAGAATTGGAAAACGACCCAAAAAACAGATAAAATATTATTGTCTTAGAGCTAGCGAATGAGAATAATGTTCCTCGTAGGTATTAGCTTTCTCGTTTGGCACCGAACATCTCTACGTCTAAAGTTCTAACGACTGTCATGTTTTCGTAACAGTTTTGTAAAATGTCTCTTTTGAATCACAATGAACAACCAAGCCAGAATTTGCTACTTAATGCGGGCGCGCGGAAGTATTTTTGTAAAGTCGTGAAAATGTCATTTTCTATACGCAATCAAAACATGTAGTAAAAGCACGAGCTGGATTATTCTTGGATGAGACAAGAATAAGAAAGATCATAAAGAGCTTCGAAGAAAGCTAGTCGATCATTGCCTGAAACAGTTCGAAACACGGCGGTCACCAGCAGCAAACCTTGAAACACAGAAACAAACAAAGTGGATCGAAATGCACCAATCACAAGTAAATATGCTTTTCCTAAGAGGTCCTCTAAGATGATTGACGGAACAGAAAAACCCAAAATTCCTTCAAAACATACGCGAGCTCTGTTGGCCCAGGCAAAAGGGAATCTTTTTTCTCATTTAAACGCCCGCTGTTAAAAGTTGACTTGGCTGGAAGGGTGACCCTCTCTTCCGGGACATCTTTTCTCCCTTAACCGACTGAAAAAAATCCTGTCATGAACGATGAAGATTTACGAATTATGGATATACGTTCATTAGCAAATCAAATTCAAAGTTCTTTCAACAAAAGTTTACGTTATCTCGAGCTGCTCGTGCGGATGGAAATCCCTAGAGTACTTTGTTTAAGGCATACCATTGTCTCTTAACGTCTACCAAGAAAGCGTTTAAGACCTATCTTATAAATTTCAAGTGTGCGTTGCCGATATGGCTACGCTCTTACCCTACACCGGGGAAGTTGTGAGCTTATTGCCAAGCCAAAGTGGACACAGTTTGACCTTTTTTGGAATGCATCGTCACAAAAAGCTTCGATAATGTAAACTTTACTGGAAAGAACATTACTTTAAATTTACAATTCTAAAGTTCTACCGATAAATCCATTAGGTCCTATCGTTTATGGTTTATACTTTTTACGCGACAACGTTTTTTCAACCAGGTGTCACCTTGTAAAGGGGTCTTAGGGCTTGTTTACATGGAGGTGGGGCACCCCGGGTAGGTGAGGTCACTCGCTTAGGTGGGGCAACCTGCCTGTCCATATAATCGCTAATTATAATTTGATCACGTTTACATGATGGGTTGGGTGATCCGCCAACGCGGGCAGCCCGGTCTGCCAGACCGGGTAACCCTCCCAGCCGGGTTCAAATTTTGCCATGTAAGCGTTTCAAGGTAAGGTAACCCGCCTAGCTGGGGTCGGATTCGTCAAACATCAAATTCGCGCAAAATTCGCTTTGGCGGTGGCTTTGCATCATTATTAAAGGTAACAATATAAAGGCACAGCACTGAAGGTTGCAGCAAGATCAGAAAGTGGGTGTAGAAGAGCATTAATCGCCAAAATACGTGGTTTGACAGCAGTTTTCTTGTTCACGTGCTTGGCGACGATTCAATAATCTTGAGAAAGTGCACCGCGGGATGGAGGGGTTGTGAAATTGCATGTAAAGGAGGGTTATTTTTTTCACCCCACCTAAGCGGGTTACCTCACCTACCTGGGTTTTCCCACCTCCATGTAAACAGGCCTTTAGACAAGAAACGTATACTGGGGGTTAGCCTACGATGCACTACTAACTAGCAGGGAGCGTAAACTGCAACCACGGCGACGGTAGCCCCCTCCTTTTTCCCTTCCTCCCTGTCCCCTACTCCTTTGGACGCCTGCTACGCAGGCTAAGGCGACGGGTACGAAAACGTGACCTTAAAAGTGAATTGGCGCTGGTTCAAACTTTATCACGCTTATTCCATCTCGTTTAATTCGTCAAATGTAGACAAGTTTTTTTTGGAGTTGAATTCAAAGTTCTGGAAAAAGGGGAAGTTGTTGTCTTATGTTCCTGTCCTCGACAAAACGTGAATTTAGGCACTTTCACGTTGTAGCCGTGCAACGACGGCCCGGAAATGTCCAAAAAGTGTGATGTACGTACAGAGTTGTTGTTTTGCCAATCTAAACCTATTGCTTTTTTGCCGTTCTCGTTGCCGTCGCCGCCCTGGTTGCTTAAGCTTTCTAATATCCCATCTGGGATAGGATGGCAATATCCAGAGTCTTTTCATTGTATGGAATCCACGGATAATTTCTGGCGTGATGGGCTACTTAGATCAAATGCGCACATTACCGTTTCCTTTAAAGACTTTGATAAGAACCTTGTTTTAACGCAGGTTTCTGCCGTTAGGTTTTTAAACTTACCTTGAACTTTCTAATATCCGATGTGAATAAAAGGCAAACACTTTTTAAATTCTATTCTGCACATTTTATTACGTAAGAAGAAATAGCTTTGTGCACAAAACAGTATAAGGTTATTGAATTCAAAACAAACAATCAAACAAACAAGGCTCATTTACTAAATCCGCTATCTTGTTATTAGACTAGACTTTCCAGTGAAAAAAACTCTTCTTTGAGCAGAACTCTTGGATTCTTAAAAAATTGGATTTTAAAGGGATTACGTTAAGATAGTTCAGATAATTTTTTTTTTGGAATTTACTTTCTACCAAACTAAGCAATAACTAAAGTTACTTCTCAGGCAACGCTCACACAGGACCGGAGAATTTTTGAACGGATGGGCGTCTAAATTTTCGTACCCGTACTGGGTAGTTAAGGTGGTTCCGGGTGAACGGAACTCCTGATGAGCGCACAATTTTCAACCGGTCCAAGATTCGTCCGGTGCCCTGTGAAGGTAGCCTACTTCACAAATCTGATTTGTAAAAAGGGAACAAATCTTCCCACCGTCATAATTGAATATTACAAACAACAAAGATTGTTAAAAAAACTGATATCGTGAATAGTTTTCAAAATCTTAATCTTACTATTCGGGGGCACCCAACGAGAATATAGTTCAAAACCACTTAAACATAGCATTGTTAAACGTATTTTAGCATT
Source organism: Porites rus (assembly GCA_964035705.1). Classification (NCBI taxonomy): domain Eukaryota; kingdom Metazoa; phylum Cnidaria; class Anthozoa; order Scleractinia; family Poritidae; genus Porites; species Porites rus. The sequence continues at coordinate 34,034,548 of OZ037994.1, forward strand.
TAAACGGTAGATATAGGCATATTTTTATCCCCTAAAAATTTTTGATCTGTTCGGATTGCCTAACTGAAAATCTAGTGATCCGAAAATTATAGGGATCAAAACTAACCTTTTCGAAAATTTCAGCCAGAAAAAAGGCTCCCGAAAATTCTAGGTGACCTTTTTAGGGCAAAAATCCGTTTAAAATTGGGTTTATACCATTTTTTAGATGTTCGAAAATCCTAGGAGAGGCAGACAAGCACGAAATTTTACAACATGTTCCGGAAAATTCTAGGTCACAAATCGTCTTCCGAACAGATATTTTCCGAAAATTGACGTTGGGTGCCCCTCACTATTATTCAATGAAGTCCATTATCAAATTTACTTGTGTTATAAAAACATGACCATTATACTCTACAGTACTTTTACGTTCATTAGGTTGAAACACTGGTGCTCCTGCTATAACCAGACTGAACAGTTATAGCTATTTATTTGGAATATACAGCTGACTTCTTTATAATCCACAATGTTATGCAAAAATTAGGTAATCATAGACATCCTTCGCCGTCCGTCTTGCTCACTGCGCTCTAAAGCAAGCTGCCATGTATGGATTACGTGCTTGACTAAAATGTCATGAGGAATTTCATCCAACCCGGGAAATTCTTCCTCGTTTTCTTCAAAATACGCCGCCAAGTACTCAGTTAGGCTGTTGAAGGAATCAAAAGCTTTCATCAGTACGGTATTTGGAAGTAAAATACCCCATGGCGGAAAGTGCGCGCTTGTGCCATTTATGCACGGACTGTTCACGTCAGTATCACCCTGGGTTCCAGTGGTTTTCCTTTTTTTTACTATCGATTATAGGCCCTGGGCTTATACAACTTTGTGAGGGGTTGTAGAAGGGTTTATGAACAGGGGGGAAGGGGGGAGCTTTTAACCGGACTAAAAAAAGTGTTTCAAAATAAGCTACATAACAGCGCTGATCGAAATACTTTCAGCTTTAAAACGTCATAAAAAGTAAAGTCGAATTCTTTTCAATACAAGCTAGAGGGGGACTTATATTCAGTAGGGGGGGAGGGGGAGGGGTTGTTGGTTTATAACCGGATGAATTTTTTTTGCTTATAGGTAGATGGGCCTATAACTTATAAGTGAATAATAACTGCGACAGCGAGGCGCCAACGAACCGTGAGCAAGGTTTATTTTATCCCGTGTTTTGGGGCCTTGGGGGAAAACAAAGACCATTATGGGAAATGTGAAAATCGCAAATATCACCGAGCAAAGCACTGCTGCAGCAGCGTACAGGTCTTTAGACTTCGTTAAGTTCACTTCCGCGTAGTATCCGTCTTGCTCCTTTTTTGTTATATGACTGTATTTGGGAACATTTTCCTCTTCCCTATTCCCTATACACGCAGTATTTTCTTTTAGGGTCCTTTACTTACATTAGAGACTGTAAGAAAGGACTTTGGAAGCGTTTATATTCTATCTCCGCCGAAGGAAGGCAGACCTCTGCCCCGCTTCTCTCGCGGTGTGTAAACTATCGCATTCGAGCCACAGGGATGCCTTCCCTCGTTCTAAATAACAATCGCCCGAACTTCCCAGTCGATCTCCTGTATTCCCATTAGCGGCCACTATTGCGTCCACATACGATAACCTAGCACCGGCAAGGCAAACTGCTTTGACGTGGTCACACGATTGCGGTCAACCAAATAACTTGTCCAAAAGACAGACGTCCGTTGGAGGTATTCCTTATCTGCGCACTCCAAGACCAGTTTATCCTCCTGCATCACAATTTCAAGCACGACCAGGAATGTTTACTGCTTTCCGTCCTCAAGACTTGGTATTCTGGCCTTCTCATCCAATATAATTCCCGAGTTATCACTCACGTGCATTCCTCTTCTCACATGAACCACGGCACACTTCATGTGGTTCAACTCGGGCCCCACATCTTCCATTGTCGTTTTGACCATGCTCATGACTCGGTTGAGTTTATTTTCAGATGCAGCGAAAAATCCTATGGTCATCAATATATAGGAGTACATTAACCTTAAAACGGATTGGTTTGGACAATATCTCTGTAGCACTGATCTTCCACTGCTGGGTTTTAGCATTCAGTAAACAGTCTCGGGCATAGCGTAATGCTTTGTGGCAAGCTTTTGTTGAATCGTATCGGCTCGGAGATTCCCTCTCTTTTCTTGTGACCGCCACTACCTTCACGTTCCAACCCAAAGCTTAGCAATTACCCTACAAATCCAGGCCTGAAACCTGTGCAACAACATTACCCCATTTAAACAGCCATGATCCACTGAATCATACGCTTTCTTAACATCAATCCATGTCGTAATTTGATTGCGCCTTTCCCTGTGACAATCTTAAGTGAATGTCCGATCACTTAAAAAGTTGGCTACCGTACCACTGCATCCTGCACGAGCACCCCTCCGCGTATCCTTCCTCAAGTTATATTTCTATAGATTGTTCTCGTTTCACACTTCTTAAAACGCTTCAAATGCTGCATAACATGATGGTCTACCCATAGTTAACATACTGTAACATCACTTGGGGAAGCACTTATCCTACTGGACTAAATCCAGTTGAATTTATTGAATTTAGAAGAACAAATTATGGCAAATATGTTATAGGTTTTAAGGGAGCAATTATATGGAACAAGCTTCCCTCAAATGAAAGAAACATAGGTTAGTATAACCATGTTTAAGAACAAAGTCAAAGAGTATGTGATTAAGAAATAGTTGTAATAGTTGTAGTTCATATCAAGCTATATCAGTTCGTAAAACGGGTAGTCCACCTTCTGATATTCTTAACATCTATTTAGAACAAAGCGGAGACCGTCTAAAAGTTCAACAGAGCTTGCTTGATCTCCTGCCTTGTAATAATGCAATTAGGTTATGTGTATGAATGTATAGTGAATATAGGCACTTCTTCTTTTAGGTACAGCTGAATAGGTGGCCTTGTTTCCTTAAAGCATCAGGCTATATCCTATAGCTTTAGGTGTCTGGGGTCCTTCTTAAAGGAGCTGTGTCACGAAATTCAGCCACATTAGTTAATTACAAAATGCCCGTGAAATTAAGGGAAACGTAAAATTAACCGCTTAAAACATTAAAGGAAGGTTAAAATAACACATACATACATACACTTTATTGAGCATCCCTAAAAAGGGCTTTTCAGCATCAATATTAAAATTAAGTTAAATGAATCAAATGGATGAATAAATTAATTATTTAACATGAGGAGCTTTGCTCAAGAAAAAAAATCTCAGCAGGCGCCGTAAATTGATGCCCTGGTACGCGATAGAAAGGTGTTTGCTTGGTGTCATAAAATTAATTAAGACCGGGACATAATAAGTAAACCAGATGCCAAGTATCCGCGAGAGACGCGTCGTTTGAGCGCGAGGCAAGGCGAGGAGCCAGCATCCCACGCAACGATTTTTTTGCGGCGCGACCTTTCTGTTTAAAATGAAAAAGATTTTGATTATTCGAAATGTATCTTCTTAAAAATAAAAGCTCGCTTCATCTACCCGTAGAAAGTAATTTACATGAATTTAGACTTATTGTTGGTCTGTAAAACCGATAAACAAATCCAGATCGGACTGCCGGTGATTTGGACGGGGCACGCCAGGCTTAAAAGACATTACGTTAAAGCATTTTATATTTCCTTTGTCACTTTGATAAAATTTTCATGTGAAAAGACATGACATGACAAAGCGCCGCAAAAACTCGTTTCCAGTGCCGCTCAAATGAATGGACGGTAGCGTACATGTACGATTTTTTTTGTATTTGAGGGTCAGGCAGCGATCATGCGATGTAAACGAGTTAAATTCTTACTAATTAATTAATATTCTACCTTAGACTTTCAAAGTTCAAAAGCGCTGTGGTTTTGATTTCGAAACAATTTGAAGTGAAGGCGACCGTCGACGGTATGAGTCTTCGTTTCCCATTTCGAGTCTGTCGAGGGTTACAACCCCCAAAAGCATTGGCATGCACTCAAAAAAGAAATATGTGGAGTCCGTCCGACGGGTTTCTCCAAAAAAGAAATATTTTAGGAGATTTCCTGACGTGGACGTGGCAACGCGCGAACTTGAACCCGCCAAATCGGCCTATGCCGTAGTGGAATTCAACATGATGCCAGCTACTGTGTACGTCGCTTCCACGTCCGTTTGATCACTGGTCTTCTTCGCCAGAAAAGCAATCCCCCGGATGGCCTTGTGAATTTTGTTTTTCTTTATGGTAGAGGTCAGACTAAAACGGACTTAAGTTACATATTAGTGATATTAGACTTGAGGTAAGTTTGTTTTTAGTCAAATTATTCCCAATACAGTGAGGTATTTCTATTTTCTGGTCACTTAAATTTAAAGAAAACATTTAGCTTCATTTATTATTCTGTTTCTCTTGGGTAGTCAGTTTATTTATGGGCTTTTGTTATCTGATAACAGGACCTAATTTTCATCATTTTCATTTTGTACTAACTGGTTCTGTTTCTCTTGGGTAGTCAGTTCATTTGTGGACTGTTGTTATCTGATGACAGGACCTAATTTTTATCATTTCCATTTTGTATTAACTGTTTCTGTTTCTCTTGGGTAGTCAGTTCATTTGTGGACTGTTGTTATCTGATGACAGGACCTAATTTTTATCATTTTCATTTTGTATTAACTGGTTCTGTTTCTCTTGGGTAGTCAGTTCATTTGTGGACTGTTGTTATCTGATGACAGGACCTAATTTTTATCATTTTCATTTTGTATTAACTGGTTCTGTTTCTCTTGGGTAGTCAGTTCATTTGTGGACTGTTGTTATCTGATGACAGGACCTAATTTTCATCATTTTCATTTTGTACTAACTGGTTCTGTTTCTCTTGGGTAGTCAGTTCATTTGTGGACTGTTGTTATCTGATGACAGGACCTAATTTTCATCATTTTTATTTTGTACTAACTAGTTCTGTTTCTCTTGGGTGGTCAGTTCATTTATGGGCTATTGTTACCTGATGACGGATTATTATTATTATTGTTATTGCTATTATTATCAACATCATTATTGAGTGATTTAAAATTATTTTTCTTTGACACAGGGCTATAAGCAGGCGATGGAGTGTACACTGATTGGCTTTAGTTTTCTTTCAGAAATTCACATAGAATTTACTTTAGTTACAATTATTGCTTGTGTACTGAGATAAACTTTCAGCGACACAGTGTGACAAAATTGTTTTAACCAAAATCATGATAACACAATCAAAATGTTTTTATTATTAGTATTATTCGTTAATTTCAAACGATGCTAATATATGTATGTAAAAATGAAATTATCTTGCCGCTTGTTACAGAGCCATCCGTACTGTAAAACGTCAAATGAAAAGTTATAACACTCACATGTCTATTAGATCCTACAAATGATTTTGTCAATGAAAATCGACGACAAAAATTTCCGTTCTCTGGCTTAATTAAGAAGCTTGGGTTGCAAAAAATTGTGTTTGTAAAACACAACCGAGTCAATTATCGTACGTTAAAAAATCAAAGCATTACTTTAGCAAAATAGAATCTTAGGGTTAACATCCCGTGGCTAGTGCCGGAGAAGAGATTGGGCCGCCAGATATACTTCAAACCCTCTGGTTCCCTCCCCTTCGCCGTGCCCTATGAGCTTTGCGTTAGATCTCGCGGTTTATTATTTCAGAATCAAGTCGCTATTAGAATGAAGCTGTTATAAGTCGGTTGTAGTTACTGATGTCCAAGAATTCCAAATGGTCCTGTTTCGGGAATCGTAGTTTCTCTGGGATTAAATCATTCTCATTGAGTAAACATTAATTTATCACAGGTAAGTAAATGTACTTAATTTATAACATCGAACCTCGTTGCTGACGCCGTTTTGTGTAATGTTCCTGCCGACTACACAGTAATAGACAGAAGATAGTATACTGTTCGATCGACATAATTGCAAATAATCTCATTCCTCCCGTAAGAATAGATTATAGGCCGTCATTGAAATGTTTCTCGGGTGGTAAACTTTAGCTTCTCGAAATATTTTCTGAGTCGCAAAGGGTTTATGTTTCATTTCCATTTTCTCTTTAGTAACAGATATAAACCCCGATCTCGTTAAGGTTTGGTTCTTGATCTTCGATTATCCCATTCGAGTGATAGTTATTTTTCTTGCTACCGCCTTTCATAATTATGGTTGTGCGATCAATAAGGAGCGGGGTTTTTTTACAGTAGAGCCATGCCTTGAATACTATTTCGCGTGAGAAGTAACAGTTGACGTGTGTCTCCACGCGAGTAAAGCCAACAAATACGCGTCCGTATCTGGAAAACCTTTTTCTTATGTCAAAAAATGTCTTATTTACACGTCTCGTGATTCCCACGCCGGTTGTTTTTGGATGTCGGCAAGTGCGAAAAAAGTAATTACCGAGGATTCCAAAGTAACACCTCAGTCGTATGAAGGCGCGAATTGTGATCTCCCGTTTCAGTTAATCATAAGCCATGGGTAGATTCAATCTACCCTTAGCCTAATTTGCATAATTTTTTTTGGTGAGCAAAGCCCGTCATGAAATAAAAGTAGGTTGAGTTTGATCGTCCGTTGTATCACCTCAGTTGATGTTATTGATGGTTAAACCTTTCACAGTTTTAATTAAATAACTTACAAAAAACTATGTACAACAATAACTTAATAGTAACTTTGTACAAATTTTAACATCTAATCTAGTTCATGTTACAAATCAGTTCATTAATTAGACGTCTCTTAAAAACTTTGTATTTATGATTTCCCTTAAGTCTTTACTTAAATTATTCCATATTTTCACACCACGGTAACAAAAAGCGCGTTGGCCAGCATTGATTCTACAAGATGGAATATTGAGGCTATCTCTATATCTTGTCTGTCTATCATGGACAATAGCTCGAGTTGAAAATTTATCTGACAAGTAGCTAGGTGACGGACCTTTGAGATATTTATGCATCATAACTTCATCATTGACCATAAGTCTTTGCTTGACACTTAGCAATCGAAGTGATCTGCATCAGTTTGTTTATGCAACTAGCAACAGATTTAGGTATGTGTTCATCATAGAAGAGGCGCTGATCTAAAAACGCTCCAAGATCCTTTGCTGTAGGTGTCGATGATATTGGTTTGCTTCAAAGTGTTATTGTAAAGTCAGGTAGCTGTCGTAGCAATTGCGGCACGCCTATCACAAGAAGTTTAGCTTTATCTGGATTCATAAGCAATGAATTGTGACAGCACCACCTACAGATTTCGTTTAAATCAGAGTTAACTGCAGAGACTGCGTTACATAGCTCATTAGTGTTAAATTTCAGATAAAGTTTAGAATCATCAACGTAACAAGCAGTTTGACAAAGTTTAGGTACAGTTAATAAATCATTTATATAAACAGTAAACAGAACAGGGCCAAGAATGGAGCCCTGTGGAACTCCATAATCAACTGGAAGAGACTGCGAAACCACATCCCCAATACGAACATACTGGTAACACAACAGATACAACAGATGCCACGGATGGGCAAAACTGAAGAAGATTGAAACGGATTGAAATTAGGGTTTTTGAAAACTGTTCAGCCCAATAGTTTTTCAAAGTTGATCTCTACTGTTTGCAACTTTAAAAATAATGCGCAGGAGACATATTTGTTTGTCTCAAATCTCTGATTTTGTCATTTCCATGTAATTTCTTTTCAGGTCTATTGTGGTCAAAATGGAGATCTGTCTGAATTTTGAAATCCCTCATGCCCAGTAATTTCACTTGGTCATTTTCCATCATTGCCTCTGGAGAATTGTCCATTAGTACCAAGTCTAAGGATTTGGGAAACCTTATCGTGTCTCCAGTTCTTTTACTGTTTTTGAGCAAATTTCGTGCAGTTACGTGGCTCACAGTTCCCTCCCTTTCTCCGAAAAGGCGATTCATGAGTGAAACATCTTGCCTCTCAGTCTTATTTTTGATGTAATTTGTCCGAAGAGCCTGATCTTGTTCAACAGTTAGGAGGTTTACCGTCTCTTTCTTCAAGTTACCTCCTTTTAACCAAGCTCGTGACTGCGAGTTTGTAACATTTTAGTGCCCCTCAATACAATCAAAGAAAGACTATCTTCAACTCGTGGGTACGTTGTTTAGAAAATAATCAAGTAGTTATCACCTCTGGTTTTCCCACAGTAAATTTTAGGAAATGATAGAAATTCAGATTATAAATATACTATCCTTGTTCTGGAAACACAATACTTTTCTTGCTGTTTATTGCACTTTAGTAACAGTTATTTAAGTATATATTTAAAAACAAAAAAACAAAAAAAACAGCAAAACAAATAGGCAAACAAGACAAAACAAAAAAAAAAAAAAAAAAGGGAAGAAAGGAAAAAGATGGTCGTCAGCAAAATTTGAACCCGGTACCTTCGGGCTGCTACGACCTCACATAGCCACTACGCCATTGAGGATGATCACGTGATTTGGCGAAAAGTCTCAGTTTTAATGCCTTTTCCATGGAACTTCCGCCGGCAAACGACCGGGGCAAACGATCGAGCCATACTTAACCGATTGAAAAAAACGACTCGAAGCAGTCGGATGAAATTAAGGCTAATTGAAACCAGGCTACTGACAGTAAAAAACAATGTAAACGCATTTCATGGCAATGAAAGAACATAAGCGATACAAAGCCGACACAAATCCTCCGCGAAGTAGGATGCAAAACATTAGCTTATGTTTTCTTATCTCGATTTCCGCTCTTATTTTCAAGGTAATGCTCAAACTCACATCCATTTCCCCCCGTGATCTTGGGGAGTCCTTAAGAAGAAGAAGAAAAAGAAGTGCCTTTATTTACCATACATTTCACCATTCCGTACTTTATAGTCCCTATTTTATACCCAGTCCGCAGTCCGTAGTCCGCAGTCCGTGTTTTATACTGACCGCCATAAATTCATTCATACACATAACCTACTACACTACTACAAGGTAGGAGATCAAGCCAGCGTCGAAGTTGAAGGATTCGAAGAGAAAATGCTCATCTTCTCGTCAAGTTTAACGCCTGGACGGATCAAAGGCTTTTGAATCGTACTAATTTGAAAGATTCCTGCGTGTCTTAAATTTGGTAAGACCTCTATCCTAACCGTGCTGTAGCGCACGATGCACGCTTTCAGCGAGGAATTCGATGCTACCGAACTTCGGCGAGCGCGTGCTTCTTTGGAAACGATAGATCTTCGCGCTCCCGAGTTCGGACCCGATTAATTACGAAGTGCGTCTACTACGAGTGAGCGAGTGACTCATTTGCATATCTCAGTCCCTGCAATAACTCGTGGTACGCTCGCGCGTACCCACGAGTTAAAAACTATCCGTGTAATGACTTATCTCTGCAGCTGTTTAATATTCTTTGACTAACATTTTCCTTCTACTCCCCTTCATCTGAGATATTTTTAACTTTACTAGCCATTAACAACCTTTCAGAGCTGCCTTAAACGTACTTATGCAAGCTGCCAACCTCGATGTTGACACAATCTTCAACACTGATCAAGCCTCTGCCTCCCTTTTGATCTCTTGACATAAACATTGTCTACATCTACTTGCGGATGGAGTGATTGTTAGCAGACCTAAAATGGGCTACTGACGCCCCATTTCCCTGCCGGGGAAAGAACTGGTCCCTTCGGTCGCAATCCCGTTCACGCCATTTTCAGGTATACGTGGTGCTTCCACATTCATCATAATTGAGAAGGTTTAGCATCACCATAAAGCATACCCAATACTCTGGTGGACGGAAGCATCAATACAACCGTCGCAGGCCAAATCTCCAGCTTATCCTACCTTAGTACCCATTTTATTATTATTATTATTATTATTATTATTATTGTTATTATTATTATTATTATTATTATCATCAGTATTAATATATAGATTTCACCAGGGGTAAAAGCGCTGCTCCAGTTAATAAATTTATAATTTTAATTAAACAGTAAACATGTAATCCACAAATCGGTTAACTGGGGAGATCCATCTGACGTTTAATGGTGGGGCTGGGTGACTTTTGAGAAAAAATATTTTGCAAAAAGTGCAAGAATGAAACAACATCTAAAACCTTACATTGACTTAATAGTCTTATTAGTACACCTAATAAATAGAAATCTCCTTTGGCCACAGTACGTAGATTAGGCGTACAAATTCCTCCCAAATAAAATGACACTTTTGCCCACCTACACCACTTTTCTTTTATAAGGATAATTTGACAGTCCCGAATATAATTTTATGCTATAAAGGCCGTAAAGACACTATAGTCCTCGGTGGCAGCCAATTTAATTAAAAGTTATAACTTATCGGTTTTATCTCTGTCTAAAGGAAAGGCCAAAATGAAAAATCAGGCCGTTTTTTTGTGTGACTGCAGCAAGTCTGGTAGCGCGTAAACAAGCCTTTTTACATCATCTAAGAGGAAAACAGAACTATCAGGTGTTGTTTTTTATCGTGCAGACCTGGGACAGAATTTATGTAATTTTTGCCCTATTTAAGCTTACATATAAATCTGCAGTTTTTTACAGAATAATCATAGAATACAAATTAACCTCGTCAATATTAAGGACGATCAAAGCACGTGCTTCCCTTCCACATCATATTAAAAAATAACAACGACATAAAACGTTCTGATATAGAGAATTCACCATTAGACGGGACTGTCCAGTCAGGTCAATCTGCCATAACACTGTATGTAGCATGCAGGGTAATAATGGGCTTTAAGCAAAAACGTTCGAAAAAATCCTATTTTCATTCAATTTCCAAAATGACCCGTCCGACCAGCCACTTCGGAATTTTGTTAAGCGCCAAGCTTGCAGTGTGAGCTGTCCAATATTTGAATGAACACTAGTAATGAGGAAGAGGTCTAAGAATCATTTTCCTTTGCATTTTACGTCTAAAAAACCGTATTTATTTGATACACGCGGCATTTTAAGTACTCCTAGCATACGATGTTCACAAACGATGTTCCCCAAGGACTGAAAACAACAACTGGCAAAGCGATAAGAAAGAGATATTGACAAACAATCAAGATCAAGACAAGAAATATAATTCAATGAAACATTTAAAAGGACAATAATTTGTATTCACGAAGACATGTACTGAGAGTGAAGTGTCCCTGAAAATCCTGAGTAATCAATAAAACTTTTTCAGGTTTAAGCCTCTAGCTTAAGTTCCAAGCCGCCTTCGCTGTGTTTGCTATATTTCAAGATGAACTCCAGGCAAGAATATATCGCTCAAAGCTTTCTTTTTACAACCAATATAGGATAACTAAACTATTCTCCAGAACGTTTTCTTTCTAGTCGAGGTCAGAAAATGTCTTAAGACTTTTTAAATTCTGTATTAGGTCAGATAATTGTCTCAAATCTTACAAATTGTTCGTAAAATGACAGCATAAACAATGCTCGACTTCATGAAACCAGAAAAAAAAATTTGTCGAATGCAATATAATTACTCAAGCTTACCGGTCGAGATGAAGCTCGGAAACCCATCAAGTAAGGCCAGAATCACTTAAGACGTTCAACCTTCTTACGCATCCAACAAGGCGAAGTAAGCTTACTAAGAGTAGCTTATTTTTGAAAACGATGATTTCCGATTTCTTTTTGTCGAGCGGTGCATCCCTTAACCAAAACCCAATAAACAGTCCAGCCAAAAATAACAAAAATATCTTGATAGCGGCTATATTTCATCTTAGAGATCCAGTGCAAAAAGACGGTTAAAACATAATAAGATGACACAAAACTCTGTCAGCTTCAGCTATTAGTAAACCAGTTTTAGAAGCTGCATAAATTTTCCATTTGAATCCTCTTCCTTAACTCTTCGCCTGTTAATTCTTGCTCCCCGCCATTCTCTTCTTTCTCTTTACCTTTACTCTTCACTTATAAGCAAATAGGTTGAATTCCGCTATTGTTTGTTGCCGTAACAATTTTTGAAACAGTTTACCAGAAACTGAGCACTACGGTCACAAAATCCTTTTGCTATGAAATAGTTGAAAACAAGTTCCTAAAACAAACAAGTTTTTGAACGCGACGACAGTGGTCACGCCATTTCTTGTGCGATTTCCCGCCAAGAAAACCGCGGGTTGTACAAATGCATCGCACGATTTCCCGCCAAGATAATAAAACATACTCCTCCCCCCCCCCCCTCCCCCAAAAGAGTGTACGGGCGTACGCTGACGTCACAACCAAAATTTCTCGGATCGATAGTTTACCAAATTTTCTAAGCTATGGGGCTCAACGCGTGCGCGAGGAGCTCCACTATTATTATTATTAGAAGTTAACTCGACGAAAGTTTACACTCTACCTCAGATCCCCATATTCTCTTTTTTCCTCTGCGAGTCGTACACTGATGACTTCAACGACTTTAGTCAAAAATACATGTACGTCAACTGCTTTTCTCGTAAGCGCCCCACTAAATTGAGTCATTAATCTTGTCGGCATCTCGGCCTTAAAACAGTCTGGGACGTCACAAAAAGGATCCTGGGAATGATTAAGAGTAAGAAAAAATGAGTCACACAAGTCTAGTTGACAAGTGACAAACAGACAAATTTAAAGCTAACTGATAAAAGAAAAAATAACCTGGTTGTTGTTGAAGAGGAGCCTTGCTCGCGCAAGTGCAAGGGTTCGCCACAAATCCAGAATGTTCATCAATTTGCACTGCTGATGAGCCTATAAATAAGGAATTCAACTTTGTATTCAGTTAAAATACAATATTATCAGACGAGAAAAATATTATTAAAAACTTTAACTGTGGGTCCGAAAAACAAATTTAAAGAAAATGTAGTCATCCCAACCTCTCTAACAATTTCCCGTTGAACGTAGAGGTATCTAATGCGGGTCCTAAAAGATTTTAAAGTTTCATTCCTCCACCAGAAAGTCGATTTTAAAGAAATACGTAAGAATAGCGGCACATCAGTGTTAGAGCTGTACTTGTTACAAAGATTCATTAAAGTTTCTGTTTTATTTCTATTGCTGACCTTCTTGTTCTTCAGTCTTGACTTCCCTTCGTTCAGTAAAAGTACTCCCTTGCAATAGTCACCGATACTCATTTCTTGGTCTCCACCACTTGTAGACAAAAAGCCAACTGCAATTTCTAGCGTTTTCATTACGTCGGTAACATCCTTGAGATCTTTGCATTCTGACAGGATCTGAGTACGAATGTGTCCCGAAATGGGTTTCTTCGGGATAAATAGAAATAATTATAAATGATATAAATAAATAATGATTAACCTGTAAAAGTCGTTGTCGTCGATGTAAAATAGTTTGACACTCAAAAATAACGCACCTGTGGAATCTTGTGTTTTAGGAAGGAAAGTTCATCTCGGGCATCCTCGAGAAACACAAAATCATCCACCTGAAGTATATTAAGTATTAAATGTCAATTCAAATATATTGTTTTGGATGATTTAACATTATGTAAGGGATAAACCATTTATTTTTGAGGGGTTGGGGGGGGGGGGGGGAGGAGGGGTTGGTTGGACAATCTCTTCTGTGTATAGAAAAATGCAATAGAAAAAGGACTAAATAGAGGAAGCCAAAAAAAGGCGGGAGCTGGGAATGCAAGGTACAGGAGGCGAAAAGTTTGGACTTTCCGGTGCCCCTACGCTCCCCACCCAACAATTAAGCAATGAGACTAATATGTTTAAGCAGAAAAAGACTAACATAGTCACAAAAAAACGTGACTAATCCTAAAGTAAAAAAAACTGATATACGGAACTTAAAATCTAGCAGTTGTTAGCAAGACTTTTTCGGGGCCTTGATGACATGTCGACTAGACTAAAAATAAATCATGTCATAGTCAGCGTGGGGCGGGTCTCCATATGATGTTGATGAACTATTGCTGACAGATGAGCGTCATCATGACCGGCCATTGGTCCGTCAGCAGAGTGCCAGGCTTCAGAAATGCTGCATGAAACCAGTTTAGTCTCTCTTTTCGCTCGTACTGGCGCCCTCAAAACTCCTGCTCGCGGCTTCAATGCTCAAATACTCACATATCCCAATGGCTTACTGATTTTCGAACAAAAGAAAGGATACTCGCAGTCTAATGCCTTTACAGTCTGGTTTCCATTACCACCGCAATAGCTAAAAATTCCAGTAATACGAACGATCAACGCAGCCATATAGAAACCCCAGGCTTAAAATGGAGCTGATCATGAATTCCATTGACAACAACATCACCAATAATAACATTTTTTTTTAAAATGCACTAAATTAACGCTGGCTTACGTCAAAATTCAGTTGTGGTCTTCCCCGTATGAACCGATCAATGATTTGCTTCTCTAGCGTTTCCCAGTTGTACTGGAGCTGCGTTTCTCTTCCCACTTCAAGTGAGTAGCTGCAGCTCGCCAACATCATTGGCAACAGGTCTTTTTCAGGGTCATACGCAATCAGCTGTGAAGGCGACACTTCAGAAAGTGGAACAACTTCTCTTTGCCTAGTATAAGAAAAAACCTTACATAATTAATCAGGTTTTTTTTTTTAAAAAAAGCCCTACTGAATCTAGTATAAGTTTGGGTCAAATAATAACAAAACATATAATATATATCTGTGTGATTTTGCTAAAAGGTGCCCGCTAAGTTTTCGCTTGAACACGGGCATCGCCGTACAGGCATCTTGTATGAAATCCAGACAGATATGTAATATCACAATTATATAAAATTCAGGGAACAGTGCTTCATGCTATGTAAAAATTGGTACCGGTACGTTTTCCGAACGGCAATACGGATATAGTAATTTAAAATTTCAAAGGTAGTGCGATACGTTGATGTTAACAAGAATGAAATAACTTGCAGTGAAGAGTGGAGGAACTTTTTGTACAGCTGGTAAGCTACAGTTTATCATCTTATATCCCTGGCATTTCCAAACATGTCAAAAGAGAGATCAATAGATATGCTAAAGGGTTTGTACGGATTTACCCCAAATTTTGAAATGTGATGTACATATATTTCATCCACTACTAAAGTGTAGTTTTTGTAATTAAAATTAGTAAAATTAAAAATAAACCAGTTTACCGTGTATTTTCACAACTGTGGTATGCTTGAACAAGTTCATTTTGGGCATGGACTAAAAATAACATCAGCCCCTTGCAACAAACGCCTGACCCTTTGCTGGCTGGGAGCAGAAATGACACGCTCGAATTTCTGTCCATCGTCTTCATACACTGTTCCTCAGTTGGAGCAAAGCGTCCTGAAAGCAACGGAAGTAACGTTTTAATCATAGTCTTAATGATGCTTTACTTTTTTAAACCTTTCAAAAAGCTGCAGTGAAATTAAAACGCTTCTGAAGACAAAACCTTTCTACAAGACGTATGTTTGTATTTATTACACAAAAACTAATTCAGACACAAAACCGCCGCACACTTCACTCAAAACAACAGAAAATGTGTAACATCTCTTAAATATTTCAGACAAATCTATATCTTTCCTGGATAAAATAGTAGCATGAGCGAAAAATGTCCTAAAATTTCGCTCTTGGAACCAATCAGACTGCAAGAATAATAGACCTTCTTCGAAAGCGTTACTTTTATGGCATCACGAGAGTGCTTAAAACGCAGCATTTATACCTTGTGAACTCAACTGGTGACGAACAAGATCCCATGCAGACTGGAAACTTTGAAACAGCTTGAGTACGCTCTCTCTCTGATCTGTGAAGAAACAAACAAATCATGGCATTCTTTTCAGTTGCACATAATTTCAGCAAATCAGGTCATCCACCTCATTTTCTGTATTGTTGAACGCTTGTTATTTACATACCCCTTTTTCGTTATTCATCTCCTCCCTTCTTTTACAAGACTAATTTCCTTTTTTCTGAACTGAACTTCCTATTCCAGTTCCCAAAAAACAAGTTCAAAATGCTAGACGTATGTTTGTATTTATTACACAAAAACTAATTCAGACACAAAACCACGTGATTCGTATTCCACGAATCAAGAGTTAGCAACGTGGCCGATCTAAGGACAAAGACTTGGATGCAATTCACTGCCACATTTCCTTCCTACTATGGGTTTACTCGGCTGATTCGTCGTCGGTTTTTACAACGACGTATAAGTTACTACTCGAACAGCTCCGCATTTTTCAACAAGTGTTGCTCGAGATTGCACGCTGTGGTGATATACACCCATTGCCTGGGCCTGAAAACTGTGAATCTTATGGCCCAGCTTCAAATCAGCAACAGCAATCGACTAAGTTTAAGTTGTCTCTCGTTCAACGCCCAAAGACTTCGGAGCTTTTACAAACCCCCAGACGGTATAAAATCTAGCAATTTGAAGTCCTTTCAAGACTTGATCTATGCAGAGGACCTTGATATTATAGTCGTTTCCGAAACTTGGTTAACGACGCTATTTCCAACGCTGTAATCGTTCCTTGTGGCTACAACATCGTCAGGAAAGATCGCCCGGCTGACAACAAGGCGGAGGAGTACTACTGGCTGTTCGCAATGATATTCACTTCAACCGGATAACTACACAAGCCAGCTGGGAAAGCCTTGAGTTAGTTGAGATCGAACTTGTGTCTCTTAACTCAAAGAAATGTCTTCTCTCAGTTTGCCTTCGACCTCCTAACAGTAATACCAACGAATAGCTTGCTGTTTACATGCATCTTTCCCGGAAACTACCTCAGGTTTCGCTTCCCGAATCTGAACTCTGATCTAATTTGTGATTCTCGGGATATTCCTTCTCGCTCTGCCGAATTCAGAGAACTCACTCAAGATTTTTTCTTACAGCAAATAAATTTGCATCCAACAAGATTTAATAACATCTTAGATCTTGTTTTCAAAAATTCCCCCGAGTCCGTGTCAAACATGTCTTGCATGTCACCTGAGGCGATGGGCATCTACACTGACCGCTGCCTTTTGTTTTTTGATTTTTCAAAGCACGTGAACTCATCCGGGTTTTACAAGAGAGTCACTTTCAGTTATCGCTTAGCCGACTGGGATGGCCTTACAGAGGCTCTCACCCGCGTGGACCTCTTACCGTCCGACATATCCGACGCAGATGTCGAGGCCGACTAGCAACGCTGGTAGGACCTGTTGCTAGGAGCCGCCGTTGACCACATCCCATCCAAAAAGGTCAAGAAGCGCAACACCCCCTCCTTGGATCGATAGCGAAGTTAAACACCTTTTGAAGAAAAAGAACACCGCTAGAAGAAAGGCTAATGCAAAATCCAGTGCCACCGCGTGGAAAAAAAAAATGGCGGACTCCGGCCACAATAAAGGAGGAGTTTGCATATATCCTATCATGCTTAGCGTTTGAACTACCAAACAAAATGACTTGGACTGGTTGTGATTCTACTATTACCGCTACGAATCCAGGCGACATTGCTAACTTGCTCAACGACTACTTCTACTCGGTGTTCAAACTTCCGTGTACTAGCTCCGACTGGGTCACTAACCTGCAACTCCCGACTTGCCGTGATTCCATTCACAATACTCTTAGGACAATAACTGATATCTCTCTCTCGCCGACTGAAGTCCGCGATGTTCTACTATCGCTGGATCCTAACAGAGCAATAGACCCAGACAAGATTCCTGCCAAGCTGCTTAATTTTTGCGCGCCCCACATTTACTCCTCCTAGCGTGCCCTCTTCAACAAGTGCTTGCTTTTGGGAAAAATGTTATCCTCTTGGAAAGAATCTAATAACATTGTTCCAATATTAAAAGGCAGCACTGTCAAGGAGGTATCGAACTATAAAATCATCTCTCTTTTGCCTCTTGTCTCAAAAGTTCTCGAACGCTGCGTTTACAACAGAGTTATCGACCATATCGCTCCTCAGCTCCACAAACTGTAGTTCGGGTTTTTAAAGGGCAAATCCACCACGGCCCATGGCCAGTTACTACATGTCCTTCACAACATAGGCGAAAAGCTCGATAAGCAAATGTAGGTTGATGCTATCTATCTTGATTTTTCCGCTTAAGCCTTCGACAGGGTTAACCACAAACTACTGCTCAAGAAGATCCACCGATTCGACATCTGCGGTAACCTGTTGTCTCGGTTCGAAGACTATCTCACTGTCCGCGTCCAAAGGGCCACCATTCTCGGGGTCAACTCTAAATCTCTCCCTGTGTTATCAGGTGTGCCGCAAGGGTCAATACTTGGTCCACATATCTGTAAATGATCTTCCTAGCGTCCTCAACATCTGTTGCTCTCTTTGCTGACGACAAGAAGTGCTACCGGTTAATCGAAAGCATGGAGGATGGTGCCTGCCTACACCGCCACCTCGACCACATTAACCAATGGTGTGATCTCTGGCAAATGGAGTGCGGGCTACTTTCTATTACCAGCTAGCCCGTTTCACTTCCCCAATCTATTATGCGATGTCCAAGTTAAGACGATGAAAGCTCAGAAGAACCTTGAGGTTTTAGTAAACTTAGTAGGGAAACTTAGTTTTAGTAAGTTTTTAGTTACTAAACATCTGAAATGGAACTCCCCAGCGTTGGCAGCTTGTTCGAAGGCCAATAGGGTGCTTGGCTTTCTCCGGAGATCAGCTTTGGACACTCATAACCAGCAAGCTAGCAAGTTACTTTACCTGTCACTAATTCGCAGCAACCTCGCATGTTGCTCGCCGGTGTGGGCTCCTCAAGCTGTTAGTCTTATCCTTGACGTCGAAAGAATTCAGCGGCGCGCAACAAAATTCACTCTGTCTTTGCCGTATCGGTCTGAAGTTAGTTATAAGAAGAGGATTCTGAAAATTGGGCTACTACCATTATGTTATTTGCGCGAATGTTTAGATTTGGTGTACGTTTTCAAATGTTTAGTTTGTCTATCGGATACTTTTATTTCAGTCATGAATTCCCCTAGACCCGGGCGCACTGTCTCCTCCAAGGGTACGCTGTTGAACAAGATTAGGGCCAACACCGTCACCTTTGCGAACAGTTTTTACTGTAGAGCCCCAAGAATCTGGAATACTTTACCAGTCCACCTCGGGAACATTGACTGTTCAGTAGCGCACTTTAAGAAAAGATCTTTTTAATTACTACTTGTATCTCATTAAGTCTGTTTATGATGTAGACACCCCCCCAGAACTTTAAGAGTGTGTGTACACACTAGTCGGCCATTGAACAGCTTGCTCGATCGTATGTGTTGTTGATTTTTTATCGATGTCCTCCCCAATTCTGTGTTTGCATTTCCGTTTCTTTTTCTGTCGTTTCTAAAGTATTGTCATTCTTGTTAGCTGTATTATTAATTTTCGTTTTTTTTTTCCTGGACCTCGTAGTAGAGCTTGCTCTATGAGTGTTCCAGGCCACTTGGGGAAGTTTATAAATAAATAAATAAAGAAAGAAAGAAAGAAAGAAAATACACAAAGGATTGAACAAAGTTCAGCTTAGTTCATGAAAAAACAAACAAACAAACAAACGAACATAAAACAAACAAGACGTATTAACAAACTTGGTACAGTAAAATGAATTGCAAATCGAAGTACCGTACCGTATCGCAAACCTGGCAATGTAACAAGTGAACGACCCATAGCCTAAAAACTAACGCTAATTAAAGCACCTGAAGCTACCTTTATTGAGATCCTTCAGAAAATCCCGTATTGGTAGCTGATCAGCTTTTTCTCTTTCAATTCGTCGATGGAAGCGATCATTCAGTATTCTCTGTAAGGCCACTATGTCCGGCAGGTACTGTAATGCACGGAGTTTGTGTTCCTACACAAACGAGTAGAAAGTAATTACTATGTAAATACAATGTATTACTAATCAATACATAACAATTATTCACCGAAGTGAAGGTGGCTAGTGGTGGTGGATATAACTTATCGAGGCCGCCAAGCGGCGTGGTAAATTTCTTCCATTAGCCACGGACACTGAGGTAAATAATTGCTTTAGTATATACTAAAACAGTGAGATAATTGAGCACAAAAATGATGATTTTTAACTCATTTACTGGTGCCAACGATAACAATTTTGGCGCGCAATGACTGAACGGCCGCGGTCGTCGCTTTTTCTTGCCGACAAATAAAACTTTTGAAGGCATTTGTTTAGCTCTTGGGTGGGAAATTTCTTCGAGAGGAGTTGTGAATTCTTTTCGTATTTAAAATCGTTCCGTAAAAAAGGTTATTAAATTTAGTTTTAAGCTTATTTATGAACAAGCCAACTAAAGAATGTAACGCAAGACTTAAGCTTAATTTGCATTTGTAAACAAAAAACTTTTTCACCGGTTTTATCGATAAATTCAAGTAAAAAAGACAAAGCTTTACCTGTTACAACTTCCAAACCGAACTTCGTCACCTTCTTCGGGTATTTTGGGAACAGCTTGCTTGATTAGTTGTGATTTTTCCTTTTTTGCTACGGCGGCAAACCGGGAAGGCATTTTGCTCGCAACTTACGCGAGTTTGGCGTTGCTCGCTCGGAGGAACTGGACGTGAATCAGTGAATAGTGCAAGATATTCACTGATTGAGTAACCAATCAGAGCGCGCGAAAAACACTATCCACCGTTTTAGTATATACTAAAATGCTGATACACGTAGATAACGTACTTGCTGCTACCTTATCATGGGAAAATAACGCTCCATGCAGTTCACTTGAATTTTTGCATTTCTGTAGAGGTTAATTAACTGGAAGGTCAGTTTCTGCGACCTTAATTTCCATTATTTTGGCCCTACCCTGCGTAGCAAGCGTTTCTGCGCGAATTCGTCAAGAAAGTTGGGACGAGAGCAAAAACGAGGAATGAAGGGGGAGGGGGAGGGGAGAGAAGGAAATGCAGTTTCCTCTTCTCCTCTCTCCCTCCCTCTTCCATTTTTTTTGCTCTCTCAAACTTTCGCTCAATGACTCGATTGGAAACGCTTGCTATGTAGGCTATTTTGGCCCCAATTCTTGATACACTTCTACAATTCTTTACACCTAAGAAATAGGAGTATTTTATCAGGGTGGGGATCCTCCAGTATCAGTACAACTGGGAATAGGGAGGTTCAGCAACAACGTCGACGAAGGCAGTGAAAACATCACAAAACAATGAATTTGCGTCATTTCAAACTTTATCGCGTCTATTTGGAACCGCTCCATTCGTCAAACGCAGGTGATTTTTCCTGGAGATGAATTCTTAAGGACTTTATCCATGTTCGTATAAACATAACAACTTTCTTTAATTTTCCAGACATGTTTCGACGGTACATCCGTCATCTTCAGTGGTACATATTTTGAAATCGCCGTTGAATTTAAAGCGCGCGCGATCTTACAAAGTTCGTTACATTGCGTTTCTCCATGTTCAAATAAAGAAACGAAAATTGGTCTTTATATGTCCAAGTCCTCCATAAAACGTCACAATGGGTGGTTTCACGTGTTAGTCGTGCTGTGGACGCCCAAGATATGTACTAAAAAGCGTAATGCACGTGCAGTGCTGTTGTTTTGTTTATAGAACCAACTGTTTTTTTACATTTTCGTTGTCGTCGTCTTCGCAGTTGCTTAAGTTCTCTAAAAACCCACGAAGTGGCCTGATTTCTTCGCTTTACCCCTTCGTAAGTTAATGAACACGTACAAAGTTTCCATTTCGGATTATACATTTAAATTTGTTCCTGCTGTCTCAACAAGTTTTGTTTCTTTGTGAACGTCGGGGTAATTTCTTTTACTTTGAAATGTTACCCTCTCTTTGACGTTAATTTCCTTTCTATTTCCATTAAATTCGAGTTAATTTAAGTTGCGTTAATTTCCAATATCCAAATTTCGTGGAGCTTAAATCTCCTACAATAAGGTATTTTTAATCGCTGTTAGTCAAGTTACCTCGTCAAGAAATCGTCCAAGAATCTTACGGCTAGTTTTGTTTGAGTCCACGTCTTGAAAATTTCGAATGACCAGTTCGACTGTTATGCGTGTCCTGTATCTCCAAAAGGTAGCGTGTCCGGGATGTATGTCTGCCAATGTTCGAGGGGGAGAAGGCGCATCAACCTCGTAAACTTCCCGCATGAGTGGGTCATTTCCTACAGATTGACAATATTGAACACTATTAATATATAATATGAAAAATCTCTCGAGCAGACACCTGGAACGCAGAAATTGTGTCCACAACTGGACCTGGAAAGTTACAGGAATGGTTTTTGCGAGCACAGAATCAAAAAAACTAGATATTATCAAGGTGTCTGTTAGAAGAGTCGCTCGCTCACGAGATGCTTCTTTAAGAGAGCTATCGACATACAAAAAGAAACCTTCTTCACTCAAACAAATTAATGATACTCCATCTGCGACCATTAGAGGAAACCGCTGAAATGGAAAAGGACAATCATATGGATGAGGATCCTATGACATGGACTCCTTGATGACACGAGTGAAAGCCTGTGACATCCCATACACCGGGTGGGCGCCATATCATCTGATCAACGGAAAGACTCGTGGAGAGCAAAATAATTAACTAGGATCATTGTTGATGCCCATCTTTCATACTAATGGGACCAGTAATGCCAATAACATTTTGTTCGGTGTTCTGTTCTTCTGTGAAAGCAGCGTTTTAGCATTTAAGAATTTTTTCTGTAGCAAACTGTTTTAGGCAGTCAAATTTCAGTCTTTTTTCTTATGTTTCCTCATCGCAAACGTCAGCCGTAAACAGTGTTTAGAAGGCACAAGTGTAATAACTGGACCCAAGTGTAATAAAGGTCCCATCTGTAATAACATTGTGAACCCAAGCGTAATAAACGTGCCATCTGTAATAACACCTTGAACCCACGCGTAATAAAGGCCCTAAGTAGTTTTATACTCAGACCGGTAATATTCCAACAACAAGTTATAACCAATAAGAGGTAAGAAGTTTAAAGTCACGTGACTATACGCAGACCAACACTTGCTATTTAATTTTATCTTCATGGAGCCCACGTCACTGTCAAACTGAATTTCAGTTACACATTACGCTGTTGTATTTTTTTTTTCCGTTGAAGAAATTAGAGGGTATACGTACAATGCCTTTGTCTTCTTGAATTGTTTTCAAAGGCCCCACTCTAAAGTATGCGACCATTTGGTTTCTTTGAACATAAACGTGTCTATTCCGTTCTGTCTTAATATGCCATAATGTTCCTACTTATTGATTGACTGAGGAATTCAATGGTCAGCGAATTTGAGTCCAATGTCAAAACACTTCTTATGTTGAAACAGGATGGGCAAATGGGATTTTATCAAGTGACCCCTGACAATTGTAAATGATAGTTTATCCCTCGGCTTTTGAAAGCGTTGTGTTACTGAATGTAGCCAAATTCAGTACTGACTCAAGTACTGAAAATGACCAAAAGACAGAAAAGTAAATGAAAAGTGATTCCACTTGGCTGAAAAATGTTTATCCTGTTAGTTTAGCAAAGCGAACGCGAATGACATATTTGCTTGCACTGGAGCTATGTTTTACTTAAAAGCGCCTTTCATAGCCGTTTATTGCCAAAACTAAACCAACACCATGACTAGAGTCGTTGCCTCTCTTTTTTTCTGTTCAAGTATCTTGGTCACGCGATCTTTGGGGTGAGCCAAATAATGTTTTTGAAATATTAGATACTCGTGGACATGACTGATATTTTCTCAGCTGGAACCAAAGTTCATTACAGACGGGACCTTTATCACGCTTGGATCCAAATGTTATTACAGATGGAACCTTAATTACGCTTGGGTCCAAATATTAACATTTAGGACATTTATCACGCTTGGGTCCAAATGCTTTTACAGATGGGACCGTTATCACGCTTGGGTCCATTCATTACACTTGTGCCTTCTACAAAGTGTTATTGCAGTTTCAGTAAAATATAGTTGGTCTAGTCGATGGCACGTGTAGTGCCCCTTTAAGAAATAAGAACTAGCACATAAAACCGGTATGCAATTACCCAGTCTTCTGTCGTTTACAGACGCCGCGTAGAACCTTTGCAATCGTCCATCCAGTTCCTGAGGAAAGAGAAGTCCAGTTTTCTTCAGAACTGCTAGAAATGCAACATAATATTTTCTATCCAGTATAGGGAACACAAGTTTATCCTCGGCTTTGACTTTGACATAAAAGTTGTTTCATGGTCTTCCAAGAATACATTATCTTAACTCCATTTGCTTAACTCCATTAACTACCTTTTCATAAACTTTTCATAAACGAAGTCTTGCTCAGTCTTGCCACCAAGACTGAGCAAAACTTAAAGAAAAACCGGAAAACTTTGCTCAAGCCTGCCAAAAAAACTCTAAGACGACCCACTATGAGAGCCGAGTTCAGTATAATACGCGCGCTGATTTCAAACTGACATACCGAGAGAAGAATGGAAAGTTAGCCCTTTTGGGGGTGGTAGGTTAGTAGCCAGTGATGAAACTCATGACAGTCTATCTACTTCAGCGTATACAGTATTAAAATATTCAGTAGAAAATAAATAGACAAAGCGTGACAATGACTCGGTAAAGATATATGAGAGTTATTTCTATAGCCATGTTTTAGCAGATCCAGTCAGATATAAGAAGGAACGAATGGACAAAAAATAAAGATTAAGAACGGATTTCAATTTCTTTTTGAAAACGAGTTATCCTAACAAATTTTCAAAGTCCGTTTTTGTTGTTCGCAACGTTTGATACAATTCTTCGGGGTCATTTATTTATATTTGTTTGGATTAAGCTGCTTCTTTGGTGACCAACGTTAAGTTCTATTGCTTATATAAGGGGTGTTTAATTGGCAATATTCAGTGACAAATTAAATAGACCAGACACCCGTGACTCATCAGTTCCTTTAAGTGTAGAATTTTGGGGGATACCTGAAAACAAAAAGAATTAAGTTTTCGTTGTGTTACAAAATGTCTCGCTTTAATTTTTTAACCGGGAGAAAACTGAACATTTTGACTACGAATTAGAGATTCTATTGGATAAACAAATGAGAGGGGCTTTTACCATCAAGACCTTTCTCGCAAAGGCAGTCACAAAATCATTTTCCCATTTTCTTCTTTCTTCTTTTGTGGACCAATATGGCATTTCTTCAAAGCTAAGAAGATCACTGTCTGGCTCCACGGATCCTTATATAAAAGAAATAAATGAGTAATGAATTCATGATATTCGTGTTTTATTAACAATTTATTTGTACAGCTCGTCTGGATCTGGGCAACTCTCGCCTTGGCTGGGAACCTCCTCCCTTTACAGCACCCCACCTACGGTACTAGTCTTTAACGCAGACTACGAACGAACGATATAAATAAATAAATAAGTAAATAAGTAAGTAATATAAGTAAATAAATGGTTTTAGTGGTAGCACATCCACAGCGATCAACCATATTATTGATAGGAGTGGAATTGTAAAATAAAGTTGCTTTAGTTGATTGAAAAACCGCGGTCGAGAAGAAAACTTTTTGCGGCAAGGTTGAGAATCCATATTTGGATTAGAGGCCGACAATACAAGTAAGTGCATAAGAGACAAGTGTCATCACCAAAGCGCCTTCTTTGCTGACCAGGCAAAACTGAAATATTTATAATGAATAAGGGAGAATGTGCTGTCTTGATACATGTATGAATGATTACTGATAATCAGACTTACTACTGGTTGCTCTCCACACAATCTCAGATAATACAAGATGAACTGCTAACAGCACGTCATCCTTGCTCTTGTCTAAGCTCGTGGATAAACTTCGCACATCATTGACTAGATGCTCCCAAAGGAAGCTACAGACATCATCTTCTTGGACCTCATGCGCTATAAGCTGTCTTAGGACCTTAAAAAAATTTATCAACATTTTGAGATAAAGAGATGCTGTCACTTGAAAACAATAAGAAGAAAGAATCTACTATAGATATTTAAACACCAAGTATGAACAAATAACTCCGGAATAATTTGTGTTACACGATAGTGCTTACAGTGTTTCGATGTTCTGGATAGGATTATTACCTTTGGTTCTCTGCCGGCTGACCCAAGCATGGCTGAATGGAGAATGATCCTCAATAGGCTTACAGTTGCCGAAGAGAGATCTCTTTCTGCGATTGATTTCCGGGGCTCTCCTAAAATATGTCCTTTGTTAGAACGGTCAACCCTGAGAAAGGAATTGTTTGCATTGATTAACACAACTTGTAACACCTAAAATTCCACAACACGGATAGTAGGCTTCAAAAGTGTTAGCATTCTACACTCAGATGTTAGTATTTATTTATTTATTTAGCTTCGCCTAACTAGAATACAATCTTTATACATGAATACATGAAAAAATATTAGGCAGGGACACCATTACAGCCTAACCAAATACAATAGATCCTTCGTTAATAATAATAATAATAATAATAATAATAATAATAATAATAATAATAATAATAATAATAATAATAAAATAAATCGTTTAAAAAGCTTAACGACTAAAGCTACTGATATACATGTGTAAACAAGAAAAATCAAAAGGAAACACAACAGAAGTTCAAATTGCTAGAAGCAGCCCGTTGGCGGGCACAGGAGAGTCCTCGCTATGTTGCACCTGGGACAGATTCTTCTCCAGGTTATGATGTCGTCAACGTCATACAGGTCCAGAGCCTTATTGTAATATTGAAATAGAGAAAGTTTAAATGAGGCAAGAGAGATGTGAGTTGTGCGGGACTCAGCGGGCAGAACATTCCATGTGCGCACGCGCGTATGAAAAATGAGCATTGATAAGTAACAGTTCTACTTCGCTTAGTGATATAAGTAATAGCATTGCTGCTCGATGACCTGGTAGATCTCGTTAATTGTCTAGTTGCAGGCAGAGCTTCACTATCTATGAAAACGTAGTTATTAACAGCTTTACAGAAAATGGCTATATCCAAAAATTCATGCCAGTATGAGATAGGTAACAGATTTGTTAGTTGGAGGCGGTTCTCATAGGTTGATCGCAGCGGAAGGGAAACTTCAAAATTGGTTTTGTTGCAAGGTGCTGCACGTCCTCAACTCGCTTTAGTAAGCCAATGGACTGTGGCGACCGTACTTGGGTTGCGTAGCCGAGATGGCACTGGAGGCGATAGAAAGATAAAGTGTACGACGCGCTTGGGTGCTTTGGATGTATCTAGAAGCTCGGCGCACAAAGCTGAGGAGTTCGTTGGCTTTCAGTCACTCTTTGTTGTTCAGTCACTTGTTTGTCCGAGGTAAGATTCCTTGACAGCCACACACCAAGGTCTTTCTCTGTATCGCAAGATTCCAAAGGCGTTTCGTTGATAATACACTGGTATTTAAACTTGGACTGTTCAAATATGAGCCCAGATGATTGAGACAACTGACAGGATCGTTAAGGTGATGGAATCGATGCTCTTGAAAATCTTGGTATCATCGGCGTGATAGGCAACTGTCGATGTCTTAACAGTGTTCGGTAGATCCTCAATAAACAACAGAAACAATATCGGCCCTAGAAGGGACCCTTGAGGTACCCCGAATGTAACCGGCAATTCTCGGGAAGTGGCTCCGAGAACTGTAGCCTGTTACTTGCGTCCCTGTAAGTATTAACGGAACCAGTCGGTGTGATCCACTTTGTCGAATGCCTTGCTCATGTCAAGATATATAATGTTTATTTGTTTACCGGCGTCGAGTTGACCGCCAATTTAATGTAAAACACTGGTGAGCTGAGTCGCACAAGATCTACCGGCTAAAAAGCCATGCTGTTCGCGACTGATGAGGTGGGATATATGATCCCGTAGACCCTCCAGAACGCAGCGCTCGAGAACTTTGGTGGTGACAGTACATATTTAAAGTGTCCAGATTCAAAAGGCGACGTCCTTAATAAGAGATTAGAATAATGATAATAATAATAATAATAATAATAATAATAATAATAATAATAATAATAATAATAATAATTAAAAAAGTAAATTATAATTATCATAAAAAATCTCCCAGAATCTTTTGAGGCATTTTTTTAAAAGCTTTATAACTTTGACAGCTTTATAAGTAGAAGACTGACAAACCAAAACAAGATAACATTTGCCATAAAATATCTTTCTATGTCACATCTAAGGTAATGACGTCTCAGTCACGTGACTATCGCCAAATTAGGTTTTTTTTGTTGCTGTGACAAGATTTCATTAACGAGTTAAAAACAAATAGCATATTTGAGGTTTTACTTATGTGGGGCATTTAAAAATAACCAGTTGACCAGGGAAGTAGCGTCCTTTACGCAAAAACGCACGTGCGTACTTGAGAAATTTGTAGGTTTTTTTAAAGATTTTCTGTTATAATTAAAAGCCATTTGTAGCGTCGTGACTTGATTTTTTATTGTGCAGATTTGCTCCTGTCTGTCTCGCTGTTATTCCGTATCGTTTTTACACGTAAAATACAACAGTATGAGTAGTGGAATGTGATAATTTCGAAACCTTCTTGAAATGTTTGCCTTCAGGCGATCCCACAAAACATTGCGTATTCATGAAAATCGGAAAAGAATTGACCTTGACGGATTATCATTCCTTTTAAGATTTATCTGGAAAGTTTTCCCATTCAAAAACTTTTCATTTTTTTTCGTTTTCTCTCTCTCTCCATATTAGGAAGTCGAAAAGACTACTTTAATGTCGGTCAACTGGAAAATCATGGACCAAACCATGCCGACGATAATCCACGTAAGCTGAAGCAAACTATCAGGTGCACCTGTGGCGCGGTATGAACAAGAATTTTGCAGGAAATTTACTCCTTGCGAACAGATGTAATATTTTTTTCAATGACAAACTCTAGAGATAATCAGAACTGAAAATAAATGCTGACTGTCAGTTGATTGTTCCTTTCCCGTGCTCATGATCGAAATAAAGGAAAAACACAAAAAGGCCAACAAAGGACTTAAAGGGTGCGGAAAAATTACACAAACATGCACATGCTGCAATTCTTCCAATCGACGCTTTTAAACTCCCAGTTTCTGCACAAAATAGGCGCCTCGCCTCTTTTAGTAAATATTCTTGTACCAGCTCTAAGAAGAACGTTTTAAAAGCGTTTTTTGGATTTCACGTTCTGTTCAAAACAAGCCTGTAACCTGCCAATTATGTATTAAAGGGAAGCAAAAACGTTAATTTGTATGAAGGTTTTAAAACCATATGGACCGGTTTGCGTATTTTTCAAAATGGTCACGCTACGCCCCTGTTGACGTCCGGCATTTAAAATTTAAGGAGGTAATGAATGATATTCCATAATCAGAGGTTTGAGATATCCAGCAGATTGTCCATTCAAGATTTTATATGTGATAAGAAGAATCTTAAAGTTATTCTTTCTTTCACAGGGAGCCAATGCAGGTTCCCTCTTTAATATAGGTGTTATATGGTCAGAACTGCAGGCTCCTGCTATCATTCGAACCCGGTATTCTGAATTCTTTGTAACTTATATCTCTGGTATTTTGGGATGTCATATAGGAGACTATTGCAATAGTCGAGTCTGGAAATTACATGGGAGTTCACTAACATTTTCAATCCATCGAAAGGAAGGTACTTTCGAAGACGACCAGTTGATCTTATGGCATAGCTGGCTTTCTTGCACATTTCGTTGATATGTTCAACGAAAGACAAGGTTTTATCCATGATGACACCCAAATTCTTGGCTTTTATTTTCACTTCTGTTGAGGTGTTAGCTAACGTTAATGTTTCGTAAACTGTAGGTTGCTTGTTGAATGGCGACGTGAAACGTAATATCTCAGTTTTTCCAGGGTTGCACTTCAACATATTCTTAGTGTCCCACATAAAAACATCACTGATGGATGCTTGTAGAACGCCAACTGAATTAACTGAGTGTGTAGGATCGTCGATGACGATGTAAATTTGGGTGTCGTCTGCATAGAACATAGGGTCGAGGCTGTGGCTACGTATAACATCTTGGAGATGTGCCATAAAAAGAGTGAACAGTTGTGATCCGAGTAACGAACTGAGGTTGCATCCGCTGTAGATACTCTCTGAGATAGGCCAACCAAGAAATAGGAAAACCATGTAAGAGCTGTTTCTTTGAAATAGAAATATTTTCGTAGTCTCTAGAGGAAAATTTGGTGATCCACGGAGTCGAATGATGCGGACAAGTAAAGCAGCACAAGTACTACTTCACTGTTGGAGCCGAGATTCGACAACATTCAAAGAGATGTGAAGACAACGGTCAGTCATGGTGGTCGGACACGTTTCTCGAGAAATGCTTTAAGATCCGTCTTTCTTTTTATTCTTAGTTTAAGGAGTCTAACTACTATCAGCAAGGTTGTCTACATTATTCATTTGGCGAGGCTAAGGTAATTATTTGTCGTTCTTCACAGTGTACTGTGTCACGATTGCGGCTTCCAAGGTGAAGACTCGTTCCAGCAATTTGGCGAAAGAATCATCCCACTCGTTTGCTAAACAATTGGACGATTACATTAAAAATTCTACAGTGTTTAAACAAGCCAATCTGAAAGCATTTAATGATGTGGTGGGAGAAATAATTAAGTTTCTCGACGACGAGATTGCGTCGCTAAAATGCGAAGTAAAGATGATGAAGTCTGAACACATCGAAGCTAGTGCTAAAGGCAATGACAAAGAGCACTAGTCCAGACAAAAAAACAAAAACAAAAAAGTAAAAAATAAAACAATATTTGTATCATTGGGCTTGCTGAAACCGAAGGAGAGTATTGTAACGATGTAGTGTTGAAATTATGCCAGAATGATTTGGAAATAAATTTCACAAGAGATGAGCGGGACCAAGAGCCATAATGGGACCTATTATGGCTCTTGGCTGGACCACACACCCCGCGCGGGTAAACCAAAAGAGCCCCGCGATGTACGTACTCTGTCGAACATTCATCTACTTGTTTCTTTACTTATAACTCCATTTTTAATAATATTGTGCAGCAGTAGCTGGTGAGTAGTCCCTTGTGCTGCTTAATGTTTCCTATAGATGGGGCTTAGCATTGAAATATAACGGGCAGAAATTGGCCTTTTTCATTGCTAAAAGTTACTGGTTTACACAACAAGACAGTTAAACAACATTTTTTTCCTTGAAATTCCACCTTATTCTGCCCCTAGAACTAATCTTCTTTCCTCTGCTGCTCGCGTATATTTTGCTGACAGGTGTTCTTCTATGTCTAAAGCAAAAATCGTATCCATTTTTTGTGAATTTGAGGGAATGGAAAGGGAATGCTTCGCTTACCTTGCGTTAGCAAGTCTGTTGGCTTGAGCCAATTTGGAGTTTTCGCCACCAATTGTTACGAACCCTGGGCAATTAGGACAATTACGTTGTTGATTTGGTTTTCCGCACTGTTAAAAAAAAGAAACAAACAAAGTCGATGAAACTTTAACTGGAAGAACTATTTTATTGTAACGTGTGCTCCAGGAACTAATAGTACTCCAGGTACTAACAGTCTGCTCTTGTAACAGCAACACCGTGGTTAGTGTAAAACTGGGATATAGAGAGATTGTTATACCGTTTCCAACGTACCGTCTACTCGAACTACCCTTTCATTTATAAAATATTTCACTTCAAGAATTAGGTTATGCTCGCACCGGACAGCTCTTGCAACGGCACGAAACCATACCGGATAAGGCTTATGTTCAAAGAAAACAACGGTTACGACGCGATTTCTGTATCGGAGGAAGGCTGCGCCGCGCCGCCCGAAAGTCGACCGTCACACATCCGATAGTTTTTATGCCACACTTTGCTGCGTCGTTAACGGGTGTTCGGACCGTCGCGGAAGTGAATGAGCGAGGACTGGAATCCACTGAGAGGGAAGTGAATATTCAGGAGAGAGGACTGGGATTTAGTTCACCAAACTTTCTCCCCCAACCACTCTTTTCACGATATAAGATGTATGTGATTTGTTCGAGTCCTGTGTCTTTTCTGTTAATACTATACCGGTTAGCTTTTCTTGTCGGCACGAAAAGCTATCCGGTATAGCGAAAATAGCTCATATTTTTTCTTACTAAGATAAAGCGAGGTACTTACGTTACCAATTAAGTATCTATGGCCTGCTGGACATTCTAAACAAAGAAAGAAAGAAGCTCTGAACACAATACAATCGTATCGATGAAAAAAACATTATTTTTGGTATTGATTAATCAATTTGATAAAGATTAACTTCCAGTTAAAACATTTCTTAAAAGAGGTTTACCTGTTTTAACACAAATTTATCGTAGCAAGCACGTAAAATGAGGAACTTAACCCTTTTCAGACCGGCGGAGGATTTTGAGGGCCCCTTCGCTAAGAAGTTGAATAAGTTCAAAACCGTTCAAGGTATGACCACGAAACTTGGCGACTATTCCTAAAATTTATCTGAGATCATTTTAAAGTCGTCAAAATTGATGTTACCATGGTAACCGATTTTTGACAGCCATGTTTTCAAAATTTGTATTCTCTCTAAAAGATAGGTTATATTTCTATTTTTACTGATTGAATTATTATATAACACTTACTTTAGCATTATTTTATCAAAGTTATTGTAACTCTTGATGAAATCCAGGCCTTTTGTGACTAGTTTGAAGAAAAAAATGAGTTTAATATGACCAAATGACAGACGCTGAGTTACATTTTCAACAAAGTTCATTTCTCTCTAAATTTCAAATTTTGCTGATTTTTTTTACTTCCTAAGTCCTTTTATACTCAGATTAAGTTTTCTGTTAAACGTACCTCGATTTATACTAGTTTTACTCAAAAGGGAATACAATTAAATAATTCAAAATGGCGGATTTAAGATGGGGGATGCTTCCACTTCTTTTTCAATAGTAAATGACGTCATCATGGCATCACTACTATTGTTAAAGATCACTTATGTGTGCGCCAACTTCCTTGATTTTTTCAGACACCTTACTATTAAGTATTTCTCGCTTTATGTCTACTTTGAGGGAAATTTGGATTCTGCCAATAAATTCAATAATATGACGTCATCTTACGACATTATGTCAATCAAGTCATGCCCAGAAGTCGGAAATGACTAGTACATTATTGTGTGTAATTTTGGTGGCCGAAGGATAAGCGATTTTCAAGTTATGGAGGGGGAAGGGGGGGGGGGGGGTCCGAACCCCTCCCCTGTCGCAGGAAGCAAAAAAAGCCCGGTCTGAACAGGGTTAATCTTATTGCGAAAAGCTGTCATAGGAGAGCTGATTACTAAGGAATGTACCTACCATACCACTGACCACCCTCCTTCTTCATGGCCGAGCGAGCTTCATCAAAACTGTCTTCGGGCATAGTTGGGAGGAAGGAATCCTAAAAAAGCAAAGAAAACGAACCGTTTTTAGAGTGAATTGGTCTCAGTGCTGTCTTACTTCAAACTTCTAATTTTTGACTACAGGAGATTCTGTTCATTACAAAGCGTTATCAGCCTTAATTTAATGACCCTTAAATACTGCTTAACTCATCGAAACATCAGTAAAATTTAGCACAGCACTAATCCTTCACTTACTAATATCTTCCTTGGGCTCCGAAGAATCGCTGTTAATGGTTTTAGCAACTTATCAAACTCGATACACTCAAGGACTGACGTTGTATGGATTAGTATCTCAGACAGAACTTTTCCAGTGTCTCTTTGACTCTCCGAGACTGTGAGAAAAGGGAAACTCTTTTCTGGTGAGTTTCCCAAAAGTGACTGGGCCAAACGCCGTGCCTAAAATAGAAAAAGTATCTTAGATTGGAACAACTGCAACGACAATTGCCACCTCCGACGCATAACTGACAGATCATAATACTTTCATGAATGAGTTGTCTTTGCCTTATTTACGTATGCCAAGGACACAGCTGTTTAAGTGTGGTGAAAATATCGACCAGGTTGATTACAACATTGATGTGGATCTGAAAAAGGTGGATGAGTGGTATGAATTAAATTGAATGAAAAGAAATCATTGAAAATAGTCAACAATTAATTTTGGAAGGACAGAGAGTCCAGTCCAGTGATAAACTGTGAAATCACTGTTATGTCATCCCTGTTCAAAGCAAACTAAAACTATTTGTTATCGTTCTCAATAGTCAGCTCAAGTTTGAGAGCCAGATTCGTAAAGCATGTTGCAAAGTTGTATGACAGGTGGCCAGTCTCATTCGTTTAAAGAGAATGGGGCCTTTTGAGATGAGTTTAGAGATATATTGCCCTTTCATTGCACCAGATTGTAAATATTGTTCAGAAATGTAGCTTCATTGTGGCAAAAGGAGTTCAAACAAACTGGAAAAAGTCAATGAACAAGCCCTTTGCTTTGTTACACGCGACAAATTAAACAGACTCAAGACGCTGCTAAAGCAACTAAACCTGCTGTCTCCACTTAATCAGAGAATGAATTGGTACTCTTGCCACGGATGTTTACAAAGCTGTCCATGGGGATTAAGTCCCCAAAGGAATTGGAGAGCTATATGTACTTAAAATAAAGTAAAACGGGCGACAAAAAAGAGCAACGTGTTTTGCAATATTGCTAGAAAACGAGTTGAAAAGCTATGTTGCTCGTTTTAGCGCCCATGTTCAAAGCTGTCTTGCAACAAATCAGGTTGCTGCAAGTTGCGTAAATACTGACGTAAATAATAATAATAATAATAATAATAATAATAATAATAATAATACTGACTTCTCATTGGTTAAAATTAGTCACGCCATATACACGGGATTTCACGTCACCTGCTACCAAAAAAAGTTTGCCTTGCATGGGCCGGTGAAACGCTGAGAACTACCCTCTAATTTCTGCGACGATTTTTCGCAACCTGCAACAACCTAATTTTTTGAAAGACAGTTTGATTCGTGGGTAGTAAACGCGCAACAATGCTTTTCCACTAGGTGTGCAGCAACGTTGCAAACCAAATTTGCACATGTGTGTTCCCCGCTTTTTTTTACCGCAATTAAGTAAACGACCAACTAATTATAATCTCATCTCGGTCAAAGGTGGTCAAAGTAAATAAAATGGTCTGACTATGAACTTAAAAACGAGGCGTTACACTGCTGCTAAGATTGGGAATGCCCTTCCTGAAAAAGAATTCGCACTGCTTACAAAATCAGATCATTAAATAACTTAATATCCAGGAAAGACAGACAGACAGACAGACAGATAGACAGATTGAGCTCGTGATAGTGTGAAACGTCACCTTAGAGTAGCTTGAACAACAAAGGTTTTTCTTGCTTTCTTTTTGCGTAATTTATACAGTGCATGGAGTATTCTACAATTTGACTGAGCAATGTTTGTTGCCTCTTTGAGTCTCACATTTAGCTACATTTAGAGGTTATGAAGCTGGTCTGTTCCATGCATATTGAGTAATTAGTTCCAGTGGTTAATTTTTCGGCAAATGTTTTCTCACAGGATTTGATGACAGATGCATAAATGATTTTCTTTTACCTCTGTTAAAGCCTTGAGCTTTTTTATTGCGGTTAAATAACCTTAATTTCTTTGGTTCTCAGGGAAATGCACCTGAAATGGACCTGAATAGCTACATGTGTGTAGTTCTTTTTGGTCGTGAATATCATGATTTCCTAATTTGTTTTGACTCTATATGAACTGTCGGCTGGATTACAGAATACGCGGTAGTGCACCTGCAGCAATTGGAAGACGGTAGAAAACCAGCCGGCAAATAAACAAGCAAATTCAGGCCTTGAAGGCATTATCTCAAAGAATTTTTTTTGTCCAGAAGACTGCTTTAAAGCTCGAACTGCTCTTTCATTGTTTACTGTTAACGATCCTTGCCAACTCCCTTCTGGGAATTTTGACATGTCACTGCCCCCGGCCGTCATGCACACGTAAAAATTAGGCCAATCGTGAGTCTCATAAGAAACCCACCTATCAGAAACGCTCACATATAGGGTGTTTCAAAAGTTCGTTCCGATTGTAAATTGTATTTTGCGCAAAGCATTCAATGCTTCTTTAGGCAAATGTAAACTGATTCAGGTAAGAAATTTATCTAAATAACCGTTAAAAGCAATTTCAAACTAAAATTTGAAGAAATTATAATTTTTTTTCATTTTTGCCCCAACTGTACACGTACGCGAGGTTTTTCCCGCCATACTTTTCCTGCCCATTTCGTAGGTTTCTATTTTGGTATTTTTATCGTTTTCTTTCATTTTCTCTACTCCTTCATGAAAATGAAGGCCTACACTGTTTGTGGTAGAGCTCAGGCATCTATTTTTATGGTCTTCTGGCCATTCAGTCCAAAAAAAGTGTCAAATTGTTGAAGAAGTCTGAACGATGACCGAACAAGAGGTCAAAAGTAAAGACCTTAGGAGACAAACCACGGAGTGCATGGCCGTTTTTTCACAAACTGTGTTAGAAATATTATCGAAAAAGCTGTAAGTATATGCTTAATAATTCCACAAAACAGAGAGGTAAAAAAATTTCAACTTCACATTATCGATCAAAGTTTCGAGCACAACGGTGAGGGGATAAGTTACCAAAAAAAGTTGGAAAGCCTTGAAGAGGAAAAGGCGGTGCACGCTTCATGCAAGCACGGTGTCACAAGGATTTGCCAACTTTATACCAAAGGAGGATCAGCCGGCACACTCATGTGATGTGAACCCCTTAGAGAACATCTGGATTATCGTAGGCGAGAAAACATACAAAGATCCAGCGCCCAAAACACTGAACGAGCTAAGACAGTGACTACGCTTCGCCTGGAAGAATGTGACTTTGGACACTCCTTGGGAGCTCGTACATTCTATACCTCACCCTTTATAAAATGTCAGAAAACATACAGGGAGACATTCTGGTTACTAATATTTTAGTTATTCAATGTTGAATAAATAATGAATAACATACTAAGTTTTACAAAAGGTTTTTTTAATAATTAGTGAAATTTAAGCGAATAAACAATCGGAACGAACTTTTGAAACACCCTGTATGTCTGTGCGACTCTGCAGGATATAAGAACGGGTTTTTGTGGACTAATTCGCAGACGGAATATACAAATGGTTTAGACGAGTGCGTGGGCCGGTTGCAACGCAGGCTAGTTGAATTAAGGCTTTATATATAAGATGCAGTGTCGCCTGGTGAACCAGGTGCCTAACAAGTTTCATGGCCCGGCCCCGATTCAAGAGGCGATCTATTTGGTCAGTTTTTCAATGTGGTAATTCCAACTGAGTTTATCGTCAATTGCCACACCAAGTGATTTTGTAGTTGCAACCTGTTTAGCCCGAGTACCATTCATTGTCACTGATGGGGAAGCAGCAAGAGTATTTTGCCTTTGGCCTGATCTGATTATCATAAAGTCGGTTTTAGTCGCATTTAGAGTAAGTTTGTTTGCGTTTAACCAAGTATGCACATTCAATAGGTCCTCATTAAGACATGACATAAACGACATTTCAAATTTCAAATACATAGTATATTTTCTTGCCATATTTGTTTTTAATTTTGTTTTATCTATATGGTAGCTATTTAGCTAAGTGCACTACGTTGTTAAATATGGGTTATTGTACTTATATATAGCAAAAGTGAATTAACCACCTCATACCATCAAACAACCAACCCATCAATTAATTAATTAATTAATTAATCAATCAATCGATCGATCAATCAATCAATCAATCGATCAATCGATCAATCAGCCGTTCATAAAAAAACAGTTTCTGTTGAAGCTAGAGTTAAAAGATGACAGTCAAAATAAATTTAAAGTCACGTTTGGTGAGCTTGAAGTTGGGAAATTCAAAATGAACAGATGAAAACAGCTCAAGACAATTCTTATGGACAAAACTGGCGTGAATCTACAGATGTATATACTTGGTCACGTGGTATAAATTCACGTTTGCCGTTTGCTGTAAACCGCAGTGAATCCCACAAGAGATCGAGATTAGCCCTTTCACACCCAAATGAAGCCAAAGGCAAATTTCGAGCAAGATTGCAACTTTCATTTTGTAAAGTGTTGAAAAACAAATAGCACTATGTGAAAGTGCAAGCAGAGAGCTTTCATTTGAATGGTCACATCGTAGGATTTCATCCACAGACTCAAAAGTTATAGTCACCTTACAAAACTCCATCAAGCACTCTGGCAGTGAAAGGGCTAAGAGTCACGTTTACGGCAAACAGCAAACGTGAATTTGTGCCACCTGACCAAGTTTTCCCTTCACTTGCCTTTAACTGCGCCTTACTGCTACCAAAAGACCAGTAGTTTCACGTTATTTTCATTCACAAGACTTATTTTTTTTTACGAGTACAAATTCCATCTTAATGATTCTAATGTTGATACGAAAGATAAACTTAAAATGCTAGGAGTGGTCCTAGACAGTAAATTAACATTTAAAGCGCGCATAAAGGAACACCTGAATAAGGCCTGCGCAAAGGCTTTGGCCTTGCGGAGAATACGTAATTTCATTTCTAAGGACGTTTTAGTACGTCTCTACGAGGCTTATGATCTCTTTGACCCATAATGCTGTAGTCCACTCTTGCTGGGAGTAGGTAGCGCCGAGAAAACCAAATCAGAGACGACTAACTATTTTACATTAAGAACTATGTTAGACTATTCGAAGTCTGTGTCATACGACTGCCTCCTCAAAATGGCTGATATCAAGTCCTTGGAACAACGTAGGCAATTCCAATCTTTAGTTATGTTGTACAAATGCTTGTACGACAAGGGGGCACCTTATATCAGTGAATTTTTTAATTAAGGATGTACCGCACAATTTACGTGGGCTTAGCACAAGGCTGGATTTACCTCCCTTTAATCTGGAACTTATGCATCGATCCTTTACGTTCTTAGCCAGCAAACTTTGGAATGCGTTACCTCCAAAAGTCAGAGAATCACAAGACATTGCGTCGTTTAAGCCATCTCTTAAAGCTTACATGGCTTAAAGTGTAGGGCTTGTAAATTCTGTAAATAGCTTTACTTTTAGATTCTGCTTTTAGCCATTTTGTAGATCTATTTATAGTTAGTATTTTTATAGTAGTAATGTACAGGTTGCTTGTATACTTTTACATTTTTTTAACACACGTACACGTTTTAACGAGTACTTTGGTGCCCCTGAGTGTTACGTGTCTAAATAAAGAATTTGATGTGATAAATAAAGGATTTGATTTGATTTATCTAGTCAGCTTCTATTTTGAAAATTTCTCAACTTGAGTCTGAGGCCCCGTCCACACGTATCGGTGTTCAACTCGAATTTGCCCGTCCACACGTATCCGGATTCACTCTTAGTTCGTCAGCTAATTTGTAAAGCGACTCTTCGGCTCATGCGAAAACTTTATCGCCAGTCTTCTGCAATAACTGTTTCACTGACAACATTGTCCCACCAAGCACTATTTCGTTCATTTAACCTGTTTACGGCGTCCAATTTGTCCGTCCAACATGGAATAATTGAAGCGTACAGTAATCATAGCTAGGTTTAACTGCACACGTTATAAGACGTGAAACGGAAGTCCAAGAAGTAAAGAAGTGATAACATTGCGCTCGGCACCGTCTTGAATATTCACGGTAAAGAGCTTGGCTCGAGCCTGTGACGTCACTGGATAAAAAATATATCCGGATTTTGCATCCACACAATTCCGGATTCATGGCGTATTCAAAAACTTCATGGCGTATTCGTTCTGGAGAGCGGATTAAAAAAGTTGCGGATTCCTATGCCGGATACACCGGATAGGTTTCGACGGAGGGCGAATCCGCAGGGAAAAGTTGCGGATTAAAAATATCCGGATACGTGAGGAGGGGCCCTTAGGGGACTATTATCTGCACGTTAGTACCGGTACGATACATCAATAGCGATGATTATCACATCCTAAGTTCATATATGTTCTAAATGATAGATATGGCTTAAAAATGTATGTGCGAAGTGCTGTAAGCTTTGGTTTGTGTGAAATAAAAATTAAGTTCACTTACTATAAGTATTCAAATTGTGAGAATAATACATTTTTAACTGATTAAAGAACATTTGGACTTACATTTCCAGAGAGACATTTGCCACGTCTTAAAATAACGCCTTTTACCATTTGGCTTGCCTAAGAGGAAGAAAGAAGAAAGAAAAATTAGGATTATAGCGGTGCTCTCGCGCGCGCGCAGCGGAGCACCATGGGTAAGAAATTTGGTAAACTTTCCAACCGAGAAAATTTGGTTATGACGTAGCGTACGCCCGCCCGCTCGCCCACCCGTACACACACTTCATGTAAGCCGATGTCAAATGTGACAATAGATGTTGCACAATTTGACTAGCCTCTTAGTTATGTAAGCCATCCGTATGAGTACGTTTAGGTTGACAGGTGTCAAAATCAGACATCCGCTGACAATTATCACTTGACCATCTCGCGGCCTCAGATGAAAGACCAGTCATCAGAGAACTAATAAAGTTGGCTCAGGTTCGCTCCGGTACATGATCTGGCATTTCTACTATTGTTTTTAAGGCCATCCATGGATTCGCGCCAACGTATTTAAGAGAACTTGTGTCAATTAAAAGATCAGGAAATTATAATTTAAGATCCTCCTCGGATAGTTTGTTGCTTGCAACGCCAACTTATAGAAGTAGGGTTACATTAGGAGACAGATCATTCCAGGTCGCAGCTCCGGCACTTTGGAATGTATTACCGCGTGAGATTCGTTCTATTACAGATCTAGGGATTTTTAAGCGCCATCTGAAAACGTACCTCTTTAGGGAGGCTTTTTATTAATTTATTAATTTTTAATTTTTACCACGACAATTACTAGTATTTTAACATATGTTGTATATTTTAATTTTATCATAGTATATTTTAAATAATTAGTAGTTACATACCCTTTATTAAGTTTTTATAGATAGAAATCATGTAATGCGCGCTTGATCATTTCATGGAAAGCGCGCAATATAAGAATTAAATTATTATTATTATTATTATTATCATTTTCCACTACATGCCGGACGGATATGTCTTACTCACACTCGTAGTCTGTTAATTCGAATATTCGCCATTCTAATGAAGGTTAATCGACAGCTGTCAAACTAGAGTATACGCTGACCATCATCACCTGAGTGTATCGCGGCTCATTTTTGTATCCATTGAGGTCACGTAGTGTTTAAAGTTTTGCGCTTATATTTTATTTGATCACGGGCTTAGAAAATCTATCCATCCTAGAAAATTCGGCAATCACGTGACCGTACACCGACTACCCGACCTTCCGTCCGTCCTCACCACAGGCATACCAATGTTTAATCTCACGCTTTCTAGCTAGTTTGGGAGCCTGCAACCTGATATTGTACATCCATGTTTTGATTAATTGACAGCTGTCAAAATAGTGTCTCTGCTAACCAGTATCGCCTGACCGTATCGCGGGCTCAGGTATCGACCTACCGAGTTCGAGTGTTTTTTGAAGGTATCCGCTGACAAGTTGATACTTTTCAAATGATCGCAGGCTCAAGTTCAGTTTTTTTTTAATGCATATGAAATAAGTCGTGTTCATGAGCAGCACTTTTAAAATGTTGATTTCGATCTGACCTCGAACGCGACAATTCAACCGGCTATTACGTATACATGCAGGGAAGGCAATCGCTTTTGACTTTTCTCACTGTCACGCATTGATCACGCTCTACGTCCAATTCTTATGTTCTGATTGGTCAAAATTTGACAGGTGAGTTCATGCGGAAAATTTATGCAGCGTCTGGAAACCTGCTTACTGTACTGATAGCTGGAGCTGACAGAGTTTTGTGTCATCTTGTGATGTTTTAAACTGTCTTTTTCTACTTGGTGTACAAAATGAAATACAGCTGCTATCAAGATTGTTCTGTAATTCATGGCTGGTTTGTTTATTGCGCTTTTTGTTGACAAATGCACCGCTTGTCAAAGTCATTGGAAATCCGATTTCGGATGGCATCGTTTTCAAAAAAGAGCTTACTCACTTGCCCTTGCTTGAGGCGTAAGAGGGTTGAAAAGTCTCAAGCGACTCTGGAACACTTGATGACCTTCAGAAGCAGCATCTCGACTGGTAAGCCTGAGCAATTATTGTCTTTGATGTGTTTTTCTTCGGTTTCCTGAAGTCGAGCGTATGGTTTATGCGGCTTAAGTTTATACACGAGCAATGATCTAAGTAGGTAAGTAAGTAATAACTTTATTTAACCACGGAATCCTTATCACTAAAAAGTGGTCTTCCAAAGAGCCGCAAATTCAAAGAAAAGGTTCCGAAGATTATTTAGTTATGATCTTGGCTGTAAACAGAAAGCTCCGAGTGATTTTCTTGCCTCGAGTTCATCTTGAAAAAGAGCAAACACCGGGAGCCGGCTTAAAACATAAATAAGCTTATGCTTACCTAACTCATGATTTTCAGAGACAGTTTACTCTCAATACTTCTCTTCGTGAATGAAAATTATTGTCTCTGTACATGTTGCACCGAATTATATTTATTTTATTGATTGTTAGTAGTCCCTCTCCCAATTTTTATCGCTGCACCGTGCGAGGTCTGTATGATAAAAAAAAGGGCCTCAGAGTACTGTTTACCCTAGACGTGATGAGAAAAAGTATGTTTAAAAGGCTGGTTTACACGCCACCAGATTCGTCGCCAAGATTTACTACTGAACTAAACTTGTCGAACTTGTCGAATTATCCATAGTCTCTCTAACGGAGCAATGTTGGAGAGACCGGTGAATGCCACATTATGATGCAACAGCTAATGCAAATACAATACACGAATAAGTCTATTTGTCTTCCAGGCCTAATCTACTGTGATCGAACATGATTGCTATTTTTGGGTGTACAAATAAGACTATTTAATAACTCGATGTAAAATTTGGACTGTCAAATTATTTTTCTCTAAAATCACTTAGCCTTTGCCTCAAAAGTCAAATGAATGTGCCCTGATCTGTGGATTACAAGTTTATTGTTTGATTTAAATTATGAATTTATTAACGGGAGCTTCGCTTTTAGCCCTGGCTAAATCTATATATTATGCACCAAAGTATTATACTGGACGAGAATTGTTAACACGTTGCAACCGCCCAGGTTCTGAAAGAGAAGTGATGGAAAAGCTCTTGTCATGGATAGAAGTTATGAATCTCTATACGACAATCAATAGCCGCAACAATCTGAATTATTCTATAGTACGTAACAGATGAACTGTTAAAAACCAATCTTACAAAAACAGAAAATGTACCTTTTGCCAAATGTGCTGTTGTTGCTCCTCTGCTTCTGCCAGCGGCACTCTCACTTCTCGGTACAATGCCAAGAGTATTATCACATCTTTTGCATGCTGGGGTATAACATCCAGCGCCTACGAAAAAAGGTGATTATGTGAATAAGCTACGGTCATGGAGATAAACATTAGTCGAAGTCTGTGTAATAGTTTGGGAATGTTGATGTCTACAAATAGAACAAGAAGTGGACAAAAGTTACCTGTAATGATACAATTAGTTCGTCCATGTTTTCACTTAAGATGGCACCAGCTAACGAATCTCTCAACTTGTGATAATAGTCTCCATAAACCAAGAACCTGTCTAGCGTCATCCCATCACCCTATCAAAGGTTAACAAACGCTTAACGAATGCCTTTTTGTGTAAAAATGAAAATATAAATGTTACTGGGGTCCTTTAACATATCATAACAAAATGTATCTAAATCAAAATCGTAGCTTAGGTACCTTGAAATTTCATTACACAAAACTTTATTCATTAGGTTTATTCCTTCTCCTTTCTGTTAGTGCAAATTATTCAGCTGATTATTGCCTGATTTAACTATGCACATTCTATTTCTTAGATTTCAATAACAAGCAAGATTGCCTGAGATCCTTACCCCTAATTTTTGAAATCCAGCAGGAACTATCCAAGAAAGCTCTTTATTTTGTGATACTTCAGCAACGGAATGCACCCCGTAACGTTTAACTAGCTGCTTGAGGAGGAAGAGGGCCGGCGACCTTGAATGGTCAGAAGCACACAACGCCTGGACTGTATTGAACAGGGAACTCAGGGCTCCACGTGTTTCAACATTAGACCATTTTTCATCACCACCAACTACGCCTCTATACATGAACTCTGCAGTC
Organism: Porites rus; assembly: GCA_964035705.1. Classification (NCBI taxonomy): domain Eukaryota; kingdom Metazoa; phylum Cnidaria; class Anthozoa; order Scleractinia; family Poritidae; genus Porites; species Porites rus. The sequence continues at coordinate 34,078,207 of OZ037994.1, forward strand.
CTATCGAGAGCGTAGCGTACCTTTGCTATTGCGTCCAAGGAAGGCACTTGTAGTTCATCAGAACTTGAGAAGTCTTCCTCCAGGATTTCCAGCGCGTCTTGACATAATTTGTTGACAATACCGATACTTACATGCAGGTCCAGATTGGAATTCTTGGCACAGTAACTAGCCACAGAGTTCTGAACAGAAAATAGGTTGAATAAAATCAATGCCCTCCTTTCAACAGAAATGTATTGGGATAACCAGATATTATGAAAAAATGGTATTTAAATCTATAACAGATGCCAAGAGGGTTGCCAACTAAAAGGATAAACCGCTTGAAAATCAGTTGAATCACAACATCTCAAGACTAAATTACCACTGAATGTGCAGGATTGTGAGCCGTTACCTACCTCCATGCATCGCACAACGAGGAGACAAACCTCCAGAACATGTGGTGCCTCAGAAGACAAACCCTGAGCTTTGTAAAGAAACCGTTCAAGATGCCTCTTGGCCTCCTGATCACTAAAAAAGTGGAATAAAATATTATTAGAACGTCTTATTTCCAGGCAGTGATTATGATGCACGTACAAAGTTGTCGTTTTGCTAATTAAACCTACTCCGCTCTAGTCGTACTATGCTTCCCACCAAATACGTAGGAAATCATAGAGGACCGTAGTGTGAAGTACTTAATATTTTTCATGCTAAGTGCACCAGTGTTTATAACAGAACTGCACGATTTTTATAAAATGCTTAAAAGCATTTTATATTTTTTTTCATCCTTGGCAACTTCTGAAGGCTTAATTAATAATAATACTCAAATTTTCCTTTTTTTGTCTTTTTTGTGATTTTTAGTTAGTTGCAGATTAAGAGATCTTAATTGTTTTCCCTCGAAGATATTAGCTATATAGTGTAGCTACACTAAAATTCGAATTAAAATAAAAGTTATTTATGTATGTTTGTATTTATGTCTGTCTGTCTGTCTGTCTGTCTGTCTGTCTGTCTGTCTGTCTGTCTGTCTGTATGTATGTATGTATGTATGTATGTATGTATGTATGTATGTATGTACGTAGGAATGACACCCAAGTGAAAAATACAGCCATAAATACACAAAATACAGTTGATAGAAAAGAGGATAACACTTAACCAATTGGTGTGAATAACCGAGGGCTCATAAAACACAATTAAAACTTTAAGAATCTGCACAATTTTCATCACACTTTTTTTGGTACATTTCTTTGCCGTCAGCGGTCATTGCACGACTTCTGGAACTTGAACTGGAACTGACAGCTATAGTATTGGAGGACTTCATTCACTTTTTACAAGCTGCAGTGGTTTATGATCTGTTTTGTGGACTTTTTCATGGTCAAGAAATGCTGCGGTAACGACGTGGCCGCATTAGCGAAGTTGCCGCATGTAACTTATGTACGTACAGCGACCGATGGAAATATGTCAGTGGTAGTTCTAAATTTGGAGAAAGGTTTCTTTGCCGTAGCCAGATATTGGAGTTAATATTTGTCGATTTGTGAAGTCAGAAGAAGAAGGTTATGGCATCGATATTACCGGATGATTTTGTGCAAATGTTGGAAAAAACCAATCGTCAATCAATCATCGTTTACGGCTTGTTGTACCAGAACTTGATCAGATCTCTCTTAGGAACAATTTCTTTCATTCAGGGATTTAATTTTGACATAAAATAGTTCAAGAATGCTAAAACGATCCGTTTTGTTGCTGGTTGGCACATCGTTAAGTTTTCCCAGAAACTTTCTACACCAGAAATTCACAGAGTTGTTGTCTTTCCCTGTGATTTGGCATCGTCGTGAAATGTGAACTGCTCTCCAGCTTTGTACTTTAAATCTTTTAAAGCTATGGCAGTAGCGAATTGTGACGCCCAGTAATAAAATGTGGAAACCAACGCTTTTTAATGTTAAGAAGGCCTGGGTAAGTAAATTGACCTGTCTTTGAGCCTTTCTAAAATCATTGTTAGCAGATCAATAGCCGGTTTTGTGTATGGCTCGTGGTCTGGATGCCTTTTTCTATGGGTTTACCGGTATAATAAACCGTAGGTTTTTGACCGTTCAGATCGCACGTACTATCTCAGTTATTTTATAAAAGTTCGTAATGTCGGCTATATAAGGCCCATGTGAAAACTTATCAACATTGTTAATGTGGAGAACAGGATGCCTCTCAATAAAAGTTAACGGGTGGGTTAATTTAATTTTCAGCACACTCGCATACCTGTTGCATTTGCCTGTAGAAAATTTATTGTTGTTTTATAAGCTTAGAAACAATTAAAAACATCGGGGAGCAAATATTTATGAATTTACTCTAAATGCTTTGAAATTAAGGACGTTAAAACCAGGGAAAGGTAGCACAAATAATGTAGAAATGCAATTGAATTTTTTCTCTGTTCTAAACCGATGAATCCTAAATTCTACAAATATAGAAAAACCAACCTGGAATTGATAAGATGCTGTAGGAGAAATGATCTGACAACAGGATTGTTATCCATTCCAAACCTAGGGAATGGAGAGAAGGGTTTTGTTCCTTCGAACTCCTCTCCAACGGCATATTGCATGAGCATTTCAAACACTTCTGGATCCAGCTTCTGACTATCTTCTCCGAAACAAAATACTGAAATGATATCGACAAAGAACCCGTTGCAGCGCTGAAGAAACTCTTCGTGACCTTCCAGGTTGTCTCTGCAGATGGCAAATGTTAGATTACCGGCGCTGTTACGTTGGCAAATTAGATTTCAGCAAAATGGATAAAAACGTGGATGGGACAGGATGGAAATAGAGTAGGGATAAGTAAATGCAGAATTTGTAATTTATACTGTCATGACTTCATTAAAGTGTCAATATAGTATTTAGCCGAGGGTAAAACCCTCAATTAATTGGGGACACTGAAATAAAACTAATTCTAAGATAACAATACACAATCCGAAAGAAACCAGCCTAGATGAAAATTATCAACTATAAAACTAGCCTAGATGGACATTGTATCCTATAAAATTATACTGTGAATTACAATAAATTAAATGAATTATTATTTACAATAAGATCATACGGTTATTCACATTAAGTAGAATGTTCAATAAAATAAAGCAATTTTATTTTTGTGTCAGCTGCTACATAATACGCAGTTCTCACAATCAGACTTTAACTTAAACGAAAGTTTGACAAGACGGGTCTGTCGTTTAATGATTGCAGCGATGGTAGATTTCTTTGATAGCTCGGCAGGCTATTCCATAATTTAGGTCCTAGATATCGCAATGAGTGTTTCCCATAGGTTACCGAATGAAATCTGGGTAAGTTGTAGCAAGTGCTATTCTCTGAGAACAAATCCCTGACGCTCTGAGGGCACATGCCATGCTTCACTTTGTACATTAAACATGCTATGTCTTGAAGCCTCCTTTCATGCAGTGTAATTGATTTAGCCTTGTTCAACAGCTGCTCATATGTGGATTTATCATCCCTAAAGAGTACGCGCAACCCCTCTCCTGAATACGTTCGAGTTTTCTCTTATCACTCGCCTGACAGAAATTAAATGCCAGGAACGATGGCAGTAGGTAAGGTAGGGAAGTATTGTAGCCTTGAAAAGTTGTAGTCTCACTGATTTCGTAAAGCTGATGATCATCAGCATACATGCTTAAATTCTGATCGATTTCATAAGTTAAGTCATTTTACACACATAAGGCCCTGTTTACAAGGCGGGAGGGTAACCCTGGTGCTAGGGTTACCCTAGCAAGAGGGTCACCCTACCTGTTTTGTAAACGCCCCGCTAGGGATAAGTCTTGCTACCCGGGTTAACTTTCCTCCGTCGTGCGTGACCAGTAATCTTGAAAATTTGAGCCTAAATTATAAACATCTGAACAATGTAAGGTATTTTCTGTATAACTGTATTCAAAACTACGACTGACAGATCTTTTAAGGATGGAATTGTGGCATAGGCATAGTTACAGACTAAGTGCTGTTATTTTCCAGCCATACATTTTGATTGAAAATGGCTGAAATTAACTACATTCGGAGCTGGCGCACGTGTACGCACATGCTGTGTAATGTTCCAATCTCCAGCCTTGTTTGTGTTGAGAACTGTTTCGCTGAAGTAATGTCCTAGATTAATCCTGCTAATTTTTCGTAAAGCAGTATGTTTTAAATTTCGCTCATCTTTTGATGTTGAAATAAAACTACAAAATTACATATCCAGTGAATACAATCGCCTCACGTCGCTCCTTGCAGCTTGTATTCGAAGGCACTGAAGAGACTCGAATAATTTTTGTACTCTTTCCTTAAATAAACTAATAATTGTAGCATGAATGGGAAAACACCTAAAAGCATTTTTCGGCCTCCGTTTAGGCTCCTATAAGGGTTGTTGTTTTTCAAAGAGTGTTTGAGTTTTCCTTGTGTTTGTCTTTTTTATAGGATTTGCTGAATAGAGTTAATCAATGTCGACAATAAAGTTGCGGTTCAATTATTACTCTTCTGAGAGAGGGCACAAATCAATCAATCTTCCTGTATCAAAGAGCAACAAAGTTGCTTTTGTCATGCATGAGAGCCAGAAGGTGGCATCTAATTTATTTATAATCAGATGGTACTTTAAGCTTTATTCATTACTTCTGAAGTGTATTAGCTACTTCTTTCTGACTGGGAAAAATTAACTCTGTTTGAGGGTAACTGCATGTATTAGCTACAGAGTCATGTGTCTTAGATTTGGTTAGAGTTCCTCTCTAAAACAGTCTACATCTGAATCACCTTGTTTTTCAAACCAAACATGGACTGGATTAGTGCTATTATTGTCTTCAGTTTTTTAGAGGTGATTTACAGTAATCCCTGTCCATATCCTTGACACTACAATACAACTTAAAGGTTGTTTCATCCTAGAAAGAGGTCAGTATTTCAAAAGATAATATATTTCTAAGCTTTATTAAACCTTATAAGTGGAAGACAAGTGTTTTCTCTTGAAAAAAAGAAGTTGTATTCTAGTAGTTAACAATTAACCGTTTCACACAACATTTTCAAAAGCGTTGCAGTTCGCTTTTTCAAGTACCTGTCTGAAAATTACCTTGGGTAATGGTACATTGATGCCTGAAAATAACAAAACAACTTGACTTACTATGAAAATTGATTTGAGAAAGTTAGAAACGGCGTTTTCACGGTGGTCCGGCACCCCTTTTTATATAATTCTCAAATACCCGGCTTCTTGTCATTGGTTGTCCGTAAATAATTTTGAATGGGAAATTAAACCCTCGTTTGAGCTGGGTACTTTAACATCAAACCTCGACAGTTTTACTGCTAATAAAATCATTTTGTCAAGAGTTGTTAACAGTCTTATAAAATTCTACACTCGCCGAGTTTGTATAAAAGCAGAAAAGAAATTCGTCAAGACCGTGATAAAAATAATTAAAATTATTCCCAGTTTTCTTGTAGCTTGTAGAAAATTAGACTGTGCCTTTTTATAGGTGTTTTGCAGCTGTATACATGTAAGTTTTCGTACAGTTTTTATGTAGTTAGGCTTCCCGTTTGGTGCATAAAATTTTCAAGCGCTGGAGTCGTTCTTCTCTCTCACAAGTTTCATAATCATTTACTCTGTGTTTTGCCTCTACTGGTTTTGTACCCTCTAACTGTCTTCCCCCAGAGCCAGTCCTCTTCATCCTTTACTTCAAAACATGGGCAATCTAGATCTGTATAGTCGAAGACAGAGATAGTGAAATGCGAGGAAAATAAGAAGCGCAAAACATCGGATGCAAGAGGTTGAATGGCTCTCGATAATGTGAGGTCACATTTTTACACTACGTTGGAACCGATCACGTCAGCCAGGTTCCTATCCAGTCTTTTTATTATCCATGGTTTCC
>OZ037994.1:34089039-34091539 GCA_964035705.1 Porites rus
TTTGCTGGATATAGTGTACTCAACTTACAGAGAAAATATCATCAGGGCAATCAAATCATGACTTATTACTTTTGTTTGAGCGCCTCAAGACCGAAAAAAATGGCAGCATCAACCAGCAATAAGGCGGAACGTAAAAACGTAACTTTCCCGATTTGGCAGATGCCAATCAACTCCGCCTATCGTGTGGATTTATTTTTTACAAGTTTTACCTTTTGGGAATTTATAAATGGACGAGAAATGAGTTCGAATGTTTAAAACTGCAAAATATACTGCAGACTGAAAAGAAAAATCAGTCCTCTTGATCAATCGCAAAAGTTATTTCCCGAAAAGGTGCAAAAAAATCACCTAATCTGCAAAATTAAACTCCCGCAAAAAAAATGTCACATGAAAACGCATTAATGAAGGCTACTTTCTGTTTCATTTGTTTCTGTCTTTAATTTTTCTCCTAGCAAAGTAGTTTCGAAAACATATCCTCAGTAAGTTTTTAGAACGTCTGTTTGGAGCAACTTAAAACTCGTCTTTAAAAACGTGAAGGGCAGAATTCGGAATCGAAAATATATAATATTCGAATTATTTGGCCAGCACCCGTCTATCTGCGAAGCAGCCAGCAAACATACTTTTCTACAAAGATGTTTAATTACATCAGAAAAAACAAAGCTGTTTCTTAAGAAGCCTTTATAAATTTTTTAAGCAATGTCTACACCAGATCACCGGCGAACATGTAACTCAATTAACTTCGAAATGTATAGGTAGCCTTTGTCAAATAAATCGCGTAAAATATCTGTTTGATTATAGGCGTACGTTGATCACTATAATTAATTCTCTCGTATTCAGTAAATTATTGTATTGTTCATCAGTATGGGCTAAAACCACCAAGAAAAACATCAAGCTATTACAAACAGTGCAAAATTTTGCAGCCCGGATAGTTTCTGGAACGAGGAAATTTGATCGTTTTACCCCTATTCTTAAGCAGTTACAGTGGCTTCCAATTATTAAACAACTTGCGGTTAGGGATGCTACCATGGTATTTAAATGCTTAAATGGACTTGCACCTCCATATCTTTGTCAGAAGTTTAAAATCAGATCGGAAGTGCACAACTGCAACACTGTGAATAGGGACCGCCTACATATACCACTCTGTAGGACGGCTGCAGGTCAGAGCGCGTTTAGCATCAGAGGCCAAAAGCTGTGGAATAGTCTCCCAGACGAGTTTCAGTCTATCACTAATTTAGATGTATTAAAAGTTAAAATAAAACAGCATTTTTTAAGGGTATTTTTGGAAAACTACGTTTTAGATATTTGAGTTTGTAAATTAAGCTGAAAAGCCTTTTTGAGGAGATTAATAAAGTTTTTATTATTAGTAATGGTAACAGGACTGAGTGGAGTCCAATTCGGTCTGTAATCATACGAGTGATTAACAAAATCGGACGACCGCGTAGCGGGAGTCCGATTTGTTTAATCACGAGTATGATTACAGACCTAATTGGACTCCACTCAGTCCTGTTACCAATTAGTCATAAACTTTAACAAAATTTGTAATATAATAGGCTATTTTTTAAATCAAAACACAAGAAATTCGAATTTTTTTTTTACTAGCAGTGAAAAAAAAAAGCCATTTAAGCGCGCGCGTGATGGCGCGTACTGTCCAATTACTTAGGCATGACGCGTACTGTCCTATTAAACTGTCCAATTAAGGCTGAAATCAGGGCAGTTGATAGCCAATCAGATTTGACAATTTTGTTATAGTTATGATTATGATTATGATTAATATTATCATTATTATTATCACCATTTTTTTATTTGTTGATGTAACCTTTGAGTAAAATTGTGAAAATGGTGCGACGGTCAGAAAAATGACTCTGTTGAGGATGCGGCATATTGCTCGAAAATGAATTTCTGTGGAAAAACCCTCATTAAACAAGACCGATTCACACAAAACCCAGAGGAAAATTCGTGTTACAGAAGACCATTAGTGTAACAGTAGCTTAGCGTTTGATATAAAAAACGGGCTTCTACAGGTGTCTGCAGTTCACTCTCTGAACTGGCTCCTATGGTAGAGTCCAGAGTCCAGACAGAGCGGAAGTTTATTGTATTGTGAGCTCTTTTCACAATATTTAATTTTAAGTTCACAATATTTTTTGGTTTATTATTCGAGGAAGCATCCGCCATCCGCAGGTATTCGGTCCGCGTTTTACAGACACCCCTCATTTTCCTCTGTAGTGGTAAAAACATTGCCTCGAGCGTATAAAAGTCAACTACAGTAAGCTTAAATCACTTCACTATAAATCACGCTGTTTAAACACCAAAAGTCTTTTCTTACCTTCAAAATCATGCCATCTACACCGGGATATTCTTGTATTTTCAAAGGTCTTACTCTGAAACTTGGCAAAACACCCAGTTCACGACAGCGATTTTTTTTGCTTCATATTCACCGCCTAGCGTGGTGAATATGACGTCATATTCCGAGATAGCGAACCAATCAGATTGCTTGAATCACCAA
>OZ037994.1:34096539-34134039 GCA_964035705.1 Porites rus
ACCTATATAATGTACGAACAAAAGTGTACATATTGGATCAGGGGTCGCAAAACTTAATTTCTCTCCCTGCAAATTTAAAATGTGTTGTTTGCGTTAAAAATAAGCCATGTATATCTTCTAAAGATATTTTAGCTAGTTGTCCTTACATGTATTGTTCACTGTATGCATTACGTGTTTTGGAAAGCGCGCTCCATGAAGAGCTGTTGTCAACAGTAACAGACAGAAGTTTATACTTACGTTCAGTTGATACAGGCGTTTTTGGGGAAAGTAAGCTAACCAGAAGTTCAACTCTTCTGGTGGCTCTTTCAAAAGTGGTGTCATCATCCTCAATCCTACTAGCAGCTTCCTGCACACAACTAATTAGCAACTGCTGCACATTAAAATTATCTTGTCTCTTGTTTAATGCACTCTCAAATATTTGGCTGACAGAACGACCCGTCAAAGCTTTAATGGGCGGTATCTCCTCACTCGGTGGGCAAAGCTCGTCGATATGTACTGATAACCAACCTTCCCCTTGAACTGCAACAAAATTGGGGCATCCTCCAGCCACTCTATCTAGCTGCACAATCATCAAGATGTGATTGGGACCAACGAATTTTTGATTCAGCACTTTTTGCGTTTCTCGACACTCTTCTATCAGCAGATGTCGGGCACAGGCAACCAAGTCTAATGTCCGGTCAGTGGAATCACATTGTACTATCAGTAGGCTTTCGCTGCCTCCCAGTTTTGCGAAAAACTCCCTCCTGTCATAACGGAAACACAATGATCTTTTTCCACTGTAATGAACAAGTATATATTGCCGCCAATAAACAGGCCTAAAAGCGAAGCACCAGCTCAAATATTTGTAAACTTCAGCTTAAGGTGGTACTATTTTATTTCCTTTGGATGACCATATAATTTAGTCTACACCACCTCGTGCGGTACAATTGTTTGTACCAGGAATTCATTGAGAATGTGCACTAGACTTACACCACAAATTGTAAACGCTACAAGAACTTTTCCCAAGAAGGCGAACTTAGACTAGGAATGCTACGAGTCTGTCGATACAATAAACGTCAATCCTCTTATACGGATATTTTATTAGGCAAGAATGGAGAAAGTGTAAACAGGCTTCTGAAAGGTGGTAAGTGAGGTCCAAAACGTTTACAAGGCTTTTCCTGTGCTTTGCTTCGGCATGAAATTTAAAAAAAACACAGTCATTGGTAAAATCCGTTAAGTTGTTGCCACGTTCTTCTCAACCACAAAGCAAGTAAAAAATCCACTAATCAAGCTAACTTTGTTTCGCAGAAGAATCTTGATAGCAGCTGCATTTCATTTTGTAGCGGCGTGGTAGAAGAATACGAAAAGTTACGATTACATATAGTTTTAAGCTAAAACTTAAGCTTAAGCGGCACGAAAATCATATCGGTTAGGGCTTCTGTTCACACATAAGGACTGTGTTTTCGGCCCGATTTCTGTAACGGAGCGAAGCTTCTCCGTGCCGATCTCTAAAGTGGAGAGTCATTGATGAGGTGTTCCTGGAGGAAGGGGGGGAGGGGGGTCCCTATGATGGCCTATACGGGGAGGTTCCGCCCGAAAGGGGTACCTTTTAAAGACTTCAGGTATGTGAAAGGGTAAAGATTTTACTCGTTGAAGTATATGAAAGGGTAGGAAAACCTGCCATTTGGATCTGGGAAAGGGCCCAAAGGGCCGAGCAGATGAATTTTATGGCTTAAGAAAGTCGAGAAAACGTTCTATATTTGTGATTGATTCCTGTTTAAATGACAATGCATTTAAAGCAGTTAACAGTGATGCAAAGTTCTAAACGAGGAATGTGAAAGGGGTACCATTTGTCAATAGAAGGTATACAAAAGGGGTACCTTTTTCGCTGAGGTTTTCGTGAAAAATGGTATATAAAAGGGTAAGGAGTTGGACGTCAGGGCGGAGCCTCCCGCATAAAAATTTGTTGAGTACCCCCCCCCCCCCCCGGGGTGTGTTCATACTATTCCGAATAGCTTTTCTTATTGGCACGAAAAGTTATCTTGTACAGTGTGAACATATACATTTAGCATAACTTGTCAGTAAACAAATTTCATGATTCACTTGCGAAACGTTTGACCAGTCTGAGACAAGATTGGTCGTGGAGCGTCACCAAAAAAGTGACCTAGCAAAAAGCAAAGTCTTAAAAAATTATGTGCCTTAAGTCAAACACAAGAAACTTCAATCCAGATTTTTCTAGATTAACTCCATTGGTTGCCTCTAAACTGGTTAATTCTATTCCAAGATAAAATTTTATGTGCCGATTCTAATTGTTTCCTTCTTAGAGAGCTATTGTAACTGAAATACTAAGCTTACCTAATGCAATTGCAGAATTGTTGCTCAGTTTGGAATTGCTGTAATGCGACACATTTTACACAACCTTCAGGAAGGTCAGCAGCTTCCGCTATGGATGTGATGTCGCGGTCAGATAGTAAGCGTGAATGCGTGGAAATCTGCAAAAAGTGTTTAGGCATTACAACAAAAGCTCTTCAAATAAGCTGGTTACTATCACATCTAGTTTTTTAAGGCTTTATTACACAATCAAAGTCAACAGAACCGCATGCCGCGAATATCAATTCAAAACAAAGTTCTTGTTTTTCATAAGGGGCAAATTTTTAAAAAGTCGTTTCTTTTTTGGTCTTGATCAACACACTATTTCCGTTCAGCCTTAGCCAGTTTCTTGTTGATTTATCTTTTCCTGTTAATTATACTTTTATTTGCTTTTCATGGAAAAATAGCAACCATCGGAAAATAATAAGCGCTAACTATCAGAAATAAAAGAGAGTATATCGTACTTAATTTGAGATAATCTTACTTGAGCACGCAATGCTGCCACTTTTGTTACTTGAGGCTGGAGCTCCTTCAGAGCTTTCGCTAAAAAGTCAGCCAAACTTGAGTGTTCTTGTTCCAGAAAGTATTTAGTCCACAGATTAGACGCCTCCCTTCTCAGACGCGTCGATACAAGACGTGCGACTGAATCAGGAGTCGCACACTGTAGCAGACGTTCCTTGGAGCATCTCAATATCTGGAAAAAAATTTCAAAAATGCTTTGAACAATGAGCAAAGACAAACATATGCAACAACCGCTGGGAGGAGGCCTATGGAAAGTGAGGGATCCAATAGGGTGACTAATTACACGTTTGAAAATTTGAATGTCAATACGAAAATTGGGGTTTACGGTGATGCGATAACTGGAATGTTGCGACAGCAGTAGTCAAAGTCAAATTAGCCTGCATAATAATAATAATAATAATAATAATAATAATAATAATAATAATAATAATCCCTGTAGCGTGGCGCCTGCGGGCAACAGAGGGATACCGGTTATCCAAGCCTGTGGGAGTCAAAGTCACCGATCTTCTGTATATCAAGATCTATCTGTAGAGCAAGCTGAACCGAAGTGCTGAAAGAGACTAGAGGAGCGATGCAGGACATCGGCCTCCACTGGAATCAGAAAAAGTGCTCAGTGGTACACGTGAAGAGGGGAGCCCAAGTGCTAGACGAGTCTGGTATGAGGATGGACGAGACAACTACCATCACGGCTCTTGGGGAAGGAAAACACTACAAATTCCTGGAGGTGCTAGAGAACGTTCGACAGGATGAACGGCTGGCCCTAGCTTGTGCGGCTAAAGAGTATCTACGCAGGATATCTATTATATGGTCCAGCCCCCTGTCTGATTATAACCGTGTGCAGGCAACTAATCAGTATGCACTCCCGGTCCTGCGGTACTTAATGTGGACACAGCATTGGCCTCTATCAGAGTTAAGAGATGTGGACAGAGCAGCTCGGAAGATCATAGTTGAGAACGGTGGCAAGCACCCAGCTAGCCTGACTTCTTTGTTATATCTACCGAGGGAGAAAGGGGGCAGAGGCCTGCGATCAGTCGAACACGAGTACAAGATCACTAAAATCAAATCGCTACTGAAATTGTATCAGAACCCGGACCAGACTGTGGGAGCAGTTAGAGAATTTGAAGAACACGCCATGGCATCAGGCAAAAAGTCGATCGTAAAGGAAGCAGCTAAGTACGCTGAAGAACTCAACATTACACTTCAGCTTGATACCCTAAATCCCGTGTGTGTTACAACAGAAGGAAAGGTGGTAACTGCAGCAAGAGCTGGGAATCTGTTGAAGCAATCTCAAGAGAAGCAGTTCTTGGAGATCGCTAAAGACAAAAAGTGGCAAGGAAAGTTATTCCGTATCAGATGGGAAGATGAGTGCCTAAGCATAACCAGCTGCTTTGCATGGTTAAAAGGTTGGGCTACATGCCCTACATATACCATAGCGGGCATGTATGAATTGTATGAGCAGTTGTTACCTACGAAGCTCTGCACAAAGGAGAAGACGCAAACCTCCACCGACGGCGAAGTTCTATGTAGGTTATGTGGGAAGGTAGCTGAGAGCGTTGTACATGTATTGGCTGGATGTTCCTCCCTGGCACAAACCAAGTACCTATACAGGCATAATGCAGCTTTGAAGATTCTGTTTTTTGAGCTCCTGCGAGAGCATGGGCTAATAGAAGAGGTTCCACCATGGTACTCACCGGTGATACCAAAACCAGCCTACCAGAACACCACGAGTGAGGCGTTTTGGGATATTCCCATCTAGGCAGAGCACAACGAAGTTAGAGCAAATCGGATCGACGCGCGACTTGTCAGCCACGAGAGGAAAGAAGTCTGCACAATTGAAATGAGCTGCCCATGGATTGAGAGTAGAGCTAAGAAAGATGAGGAAAAGACACTCAAGTATGGGCCCATGATGTGGGAGCTGAAGCAGAGATACAATGGTTACAGGGTTGATCAGTACAACGTAATAATTGACGTACTGGGTGGTTACTCTAAACACCTAGAGAAGTCGGTGAGGAAGCTACTTGGAGCGAGAGCACGGAGCGTACTTGAGCGGATGCAGAAGTGGGTCATCTCGAACACTTTAAACATTGCCAGAACATTTAAGATAAATACTTTGTTAGGGCGCTAAGGACTTCAATTTTAGGTTTTTGTTTTTCCTCTAGAAATCTAGAAACACAAGCTTGCTGACGTATTTACTTAAATTTTTTAGAACATTAGAATTTGATATTATTATAAATAAGCTTTTAGTAGAGATAGCGAAGGTTTTACAGAGTATCAGAATTTAATAATATTCTAAATTGGCTTTTTATGTAGAGAGATTCATATCACTATGTATTTTAGGATCGTATTAGGTTTCGTATCGACCTTTTTTTACTTCTAAGTATAGCTTCTCAAGTGGTGTAGGTTACGCTATGCGCCCTCTACTACTCATAATGTGGACAGCATCCCAAAGTTTCATACTGCGACATAATAATAATAAGCTCAGAGGCAAGACTGGGCTTGAAGGCAGGGGGCTTTTGGTCTCGTAGAGTTACAGCATTTTTCGATGTCAGAGTAACGTATGTTAACTCCAAGTGTGACCAAGCAAAAGCAACATCCACAATCTTTAAGGAGCAGGAGGAGGAGAAAAAGAGCAATTACGAACAGAGGGTGCTGGACGTTGAAATGGGATCTTTCACTCCCCTAGTTTGTGGAACCAGCGGTGGAATGGGAGCCAACTGCTACTGCTTTCTCAAACGCCTAGCCGAGAAGCTCTAAGAAAAGAATGAGGAACCTTATCACATTACTATTACTTGGATTAGAACATTGCTTTCTTTTGATATTTTAAGGTCAGTACACAGATGCGTAAGAGATTCCAGGACACCCTTCCATAAAATTCCACAAGGGGGTTTCATTGATGACTGCCGCTTAAACGCTAGCCAAGCGTGTGTCCGCTAATTTTAGAAAGTGATAATGGCGTGAGCTTGTAAATAAGTTTAGTTAGAATACGTTTACCCAAAAAATTTTAAATCGAAATGAACCGCTTTTTAATTGAAATGAATTTTTTTTTCGAATATATCTATTTTTTAATGGAATGATTTCTTTAAATCGAAATTAAGTGTTTTTTTCTTAATCGAAAGGAACTGTAAATAGTGCTTTGACTGAAAAGTTTTTTAAGCGAAATTAATTGTAAATAGGATTTTATAGTCAGCTTTGTTATCAATAAAAGATTATTTTATAATAATAATAATAATAATAATAATAATAATAATGATAATAACAATAACAAACAATGAGAGAACTACCTTCTCTTCCCATAGGCTCCTTTCCTCATCTGAAAGCTGGGAGCCGTCTTCATCAAGCCCATCACAAACTTGCGAAACTACAGCCGGCACGCAATCTTCGTGGTAACCAATAAACGCATCTCCCTTAGTGAATGTTCGGCTGTAGACGTGTTAATAAATTGCACAGATAATTTAAAAAACTTTAAACTACTGTACTGTTACTTAATGTTTGTTTTTTACCGAACTCCGCTGTAAAAGACTAAAATTAATGTACCTGTCTGTGTGATTTTGCTAATATGTGCCCGGTAAGTTTTAATTCGCTTAAACACGTGCTTCGCCCGTGTTCAAGCCAGTGTAGCCGGAAAAAAACAAGGGGTTTGCCGTCTTGCTAGGTGTCACCAGAGAGCCCAGACCCAGACCTATCCGTGGGTGAGAGACTCTCTTGTTTTGTGTCAAAACCAGGGGGGTAGAGAGGGAAGATTTTGTCACTTTGATTAGAGTTTCTAATCAGAAAGTAGTGCAAAGTCAGAGAAATTTTCCTGTGGGCCAGCCCAGCCAAATCAATGCTGTGACTCATAATCATAACACTACTAGCAGAGGATGAGGGAAGTGATTGACTAGTCATAAGCTTCATGGGTGGGGAGGACGAGTAGGTGCTCCTTGGGTTTGACTGTCTAGAGACTGAGTACAGGCACCTTGTGTGAAATCCACTCAGACCTGGAAAATTACAGCATGAAAATAAAAAACTAAAATGTAGACACGGTAGAAACATTCAACCTGTTGCCTTCATGCAGCGGACGAAAAACATCTGCAAATTCTTCCACCCACGCCTTCAGTTCCTCGGTTACTTTTTTCTGCCCTTCAGTGAAACCAGACGACATGACGAGGAAGTGCTTCTCCATGCGGTTGATAAGTGGAATGGGGAACCTGTTGTAAACTACATCCTTCTCGGCGATGACGATAAGCCTAGAGAACAAGCGAGTCAGTTAAACTGAATTAGAAAATTTCATCTCCATTTCTAAGGAATATATGTTATATTTTGTCTTGGCCTTTTCTTGCCGAAAAAGGTATCTGCTATTTATTTATTTATTTATTTACTTGTTTGTTTTTAAGTCATTCACATAACATAAAAATAAAACTTTATAAAATGTTTTAATTAAAATATAAGTTAATATGACAACGAAGCCTAAAGAAGCTGGGAGCTTATATTAATAGGCTTCCTTAGGCTGGATTACTAATTACTTACTTGAGTGCAGAGTGTATAGAAAACATAAAACTAAGGCGACAGACACCTATCAAGAGAGAATTTTTCAGAATTTTTTTTGGAAACAAATTTGGAAGAGGAGCTGGTTAGTGAAATAGGCAACGAATTCCAGATTGTTGGTCCGCGATAAAGGACACTGAACTGCTGAATATTAGTTCTACGAAAATGAGGTCTACACTGAAAGGCTAGTAGATTTTCAGAATGGTGAACCTGATTAATTCTCAAAAAGAAAGCTATTAGGCGATTATGATGATACGAATACATAAATGTAGCAACAGAAAAAGAATTTATGATATATATGTCTAGGACTTTAAGCTGGCTAAATAATAGAGCGGTATTTGCTAGATACGGTAGTGAGCTTTTGCTATTAGCCGCTCTATGCGCTTTTGCAGTAGGTAGAGGACCAGGCAGCATTACGGTATGTTAGGTAGGGATATTTACTAGAGAGTAATATAAGGTCAGCAACTTTTTGGATGATAGATATAAGCGAGCTTTCGCAATCAGATAATCCCCACAGTTTTCGAGATCTTTTTAGGAAAAAAAAAGTAATCTGAGAATTCTAGGAAAGATGCTGATCAGTAATAACACCTAAGAATTTAGTTTCCACGACATGATATTCCTCGAGTATGCCGCTTTGGAATCGCGAGCCCATCACGGTAGCCGCGACAGCAGTAGTCACATTTTGCTAAACAAGGCATTGTAAAAACGACAACAAACTGAGCAGCAACAACAAAAACAAAGGAAATGTTTTTACGCCCTCAAAATACCTAAACTCTTGTTACTTTAGGTAATTTAACGTACTGGGCCTTGTGTTTCCGGGATTTTAGCATAATAACAAGTGAGTTAGGTATTGATCTTATTATTTATCTTTATCCCATCCAGGATTTAACTAAATCATTACCTGAAATGTTCATGAACGCGGCATTTTACTCGGTGGTTTCCTAGACCAAGATCAACATATTTCTCTCCACCAAAACTGACATAGTACTGCATGTATGAAGAAAAAAATTCAAAGCATACTCTTTGGTAAAGCAATGCCCAATAGATAGGTAAAGTCATAGAGTAAGTTCCCCAAAGTGTAACTGCGGCATAGCCTGCTGATAAACATTAACTTAAGCCAAGGGGTCTCATCGGAAATTAAACACACAGGATTTTCTATTTCTCTTTTCTTCGTGTCGAGTTTTGGTACAGTCAACCAGTAGTGGTATCGCCTGAGTTTCAAACAGAGATCTAAACCAAAACAGCCTTAGAGGATCCCACTTTCACAGGTCTTGAAAAATATTTCAAGTTTGTTGTGCAGTGTGACAGTAAGAAGCCGCAGCAAACTTGCCTCGTGGTTTGATTTAAACAACTTGGGAGTAATTTGTGGGTTCCTAGATCTGAAATGACGCAGCTTACCTGATTCAAAGCGTCATAGAGGCTTTCGTAGAGATTTTCAAGATTTAACAGAATCACAGTCCTGCCTGTTTCCATGCACATCTTCACGCGATTTATGTTGCGACAAACCTGTGATAATAGAATTATCCATGCATCATCGAGAAACAACGACAACTAACTGAATAGGTGGTAGCGGTTGTATTTTCTCAAAAATTAGGAAAGAAATTAACTCTTGCCTGAGTGAAGAACTGGTCCTTTGGGAAACTACTTCCAAAAATAACATATGGCTCTTCGTTGTCTTCTTTAAGCACAAGCTGCTTAATTCTTGGCAAAGCCGCAAAATTTTCGGTCAGAATCAGCAGATAGCGTCCTTCTCTATATATAAAAAAACATAATATTGAAATATAAGACTGTGAGAGTGGAATGTGCAGTTTATGTTGAGCGGACTTTGCGTGATCCTCCTTTGACGAAAACATCAACGCAAGAAAAACCGCCGTTATCAACTACGAGCTGTAGAAGTGGAACCCTCCCTTACAGAAAAAGGACTTGCGAACACTGACACACTAAAAGAGAAAGACTACAAATTCTAATGGTAAGGGAGGAGCTCTGAGCAGTGAGGAATAACCTGCCGACTATGGTTGAACCGGGCAGCAACGATCCAGAGCGACTCCTGAATCTCTTCTTGAATGCAAACGAACGCCCCGTCAACCTGCCAGCGTGTATGCACCATCTTTGTCCACCACTTCAGATGCCAAAGATGAGTTCTCAAGAACCTCGAGCTCGCTGTCATCATCTGGAGTATAATAAGCAATCAAGCAATGAAACAATTCTTCTCCTGGGTGACTTCAACGTCGGAGTGGATGCAAATTTTACCACTCTTGGCCCTCATGCCTTTGGTCAATTTGGTGTGGACGAAATGAATTGAAAACGAGCAGCGGCTACTTGAGATGTGCAGCTACCATGACCTGCACATCACCAACTCCTTCTTCAAAACCGAATCCTCAACACAGCGGGCACCAGCTGGATGTGATCCTGGCCAGGGTTGCCGACCTAAAGAACGTTTTAATCCACATATGCTTTTACCACCACGCGGTCTGCGACACAGACCATTTCCTAGGGTGTTGCAAGATCACGCTGCAACCGAAGAAGTTGCACTGCACCAAGCAGTGAGGAAATACTTGCATTGACGTCAACAATATGTCCCACATTTGGTGAAGTCGCCATCCAGAAGGCACTTGACTCTTAAAGCCCGGAGAATACGCCAAAGAGAAGTGGAAAATCTTGCGAACAACACACACGACACAGCCTTGCTGTCTTTAGGAAGATGACCTCGAAGACGCCTGACTGGTTTTGAGGCTAAGTTGACCAAGATGATCTTCGGCGTTGAAGCCAAAAGCACCATCCTCGCCGATTCCTAGCGGTCACCCAGCAAAAGGGACCTGCACATTCTCAAGGCGGTCAGGAGCAAGGCCCAACGGACCGACAGAGGCTACCCCAACAAGCAATAAACGAAGAACAACCAGATTGCTACTGTTACAGGAAACATTACGAAAAGGTACTAGGGCCGGCTCAGATAAAGCTGCCTCTTCAATTCCTTCGCGGGGAAAGCCATTTGGGACAAAGGCCAGCAGCTGGAGAGATAGATGGAACATTATACCGACCTCTATTCAAGACAGAACGCTTTCCCCACTAGCGCGTGACACCATTGAGTGCCTGGCTACAATATAATGGATGTGTTAGACGCAGAGCCGACAATAGAGGACCTCAGCAAAGGTATTAAAAGCTTTGCTTTAGCTAAGAAACCAGGCAACGACGGAATCTTCCTATTCTTCTTCTACTCCTCCATGAGGTATTCTATCAATTCTGACAGGAAAGTGAGGTGCCACAGGACATGAGGCACGTAGAGACCATCACGCTTTACAAGAACAAGATAGGTGACTGCGGAAAGGAAAAAGGGACCCTTCTCAGCATAGCCTGCGAGCAAGCTCTCCATTTGGGGGATATCGTGAAAGGTAGACGCGTGAGAGACACGCGAGAGGAGACGCTAAAGCGGGGGGCGGGTTAGAAAAAGGAGAGCTTGCAACGATGTCTCATATATTTTCATTTCCACCCCCTCACTGCAAAGCGTGAAAACAGTCACCGCAATTGGCTGCAGAGTAAAGTGACAACCGCCTGTCAAGTTTAGACAGCCGAGGGCGCGTATAATTAATTTTTTTATTAATCGCTTTCGAAACAGCTTTCCACTGTATCAAAGTAATGTTTTTGACCATTGATATTTTTTTTTTATCCTCGGGACAACGAACTTCAGAAACAGTTGTTTTAAACACCAATTTTCTTTGACCTCTTTAAAGTTAGCTTTTTCTTCCAGCTAATAAAATAACCTGTTAGAAGTGATTTTTGTGAGTTTCTTGGTTTCTCCAAAGTGCATATATCTCAATAGCTGCATGTTTGTAGCTTTTGCTCCGTAAAGGTGATGATGATTTCCTGCTACGTTCTAATGCTAGACGCGAGATGCTCTTACTGTTTGCAGGATACTGAATTCTCACGGTTAGTTATCTTCAGATCCGAATTGTTGTTTAAACCGAAGCTACACCAAGATCATTCTTCAGTGGCTGATACACTCAATTTTTATTTTCTCGATATAAATGAGTCCTTAGACCGATAAGTCCTTAGCGATCTCTTGTAGTTATCTCGTTTCTAAAATTATTTGAAGCTTTACAGTCTATGCCACCGTACATTTTCTTCAAGTCTTAACGCACTTACTACACTTAATTCCCTGAAGGCGCATTCTTCCACAAAACGTATACATGCGACTCGTTTTCCTATCGTTGCAGTTTTCTTAACCTAACCTACTTTTCTTCCGCAAACATAATAATTGATTCGTGAACGTCGCGAAGCATTGCGTGGGCCTTCGCCCCTTGTCAACGTTGCTAAAATTAAAGACATATGATTGGCTATCATTCAACAACAGACCTCAGGAAAGATCTAAAAATATCTTTAGAGAGATTACGATGGGTATAGGGCCTATACGGGGCATTCATTCTCTGAGCTTTATCCTCTCTTGAACCGACATAACAAGGGTTTTGGCGATAAGAGCATCGTGTTTCTACATTTCCTGCGAACATTTAGGGGAAACCAGTCAGGCCTGTTATCAATCAACTTTGATTTCCGGAACGTCATTTTTCAGCCAATGGTATTTCCCTTCGTCTAGGCGGTAAAAATGAAAATTTATGAGAGATTGTGGTAAGCTCTCCTTTCCTCGGCCATTCGCGGCTTCGCCGTTCGCTCGCGCGGTCTCGCGAGGACCGCTTCGCTCGCCCAAATAAGAGAGCTTGCTAGCAGGCTATCCTCAGCATTGTGGTTAAATAACTTGCCCAGGTTATCTGCTCACCGAAAATGTTAAAACGTGATTATTCAGAGTCATAGTGTGTATCCGAGCTGAGCGGTCAACGATAGACATGCATGTTCTTCTTCCTTCGTTTACTCCACGTGGCCACATGAGCTCTCCCCAGAAAATTACTAACAGCCCAGGCACAGAGGCAAACTGATAGCTGTAACTCTTTCTCCCGGCTGTAACTGGCCGTAGCAAGTCGTTGCAACTTTTTACAACTAAAGAGGGCTGGATAACAACTATTGAGAATACAGTAAACAGTTTTGAGAAGACAAAAAATAACAGCCGTGGAAGAAAATCTACGGGTTTGTGCTTTGAGCTGAAGTTGTACGTTGCAATACATAAGAAAAACGATTTATATTCTGCATTCAGTACATGAAAACTTAAAGAATTGACATTTTTCAACTTGCCCCATCACGCTTTTGCAACTCAAGCCTTCCCGAATAAGGTTCAGATTGTCAAAGCCCAGGTGGTCCTCTTCATCCTGTAGGCGAAGAAGAATAACAAACCTTTGGTGGTGTGGAGACATAAAAAAAATTGCTTGTCATATGCATGTCAAAAATGTGGTTAAAGAAAGTTCTAGTCAGTCTAACACTATTTCGATGGGCATATATATCCCAGAAACTGTTCGCAGACTAGGTCGCCAATTTAGATTCAATTAGATTACGACAAGTGAGATCCACCCACAATGTAAGATAAATGTAACGCGACGAAATATAAAGTGTCCATATGCTATACTAAGATATATAAAACAACCTTTTAAACAAAAGAGAATCGTCAGTTTAATGTCAATGAGGTATACATGTATAAGCGTCTTAAAAGGGGGTGTTTTAATGCGAACTTGATAATAACAACAATATCAACAATAAATAGCGCAAAAGCTATAAAAAAATTTTCAAAAGCGCATTACATTTAGCACCGTTTACAAATGTTTTAAGTTTTTTTAATGGTGAAGCTGTTATTAGTTCACAACGATGAGGGTAGTAAATTCCATACGAAAGGAGCAGCAGGAGGGAAGGAGCGATCCCCAAGTGTAGAGCGGCTGGCTTTTGGAACAGAATAGATTGTGTAGATGAGCAACGAGCATATTAATTAGATGCTGGTTTCGGGGACAGAAGATCTTTGGTGTAGAGTGGACTTTGTTTGCTTAACGACTTTGTGAGATTATTATTAAAATGAAAAAAATTATATCTTAAAGTAAGGATAGTGTCTCAATCACGGCTGAATAGATATTTTTAAAAAGTAGCCTTTAAAGCGATGAAGCGCTGCAAAATGAATGCAATGTTTGCCGTTTTCTATACGCTGCTTTGTTTCGCGAAATTTTTAAACTTTCATCTCACCTGAAAGACTTTGGTTGGAAAAGGAAGATGCTCTTTAAAAATATTCACGGGGACAAATTTCTCTTCCAATAATCCATCAAAATTCCTTTCAATGGCATGTTTGAGCTCCTGCCAATTTGGAGAACGTCTCTGTTTCGTTGCAATGTGGGAAATCATCTTGACAAGGCTACAAAGATAATACGAGTAGATTTAATGACTCAGTGTTTTTTTAACAGCATACTACTTGGAAAGGTTTGTTAGTCTGTTCCAGTGGCATAAATATTATTCTTTTATATGCTCTTTAAGGTATTCGTTTTTCGTTTTACGTATATTTTTCTTTCACCCTTATCAAAGCGATCAAAACGGAGACTATCCGGAACGGAGGAATATGAAAACAAGCTAAGGTTTCCCGTTTTCGATACTCGCTCTCGATAGCGGTTTCATTGAAATAGTGGTCTGTTGTTTCAACATGCAAGGGGAAAACAACTTTTTTTAAATGCTCAGGTCATAGAAAAGTAAAACTCATTTGTCACTTGCTTCAAAGATATAACTATTCAAGTAACTATCTAATTAAAATGATTGTCAATCTTCAAAACAGAACAGGTGAGGTGTAACAAAACAGTTTACTTGAGTATTCGCTCATCAAACGCACAACAAAAGGACAGTACTGATTTTTTACAAAATTAAGTAGGATCGATGAGATATGTGATTCCAGGTTAACAACACACCTGTAGAAGTCTCTAAGACCGAAAAACTCGTCTTTCTTTCCATGCTTCAATCTTGCTACCATTTTCTGTCGTTGGTAGAGGTCACGGTAGGCAGCTACTAACGGAGTAATCAAGTGCTCCAACCGTGGCATAATGTTGGGATCTCCACCACAAATTCCTCTGACAAGTTAAAAAAGAAATACGTTAAACAAGAGGGTTAACGCCGCAGTGGCAAAGCCAACCAAAACTATGGCAAGAGATATAGTTAAAACAACCAAAGAATCGAAAAAAGTCGGGTAATCCTTGCGAGACAGGTTTAATGTATCTTCGGGTGTTGTTTTCGTAGTCCTATTAAGAATATCTTGTATTCAAAATAATACCAAACTTTCCCTTTTCTGCTTCATTCATTCATGCTGATCATGTGGACCTATTAAAACAATTTCGGGTATTCAAAATACCGGGCAGCCGAACACCGTTTCTTCGCTTCATTCGCTTATGTCAATAAAGTGGTCATCACCAAAATCAGTTTGCTAAGATGTACACCCCTTGTACATACGTGGTCTTGTTGGTAACATACTGTCCCCTTCTGCGAATTACCACTCCTTTGCACAAAGTAGAATACCTGGCAGTTTCCTCAAGCTCATCGTCAGAAGGTGCACCGCGAGAGAGCATAATTCCACGGTTCATCTTGGCAGGGTCCAATGCCCAGTTTGATAGGCCAATGAAAGCAACGCGAGAAAAACTTTCTTCTGTCTCGATGATGTCGTCATTGGTTTTATCGCTGTCCTCCAACAGAGGATGTAACGTCTTAAGAGGCATTTTTGGGGAATCCTCTGCAAGTCCTACCTCGTCGAGAACTACCACCGACGCAAAATTGTCTGAGAGTGTTTCTGCCTTTTTGCGGTCTTGAAGCTCGCTGCATTGCTGGAAGGTTGTCATTATACCCTCTGAGGTAGACTGAGGACTGCACTGATAAGAAATCAGCTGAATCTGTTATCCGAAAAAAAAGGGAAAAATAAATTAAATTAAATCAACCGTGTAGTTGACCACGCCGGTAACTTAACTGAGTAGTATGTTTTGTCTAAATAAGTATATCATGACCCTGCTGTGTTATTCAAAATCACGCTGTTAAATAAAACTGAGAAAACTAGCAAATTTGGCTAACAAAAGATTACTTAATTGCTGATTTATTAATTTTCAAAAACGGGACTCACCTCTTTAAAATTTTTAAAGAGCTCTGATGGTGAGCGATCACCTTGCATATTATCAGCCACAACAGTCTTTGCTAAAGATTTGGAGCTGCCTGGTTTGCCAACTACAAACAGCGGAATCCTGAGTTCAATGCACACCAACATCATAAACACGTTCTCGCTTAGGGCTCTATTGCAGGCAATGTTAGGGCCGAGCTTCAGTCCTTTCATTACAGCTTGTTGACAGCTTAACAGAGAAAAACCTTGTCAAAAAGAGATTTCAAGCTAACTAGGTTCTGGTCATTATATGTGTGGATGCGTAATATAGCTGTGAGTGATGACTACATCAAGGGGGAGACACGGTGGAGTTACGTTTTTTAAAGTCAGCAGGTCCGACTGAGCAAAATAAATTTCAATGCTAAAAGGATTAAGGTGGCTCGACCCAGTATTTTTGCAGCGAAACCTTCCATCTACCTAAACAAAATAATCTTTACTGTAAAACTCATTACACATGTAACACAAGTAAAACTTAGCACCTCTTAAGTCTTACTTAACAGCCTAGACAACCAATAAGAAATCCCAGAGCAAAAACTTAGCCAGATCTATGACATCACTTCAATATTTACTCAATTTTGCGCCTACGTTAGACAACTTAAAAAGTTTTCAATGGACACGGAATTGGGGGATTTTAGAGTACACTGATCAATTGCAGCACTGAATTTGTTTTGAAGAAAATCTATCGACGAATTTTGGTTTAATTGCTGTTTTTGTTAAAGTAGCCTTTCATGTTTTTTCGAAATCGCGTAAGTCGACTTGAGTTTAGCCGGTTGTAGAGTGTATAAAGGTCATTTGCAAAACGAATGAGTCATAGAAACTTTTCGGAAACCTCCGAAAGGTAGCAAATTTGTCTGCATTAAGTTCAGCCTTCAGTTCATGCATAATCTATACCCTATTTGTAGAAATTCTAAGACATCTCGAAATTCCTTTTATAGATTTTTGTGAAATTTCGCACAACAGACGACAACCACCCAAAGTATAGGTAGCGAAAAGCATTTACAAAGAAAATGCCGGTAAGGGCAGAAATTCCATTTAGTGCTTAAACTACTGTGACATCATTGTCACGTGATATCTGTTCCAACCGCCCAAAAAATAACACCGATAAAGTTACGTCTATGGGTAATACATGTGTTGCAATGTTTTTATAATAAAGGTTAATTTGTTTAAGTATAAGAGATTCAAAATACTGGGTCGAGCCACCTTAAATCTGATAGGAAGTAAAACCTAAACTAAGGCGGTATTTTAACCCATGTAAATTACAGTGACGATGTTGCCACAGTCCTTTAAAAGTGTCGGTGCAGCATCTTCAGAAATTATATATTGATTTTTTCTGGTGGAGGTTTTTAGAAATATATGTAGGAACATTACACTTAATTCTAAACAGAACATTTTACAAAGTTCTTCAGCCATGCAATTTTTTTAGAGTGAGCCAAGGATAAACAAGCACTGCAGTATGCCAATGAGGTCATGATCAAGCTCAGCTTCAAAAGCATTTTCCTTTTGTTGTATAAACCAACCGAGTGATCTCTGTCTCTATCCTATCTGCACCGCCTGGAAGCCTGCATGGGTTTCCGAAAGCTTTTGCCACTTCATTTCGATATTCGTCTCGCTTTTGTAACCGCGCTTGGTAACAAACCCCCAGAGCCAAAATTAGTGACCAAGTTATTGGGTCGAGGTCATCTCCGAGTGTTTCCTAAGGAAATAAGATGCAAACACAAACATGAGGATTCGTTGCAAAAACATCCAACAACTTTCTCCCTTCCAATAAGAACGCTATCCATATAATAGAAAATGTTAATAGGACTGGGTGGATTGTAATTCAGTCTGTACTCACACGATAGCCTGAGAAAACAACCGACATTTTGCAACGCCACCATTAGTTTCCACGCGAAATGACGTCTCAGAAACGAGCGCAGAAATTCCATACTGATGACACGTCAATTCCCAGATCTGGGTAGTACTTCTCATTGGTTGAAAAAAGCATGAAAATTACTTGTAACTTTATTTGATTTATCTCAAAATACAAATAACGATAGAACAAGACAGTTACACAAAAGCAAATGAAAATGGCGAGGAAGCCCAAAAAGAAACCATGAGGCTTATAGACATTGGGCTCCCTCAGAGTAAAAATAAAGTTAACAGTAACAGTAAGGCCAGGATCGAAAGTAAAATACAATGAAGGTAAGTATAAATTAACTAATTACATAGACTGAGTTGACAAAATATAAGGTATGGTACATGTAACAATAAGTATAAAAATATCAGACATGTGAAGAAATATAACTATTTACTACAAGATTTATAACTAATAATTCATATATATATTTTTTTCAATTTCGTTTTGAATAAGTGGAGAGAATTAGATTCTTTAATATCATTTTCTATAGAGTTATAATAAGTAGGTCCTTGGAAACTGACAGAAAATTTACGAAGGTTTGTTCCACAAAAAGGAAGGTGAAAATCGTTCTCGTGTCTAGTGGCATAGCTATGGACTTGTTTGTTTAAAGAAAAATAACTGTTGAACTTTGAAGGCAAAAGAGAATGGTTAAGAGAAAACATAAGTTTAGCCAATTCTAGTTGTCTGATATCGGAAAGTTTTAGTAGCTCTAATTCTTTCAAAATAGGGTCTGAATGAGAATCGAAAGTTGACTTAGAAATAATTCTGGTAACTCGCTTTTGCAAAGAGACAAGACGGCGAAGATTGGTCTTGTACGTAGATCCCCAGACAATAATACAGTAATGAAGATAAGGATAAACTAAACAAAAATAAAGAGTTTTTAGACAGGGTTTAGGAAGTAGACTTTTACAAGCTTTTCTCGTGTTCTCCCAACATCCCGCGTGGATTATCACTCCGGTAAACCCATAGAAAGTGTGGTATATTGCTTAAATATTTGTTTTAGTAATTAGTTACAAGAGAAATTTGCCATAGTTATGATTTAATAAAGGATTTCTTCCCCTGTGGTGTGTGTATTAAAGGCTCGTTTAGCGTTTGCCACTTTCTTTTGACCACGATGTTTCGACCGCCTTACTGCTGGTCTTCACCAACTGTACGTGGTTTGACACCATCGGCTCATGAAGACCAGAAATACGAGATCGAAAGCTCGCGATCCATAACAAACCGACGGCACTATCGTGAGAGAAAGGATATAAGAGCAGACTATGATATCCAAAAATGAACCCGTGTTACGAGTGTTGCAAATCCCAGTTTATAGCCACACGTCTGTGTCGAGGTATTTTTCACAGGAATGTAGTGCTACCTTACAACAACCAACCACTTTATTTGCAAACATAAAAAAAAAAAAACGTCTCCAAAAAACAGAATAAGTTAAAGTAAATCAGGCAAAATAGCAAAAACTAATAGAACTGAGTAGAGAAAATGTGAAAGGAAAGAAGATGGAAATAACCAATGAAATTTTTCGTATTCTTTTCGCATTTGCTATTTGTGCTTGTATGTGCTTTACCAAAGCACTCACTACATGAGTGTGCTGCAACGTTAAGTGGTTCAGTAGCTCAGTTACCTCAGTGAACGTCGAGGAATCTAGTTTTTCAGGAAAAGAGAAATTGAAATTGGAATGTCTTCCTTCAGGTACTGATGTTTCATCTGCATGTGGTACTTCTTCGTCATAAAATGGCATACGGAAATCACAATGTTTTTCTTGAGGAACGGACATTTCATCTTTACACAGCACTTCTTCGTCACGAAACGAAGTACAGGAACCGGAACGTTTAGCTTTTGGTACGGAGATTTCATCTTCCAGCTTTACGTTTTGTCCAAGGGAATGGAAAGCGAGGTTTCCTTCTTCATCGCCTTCTTCCTCTTCACTGTCACTGCCTTCTTCACTTTCTTCTTCGTCACTTTGCAGTAAAGGCGAAAAATATTTGTAGTGATCATAAAACCACACCATGACCTCCATGGCTCGTTTCACGTCTCTAAGACTGACAAAACTGCATTCATCCTAAGATCAAAGATTCGAATAAATAGTGCAATAAATTGACTGAAAATGAAAGAATAATTGGGGAGAAAATATAGCAGGCCAAGAAGAATACATTACTCATGGAAGGCTGCATAAGAACGACAGCACCCCAGACTAGAGAGATATTTAAAAGCTCTGATATATGAAAGAACACCTCTCGTTTTTCCATGAAATGCTGTGATACTGCCAAGATCCTTGCTATCGTATTGACCAATTCGTCGTTTCCTTGAAAGCGCTGTTCCTGCAGCACCTATGGTAACGTAGAATGTGAGCTTTTTTAAAGTTAAAATTGTGTGTGTGTGTGTGTGTGTGTATGTGTCAGGGGGGGGGGGAGGCAGGGAGGGGGAGAGGGTTTGGGTGGTAAGGCGTAATTTAAGTATTCTCAGAAAAGTATGATCCCATTTATTGAAAGAAATATGCAAGATAGATGCCGGTACAGGGATTTTTTAACCGCTGTGTGTTTGAGTAGATGATTATCGATAATCAACCAGTTGATGACTCTGCTACAAGTACGTTACTCATTGTAACCCACCTAAATAATTTTTTCAATAGTAGGTCTTAAGTCACACTTTTCACCATTGACCGACTGCATACTTACATAACGCCTTACAATCTGATGTATGTACTTCTCCTCTACGTCTGGCTGTATGCGTCCAAAATCCCAAACAAGACTGCGCATGCTCTGTGGTAGTGCGTGAACTCGATACACCAGCTGACGCAAGGGAATTTCACCTGTGGATGTTAAAAATTAAACAGAAGTAAACAACTAAGCTAAAATTTTCTAACGTAAGCAAGGTTCTTGTAAACGCAAAGCTTCAAATTACTTTCCGTTCTTCAAAGGACATATGTCCTGCCAAGTACCTATTTTGGTCGGACCAAACAAAAATGTGGTCAGCCTGAACCAAGAACACATTATGTGCCTTTTAAAGGAATGTGCATTTGTAGGTATACTGATTAATGCCACATATTCGGCCATTTCGTTGGGGCAACAATTCACATGTGCTTTAACTAGATCTTACTCTTCCAGATGATAGTCTGTGGTATTTTAATACCACAGTAAAAATGACGTCAGACAAAGAGTCGATGGCCGACTGTTATTTGCAGCTGTCCAAACTAATGATAAACTTTACCAATGCGTTCTGTTGCTTCATCAGCCTTCACGCGGTATCCCAGTCCTGCTGATTCCAGTTTCTTTATCATTTCATCTGTATGCCTAGCGAGGCAAAAGCTTTGGTTTAATCTCCCAATTAAAAATTGTTTAAAAACTACGCCTTCTTAAATTCTTGTAGCTCACTTGACATTTTATTGCAAAAATGTTTAACGTGAGCTTGCGCTTCCTTCATAGCGTTTACCATTCTCGAGCGGTCTTTTTTTTCATTCTGATCTAAAAAAATTACTGAAACGGGCTTATTTTGCTCTGTGTTAAACTGACTGTTTTTAGGAACTTCCCAGCAACAGGAAGTAGCTCTGAATTTCAGCCGTTGTGTTACAAATGCGCACAGCCATACGACCAAGGGAGCGGTACCTAAAAGGTTGTGACTAGAATGGATACCCCAAAGTCAGATTGTCATCTTCAATCAAAATACATGGTAGGAGTCTTATAACTTAAATTAGTATAAAAGAGAAGAAAAAAAAACAGAAGAAATCAGTAGGTAGTATGTAGGACTTAAACCCGCTTCACCGTATCCACTACACCATCAAGGGCTAACTGCCGAGACTAGTTAATTTTAACGTACTTTACATGGCGTTGATCATTACATTATTGAAAGCTAACTGTTTTTAAAACAGTGCTTACCCCTAATCACTGTACTTCGGTGCTAAACCCTGTATTCAACTCTTTTCCTTGCACAACTGTCACTTACTCTGATTTCCCACTTTTCTAAAAGTTCTCCTGCCCAATAAATTCGCCTAAATATAGTATAGCGTGGTGTAGAGCATAGCGTTATGTAATGAACATAAGGTGTCCAACCTGATTTTGAGGTATCCATTCTAGTCACAACCGTACCTAAAGGTGGGTACCTGCTTTGGCCTCAGTGGGTCTGGTAAAGAAACTTAAGGTAAACCAGCTTTGAAACGCATGTCGGTTCAAAGCACTAACTTCGCTATGTGGTTTGTTCTTAAAATGCACGCGGTATAGACAGGCATCTCGGCAGGTCTAATCAAAATGTTATGTTAAGTCAGCTTGCTCACTTTGCTTTTTTAGGGCGACTCCATTGAAGCGAGCTATAAGCAACTGAAGTGTCGATTCTAAGACCAATTTCGCGGGAAAAACGTTAGCTGTATAAGCTACGTTTAACTCATTCGATGTGTACTTTGTTAGTTTTTCTGACAAGAGAACATTCCTCAAACTAGAATTTACCAAGTTCCAATACAGAGCATCGATACGTCCCTTCTCTGGATAAAAAGACTGAAAATATTTAGTAGTGACTAAGCAAGCAGAATACTCACTTTCGATATGGGTTGCAAGCTACAATGAATTTAAGATGGTTGCTTTCCAAAGAAAGTCGACGTCCATTGCATCTCCGATCGATCATGATTTCCTTGATCATACCCAAGGCTTCAGTGGTGTTAGCTTCGTCGAAAAACAAAACGGTGTCAATGCCGAGTTGAGCGTTGCCGACGGCCATCTTCTCTGCGTGAAGAACATTTCTTTCTATGTCTTTGGAGGTTGTACCACCGTGAATCTTTAGAAAAAGCATTAACATATCCGTAAGAGCATTTAACACATTATACTATGGTTGAGTGGAGTTTTATGGAGGCAGTGTGGCCGAGTGGTCAGCATGTCGGCCACGCTTGTAAATAGCCAAGTGGTTGACTCCTGCCAGTTCTGGTTTTTTATCCTGTTATGTTGTATTTGAATTATTTGTTTCTCAGTATTTGAGTGGAGTGCCTGTAAACTAGCTGGATAAGCTAAGTCCACTTTCCACTATAAACAAGCCTTTAAAACTTAGGGGGAGTTTACATGACACCGGGGCGACTTTCGCGCCGCAGCGAGTTCACTCCGGTTCCCTCCGGCGTGAGTTCACCCCGGTTCTTGTAATTTATAACGGGGCGAGAATTTCACTGCGGTACGAAATCCCGCAACGGTATCATGTAAACGCGAAACGACCACTCGTTTCGGAGTGAAATCGGTCTGCCGGTAGACTGGAGTGGGTAGCGCGTGCGTAATGCTTGAATCTTACGTGTATTTTATCAACATGAAGTGTACCTTTAAATAGCGAGGTATGAAATAACCCAGTCAATATGTAAACGCGATACGAAATAAAAAAAAAAGTCATCCCGGTATGAAACTCGCGCCGGTGCGAGTTTTTTCATGTAAACACCCCCTTTTGAAAAAACAAAAAAAAAAAAACCAAAAACTTTAAATTAAGTGACCATGTAAGGAAAAAAACATTACATTAATGAGCACTATTCAACTTCCTCCGTTCTTTTATCGTCGCGTAGAATTCCGGGTCCATTGAGGTCAACAAAAAATGCCCTCCTGACACTCATTAGACGGAACTGCTAATAGGCGATTTACATTATTTTTAAGTTACATCATTTGCAATTACCTTCATCAACAGCAGGTTTTTGCATCTCAGTCCTCCTGTCTGTAGACCACACATATAACGAATAAGGCGTGTCTTTCCACAACCCGTTTCGCCCATGATGATTACAGGGATGTTACATCTGAATCTCATGTGTATGGCAAGAATTTTCTTAGCATTGTCGCCAGTCAGCTCGTAAGATTCATCAGGGTCAATCATCCCCCATTCCAGGCCCATGACATTACAGAGAGTTGCAATTTTCTGAGGTCTGGAAATAAATAGTTATCGATCCAATTACCAGTGCAGCCGAAAAAGACATATGACTGACTGGGGGTAGGGGGTGAGCGAGGTGTGAGCGAGGTACAAAAAAATATTTACGCTAGGAAGAATTAGATGAAAAAAATTTCGTGCTTGCCGAGTGCTCTTCAAAAAACTTTCCTGCTGCATTGGAAAGATTGTTTTAAATATAAAGGAAAAGAATTTATTTAAATCGTGAAAGGGAATGTTAACGAAGAAAATTAATGCGACTCAAAAATTCCTCACCCCCATCACCACTGCCCCTCCCCACCCCCAATAATGACCTATTGGTCCGCCCATTACGCCAAGTCAACAGCTGGTGCTTTTCTACCCTATTTTAGCTTATTTACAATAATCCTGTTTCAGTAAATTTCGTGGTAAAATTAACATGCAGGATCGGGTACCCTGGCCGTTAGAGACGTACTTTTCATAGCTCTCAAAATTGTTGTTGAGATCCACTCTTTGTACATGAAGTCCAGTACGAAGGTGCCTTGACATTAGATTCTGCCGAACAACTGCTCCAGTTTGAGGATTCAAGAACTCAGCATTTCCATTTACATCAACTTGGAATCCAAGAAATGTAAGGGTCACATGATCCGGATTGAAAAATAGATACGGATGAGTACTGAAACAAAAAAGAATTGGAATCATTCGAAT
This sequence comes from Porites rus, assembly GCA_964035705.1. Taxonomy (NCBI): domain Eukaryota; kingdom Metazoa; phylum Cnidaria; class Anthozoa; order Scleractinia; family Poritidae; genus Porites; species Porites rus. Next base: position 34,120,431 of record OZ037994.1, read on the forward strand.
TCCAAATTGGCGTGAGAATTGACTTCTCTAAAGAGTAATATTCTTCCAAAATGGAAAAAATGGTTGACTTTCAGTCAACTTTGGAAACTGATTTTACCAAAAATATGTATAAGTATCATCTTAACAGTTTTTTGTGACCAAAAACAAACGAAAAAAACATTTCCATTATTGATTGGCATTTTTATTATCTTTTGTATGCGTACGAACGACGCACTTCGCTCAAGGAACACCAATTTACTAATAATTAAGCATTATGCATAAGCCACAAAGTTACTAATAGGTTCTAAGGATGGTAAAGAGAGAATAATACAGAGACAAAAAATGTTTTAATGAGAGTTATAAAATAACAAAGGTAGTACGCACACTCTCATTGGCGGAGAGGCGTGTCTGCATGAGAGTATGTAAACACAGTTGTGACCTCAAGATGTTTTGCTGTGCACTTGCTACGTCACTCAACCACGAGTACTTGAAGAAGGTTTTGAGTTGAAATTTGGCAACTTTACTTATTTACCCATTTTCTCGTCGGCTAAGTGAAACTTGAAAAATCTTTGCAAACATGCTGTGACAATATTTTCGCTTAAGCTTACATTTAAAGCTAGAAAAATCCGTATTTTGGAAAGCTTGTGATTATGCGTACAAAACTTCGTGTACAACATTTCGTGACTGGTTATAACGTCTCGTTTTCTATTGCTTAACTAGATTATCCTTGTTAATGTTAATAAAAAACCAAACAGGCATAATTTTGATCATTTTCTTACCTTTGTTCCCAAGATCTTCGCAGCTGTAAAGGGCGAATGCCACTTTCCCCATTTGTTTGCTCAGTGTCCCTTTCATCTGATTCTTCCAGTGATCGCAAAGAGAAATCCTGACAGAGCAACGAAAATTGTTTGCCAATAGTTAGAGAAAATTTTTTATCAGCTTAAGTTAGCTAATCAAGTTGTGAATGTGGAAGCTTTTCGAGATGTTGCCTTTAAGTGTAACCTTAAAGGGCAAAAAATACTCCAGGTTCTCTCTTTCTTCCATCAGTAAGAGAAAAGAAAAGATACAGGTATTTCAAGATACTCCTCGGTTGTTTTTATAGTTTTGAAGACGTTTACATTCTTACGCTTAACCTGTTTTCTAACCAGAAGAATCAAAGCGTTTTCAACGCTGCTGTGGCTACAACATTTTACAGAGGGCACCACTTATGAACTTTGCGGTGGTTTTAACTGAAGTGGCAAAAATATAGTTGATATAATTCACAGCTGAAATTTTATCAAGCCTCGCGTGTCAATAATGACCTCATTGACGTAAAAAGCACACTACAGTTACACTTACCTTCGACATGATAATCATAAATCTCACGACAAAAATTCTGAAACCTTCCAAAGTATCTTCAGTAAATACAGGTTTACAGAACACACTTTGTTCGCAGTCCAGAAGTTGGTGATTGAGAAAGTTAACAAACTGCCGAAGCTCGGACCATAATGGGTCACGGACGCCACAGTTCCTATGGACAGATGGAACAATCAAGTTCATTGACGCACTCGGAAATTAAAGGATCATGTTTAAGAAATATACTCTGGGAGACAAAAAAATTTTAATATTGTGGCATAAATTCATAAATCGAGTACTGATTTCTTATGCCAACAGCCCCTATAAGGGAATAGATCGAAGGAAGAATAAAACAGAATAAACAAACCTGATCAGGGTCTTTAAGCATTCCAGTGGAGTACCTTCCGTTTTTTGAGAGTCAAATTCAAATTCCTGTATTTCATCAGGGTCTCTGTTAAATCGTCGAAGATACTGCCACACACGCTGCACTGCCTCGCTTTTAAACTCCTTGTCATCAAATAGAGGACTTTCGCCTTTCACTAAACATTAAAAAAATCATTCAGAAGCTAGGACGCAAGTAATGCATGTTTAGAATACAACACTTTTTGGCACTGAAAAAATGAATACTTCTGTAGGGACAATAATAATAATAATAATAATAATAATAATAATAATAATAATAATAATAATAATAATAATAATATAATAATAATAATAATAATAATTATAATGATAATGATAATAATTTACATTTATGTAGCACAAACCTTTATATGAAATATATGTTAAAGGTGACTAAAGCGTACGAAACTACTAAAAGCTACCAACCCGTACACAATAAGAGCCAACAATTAATGTCTTTATGTTGCGAATTGCTGAAGGTAATGCATTCCAGAGATAAGGTGCAGCTGACTGGAATGCACGATCGCCAAGAGTTGGACGGGTCTTAATGCCAGGTAACTCGAGGAATATAGACTCACTTGACCTTAGAGAGTACCTGGATTGCTTTTTGATAGTAATTAAATCGATTAAATAATTAGGAGCTTGACCATATAAGCACTTAAAAGTCAAAAGTAGAATCTTAAACTTAATACGGTAACTTATCGGAAGCCAATGAAGGTGGAAAAGCAATGGTGTAACATGGCAGAATCTTGATGTTCCAGTCACCAACCGAACTGCGGCATTCTGTATCCGTTGGAGTTTTCATGATATGTGAATTCGGGAGGCCATACACCGTATTCACAAATGGCGGACACGCGGGAAAAAACTGGTGCCTAGTCATGAAAGCGAGGCGTTGGAGGGTAAACAAAAATTGCAAATGAAGACTTTCAATGAACTTGCAGAGTGTTTAGCACGGATTCCACCTAAAACAACTTTGTATGGACGTCTTTTTAAATACAATTACGTGGGATGTCTTCTGCTTTTAATGTTTAGTATTGATTTGCTGTTTGCAATCAAAAGGGACGCGTATATCTTCAAGGAAACAGGATGATTTTGTAGGTTTCCGAATCATCAGATGCTCGACAAGTGGGCGATGGTTGGAGAAAAGCGGCAAACATGTTGGCCCAAACTTCACATTGAAACCGAGTTCGAAAGCCCGCTCACTGCAATTCGGTAAAACAGAAATATACACAATGCAAATCTTGGTGGCACGAAAAAAAGGAATAAGCGATGGATATATGGCCTACTTGTTAGCGCAAGAGACGTGTGCCATTGAACAAAACAGTTCAAATCGAGATGGAAAAAAGGAAGACAGGAAAGAAGCGGTGACTGAGGTTTCGATGAAGTTATGTTTGGTGTTTATTTGCCAGAACGTTATTCTCTGGTCTTTATCGATGAAGGACATCAATTAGAACTATCTTTTTGGTATAAATGCAGGAGCGATCGAGTGGAGTAAGCTCAAAATTTCAACTTGTTACTCGGCAGACACGGTAAGCCGGCCACATTTCATTTCAGCGAGTAATTTTCCTATTTCTTATCTTTGGCTGTTAAGAGTTTTAACTTCATGTTCCATAATATTTTAAAAGTGAAGAATACATGAATGAATAAAATGATAGTCTTCTTAAACGGATCCAGACTCGCATTTACTGATTCGAAACAGAAGCTTGCCGTGTTCAGTAGTGACACAAACATTGCCTTAAAAGTTTAACCTAGTAAAATGTGAGCTTTATACCACTTTTTTACCAAGAGCTCTCCGAGATAATGCCGTAAAGGAGACCAGGCAAATAGCAAGCCATAAGATTCACACACTAGAGCTTTTGAATTTTAAGTCAAAGGATTTTAAATTTGCACTGAATTTGCTAAGCGCTGCCAACGTATCTCTAACAATTCACTCCAAAGCGACGGAATTAATATCATCCAAAGGAAGTTGTAAATACAGACATACATAGATATGTGTAAAATGACACCGACATGAATGAATGAGTCTCGTGAATGAATCTTTCAGCTGCTCTCGAATTGACCTGTTTTGAGTAATGGCGGAGGTCTCTTCCGTTGACAAGTAGGCCATATATCCGTCTCTTATTTCTTTTTTTCTTGCCACCATATCTGTTTTTACTTCTGTTTTACAGAATTGCAGTGAGCTGGCTTTCGTATTCGGTTTCAGCGTTAAGTTTAGGCCAACATGTTTGCCGCTTTTCTCCAGCCATCACCCACTTGTCGAGCTTCTGAGGCTTCGGCAACCTACAAAATCATCCTGTTTCCTTGAAGATATACGCGTCCCTTTTGATTGCAAACAACAAATCAGTACTAAACATTAAAAGCAGAAGACATCCCACGTCATTGTACTCAAAAAGACGTCCATACAAAGTTATTTTAGGTGGAATCCGTGCTAAACACTCTGCAAGCTCACTGAAAGTCTTCATTTGCAATTTTTGTTTACCCTCCAACGCCTCGCTTTCATGACTAGGCACCAGTTTTTCCCGCGTGTCCGCCATTTGTGAATACGGTGTATATAGTAGACTGTTACAATAATCTACTCTACAGGTTATAAAAGCATGGACTAATGATTCGGTGACTAAACGACTTAAATATTTCCTAATTCTACGCATGTTATAAAGACAACACAACGTGGATGAGCAAGTTCTGTTGATATGACTTAGCTTACTCATTTTCGAATCAAACCAGGTTCCTAGGTTTCGAACTTCACATGATGGAGCAATTTGGGAGTCGCCGACCGATAAGGTACTTATGTTACTGACTTTCTAAAGTTGTTGTCGCATTCCAATCAGAAGACATTCTGTCTTATCCGAATTCAGTTTTAACTTATCCGAATGCATCCATTGACTGATATCAGCAATACATGATTCCATGGTAGTTATAGGAGCGATCTCCTCCAAAACATTTCCTGGTCTAAACGCGATGTACAGTTGCGTGTCATCTGCATAACAATGGGGATTAGGAAGATGTGATTCGACGAAATTAAAAAGTTTGCTAGCATAGAGAGAAAACGATAATGGCCCGAGAAAGCTGCCTTGTGGAACTCCAAATTTAAGATTAAAACTACTCGATAGAACTCCGCCTATGTAGATGCGTTGGGTTCTGTTAGAAAGGTACGATTCAATCTAATTAAGCACAGAGCCTGAAATTCCAAAATCAGACTGGAGGCGATCTAAGAGAATCAAAATGTCACTCTTCACTTTAAGCAGGGCAGTTTGTGTACTGTGGTGCTGTCGATAGCCTGATTGCAATGAAGGAAAAAGATCATGCTCATTTAAGTAGGACTGAATCTGATCAGCTGCCACTCTTTCAGCCAATTTTGAAACAAAAGAAAGATTGCTGATTGGTCCAACGGTTTTTATGACCAGAAACGTATTTGAGAAAGTTGTGAAACCCATCCAGAAAAAGAAATTCGTTGGGATATAAGAATAATTTTTTAGTTGCTTATCATTTATCGGATGCGTACGCGTCCGTTGTGTTTCCTGAATAAATGAATGAATAAGTGAATTAAAGAAAGAATCAGAATGATTGAAGGGAGAAAAGTTTTGGCACCTGTTGTTATTAGTTACCTTTTCTTCCAATGATCTTCAATGGACGTAAACACGTAATCGTAGGAAGAAGTTCGAAAAATCTGCAGCTTGAATTTTCGTTGTTCTGAAACAGATAACAGTACTAATAAGTTTTAACAGAAAATAAAATAAAGCTTCTTATAAGTGATATATTTCCCCTCATAAATGCATCTGGAAGCTAAGGTTATCCAATGTCCATCAATGAAATATACCTGAGGGGAAGCCTGGTAAGTAATTTCCAGGATGTACAGATCATATGGTTTTCGCTTCCAAACGCGCCCACGATTATCTGTCAGCTCACCAAGAACAAGCAGGTTAAACATCAAAGTGTCGAGATCTGGTATAACCTGACAATAGAGAGGATAGATGCACATGTCAGACCTGAACGTCGGTTATGATATTTCTAGCGTCCTGAATGGTTTAGTTGGGGTTAGATAGTCAGCTTATACTGTTATTTTAACTACGGTAAAAAAGAGCAGGCCATAAAAAGAATTTCGCCACTTTTGCTTTTATTGCTGCAATGCCTTCACGGTTTGTGTATACTTGTTTTATGGCTACGCAGTGGAGCCGAACCTTTCCTTTGGGACACCGGCTATTCAATGGACACCTCTATTCAGGGGAGACAAAATTTGGTCCCTGAAAAATGTTAACATAATCTTTGTATCTGTTACTTCTACTGAGGGAATATATCTTTTTCAGGGAAAAGGGACCCTTTTTCTGGGTACCTCAGTTTAAGGAACAAATTAGCACTCTAAAAGTGACTGACCACAAAAAGCGTTGACAAGTATTAGTGGTCTTCACCAGTCACAATGGCGACTATCTTAATAAAATCGATGCACTGCACTCGGGGGAATTCATCACACAATATCGCTGAGATAAGTTAATTATGATTATTATTCATTCAAAATATTTCCCCGATTCTGATTGGCTAAAAGCACACGCATAATTCACCATAACCAACGACTGATGGCCAACTTTGAAAGAATTTTGCGTTTAATGAACTGATGACGTCAAAAGTGCAGCCTTCTTGCAGGTAAATGCACCGTTAACCGAGAAGACCTGGGGACGAGGTTGAGTTGTTTTGGTTGTGAAAACAATCTAAGAAAGACTATCGTATACTCGTGGGTACGTTGTTTAGAAAATAATCAATTAGTTATCACCTCTGGTTTCCCACAGTGAATTTTAGGAAATGATAGAAATTCATATTATAAATATACTATCCTTGTTCTGGAAACACAATACTTTTCTTGCTGTTTATTGCACTTTAGTAACAGTTATTTAAGTATATATTTAAAAACAAAACAAAAAAAAAAAACAGCAAAACAAATAAGCAAACAAGGCAAAACAAGAAAGAAAAAAAAAAGGAAGAAGGGAAAAAGAATGTCCTTAGCAGGATTTGAACCCGGTACTTTCGGTTTGACCCGACCTCACATAGCCACTACGCCATTGAGGATGGTCACGTGATTTGGCGAAAAGTCTCAAGATTAATGCCTTTTCCACGGAACTTCCGCCGGCAAACGAAGGGGCAAACGATCGAGCCATAAAAACGACTCGAAGCAATGGGATGAGGCTAATTGAAACCAGGCTACTGACAGTAAAGAACAATGTAAACGCATTTCATGGCAATGAAAGAACATATGCGATACAAAGCCGACACAACTCCTCCGCGAAGTAGGACGCAAAACATTAGCTTATGTTTTCTTATCTCGATTTCCGCTGTTATTTTAAAAAGGTAATGCTCAAACTCACATCCATTTCCCCCCGTGATCTTGGGGAGTCCTTAAGAAGAAGAAGAAGAAGAAGAAGAAGAAGAAGAAGAAGAAGAAGAAGAAGAAGAAGAAGAAGAAGAAGAAGAAGAAGAAGAAGAAGAAGAAGAAGAAGTGCCTTTATTTACCATACATTTCACCAGTCCGTATTTTATATTCCATATTTTATATCCAGTCCGCAGTCCGCAGTCCGTAGTCCGAAGTCCGTGTTTTATACTGACCGCTATAAATTCATTCATACACATAACCTACTACAGTACTACAAGGTAGGAGATCAAGCCAGCGTCGAAGTTAAAGGAGTCGAAGAGCAAATGCTCATCTTCTTGTCAAGTTTAACGCCTGGACTGGTCAAAGGCTTTTGAATCGTACTAATTTGAAAGATTCCTGCCCGTCTTAAATTTGGTAAGACCTCTATGCTAACCGTGCTGTAGCGCACGATGCATGCTCGCAGCGAGGAATTTGATGCTACCGAACTTCGGCGAGCGCGTGCTTCTTTGGATACGATAGATCTTCGCGCTCTCGAGTTCGGACCCGATTAATTACGAAGTGCGTCTACTACGAGTGAGTGAGTGACTCATTTGCATATCTCAGTCCCTGCAATAACTTGTGCTACGCTCGCGCGTACCCACGAGTTAAAAATGGCGGACATTTCACTCGTTTCAAGAGTAAGAACTAGGCGAAGTAATAGCTAAAAACATGGCAAGAACAGCAAGAAGACAGCTCCAAGGGCGACATCGGCTATTTGGAGAACATTTGCGGAGCTGAAAAACCCTAAACGAGCACTATGAAAGATGAACATAACATCGATGGAAGTAAGCATGTTTTAGCTATGTTTTTAAACTGGGAATTATTTTGAATAAATAATAAAACAATTACTGAATTCGGCTTTCGTATCATATGAAGAACTATGGAGATCTAGGAGGGTGTAATCTGTTGAGGCCGTATCCTCCTCGATCTCCATAATTTCTCACAAGATACTCAGCCTCATTCATTAATTGTTAATTGTTTTATCATCTAGATGCTTGAAACAATGACTGCAGCAGATTCCAGAGCATTTGTTGGTTAATTATTAACAACCCTAGCCAAACCTCCATTCAGGGGACACTTTCTTGATACCAAGAGTGCCCCATGAACAGAGGTTCCAATGTAGACTTTATTTCACAGCCAGAAATCAGAGCATTTCGCCCGTTAACCTTTTCGATGAGGTACTTTTTAACAGCTAAGTGTTTTCAGTTCCACCAAGGAAATTTCTTCATATATTATTAAATCATGCGCCGGGTTCTTATTTAAATTGCAGATTAATGTTCTTTAAGTATTTTTGGCAAGTGTGCTACTTTTATTTTGATGAAATTAGGGCTTGTCAATATCTTACTCGAATACATCTTATTCATTTTATCAAATATTTTTACACCAACGACAGAAGAGTTATTCAGACAACTGGTCAGCTGGTTGCAGTTGTCGATCATTGCTTCTTTAGTCAGCCAAACTGTAAATTACTCGGTCATGTGACAGCGAAGACTGGCAACCAGTGAAAGCATGTTTTAAAAACACTTAGTCCTTGACTCTTAGTTTTGAAACACGTACCGTGCAAGAACTATCAAGATGAAAGATCCTGGATAAAGGCACATTTGAATGAATAGCGTGTGGAAGAAAAAATCCAACAATATCAGCGACACCTGCAAGTCTATCATGTAACGGGATCGTTACACACAGAGGTCGATGTTCCTGATTTTGTTCTCTCATCCTTTCTGTAATCAGCAGATTGTTTGGAAGGTTTGCCACGTATTCCACCAACCTTTGGACCACTAGACTTTTGCCCACTCCTGGGTCAGTCGATGTTACAACGCGCACATTAAAGCTACAGAAAAGAAAAGAACAAAGCAAAACGACAAAGAATTTTGAATAAGTCCTTCTGTTTGTAGAGCGACTCGTTAATAGGAATAACAACAATATACTTGCGCTATGAAAGAAAACAGTTCATATTTAGCAATTATTGAATGAGACTGAGTAGGATTATGCAGATCGCGGTGGTGGATAACATCCTGCGAGATCTGCATAACTCTTCACATCATACAAAAGCCGAATTCAATAATTGTTTTATTATTCATTCAAAATATATCAAAGTTCTTATAACAAGCTTACATTCTCGTAGACCTTCTTTAAAAGTTTGGCCTATTTCTCGGTACTGTTTCAGGATATTGCAGGGGACAGCGTGGCCGTGTGGTTAGAGCGCTGGACTTGCAATTCGGAGGCCCCGAGTACAAGTCCCGCTCTGACCGCTAGCTGGATTAGTTGACGGTAGTCCCGGTTTATTGTTTATTACTTTGTTTGCCATAAATTGTACAAATCAAATAAAATCTAATTATTTAAACTCTCATGGCGAGGAAGCCCAACAGAAGCCACCGGGCTTATAAGGAATGGGCTCCCTCAGTTAGATAATTAGAACAAAAATATTATCATAATTACACATGGGAAAGTCAATGGCAGAGCTACAGTAAATCTTAAAATAAATATATTAGATAGTCGTACTAATCATAGTTCTAGGCTAAAAAAGCGAAACGACAAAAAGAAAAAAAAAAATGAAAATAAAAGAGCAAAGGTAAAAAAAAAAAAAAAAAAGCTGAAAGCATTCCTCTTATCATAAATAGTAATTTATATATTATATATATATAATTTGCACGGGCTCTCTTGCCAAGAGAAGGTGTCTAGGTTCAGCATGCTTCTCATTCCCCGTTACGGAACCTCCCTTGCGGTTTCGCACTGGAAGTTAAGGATGGTACTTATGGTTGAGTACCGATCCAGCCGTCTCGACCAAAACAAGCCATTTTCCGGACCGGTTTCGACTTTACTGTCTTCTTCAGCGGATTTTACAGTTTCAGCTTGTCCGGTCGCTTACGCGCCGTTGGACTTATTGCATTAACTATGTGTCACAACTCTTTATATACCATAAATTAACAATTACGTGTATGACGTGGGTATGGCATCAATAGATTGATTAATGAGTTGTACTTATATATTTTCGTGCACAATTCTTTGGCGTTTTTTGTGTTAACGCGGAAAACTTTAAATCTAAATGTCTCTCTATCCTTACAATATGAGGCTAGCTTGTGCTACTTTTGAAGTTTTAACTTAATTGCCACTAAAGAACCGTTTTTCTCTGATTGTATAAGCGGTTATGTCTCTGCTGTTGCGCGAATTTTATTACGTATATGACGTGGGTATATGTCGTCAATTAATTAATTAATGATTAGTTGTTTTTCGTGAGCAATTGTTTGGCGTTTTTGTGCATTACGCGGAAAACTATGACTCTTATTGTCTTTCTAACCCCACATTTTGAGGTTTACTTGTGCTGGATGTGTCTTTCTGCAAACTTGTCTGTCACTCAGTAGAGAATTGTTCGTTTCTGATTTTATTAGCGTTGGTGGCTTTAATCTTTGGCGTTGGTGGCTTTAATCTTACGGCTGGATCGGTACTCAACCATAAGTACCATCCTTAATTTCCAGTGCGAAACCGCAAGGGAGGTTCCGTAACGGGGAATGAGAAGCATGCTGAACCTAGACACCTTCTCTTGGCAAGAGAGCCCGTGCAAATTATATATATATATATATAAATTACTATTTATGATAAGAGGAATGCTTTCAGCTTACAGCAAAAGGAAGCGGTACTTGTTGCATTTCGAATTTCAAAACTAAGAGAGTTAAAAAATTTAGGACCTTGGAAACTGCTGGAGAACCTTCTTATATTAGTCCTGCATTGTGGTAAATAAAAAAGCTCCGAACTTCTAGTACCATAAGAATGCACCTGGCGTGTCACCAAAAACATGTTATTGAAGCTATAAGGAAGTAAGCCAGATCTGTATTGATACATAAATTTTCCTATTTGAAGTTTGTAGATACTCTCAAGATTCAGAATTTTTAAATTTTTAAATAAGGGGTCAGTGTGAGCATCGAAAGCACTCCTCGACATTATTCTTACGACCCCTTTTTGAAGTGGGATTAATCTTCTGAGGTTTGATGGGTAGGTCGATGCCCAGACGCTCACGCAGTAGAATAAGTATGGGTAGATAAGGCTAAAATAGAGCATCCGTAAGGAGGAATTATTAAGGCAAAAACTTGATTTATAAATTATACCTATGGCTTTAGACACTTTCCGAGCAACGTTATGTATATGTGATTTCCATGTTAAATGTTCATCCAAAATTGCACCAAGAAAAGTAGCTTCCTTAACACGATGAATCGAATAATTACTAGTCCCGTGTTCAAATCCTCAGCCATGCTTGAAAATAACTGGCCAGCTGGTTTCCTCTGGCCAGCTGGGATTCTTAACCCTGTGAAGTTCAATTTCAATCACTTGTTTCAGGCATTTGCTGGGCCCCACTAGCATTAGTGCTGTAAATACTGCCTAGAGTACATGACGGAATTATTTTATATATATTATTGCAATACTCTTCTAGAAGTAGATCCCTCAAGCGATACATGTTGCGTATTCTTGCATTTCTTCCGTTCAGGTAGTTAGAAATTCAGCTGTTTCTTCGTCTTCGGATAGCCGTGAACACCATTTTCTTTTTTAGTTCACTCAGGAATAAACAGCTAAGCTGCTGCCCCTGCCAACGAGGTTGATCGACGGTATATTGCTCGCATCTTCAAAATATGGTAAGCGCCATTTGGTTATGAAGAATTAGCCGGGGGATTGGAGGCAATCAGAAAGGGCGAAATATTTTGAAAGAATAATATATTAATTAAAAAAATTAATCTTTTAAAGGATTTTAGGGCAATAAACAGAGAACCTACTTTCCAGGCCGATTTACATCTGACGCTGGGCTCCATATCATGTCCTGATTACAGTAAGAACCAAGTCTTTCTCGTGGTGCCGTGAACTGTTTTTCCAGATAACGTCTAATCTCCTCTGGTTTTGGATATCGTGCTATTCCTGTCACTCTATATTCTTCAAGAGCGGCCACTATGTGAGCACGTTCTTCATTTTCTCTGCTGCACAGAATTACAAGGCCAAAGGCTGAAAAAGCAGTTATTAACGATTTTAAGAAAGAGTCGGAAATGTTTCGGAATCTCATCTGCATCTAATCTTTTACCTATACGAGGATGTTATTTATCAGGCTTGCTACAAACCACTTATAACTTATATCTTTTGTTACATGCCCTGTTTACACTTCCAGTTCCAGACTACTACTTTTACATTCAAATGTCCAAACCTTGTCTCTACTTTTGTCTTGTCTTTACGAGGCTATCGAGAACTAAATAGCTAGCTAGCTAGCTAACTAACGAACGAACGAATGAACTAACACTGACCACTGGCTGACCAACAGAAAGACTAACTAATGAAATAGAAAAGTGAAGTAAACTAATAAATTACTTTCATTGCAAGGGTAATCTTGCATCAGTGTGTGCAGACAATCGACTGCTTTCTGGCTGACATCATAGTCTAGTAGATCTGCATTAACAAGACAGTACAACCTCTCCCCAGCGTCTGCCAAGGTTCGACGCCACAACAACTCCACCTTTAAAATAAATGTACTATATCAGTGGTAGTTAACAGTCGCTTACAGAGCAACTTAAACTTAAAATTAAATATAAACAATCTATGGGTCCAAATAACTCGGCCATGAAGGACTAAAGGTGTCAATTTTTAAAAATATGGAGAATAGGATACGGCACTGCAAAAAAATTACAGCGTGAGAAGTAAAATCAAGAAACAGAAGAGGGCACAGTAACAGCAAAAGGATGTTAGCGATTTGACATGTCTGTTGTACGATCTTCAGTTAAGAAATAGGATCTGCTAAATACATTTGGGCAGGGTAAACGCAGGAAGAGAACATTGTTTGGGTTGGTTTAGTTACTTTTTTTGACTAAAAACTACTACTTCGCTTCACGGTTGACGCTAAAAAACAACCTTTTTGACCCTTGACGGTTATTTTTAAGGCCGTTTGGCGGTTGACGGTTAGTCCCCTTAACATCTTCTTTGCTGAATTATCAATCTTTAGAATTGTTACCTCCTCTGATGTTGTTTTGGACGTACAAACAAGAACCTCGTTACCAACGGGTAGACCTTGTGCTCTATCGTCCATGTAAAGACTAAGTACAGCAGGAAAAATATTTGCTGTGGGGAAACAAATACCACCTAGTTTAACAATAATCAACGTGTTACAAAGACCTTTTAAAAAAGGTAACAGGAATTAATAGAAAAACATAATAACAGGATTTTTAATTTGATGTTTTCCATGTTAGCGCCAGATAATAGTATTTTCCCTGAGAGCATTAATTTATCATCCAGTCATCATCATCATCATGATCATCATCATTAATACCAACCAACCTTTGTATGCCAGGATGAGATTAGGTCTCCCCCTTTCCAAGTAGACTGGAAATTGCCGCCTTGCTGTTGTTTGCCCTACTTGAAAAAAACAAACAAACATAAAAACATATCTATTTTGAATCTAGTTTATGTTCTTAAGCATTTCCTGGATCCTTTTCTCTTACAGTTCGTCACTAGGTAATTGCATTTCAT
>OZ037994.1:34141539-34171539 GCA_964035705.1 Porites rus
CAGCAGACTATGACCGGCGCATAATCGCCCTACTAGAACGTTGCCGTAGCAGAGGTATCAAGCTGAGTAGTGGACAGGTGCAAACTACGTCTGCCTGAAGTACCCTTTATGGGAGATGTCATATCAGAAGACGGATTGCAACCCGACCCATCCATAACCCTATGGGTAAAAGAAATACCTACACCCAGTAACAATCAGAGATTTGCCCCAATCCTCTCACAAATCACAGCCCTTAAGAGAGAGCTCCTCAAAGAGCAGAACCAGTTTGAGCGGGACGACCAAGTTCTAGGTACAAGCTTCAAGCAGCTGAAGGAAGTTATCTCCGCCTCACCAGTTTTGAAATATTTTGACTGTAAGGCAGACACTGAAATACTTTGTGAATCTTCAGACAAGGGACTTGGTGTCTGCCTTATGCAGGGTGGCCTGCCGACAGTATATGCCTCCGGAGCTATGACCCCAATAGAAGTGAATTATGTTAGCATTGAAAAGGAGCTATTGGCAATTGTGTTCGGTGTAAAACGATTCAAGCAGTATTTACAAGGGCTTCCAGTCAAAATAGAGACAGATCACAAGCCTTTAGAGTGAATCTCCAGGAAGAGTCTGATTAGTGCCCTAAACGTCTCCAACGCATGATGTTGAGGCTACAAAAGTATGATCTGACAGTCACCTACAAAAAAGGGTCAGAAATGTACCTGGATGACACTCTTAGCAAGGTTTTTCGTCAACCTCCCAAACAGCAAGACCGCAGAGGAGATGCAGAGAAATACTTTGTTGTTGTTATCTTCTGGTGCTGTATTGGTGGGCTGTATAATGTTTTCATGCATTTTAATATTGATAAGGCAGTGTGGACACAAAGAAATGAAGCGCAAATCGAGGACATCATAGAAAGATAACTTATTAAACGTTCTAATCAAAAGCGCGGATGAGACTTGAAAACTTCATAGCCGTCCTTCCGTATTCACGCCCGCTTGTATTTGACTTTTATTTCGGCGCGCCACGGCAAAGTACTCATCCAAAGCAGTAGTATCAGCTGCTGAAGCGATTTGCTTAAACTCTATATTTACCACATGTTCGAGAGACCTCAGAACTGCTCGTATAGTAGCTTCTTAGCTTTGTAATCACTATTTTAATACCTTGATTTGCCAAATGAGATAAGAATATTGCAATTTCTTCCAGACTTAAGTAAATGCCCTCGTTCGTCTCGTCGAATACTGTGTCTTTAAATGTGCATGAATCTACCTCTTCGGTGTCACTGTCACCTGATGAACTAAAAAACAGAAGAAATACTCCGATTTAAGTTCATCTATTCTGTTTTGTTTTCCAGTAATTCACAATATTAACTTTCATCGTCACCTGTGGACGTCTAGTAGTTTATTTGTGCGAGGGTCCGGGAAAAAGGTCTGCGTCACATTAAGTTGGCGCAGTGATTCCTAAGTAAACCTAAGGCGTGCACCCTTGACATCGACCAAATATTTCACGTATCACCGTGCTAGTACCCCATACAAGACTTAATGTGACGCTAGGGTCTTAATCTTTAAAACTTCACACATCTTGGATTGTACTAGACTGAGTTAAACAGTACATGTTTCTTATAAAAGACTAAAATGGTAAGAGGAGGCTAGAGGCAGACAACATAAGAAGCTTTACAAAAATAAATGAGACCACAGTTGTAGAATTAAAAGCTACTGACATCAAATGAACAACAGAAAAATGTTTTTATACAAAGAATACTGGTCGATATTGAGTCCTAGGCGCACGCAGTTTAAGTTTAACGTTACCATAAGCATTTATTATGAGGACAAACAAAGGGTACCTGATGTTGTCTCCGTCTGAATCTTCTGAACACTGAGAGGACTCTGACTCCACAGCCTCGTCTACAATGCTACGAAATGGGGGATTGCTTTTCGCTTCACTGTAAAGTTTGTCAATGAGATCCACGTTGGCTTTGTTAAGAGCACACCAAACCACAAGGTCAGCATCCCCCCAAACGTTGTTCTGACATCCGTACACTATAGCAGCTATAGCTAGACGTTCAGCATCGGGACTTAAACTCTCTGCATACTTGAGAAGTCTCTCGTACGTCTGAACAATTTCAAGTTGTTGGTCGGCTGCTTGTTCATTATCAACTTCTATATCGATACCAGGTGGTGGAAATTGTTCAGAAACTGACCCATCATTATTGTCTTCACTTTGTGCCACATATCCTGTGTCATAAAGAGCAGCATGCAAGGTTGACGGATGAATATCAGTACAAATTTTTTCAAGGAGCGCATACACCTGCACACTGAGTACATTCAATGGCGCGCCACTTTTGATAGAAGCGAGTTCCTTACGCAAGAAAAGCAACTGCTGTGTTGTGAAGTAGTTTAACTCGCGATGTTTCATTCTTTGTACGTTTACGTGCTCTTTGCAAGCTTGATAGTGTCGTTCAAATTCCTCGGTTTGAGCAGTGATGTCATTTGTGACGTCTATGCCCAATCTGCTTTTGCATTTGTATTTCTTTTTCCAGTTGAGGTAACGAAGGTCTCCAACGTCAGATAGTTTGACATAAGCCTGGCCAAGCTGAACAACGCCTTGCAAGATCTAGCGATGAAAAAAAAAACAAAAAAAACAAAAAAAAACGTAAGGATAAAATAAATGGAAATAGGATTAGACTGGAGAAAATAATCGCACGTTGAACACTGCTTCCTCAAAAATATGGGCCGTTCGGGGTTTAAAATTTAAATCATCCCTTTTTCATTGATGCTTGGCTCCTGTTTTGAAATTGACCGTTGATTTTAAATATCCCGTTGAAAAAAAATACCTGGTCAAATTTGTCAACGTCGTCTTGCCCTGCAGAGCGTTGTTTACCAGAAATTAGAGCTAGTTTACTTTGCAGCTCTTGAAGGGACTCCAAACTGTACATCTTCGATGAAGCCTCATCATCCTCACCCTCATCTTCTGGGGAAGGAAGACGCAGCTGTACCACAGAATGTATTGTTTTTCTGTCACAGGGTTCCGTCTTTGTTATAGCATCCTGCTGACCAATGCAATAAACACCTCTCTCATTGATGGCTTCAGCTAATTTGAGAGAAGACATGGCATGGGCATTTCTCACTCCCTTCAGCCAATCAAGATGTTTGCTTATGTCTTTCTACAAAAGAAGAAAAATGCTTATTAGCGCT
Organism: Porites rus; assembly: GCA_964035705.1. Classification (NCBI taxonomy): domain Eukaryota; kingdom Metazoa; phylum Cnidaria; class Anthozoa; order Scleractinia; family Poritidae; genus Porites; species Porites rus. Next base: position 34,144,704 of record OZ037994.1, read on the forward strand.
GGTTTTTCGCCCCTGTTTTAAAAATAATTTTCTACCACACGACATAACAGACTTCGAGTTTGAGTTTTCCTTGTGTACTGTTATGCTGTCAACGGTTTCCCTTTAAGACCTGAAGAAAGCATTGCGTTTTAAAACGACCGTCGCTGACAAAAATATGAGCGATGTGCTTCCAAAGGAACAGAAAAAAAAAAAGAAGATATTTAGAGGAGTATGACACTAGACAGTTCGAAGAAGCGACAAGCTCTGGTGGCTGAGAGTAAACAGGGCATACCAGCTTTTTAGGCAGGGTAGCGTTTCCTTCAATCTCTTTCCACACACTTTCGCATAAATTCATCAGTTGATTGAAGTCAATTTCATTGTTGAGATCAAAAATAAAAGGCGCAAAACCAAGGGCGGTGGTGTGTAGACAGGAGACACGATCTGTTTCAATGTCACTTTCTCCCGCAGACATCATTGCAAGGTCTACAAGTGTCTTGACGTCTTCCCTCCCTCCTAAATAAAATAAAGTTAAATCATTTTTAATTAACGTCAGCACACAAATTTGGTCTTACTAAATCAGTTGATAAAGTAAATTGACCACCGTAAAGAAATTCAAACCCTAAAGTCTCCACTGCTAGGCTTTTTTCATCAGACCCCCATGACAAAACGTAAGAACTTCACTCAACTGTCGATGTACAGTTCGCGTGAAAATTATTATAAGCTTACTTTGGGCCGAAGTACAGAACGGAAACTTTGATCAATCTGCGGGTAACTTAACCGGCGAACAAATAAATTTGGGTTTTCCACTGTGTAAAACAAATTCAAAGCTAGATTTCAGAGGAAAAAGACAAGGTTTCGACGGTAAAAAGCCAAACTGAAACGCACTTTGGAGAAACATATCGCGCGACATAACAGGACGTGAGCAAACTCGTCTGCGAAGTGAGACGCACTCAAACTTGCTGCGTTATCTCGATTTTCGCTCGTATTTTGAAGCAACTAGCCCAAACTGCTGGAATGAAGTTCTGCTTCAGCCAGAATAATAAATAATAAGAAGAATAAATTAAAGAACTCGAAGATATCTCGAACTTATTCCGACGGAACTTCGGGACATTCGGAAGCAACTTTGAAACATTCCTGAACGTAGCGAATCCTTTACTTCGCGCTCCGCCGAAGTAACAAGCCGAACAGTCAAGTACTTGCGTGGCCAATCTTGTCCCGAAAACTTAGGTCACAGTGGCGCAGTCGGCTAATCCCTCAACAGAGTCTCCTTTGATCCAGCGGGCCGCACAGGTTAGTCGGTTTAAACCTCGGGCAAGCCAAGATAATAATAAGTGATCTCGAGATATCTCGAACTAATTTGGCTCTCAGTTCGTCAAATAGCCGAATAAAACCGAAAACCTACAGACTTTGCGCGCCCAATCTTGTCCCAAAAAAAGCAACTTTGTGACATTCCTGAGCGTTGCGAACTCTTTCCTTCGCGCTGGGCCGAAGTAATAATAATGATAACAATAAAATAACATTAAGCGATACGTACACAGGATACTAAAACATGATACTCAATACTTTAAATATTTCTGCAGCTTATGAGTTACAAATTATATAGGAGCTACAATTGAAGGCAAACTAATTACCTTTTAACTCTTCTCGGAGCCAGAAGATGTACTCTTTGCAGTCAATGACACGCTTCAGGCAGTTAATCTCTGACTGCTTTACCTTTTCCAAAGCCCTTCCCATGTTCAGAAGATCGTCATCGATAGAGCCAAGATTTCGCCGCTGAAATGTTTTGTCCATCTTAGAAAAAATAAACTCGTTTTACCTGATTGAGCTTAATGAATGTCTTCCGTGGGCGAAGAATATGAAGATAAAAACTATTTTTCTAAAAAATGAAATAGTGAATAAGCAATTTATGAACGTTTAAAGCAGCTTTACAAGAGGAAAATTAGTTATTGGAGCAAGCCTTTTGGCAAACATCTAAAAGCAGCTTTACAAAAGGAACGAATAGTCAGCCTTTGTTTAAAACGTATTATACTTACTTCCTTTCTTTTATTACTGATCAAATCCGTTCTTTTATTTCTTATCAGTGAGTTACTGCGAACGGATTCAGACAGCCAATAAAATCAGCGTTAAGTCAAACTTTTGATTCGAGTGCGTGAAAATTTATGCCCTCTCTAAAAATAGTTATCAAGAAGTAAGTCGACGAAGTCTCTTACTATTTTTGTTGCAGGACGCACGCCTTATATAAGAAAAATGAAGTGTTACAAACGGTTAGATATAAATCACCTGGTCACAAAAGTCCTCTAGCACTTGGAAGTCCCCTTCAAGACCCATGGCTTCTTTAAAGTCCAGGATTGTTTCGGAAGCTTCGTTACACTCGCTTAACTTGAAGGATTGCTTGATCTGATCAACTCGACGATTGAGAATGGCCTCAGCATCTTCGTCATGGGAGAAGTGTGCCAATGCTATTTGAGTTTCTATATCCAGAGATCGAAGATCGGTTTTAAACCTTCCAAACCTTTCATTTACGTCTTTAAGACTGATGTCTCCACTGATTATTGTTTCCCATAGATTGTACCATCTCTGGTAACAAGGCGTCCATACAAGTTCGTGTACCTTGTTTAAAGTCAGAATTTCAGGACCGGAATCTCCTTTGGATAGATCAGCCGCTTTCTGGAGACATTTTCGCCAAATTGACCGAAAAAGGAGACTTTCTTGGACATGATTAAGTGTCTGTACCATTCTTTTACTTTTGACTGACAGCTCAAAGAACTTTACGATCGGATTTTCACTCGGGTTGCGTTTGTGGCATAATTCGGACATGTGGCTTGACGAAATATCACTTTCCATTTTTCCTTTGATGTCATCAAGGTCGACTTTTACTGAACAAATAAATCACCAGCCATAAACATGAGAAATGACCACGCTCTTAATAGAGACCTTTAGAGTCAAGGACAAGGACGAAAACGAGTACGAGATTTGACTTAAAGTTTTTTCGCGTATTCTTTAATTATAGACTCCCTGGACAGCTTCATTTTACAATTTTTCACTAGAAAATAGCAAAATGATAAAACTTCTCACATTTGATAACTTGTTTCCGCCATTTCGACATCCTCGCTAAGGGTGACGACGGCTACCACATTTTCCCGCCAAAATGACGCTGGTTCACGAGTGAGTAATACTGTGTTTTGAGAAAATGTCGTATTCGTTGTCGTACTCGTCTTAGAATCTAAAGGTCTCTGATGTTTGAAACGGCTACTTTGGTGCCTAGCAATACATTCTACCCCATGAAATCATAGTATTTTGTCTTACTCATCAAAAAATACGAAGAAATTTACATCTCCATAACGTCAGGTGTTTGGATCGATGAATGGCTTAGTTTTACATTGATTGACTTAACAAATCATAGGTTCATTAAAAACTTTTACTAGTTCAATCGTTTTTTAACGAAGGAATCAGTGAACCGTTATGGAATTATACAAGTCTTATCTCCTTCCAGTCATTGTCCCAGTTCTGGTTCACTGATTTCCGTCAGGTAATTTGTGCACAGTAATTAAGGTGAAGGAAAACTGGTCCTTTCTAGTGCTTAACACAACTTTTAACGTACTCCTTTCCCTCCTTACTCGTCCACTATTCACTTAGTATGCTACTCTTACTTCTGCTTTATTGTTTTCCCACCACCACCACATTTGTATTGTTTTCCCTCCACCACCACCATTTTGTTATTAAATGTACTTTAGGACCACCACCAACATGATTCTATGGTGTTCCCGTTACCGCCCCCAGTGCCCTTCCTCTCGATTTGAATCTGATGTGTGGTTGATGTATGCATGTCCTCTTCAAGAACCATGACTTCTTTAAAGTCCAAGATTGTTTTGGCAGCCTCGGTACACTCGCTTCCTCCTCATTTTCGTGGGTTTGATATGTGGGTTAACGTAGGGTCAATTTGGGGTCGATTTAGGTTGTTATGTAAGGTTGATGTATGGTCGATGTATGGTCAATCCAGCGTCGATGTGGGGACGACATAGTTCCCATGTGGGAAAGCTATAAGATCGATGCAGGGTGGATGTGGGGTCGGAGGAAAAAAAAAAGGAGGAGAAGGGAAAACAATAGAAAAGAGTAGGTGGTTGTAGTGGTGGAGGGAATCAATAAAAAATTGCCAGTGTTGGAGAGAAAATAAAGAAATGGTGGTGATGGCGGTAGTGGTGGTGCAAAGACAATAGACTGAATTGTGGTTTTGTTGGTGGAGAAAAAATAATATATAGATTTAGCCAGGGCTAAAAGCAAAACTCCCGCTAATAATTTAAATCAAACAAGGGACTTCTAATCCACAAATCAGTTAGCTTAAGAGCACATTCATGTGACTTTTGAGTGAAAGGCAAAATGATTTTAGATATAATAATTTGCAAACAGTCCAAGAGTGAACCAAAATTTAAATCGAGTAAGAGAGAATGAGCTAAGAGAGCGAGAGCTAAGAGAACAGAATGCAGTATTTCACAATTTTGGAATACAAATTGCACTCATTCAATATTCAGGACGATCGAACACGCGTGGGCTTTTAGCAAAACCGATAAAAAAATTCCAAAATCAGTCACCTATACGGCCAACCGGCTCTCACTTTTGACAAGCGCCAATCTTGCAGTGCGAGCTGTCAAAAGTTTGATTGAACATTAATAGAGTTACCTTCAACATAATAAAGAATTTATAATGTTTATTTTTTATTTGATGGTTTTATAACGATGTGTAATCTTCAAAAGCGTTTGATACGCGCGGCACTTTGAGTACTCCTTCAAAAGCGATGTTTATGAACGACTGAAAACAAACGGCACAGCGATTAAAATTGAAAGACAGACTACCATCAATCAATAAAAGAAATATAATTGAAACAACAACTTTCATTCACGAACACAAGTATTTAAAGTGTCTCTAAAACTCCTGAGTCTTCAAGTTAAAGCTTAAGTTTATGTTTTAAGCCGGCTTCTCGGTGTTTGCTTTTTTCAAAGATGAACTCGAGGCAAGAAAATCGCTCAACGCTTGCTTTTGCAGCCAGAATTATAACTAAATATTCTTTGGAACGTTTTCTTTCTATTTGCAGTGAGAAAATGTCTAAAGGCTTTTTAAAGTTCTATAAGCTTTATATCAAACCCGACACTCGGTCAGATTAATTGTCTCAAATCTTACAAACGTGCATAAACTAAATAGCCGCATAGACTACGCTCGACTTCATTAAACTAGATATAAAAATACAAACAGCAAATACAATAATTACTCAGGCTTACCATTCGAGATGCAGCTCCCGAAAGCTATCAAGTAAGGCCAGAATCACTTCAGACTTTTTAACCCTCTTACGCATCAAGCAAGGTGAAAAAAGAAAACGATGCCATCTCCGACTTTGACAAGCGACGAATTTCTCAACCAAAAACCCAATAAACAAACTAGCTATGAATAACAGAAGACTCTTGATAGCAGCTGAATAGGCCACTTGCACTAAGAGGTCACGTGACCATCGCTTCCTTTAAACAATGAGTTGGAATCTTCCTGATGCCAAAAATTGACAGAGCACATAAAAATTATCTTACGCCTGAAATTTGAGAGGAAACGCAATTGAGGGAGATATTTTATGGCACTTCGATTTTTCAACGCAGTAGTTTGATTCGTATTGGCCGCCATGTTGGAGGGCATACTCTTGCCCTCCAATATGGCGGTTAAACTACTTTTTGCTTATATCTTGTTAAACGTTTGATAGTTACACTCAAATGTGCTGTAAACGTTACCACATCATCTTTTCAACATTTTCGGTGAAGTTTAAGTGCAAAATTTGTTTTCAGAAAGGGGTAATTCATAATTTTAATAATCACATTTTGGTCACCTGACCAGCTACGAACTTAATCATTTTAAGAAAATGGTGCGGGTTTGAAAAACCAAATCACTATTATTTTGTTTTAGATATAACCCACTAATCGTTTTTCTAAGGCAAAATCATATAACTTTCATTTTCATAAAAACGATGTCACATGACCACTTAGTGCAAATGGTCTATTTCATTTTGTACATCCAGTAGAAAAAGACAGTTAAAAACATCACAAGTTGACACAAAACTCTGTCAGCTTCAGCTGTAAAAGTTTGGAATAACCTTGATGAAAGCATTAAACACCTCCCCCTTAAATCCTTTAAAAACAAAGTCATGTCAAACATCTTCCAGTCTTACTGTTCGTGAGTCTTTTTTCTTCTTTTTTTTTTTCCTTTTATCTATTTACTAATTCCTTGTTTGTTCTAGCTTTAGTGCCAACCTACCTCCTATGCCTGAACATTATTTAGCTTTACTCAGCTCGATTAGCTTTTTAGTTATTCTAAGTAAATGTTACCTTTTTTTGTATTAATATTATATTGTAAATTAAGTTAACTTTTATTTGGTAATAAAGCTTATGTTGTTGTTGTTGTTGTAAAAAAGTTTCAAGATGCTGCATAAATTTTCCGCATGAAGTCACCTGTCAAATTTTGACCAATCAGAGCATAAAAATTGGACGTAGAGCGTGATCAACACGTGACCATGGTGAGAAAAGTCAAAAACAACTGTCTTCCCTGCCTGTAATAGCTGGCTGAATTTTCGCGTCCGAGGTCAGTTTGAAAGTAAAATTTTGGTAGTGGGGCACATAGCCACAACAAATTTCATATGAATTTTTAAAAAATTAAACTTGAGCCTGCGATCATTTGAAAACTAGTGACTTGTCAGCGGATAACTTCAAAAAATATTCGACCTCGATGGGTCGACACCTGAGCCCGCGTTACGGTCAAGTAATACTGGTCAGCGATACCCTGTTTTGACAGCTGTTAATTGATCACAACATTGATGTGCCACATCAGTTTTCCTGTGCTCCCAACCAGCTAGAAAGTGTGAGATTGAACATTGGTTTGCGTGTGGTGCGGACGGACGGGCGGTGTACGGTCACGTGATTAGAAAATTTTCTGGGATAGGTAGATTTACTTAGCTATGGGACTCCGCTCGCGTGGAGCTCCGCTAAAAGATTTAGCTTTGTATGAAAACAATAACAATGTGGTGGTGGTGGTGCAAAAGCTACGTCATCATGAGGGTTAATGTGTCGCAAAAAATAACAGGACCCTGCTATACTACTCTTTAAATTCATTCATGACCTTTCCTACCCTATAATGTTTATAACAGAACGTAACTCACCCGACTGAACCAACGAGCACATCTGGACAAAACATCGAACGGCATCTCTCTCCTTTTGAAACTCTTTCAGTTCATCAACACGCATTTCGACAAAAACCTTCAACGTTTCGGTCTGGTTTACATTGTCTTCACTCATCTGGCATGCCCCAGCTTCCCCTGTTAAATGAAAAGTCTCTCCAGATATTATAGAAAATAGGGTCAAAAATGAAGAACTTCTCTCCTCTATACTTCGAAGTGTATTGACATCAATTTCGGCATTTTTTATGGAGACCCCGACATGTTCCAGGAGTGAGGTGGCAGATACAAGGAGATCTAAGCCATCTTCTGGCAGCGAAGCTCTTTGCTTACCTCGATTGCCTAAAAAAGAAAAAAAAATTATTACGTCTGAATACGATTATTTTACGGTAAAACGGAAACGCCCACAGCTTCAAGCCGTAAGAGCAGTGAATATATAGTTCTGACTCAAAATAGACCATTTTCAAGATGAAATCATTTGACTAAGAACAGCTAAGTTCAATTCGTTTCTATTTCCTCTTTGAATTTAGTAATCTTCGAATGTTTAATTAACAAGAGCTCTAATTTTCTAGGTAGCGACTCAATCCTGAATAAGCCCTTATTGGCTTGGTTGGTTGAAAGACGCCCAGTTTTGGCACGTTTCCAATGATTCTTTACTACGAAATCTAGAGTGCAAACTTAACTACAAACTCTCCGAATCCAAAGCGTTCTCTTTGCGCCAATGGATTTTCAGCGTCCGAATGCTTTTACACCTTCTTCTGCAGTCTTAAGCTCAATTTTATTTCTACATTCTTAATAAAAACATTTCAATCGTTGAAGACAAATTATGTTTGCTTGGCCTATTTGATATATTTGCTTGGAAGGTAACATCTGCTCAGTGGATTAGCTGATATTCTTTATTTGATACATTCTTTAAGAGTCCTTTTTGTAGGAAACTAAAGCCCGGGTCAAACGCTGTTATCCACATAAGCCGAACCAAATGCCACACAGCAAGATCAATAGCTTTTGCTTATTAGCGTTTAAGGTTCGACGGCATGTGAAGTACGGCGGGCCTAATGAGAATTCAAAAGGGGTTCTTTAAGGTATTAACTGTCTCAACTCTATTATTAACTTAATCATCCAATAATAAATTTTCCTTGTTTTGTCCACACCAAGTTCATCTTACATGTTTCCATAATGTTTAACATACAGTATAACAGAAATGCTCGACGATATTTCTTGGCTGCTTCCTGTAGTAACCGAATTAATTCTAGTTTGATACTGCAAAATATAACTCACCGAAGTACTCAAAATATTTGGCCATTGGCTTCCAAGACAGAATGTGTTCTAACATCTCTTCCTGGGATGGCCCCTTATCGCCACTTCCTTTAGGCCAGCATCGCTTCAACAACAGAGCAAATAGCTTGTTAACACCAGAGGCTTGCCAGCAATCTGTGCCAGATGATTCTAGTTTTGTCTTCAGCGATTCCATGTGTTCCTCGCTAATTCCAATCTAACAAAAAGGTGCAAATTAGTTGTGGCTTTTTGGCATTGATTTTAAACTAACTTAAAGCTAGAAAAAATTGGAAATGCTATAACCGTATTTTCTTTAAATCAAAAGAAAACCAATGACCAAATTAAAATGGTTATGTCTAAAAGCAACAAGTAAAACGCCATATTTCATCAGTATTCGAGCGGCTAATCTTTGTAACGTCTGTAATATTCAATCATGTATAGTTTATAAGTAAATATGTAGATCCTCCACACTGTTAAAACAGACCAGTTATGGTAACTATATTAAAAGGTTATAACCAGTTGCAAAAGGTAATTTTAACCTAAAATAAACTAGTTAAAATCGTAACCTTTATATTATTGGTTAGATTAACCAATGATCAGCAGTTGTTGTGACGGTTATAATTCCGTTAGAATATCGACTGGTCAAAATAACTTTTCATGGCAGTCAAAATAACGAAACCAAATGGTTAAGCAAATGGTAAAAATGTGCATCTAACCTGAAATCAATTGGTTAAAATCTTTTATTAACTATTTGTTGGTCATGACTAACCAATAACGATCCGTTATTTAGAGCCATGAAGTAGGTTAAACACTGAATGGTCAAAACTGACTTTTCCGAGGGGTTAAACTGAACGGAAAACCACAGAAGGAAATGGCTACACAAACGGCGGGTATGAGTTTACAACAACAGATCATAATAGCCTTGTACCCAACCTTCAACGCAGACTTTTCCCTTACGCTGAAGAAAGAACAAATAATCAGCATTTATTATGGGATTTAGGATAGGTTAAGATTGAATAGCCAAATCAACTTTCCCCAACAGTTAAAATATTTTAAATGACTTGCATCCAACTCGCGTCTTGCTTCAATGACTGGGCTGGTGCGCGCGCGCGAGAGGCGAAGTCGCGTGACGCGAGGACTATTTTCTTCTCTAACGTTTCCCTCGACGGACTAGCCGAGAGAACTAATCGTCATGTAGGTGAAATGATTCTTCAAGATGTCCTGTACAGGTTATGCCATTCAAATCAATGCTGAGCACCTCGAAAAGCCAACAGCTATCCTCGCGTGTTTTCAAAAAATACTTTCGTGTTTTTCACCGGTCACAAAATTCCAGCGGGTTTCCGGTATTTGTTTGAAGTGACCTAAAGTAACTCTATTTCGTCACGTCACGAACCCTAAATGGCGTTAAATGTTCTCAGTAAATTAAAAATCTTACTCAGTAACCTTCTTATAAGCTTAAACTATTTCATGGTTGGAAACATGTTAGGCGAGTTTACTCGAAAAACAACTAAGGGTTTTCAGAAAATGTTGCATTGTTTCCTGTCAACTGTAGTATGTTACTTAACATCTTGACTTTAATCTACTTAGCTAGCCAATGAGAGACTTGGAATTTCAAAATCAATGCCAAATTCGGCCCTCATACTTCAGTTTTTTTTAGTTTAACCGCCTTGCGCCAAGCTGAATTCAGTGCTCTTGGTTCATTGCTGCGAAAAGAAACATTTTCTATTTCGCCTGGATAAAGCCCCTCACTTAAAAGTCAATGGGAGCTCGTTTCTTAGCCACGGACAGCAATGGAGATGTGGCAGGGTAAAAAGGTAATGTGATTTCAAATTTATGCAAGTCCGAAGATACCCTGCGAGCAGAGTCTCCTTCGCTTATCTAGGAAGATCGAAGGAGACTCTGCTCACAGGGTAGTCCGAAGACAACGTCTTCAGAATAGATCTCTCACTTGAATTTCAGTCTTTACTGCTTCTATAAAATTCTTAGCTAACGAATACCTTGCAAATCTTTTATTCAAAGGAGGATGATAAGAAGATCATGACAGAATTTACTTCAGTTGACCGCCTGAAATAGATAAGCAAAATATCTGCCCCGTCGACTAAAGACAAATGAATACAGGCAAAATCTCGAAGACTTGTTTCACCGACCTTCACTGAAACAGCATGACCGGTATGTATTGCTTATTTTTAAACAGGTCCTGATCCGGCGGATGAGTTACCCTCAACGAGCCACTGCTTGGAACAGGATCTTTTTTTGCTTTCTAGTACAAAAACATGGCTTGTAGAACAATGAAGGGCACTGGTAGTTTTTAGATCATATGCTTCGCTTCAATCATTAGCCAAAGAAAGAAAGTTACATGTACAGTGGGTGAGGAGTTAACTCTTCACTGGCAAGATCTTACAATTATTATATCATTGAATCTCACGAAATTCTTAATTCCCTTTGTATTTGACAAAGTATTTTTGGCAGGAAAGGCACTTATACCTTAAGGGTTTAATTCAATCAAAGTACTGTATCACTATTGACCCTGGAGTTACTTGAATTTTTTCTGCTTAAGGATGTTTCTGTTTTACAATCATATGCCAGTGTACAAAGTCTTGTTTTGCAGACTTGTGAGAGACATGCAGTATTCCAATTTAAATTTTCTATAGTTTAGGAAGCAGGGCTGATTGTTTAATGATTCCTTGTTCTGCTTTAAATACTTGTATTAAGAAACATAAGCATTTTTTACTTGCAATGTTGTATGATTATCTTTTTTATGAAGTTATTGGTCAACTATGTTGTTGTTGTTGTTTGTAGAGAACGGTTAACATAACCATTAAAAATGTTGCTGAAGACTGTTATTGTGTGGTTAATGTAATTCATTATTATCAGTTAAAACAACCGTTTTCTTCTAACCCATATGGAATGGTTAAAGCTACTACCTCTTGACTATTTTAAATGGGTTACCACAGATTCATCACTAGTACCCAAAAAACTGGTTTACCATGACCACAAAAAATGGTTATTATAACTTATCTGTATGGGTTGAAACATATTTATCTTTTTATTTCGGTTATAACAACTAAAAATTTAAAGTTAGTTTAACCGAAAAGTAGAGGTTATGACAAACAAGTCATAAGAAGTGGCGTGGGCTGTGGTAGAAACAACCATTTTTATGGGTTAATGTAACCCATACAGAAAAGTTATTTCAACGGGAATAAAAAATGGTTAACCTGAACTATATTTTTTGGTTACTGTAACCTAATAAAATACGGTTACCTGGGATTCAAACCTTAACCATTTTTGAGGTCACTATAACTGGTCAGTTTTTACAGTGCAGAGTCAGCTTTATGATTGTAACAAAGCTTGAGATCACATGTACCTCTACTAGACGGTCTACTGCCTCAAAAGCAGCACACATGAAATAGTCTTCAATTTCGGGATGATACTTGTGGAGATCCAGCTTGCAATACAATTCCATGACTTGCGCTTGATCTATCTGTTTACGATAAGAAAGAAAGCGGTTGATAAGTACAGTCGACTCTCTCTTAACGGACACCTCTGTAGAACGGACACCTAGAGTTGGTCCCTGCCTTTCTTTACTCCCTTTATTTGACTCTCTATAAGACGGACACCTCTCTAAGACGGACACTTAGTGCAGATCCCAAAGGTGTCGGTCTTAGAGAGAGTTGACTGTACTTTGAAAATCGTTCCCCTCGTGAAACACTGGTGCAAACAACAACGCGCTTCACACCACTTGCGTTAACGGTATATTGAAATCAAACAGAATAATTACCCGATCAATGCGTTTTTTAAGAGTCTCTCTTACTCCATTCTCCCATAATGGCTGACAGTCCTCGTCTTCAATCTTTGCAGACAACAACGTAGACCAAACCTTTAAGCAAATTACAAATGAATGCCTGTTTGAAACTGAATGAATAATTGACAAAATATTTTAACTGATCGGCTGACCGACTCTCAGACAAGTTACAAACTGTTTATTTAATTAGCATATCTAGCTGGCCGAGCAACTGATGATGAATGGTTTCATGATTGACTTACTGGTTGACGCAAATACCAAACTGAGTTACTGACAGTCTGAGTAGACCTTCCATAAAATGAATTCAGAGTGCCATTGATCAAGATGATTATTGTGTATCTTTACCTCCGTTATCAAAGGAGACGAAGTAATGACCTCTCCAAACCGAGCTCCTCATTTTTCTAAGCGAACCGAGTTCGTTAGCCCGATTCGAAACCTAGTAAAAGTCAGGTTTTTTTCTCTCATACTGAGAACTTGCAATAAAATACTAGTGCCTGTTATCACAATGGCCACTACTTACCCACTCCGCATCACGAAATTAAGTTTTATTTTCATGTAATGGTACTTCCGGTGAGACCCGACCAAGTTCTTTGCCTACGTTGAACGGAAATGATCTTCTCCCATAAGCCTTTTTTACAGTAGAAGACGGACAAATCATCTGAACGGACTAGTCACACCATGATAACGTGGAGTCTAGACGGAAAACTGACTTTGTTGTCTTAAACATAGGTATTCATATTGGCAGAGTTGAAAGCCACGGGTCTAGCACGGACCGGTTTGGTTACCTTTCTTTTTCATTAGCCATCACTTCATTTGTTACTTGTTCGTCTGTTGTGAATTTATATGAAATATCGGTCCAGAAAAATCGTCTTAGCAGATGGAAAATAGACGGAAAATGGAGACGAATTTTTAGTCCCAATTCCCCCCCCCCCCATTTTTTCCTGTTTCACATTGAGAGGACTTGCGTCCGTCCAGATGCTTTGTCTGTCTGAGCACTCAACAACTGAATCACTGCAGGTCGAAGCCTAGAAGCAACAATCAGCTGCCTGGATCAACCAGCATTAAATCAATAAATTTGCACCTCAAATTCTTCTCGACGCCACTCCTCTAGCTCAGTAATGTTTCCGTTGAAATGTTTCTCCAATGAGTCGCGTAAGGTGTGAAATGCGCCATGAAATATCTTGTTAAACCTCCCAACCTGACTTTGCGTTTCTCTGGAATGCTTCAGGAAGCCTTTGGCAAACAACAGGCTTTTATCCAAAAGTTGAAAAATGCTGGAGAGTGTCAGTGATCTCGTATATATGCCCAGTCCGTGTTCCTGGAGCAAATTGGTTAAAAGGGTGGAAAGAGCCTCCGCTACGGACAACGTTGCCTCGAGTTGCGCCTCGTTTAATCTAAACAAACAAGACTTAGTTACCCAGTGACCAATCAATAATCAAGTTCCTCTAATTTTTCTAAACAAGCGTTCAGCAATACCAACATTACGATACAATTAAATACAGGGCTATAAGTCCTTGCAAGACTGTAGCCTTAAAGCTATTGAACTAGTGACAATTCTCTTCTCAGAACCGCATCACTACATGTTTCGGTGGGCATATAAGTTATTTTATTTGTGATGATAAAAAACAATTCCCCATTAATTTTCACAGATAAGTAAATCCATTCGATTTCTTCCGGCGAAACTTTTAATTCTGTTTCAACCGTCAATCAGTGCTGAAAGTCGCATAAAATAACATGGAAAATGTTTCTGTTGATGCCCTTACCTGCTTTTCTCATCAAGGTCATTGGACATTTTTTCAATACACCGCTCAAGAGACTCCCACTAATGATAAGAAATTCATAACGAAAAACGCGTTAGAATTCCATCTTAACATTCGATACACGTAACTAACAATTTAAAGGCTTTCAGGTACATAAGACGTTTCCAAAAAGGGCGAATGGATCGCTTTACAGGTTTTTGTCACCAAAAGTGATCTGAGTATAAAGAATTGGAAAAAAAATAAAAAGAGTGAAAGGCTTATAAGGTTACGTCGTTTTCCTGATTTTGTCTGTGAGTTTCAGTGATACAGACGATCTAGTGCCCTTTATTGACGGCGAAAACGACTTACAATGAGGGGTGAAGGGCCCGACGTAGATCTGACGTTTGACGTTGTATAAACGTTCGGTAGTATCACAGGGAACGAATCCGAACGCTGTATTAGTGATAATCCGTTGTTATTTATCTGTGTTCCAGAATATTTATGAGTCGTTTCGGAACCCGGGGATTCGATCAGATAGAAGACGGCATTAAATGCTTAATCTTGTCTCGGCTGGCGCGTAATGAATAGAACGCGACAGTTACGTTTCAAGTTTCCAAATTAAGCATCGCGTTTACGGCAAAGGGTAAACGGCAAACGTGAATTTGTACCACGTGACCAAGTTTTTCCCTTAATTGTAGTTTGCTGTTCATTATAACTACACGAAAATCGGTAGATTCACGCCAATTCTATCCATAACAGTTGTTTTAAGCTGTTTTTATTTGCTCATTTCTCATTTGAAAATTTCTAAACTTGAATCTCACGTTTGCCGTTTGCCGTAAACGCGATGCTTAATCTCTCTATTACTAAATAATCCTCTTGACGGTTAAATTATAACCGGAGATCGTCTTCCAAAGTTGTTCTCACAACTTGCAAAGCGGTCTCCTTGCGTGGCGGTAAGCGGAGAATTGGAGTATTTTTTCCAGAGTAAATACCGTACTTTAGAAGCGAGAAGCAAACCGGCAGAGGAAATGATTAAAAAAATTGAAAAAATAATATCATGCGTTTTAGTTTTTCTTGCATATCGTATTTGTTTTTTGGTACCGAAATTGCAAGGGAAACTAAAACGCAAGCGACAGTCACTGCAATCGTGTTAAATCTTAACCAACAACAACGCGCTCGATCGATTTATAGCTTACATCGTTTTTCCGGGCGAAGACATCAGAAGATTATTGAAGTTATGATGCTGATAAAAATTACTGGAGAAAGTGTCAAATGTATCAAAAGTAAGCATATTCAAGAGGTACATATCGTACCTGAATAAACTGCATTCACACTTCATAACATTTACGTACATTTCACTTCGTTAATTACGATCAGTCAACACCTTGAATTCAAAGTTAAAATTCAAAACGATCCTAATAATTAAATCACAACTTCTACTGAAAGCTCTGTAACTTGAAGCGACCTTAACTTTCCTAAGGTTTGCAGCAAAACACTGCTCGATTGCTCAACTCTTCCGGCGGTTCTTATCAGCTATACACAGCTATATGTTGCATATTCCAAACTCTGCAGAAGAAAATTGTTTAGCAGAAAAAGAAAACGACACACTATGTCTGAAAAACAACATAAAATCAATAAATTAGCGAATCATCAAAGTATAATACAGTGAGAAAGAGTCCCGCCTTGAACCGCCATGTTTTTGTTCCTTCTCGAAAACCGTTGATCTATGGTTTTTGACGTAATGAGCATGATCAGTACACAAATCCGCTGGCAAGACGCTTGCTGACCGCTTTGCAAGTTGTGAGAACATCGTTTGGCGAGAACATCGTTTGGATTTCATTTAAGAGAATGTACGGCAATTAGCTCCTCCCCGGACAGGTTAATACCACTGATTTTTATGTAGTTTACACAGCGTTTGGGTTCCCTGTGGTAGTACTGAGACCTACCTCTTCGTCATACAGATAAGGGGTGTCTCTCTCCTGCACAATCCGTGTTAAAGTCCAGCAAACTTCGTACAAGGGGAAACTATTCCCTTCCAGGATTTCAGAAATATCGCGAATGGGAAGGGAAAGCAGAAAAGTTCTCTTGAATAAAGGGTCAACCAGAAACATCGGATCAAGCTGACGTAGTAGACGAGCAGGAGTTTTAGTGCTACGAGTAAATAACAAAAGTACAGGTCATTTTAATGTATGTGTTATCCGTTGTGGGAGCTATGTAACTTACATTCGTGTTTTTGTTTTTGTTTGTTTGTTTTTTTCCTTCTTATGTTCGAAAAAATTGTGATGTGCCACCTTTCAACCAGCAAGATCAGGAACTGATCACGATCATGAATTTGAATTTTAACCTCAAAACCACCAGTGAAACTCAGATCACACACGTGAACGAGCATGTAGAAACAACTCTAATTCCTGTATTGTAAGTCGACTATGAAGAGCTCTTCTATGTGAGTAAATTTTTCATAAAGGTTTTGTTACAAGTTTCTGTTCTTCAACAGGGTAGTTTATCTACGTAAAAAACTCTGTAGATTTTATTTATTGTTATCAGTATTTAAATCTACTAAACGCGTTCACTATCTATGTTTATGATGCACCCCGAATTTCATTATGTCTTCCACCGATTGATATTAAGTCACTTGACAAAACTAACTTGGAAAGTGCAGCTCGGTCCCGCAGTCGCTGGAAAACCATGTTTTCTGCTCCCCACCACGAATTATCTCTAAGTGAACTTGGTTTGAAGCGTTGATCAGCAAAGGAAAATGGTTCAGCTAACTCCAAGAGAAAGTGTAGCAAAGGAACCGCGAACAACCAGTTTAAGTTATCGGGGCAACAATCAATAACGTGGGTGCAAAGCTGCAACAACGCGTTGGCCAGGATCCTAAGAAATCGAACAGTCATAGGCTGAATTAAAATTCATTGATCCTTTATAAACCCTATTCAGACCAAGGGGGTGGAGCGCCTCTCTCTCGTTTCCACGGTACATCCGTCACGGTTAAGAATGTTTACAGCTGATAAAACGTACCTGTTGCAATGTACAGTATACATTACATTGCGTTGGAAAACAAATTTCCTGTGCAAGCTGTAACGCTCGCTACGTTGGCGAAACAAGCCGACACGTTTTCAGGGGCGTGCACGAGCACGTCATTGGACAGATCGTCTCACGTTTATAAGCACTTACAGGCTTCAGAGTTTTGTCGTACCTCCTGTAACTTAGACTGCTTTAAAATCTTAGACTCTGCCCTTACAAGGCATCAGGTTAAGCTTAAGGAGTGCATTAAGTACATTAATGTTCTACAGGGTGTTTCAAAAGTTCGTTCCGATTTTTTATTCGCTTAAATTTCACTAATTATTAACCTTTTGTAAAACTTAGTATGTTATTCATTATTTATTTAACATTGACGAACTAAAATATTAGTGACCAGAATATCTTCCTGTATGTTTTCTGACATTTTCTAAGCGGTGAGGTATAGAATGTATGAGCTTCCAAGGCGTGTCCAAAGTCACATTCTTCCAGGCGAAGCGCAGTCACTGTCTTAGCTCGTCCAGTGTTTTGGCGGCTCGATCTTTGTACGTACGTTGTCTCGTCTACGATAATCCAGATGGTCTCTAAGGGGTTCACATCACATGAGTTTGCCGGCTGGTCCTCCTTTGGTATGAAGTTGGCAAATCCTTCCGACACCATGCTTGCATGAAGTGTGCACCGCCTCTTCCTCTTCAAGGGTTTCCAACTTTTTTTGGTAACTTATTCCCTTACCGTTGTGCTCGAAACTTTGATCGATAATGTGAAGTTGAAATTTTTTTACCTCTCTGCTTTGTGGAATTATTAAGCATATACTTACCGCTTTTTCGATAATATTTCTCACACAGTTTGTGAAAAAACGGCCATGCACTCCTTGGTTTGTCTTCAAAGGTCTTTACTTTTGACCACATGTTCGGTCATCGTTCAGACTTCTTCAACAATTTGACAATTTTTTTAGACTGAATGGCCAGAAGACCATAAAAATAGATGCCTGAGCTCTAGCACAAACAGTGTAGGCCTTCATTTTCATGAAGGAGTAGAGAAAATGTAAGAAAACGATAAAAATACCAAAATAGAAAACCTACAAAATGGGCGGGAAAAGTATGGCGGGTAAAACCTCGCGTACGTGTACAGTTGGGGCAAAAATTAAAAAAAAATTATAATTTCTTCAAATTTTAGTTTGAAATTGCTTTTAACGGTTATTTAGATAAATCTCCTACCTGAATCAGATTACATTTGCTTAAAGAAGCATTTAATGCTTTGCGCAAAATACAATTTACAATCGGAACGAACTTTTGAAACACCCTGCATGTACATTAAGTGGGAAAAGCCTGACCTCAATCAACAAGTCAAAGACATCAATGTGACGCATTCTCTATAGATACACGCACGCGCATCTATTAGTTTTGTTAACTTTAAATTTCTGTAGCGTATTGTTTCCCAACGCAATGTAACGTATATTGTACACTGTAACAGGCATGTTTTATCAGCTGTAAACTGTCATAAAGGTCACACTGTCAATGACGGATGTACCGTCGAAACAGGTCTGTTAAAATTAAAAAAGTCGCACTGTTTTAAAAAATTTCTGTGGTTTTGCTGCTGTCTCGACCATATAGAGTAGACTAGAAAAGCATTCCTTTTCTTAAAATAACCCACTAAGGAAGAGATCTAGAGGTCCAAAGATTTGTTAAACCGTGGTTTAAGTTAGACTTCGTTTAAATAACCGCCCAACGAATTTTCCTAAAAATTATATAAGAACATTTTACCGTTATCGTGACGTGTACGTCAATATTAGCGTTGCCATGAAAACCGAGTTTTGACAGCCATGTTTTTCAAAATTGCTTTTTTTTCGATAAAAAGGATTTATTTCTATGTTTACTAATTAAATTATAGCATTACACTTAAGTTAGTAATATTTCGTCAAATTTATTGTCACTTTTAGTGTAATAAAGGCTTTTTAGGGACTGATATGAGGGAAAAAAAAGAATTTCAACTGACCAGATGGCAGATGTTGGGTTCAATTTTTAACATTGTCAGTTTCTCTCGGAATTTCACATTTTGAGGATTTTTTTGCTTCGTAAGCATCTTTTTACAGATCATTAATTTTTTCTATCACACCTCGATTTACACGTGTTTAACGGAAAATTGAATACATTTAATTAATTTCAAATCGTGGATCCAAGATGGTGGATGGTTGCAGATCCTTCTTTAATAATAAATGACGTCATCATGACACCACAGCAATTTTTACAGATTATTAATGTGTTAGCCAACTTCTTGATTTTGTCAGACACCTTTCTGTAAAAGTATTTTTCGCTCTGAGAGGAAAATTGATGGAATTTGAATTCTGCCAATAGGTTCATCAATATGACGTCATAATGAGGTCAGATTACGTCAACATGTCAATCAACTTCTGCCTAGATGTTGGAAATGATGAGTACATTATTCTTATGTAATTTGGTGGCCTTATCATGAGCGGTTTTGAAGTTATAAAAATGTAAATCCTAGGTGACAAGCGTGATATAAAAGAAAAATAACATTAAAATTCCTAAAGCATAAGTTGTTGTTGGCTGTTTTCATCATATAGACATTACCTTAAGTTCATTGAACTAAAATATTACCTTCTATGTTCTTTGTTTGGAAAATTTCGCATGATTGCATCGTACTCACTGCAACTCTGTCTCCGTGGGTCGTTGCAAGTTACTCTAAGACACTCCAGTAGGTCTTTCATCTCAGGTGTTAAGAGGTATGTCATCATTTTGTGAGCAACGAGAAGGGATGCAATTACTGTAGAAGTTATCAACCGCTTAATTTGAGCATTCTCGTCCTCAGCTTGAGCTTGAAGGTTTTGAATATTTAGGTTCAATCGCGGAGAGAGGTATTCATAGAGAACCTTGCAGCAATAAAGCAAAACATTAAAATTAAAGATAGCAAAATAGAGAGGAAGAGAGATTCAAGAAAGCAGGAAAAGAAAAACAATAAAAACAGAATAAACAAGACTGAAGCTGGTTAACCTTTTGTAAACAAGAGAACTGGAACTGCGAAAATAATTATCGTTAACCGAAAAAATACATTTCCAAAGACGAGATGACTATAATATGAATATATCAAAAACAAATCCTATAAGGCAACTTTAAGAAAAAATGATAAAACCTGTTGTAACCAATCTAGAATTAAAGGAACTCGTTCCTGGCAATCAATCATAAACTTGAAAGGACAAATCCCGCCTGTACGGGAACTATTTTCCTATATAGAGGAGATTGACTGAAAATTAAATTGTTAATTCCTTTTATAATTGACCTTAGTAGGGATCGACCGCCTATCTCGTCTTCTGGTTAAATGCCCACAATGCATGAATTAAGTTTACAGATGTTCACTTTACGTGCCTGTACATTGTATTACTTTTTGTTACGATTAACAGTACTTTACTTAATTTGCCGTCGTGAAGGTATTCCCCGAATTGCAAAGGTGTCAAAATTAAGTTTTTAGACAAACATGACATGTTATTTACAAACCACAATGGATTTAGAGCTGGACGATCTACCAAACGGGAAAAAATAGAGCTTATAGACAAAATATCATTAGCAATTGAAAGAAATGAATATACTATTGGGATACTTTTGGATCTTTCCAAAGCATTCGATACTGCTAATCATGAGATATTACTGCATAAACTTGAAAATTATGGGTTAGAGGAACTGCATTTTCAATGGTTCAAAAATTATCTTACGAATAGGAAGCAAATAGTAAGATGTGTCTTTCAAGTTGGATGTTTCAATTACTACATGTAACGTACCGCAGGGATCGGTTTAGGGTCCCTTGTTATTTTTAATCTATGTAAATGACATTTCAGAAAGCTCAAAACTCCTAATGTATCATTTCTACTTTTGCAGACGACACAAATTTAATTGATAGTCGCAGAAATCCCGAAATATTATTAAAATCAGATTGCAAATCAGGAATTGAGTAAAGTTGCCGATTGGCATAGAGCGAAAAAAAAAAAAACTTTCTTTGAAATATTAGCTAACTCACTTCACTATTTTTTAAACTAAAGACAAAAATAAACCCTGTTATTTTTGAAATTAAACAAGTCAACATAGTACAAGGTTTTTGGGATTAATAATAGACAAAGAACTATCTTGGAACCGTACAACATATTAAACAACTGGAAACAAAAATATAAAAAAAATGTCAGGTATAATGATAAGAGCAAGGCATTATATATCTTTCACAAAATTTTATATAGCATAAATCACACGTTTATCTATCCATACTTGACATTTTGTAACATTCTCTGAGCAAGTACTTATTCAACGAATCTTACATGTATTTACAAAATTCTAAAGAAAATTGTAAGAATTATGACATTCTCTAAATATAGACAGGAATCTGAAAATTTTTGCCATCAGCACTACTAAATATATACGAGTTACATACTTATCTGATAGCCTTATCTATGTATTCTTACTCGTATGAAAATCTGCCTTCATAATAAGCATTCTCAAATTACTTTTCAAAGAATGACACTATTCACATGTATAATATTAGACCTTCAAAAAAATTGCACATATTAAGCTACAGAAGAACAAATTATAATGGTAAGTTTTCTATTAAGCATATTGTGTGTTTTCACATGACGTCATGGCGGCCATATTTGTGCCCCAAAACAATGAAACGGTTGCCATGCTTGTGTCCCAAACCAGTGCTGTGGGAGTTGAACTCTATTCTTACGTAAACGCTTTCTTTTGTTCCAATAAATTTGCATAGATGCTGGCCACGTGAGTGAAAACACAGAATAGGAGCAAAGATATCAATGGTACAGCTTGCCTACAAAATTAAAGGAAATTAAATCAAAGTATCTTCTTAAAAAAGAAATGAAACAATTTGCTCGACAACAGTATGATTCCGACCTGAAGAAAACCGTGAGGAGAGTAAGACCTGTTTAAAATAATTAGTAATATTTGATCTATATTGCTACATGTTATTGAATGTAATTAAGCCACCGTCATTAATGTAATTTTAGTACCCTTTTTATAAATAAACAGTATATCTCCTTAGAAAAGCAGTAACAACCTTATAGAGATCTTCCTTCTTCTAGATATGTTTTGTATTAATTAATCTTAAACTACTTTAAGAAAGAAATGAGTGGAACATAAATACTATAAACAAATTGTGAAATAAAAGATAAATGCAAAAAAGAGAAGAAAGTTGTTTTTTTGAAGGAAGTTTCAGTTAAAACACAAACCTTGCAATGATCGAACCCGTTTGGAACACGAGGAAAGAAACCTCCTCCGTTCTCAAACTCGGTTTTTGACATGCAGTATACCACATTATTGATTTCACTCAAAACAACATGGGCATTTATCCCTCCATCTACGTCGGAGATTTTGTCCCAGTCAGGGAGCATTGTCATCATTGCCATTCTTCGACCGTCCGCGGGGTCTAGATTGAAGGTTCTCAAGAAAGGTATGTGGTTGCGAAGGGAATCAAAAACGCCTGGTTCACTGTAGATTGCATCATCGTACTGATGCCACGTTGCTGCAAAACGTTAACAAAAGAAACAATGGAGAATAGGTCATTTGCACGATGGCGTCATTTTACTACTACGACCAGAATCCTTCAGGGCATTACTTTCTTGTGCAAATTAAGGCTTTTGTTATTTTAACCTCACTGGGACTACCAAATTTAAATATGAAAGGAAAAACGAAATAAATTCTGGTCTTAGTAGAAAAAAGACGTCATCGTGCAAATGGCCTATTAATAATTTTGCTTCTTGGCTATTGCAGACGCACCATCCGTAAAAATATGACTTTGACTTACTGATTTACTTAAGATCGCGGAAAAAGCCATCAACCACACAGAGTTAACCACACAATTAAACCACCCCAACGCTGACAGACATTTTAACTCCCTTAGCAAATAGCGGCCCCAAAAATTATGCATGGAGGGAAGGAAAGAAGAAAGAAGAATGGTGTGGAATATCCTCCCTCACAGCGAGTGGCCGTGGCTGAATTGTTACTTATTGCCGGTATGTGGCAGAAGAAACAAGGGAGGTGAGATCGAACAACAGCAAATACATTACAGGCAAAATTAAACCTTGCTATCACTCCAGACCATGTACCATTTTATCTCGTGCTTTTATACCGCGACACCCAGCGTTACGTGACCTACTCTTTTCGAACAACGCCATAGGTTCGTTTACATTCCCTCCTTATAATTGTATATGTTGTGATTCAGTTTTATCCTTGGTTCAAAATTTACTTTCTTTTGTTTAAAATCATTATCATACATTAACATACCAAAAAACAAAGGAATATAAAATTTGCACCAAGGATATAATTGAACCACGACATATATAAGTATGAAGGAAACACGACTTATAACGACTGCACCATTCCTATTGACATTACAACCAATATGATTTTACAAAATGTCTAGCTTTTTAAGCACCATGGTTGAATTGTGGTCTGAAAGGAGTAACATCTCAAGGATTGCTTACCATTTACAAGAAGTTTCTGGAACAGACTGGATACCAAATGGAACACGACCCTTCAGGTCGTCCCAATAGAAAATTTCCGGGACTAAGGGGAAGATTGAAATGCCAGGAGGTGTTGTCCTGAGGTGTTGTCCCCGGTAAGAATGTTTACGAACAGAAGTTCGTATTCCATTTTTTTTTTAAAACTCAGCTTTGATGCACGTTTCCCGAACGGAATTTATCAGTCTGAATTTTTTTAGCCATCTCCCCAAGCTTTGAACCATCCGGTTTGCCAAAAAAAGCAAGACATGCCCCTCAACAGAACGATGTCTTAGCATTTGTCCTAACTGTGGAGCGGTTTAAATTCATCGCCTTACTTGTGGTTGCTTGAGGCATGGCCTAGTATGAGGCGATCCGTACGTTTGGTCATAAGAAGTGAAGTTTTCAAAATATTTAAATTGCTGTTGATAAATGACTAAAAACGTTATTTACGGTTATTTTAGCCATCCCTCAAGACTCAAACGATTTCGCTTTTTTTTTTTTTTTTTTTTTTAAATAAACTCTTAATTGATGTGCTAAACTTACCAGCGTCCTTGATGTCTTTAGGAGGAATAATTAGGCAGCGGTTCACATGTTTTCCAGGATTATTTGGCTTGAAGCCAACGAGACCCTCCCAGAGATTCTTTGCATGGGACCGTATAACGTAGTACTTATAAGCAATCTTCCTTTGGGCCTCTCGCAAAGTCAGTTTTGATTGACCTTCCAAAACGTAGAATCCATTGGATACTTCTCTAAAAAGGGCAAATCAAAGATAAAATCGAAGACAGCAAAAAAATATTTACTAGCAATAAATGCCTTGAGCAATAAATTTAATCAAACGTACCAATTTTGAGCATAAAAACGTTGTTGCCGTTAAGATGAATTTGAATTTAGCACGTCCTGGAGGCTAGGCGCAGCCCTAAATTGTTATCATAATTGGGTCCTGCTATTAATTTCTGAAAGCAGCGATGGCCCCGAAAAGAAACTGACACTAAAAACTGGTTACCGTACTTGTGGCCATTGCCATTGAATTATAATCTTAAAATGAACAACTTTTTTTGTGACGCCTTCCCTAAAGTATTTGGGTTGGGAAAGTTAACGGCATAAGCTTTCAGATATGCTTTTTGATCCTCCCACCTCACAAAACGCATCGCCACTTGTTTTTTTTCTTCTTTCCAAGAAAAGGGTGGCTGTCCTCGTAAAACTACTCTGCAGTCGCCTTGATGAAGGTTAATGTTGAAAGTTGGGGTCAGCAAAGCATGAAAAACAACCGTAACGGTTTTTTCATCGCCGGAGTGGCCAGTTTGAGTTGGTAACGTGCCATCATCAGATGCTGCTGTAGTCCCATCGCTAATCACAGTAAGCTTCCTGGCTTCCAAAGTTGACTTTCCACTGACTGGTTCTACTACACCTTGTTTGTCAGGCGAGACACATGTTGTTAAAAGGTTTCTTTTGCCTTCAAATGACACGTTGCTTTGCCCATCATGATCATTTTGTAACTCCAAACAAGCTTCTTCTGTACCAATATCTCCACCTGTTTCTTCAACATTAATTTGCGGCGCATTTGATGGACTCCCAGAAGTTGGGTGAGGGATGCCTTCGTTGTCAATTGCTTGGGGATTGCCATGTGATCCTGTTGTACCTCTACCTTCTTCAATACTTCCATCTCCATAGTTTTCCCCTCCTTCGACAATTCTTAGACTATTTTCCAGGATAGGGTTAACTGCTTCGGTCTCGTCCGGTCTTTGTCTTATTGCGGGCTGATGGACTTCTGTAAGGACACCGACACCTGAAATTCCATCTTGTGGTGAATTAGCAAACTGACCTGTGGCTGATGTTTTGTTGCCTTCAGGATTTCCAAAGGGAGGCCTAAACGTGAATACAAGCATAGTATCTCATAGTGTAATTTTCATACTTATCACTGCTGGGATAAGATCAAGTTAGATCCCACCAACCTGACAAATATAACAGGTGATTTAAAAAACAAAAAACGACAACAACTACAAAACCGTGCCAACAAGCTTCCAATCGATCCAAGGAGCAATTAATCCACAAAATGAACGAGCACTCAACTAACCAATTAGACAACCAGGAAAAATGACCATTAGATATTTAATCAACCATTTAACCCGTCAATCGGTCTGATCAAATTAACCTACCAAACAACCAGCCCATCAACCAACGAGCCAACTGATTCGTAAGTCAATCATTTGCACATCAGTGGTCAAATAGGCCAAAAGAAAGGAGAGAGACAGAAGGATGGTATGTTAGCCTTGATGAAAACACAACGTAACATTTCTCACATACTCTGAAGGTCGTGTTTGAATCTCCTCTGGGTTGTTGTCTCTTCGTTGTTCCTCCTTGATATCAGTCGTTTCTTGTATCTAATTTCAAAGAGAATGATTGTTTAAGTGACGATAACAAATAAACTACCAAGACAGAACGTACGGGGCGGTCAACATAAAAGGTCAACTATCTCTCGGATGAAAGATAAGCCAGTTAAATTAGCCATCGAACTAAGGTTGTCACTTCTCTTTGCCCGAAATGTAACTTTTCTGGAGGTGGAAATGTCCCACCAAACCGACATTATTTAACACTGTTTGATAATGTTGAACAAAGCTGAAGGAAGTGGTTTAGCTAATGCAACATGTTGGTCTTGTCTTGAACAGGTAAACCCTACATTAACTGTTGATCATTATTCTTTTCACTGTTTATTTTTGTCTATTCACGTGCCAAATTTCTTTGACCTGAAGCAACTAGAATGTGAAATAAAAGTCAAACCTGAGGCGTCTTAAGAGGTAACACCCCTTTAACTGTCGACTCTTGTTTCTCTGCATGCTCAGACGCAGGAACCTGGCACCTGCTGCTATATCCATCTCCATGGTCTGTGAAATGGCCGTTTTGTTCTGCTGGGCAAGACGACTGGTGCAGTGGACCTTTGCAGTCATCGTGTTTGTCATGAACAAAGGAATCCCGCCCGTGTCCATCGAGACCAACTATTAGGGTTTAGTAAATTTTGGTGTTAGGTATTAGGATTGAACAGGATTTAGCAAGGATTTGGTACTCAGGACTCCTAGGGTACCGTTTTATCTATTGAATACAAATGTTTTCTTCAAGAACAATATCTGTTACACTAGCGCTTGCAGTTTCTTTAAGACTGGTTCATCGCTTTATGCGCCCATCAATTCGAAGCTTTAATATCTCCTCCGAACAAACCCCGAGCGATTGACCATCTGTCGAAAGCAGAAAGATTTAAGATCTAAGAACATTTAAGATTTGCAAACTTTCTAAGTTTAGGAAAACATGTAGAA
>OZ037994.1:34179039-34271539 GCA_964035705.1 Porites rus
TTGAACGTGCAGTACAACTGACCAGGATTTGCAGCCTTTTTCATGTATATCACGGCCACAGAAAATATCACAAATGTTCGTTCAGAAAGTTCAAAACCAATCCCTATAATGAATGCAATAAGCGATAAATGTATAAGCTTACATAACATACTAAAAAAAGCTGCATAAAATTGTATTGATGAAATAGACCTTGTCACGGCTTTCGACGCCATCTTGACGAGTAGGCGAAACGTGTGAGAAAGTGTTTGTATGAGAATCTAATGTCGAATAATTTCCGTAAAACGGCTGTTCTGAAAAAATACGTATTGTAAACTAAAGCTACAAAGCAAAGGATTGTACTAAAACATTTTTGAGGCTTACCTGTACTTAAATTTCTAAAGAGCTTCCTTTAGATTTTTTCATATATTTGTCTGTAATTTTTCCCTGGACTTTCTTACAGACAAATGACTGTATAGAAAATTTTAAAAAGTGGTTTTAGGTATTCTAGCGCATGTAACGCCCTCAATTTTTTCAGTAGAACCCTTAGGAGTGAAGTTCAAAATTAATATTGTTTTCAGAACAGTCTTTTTACGGAAATTAATCGACATTAGATTCTCATACAAACACTGTAATTTCGCAGGCGTTTGCCTTCTCGTCAAGATGGCGTCGAAAACCGTGACAAGGTATATTCCTTGACAATCCGGCACCAGTGTAGCGTTTTGCAAATACTAAGCCAATTCTAATCCATATTTTGTCGCCAAATGCTAGGTTTGATATGATTATGTTATTCCGTAACCGAGAAAGAAGCGACTGTTTCAAAGACAAATTTCTGTACCGACGAGTGGTAAAAAGGTGGCAAGGACGAAGTGTTTTTCTGAGTGAAATAAGATCAAGATCTTACCTGCTGAAGATTTTAACAGAGGCGATGTCTGCTGAGTACTCGTTTCTAATAAACTATTGGCCTTTGATAACGATTCACCGCATTGGAAACAGAACAGATGACATTCTTGCAACTGGTTGTTCCCACACTTCTGACATCTCATCTTTCTCAGAATTGTCGCCTACATTTCTTCCTTTAGCAAGTTATTGATCGACTACGTTTTAATGGTTGCAGATTTCTGTCTGTAAAAACATTTTTTACCTCTAGTTACTTCCAAAGGCAATGAATTCCAAGAAACCCCCCGTGATATTTACCTGTGATCCCATGAATTCTAGGAAACATGCAAATTTCTAGAAAATTATTCCGACATGAGGAAGTTGATTTGTAGCTTCATTTGCTATTTACCTTTTCCACCAAAAGTTACGCTGATCAAACGGCAATTAAAAAAATACACATTATAACTTCTGGCCAGATCACTGACGAGAACTGGCTTGGTTTGAATTAATAAAATAGAAACTGTATTTCCGGGATACTAATTTCTAAGAAATACTGTGTTCTTCATTTCTGCGGACTTCCGGGATTCTTAGAAATTCGGCGGAAGTTGTTATTCCATATTATGAAGCCCTTTTAGTTTCTTCCTCAGTGGTTAAACAAAACACCTGTAGAACACTTTTTCCGTCGCTTGGAAATGTTTGCAAACTCCTCTCAATATTTGCACCCTTAATGAGCTCATGCCAGCTATCAAGGTCATCAGCTAGAACTCATTTTAAGACATACCTGTGTTCAGCTATGAGACATGCAACATGCCTCAGACCCTGGGAGGCTTTTGAACCCCTCCCCCATCACTTGAATATACCTTCAAAACCGTTCAAGCTATGACCACCAAACTTTTCCTAGCATTCATCTGCGAGCATTTTAAACTTGTCTTGGCGTGTACGTCAGCATTGATGTTACCATGACAACCAAACGTTGACAGGCATATTTTTCAAAATTTCCATCTTTAATTAATCATCATTTGTTCCCCTGACTTAATTTAGCATGATTCTATCTAACTTTTTATAACTTTTAAATAAATGTAATCCAGGCTTTTTAGAGACTAAGTGGGTGTTTACCTGACACCGGGGCGACTTTCGCCCCGGCGCGGAGCGAGTTCACTCCGCTTCCCTCTAATGGCTCTGAATTTGTTTACATGATACCACCGAAAAAAATCATGCCTGCGCGAGTCACCCGGAGGAGAGAATTTCACTAAGGTACGAAATCTCGCAACGGTGTCATGTAAACACGAAACGACCACTCTTTTCGGTGTGAAATCGGTCTGCCGGTAGACTGGACGCGTAGCGCATGCGTAATATTTGCGTTTTTGAATCACTCATGTATTTTATTAACATTTATTCAAATAACGAGATATGAAATGACCCAGTCATCTTGTAAACGCGATAGGAAATCAAAAAGCCATCTCGGTATGAAACTCACGCCGGTTAGAGTTTTCTCATGTAAACACCCCCTAATTTAAAATGACGAAATTGCAGGGTGCTGGTTTCAACTTTCAACAATGCTTAATTTTTCCGCAATTCATAACTTGCAGATTTTTCTTGCTTTCAAAGCATCCTGTTATATACAGACCAAATTTTTATCACGATTTCCTCTATTTGTACGGATTTTAAGTAAAATGGAACTAGTTCAAAATGGCGGATCCAAGGTGGCAAATAGTTCCAGTTTCTTCTTTGGAGATAAATGATGTCATCAGGACATCACTGCTATTGTTGAAAATTTTGGGAAAAGTGGGGCGGGTAGGGGGTTTGGAGGAAGGCGAAAGAAATAGAGGGACCCTCTCTTCATAACGCCTCCCTCCCCCAACCGCTATAAACCCAGACGCCCGACCCCTCGATACAACGTAACGGTAAGCGCTTGATCTCGACGATCTTACGGAAAAAAAGGGGACTGTCAACAGTCTATTGTCATCGTCAGTGTGACATTACGCGGATTGCCATACGATTTCTCGTCAAAAAGTGGCATGCAACTGAATGTAACACTTCATATAGGCGTACATGGAAGGGAAGGACGGTCCGTTTTTACCCATGATACCATGCTACGCCTGCTTCGCGAGTGCTACACCCAACTCTACTATCATAGTCCCATAATACACCTTGTTTACCCCTCAAAAATTTCATAAGAATAGTCTTCAATTTCTCTTGGGACCACTGAAATATCCAGGAGAGATTGAAAACAGAAGTTACTCCAAATTTTGTGGGGCAAACAAGTTGTATTTTGGGAGGTGTGAAATGGTGAAAATGGGCTTCTTCAAATATATAAAAATGAAAAAGGACAATAAGTTTAACCAAAGTTTGATTCAGTTCTATCCCAGACATTAACGGCGATTAAAAAAAAAAGTAGTTGGAAAATGGCTTCACTTTTTCATTTTCATTTTTCAGTGGGCGCATATTTGAGGTGGGCGCTTATTCGAGGCTGGGCGCTTATTAAATTTTTACCATTCTCAGCAAGTGTAGTAGTATATTTTGCAACAAATTAGTAAATGGTAATAACAAACATCAAAGATGTAACAAAGCAAGGTTTCTGTAAAATACTCTGAAGAAAACTCCGTCTTCGGGAGGGTCTCTTGATCTATTATTGGAGTTTTTGTGGGAGGGCGGTGGGGTGGGATGGGCGCTTATTCGAGGCCGGGCGCTCATTAACTTTTTCTGCCTTTAGGATGGTCGCTTACTCGAGGTGGGCGCTAATTGGAGGTTGGGCGCTTATTCGAATAAATACGGTATACACACACTCCTTTGCTGTGATATATTCTACGATATAGATTTGTTAGAGAAATTTTGTGCAGTATCCGGTAGCCCAAATAATGGCCTGAGTTGTAGTAAAGGGCACGTTTATATCAGGGGTTAACATAACTTAGGGTTAGTGCGAAATTTGAATTCAGATATGAAAGCTTGAAAAGTAAATTGATTTTAATAAATCGAGAATATGCTTTTGATAAGAAGAAAAAGAAACCCGGGGTAAAATAAAAGCCCAGGTTAGCGCTTATCCGGGCCTTCAAACAACTGGGCCCAGCTTGTAAATTGTTATGGCAGCTAGCCTCAGTTTACCACAAATTGGCCATCTATTCTCATTACCGGAAATAAAGAAAGAATGTTTTCATAACAATAGATATCCCGCAATCCTTAGCGTTGTATATATTACCACTATTCTTCCTAGCTATTGTGTGCATTTGTCCAATAACATCTCAGAGGGTGGCAATCCAACCACCCCCCCCCCCCCCCAGGCATGACGCAGTGCAATGCCTGCAATGCATGTGAATGTACCGTGTCCACACCTTTGGACAGCGACCATTTTCACCCTTCCATATCTAATTACATAGTCATGTGTGTTGTAGGCAGTGAGAGTATGTTATGAACAACTCGCCCTACTCGTGTAAATGGAATCAAACCGAAGTAACATTATTTCTGGGGCGTGGTTGCCAAGCGGTTAACACCTTGAACTCCGAATTTGGATGTCGGGGTTCAAACCGTACCATCGCGTTGTTTCCTTAGACAAAGAAATTTACACCACTTTGTCTCTCTTCAACTAGGTGTTTAAATGGGTACCGTAGAAATACTACTAGGGGTGACTCTTCGATGGATTAATTCTCCCATCCAGGGGAGCATAGCAAATATTCTTAGCTTTTTCATGGTATGGAAACCGGGGATAATTTCAGGCCTGATGAGCCACTTAACTCGAATGCAGACTTAACCTTTTTTGAGAAAAGATTGTTTCCTTTGATATGAACTCTCTTTTAACTCAGGTTTCAGCTGTTAGGTTTGGAAACTTACCTTGAGTTTTCTAATATCAGATGTGAATAAAACAAGGCTCTATATGAGTGTCAATGTATTTAGCACAAAGTACTAATTTAAAGTCTCCTACTGGAGACGGGACCGCCATTTTGCGTGGTCATACGAGCCACTCTAAGGTCTAGCCGTATGCTGGGAAAAAACAGTACCTTCATTTCTCCGTTATTTTAAGACCCTGAGCTTTGGTCCGGACCCCGGGAATCAAACACGCGGCGTCCCGCTCTGCCGTAAAGCGTTCCAGACCAGTGACTGAACTAATCATGTCGCGTTCAAATAAAAGACAAACACTTTTCTTATTTGTATTCTGCACATTTTACATTACGTTAGGAGAAATGAGTTTGAGCAAAAAAACTGTAAAGTTATTGAAAATAAACAATCAGGCAAAGAACGCCCATTTACTTAATCCACCATGAGCTACTTTTTTTTGAGTAGAACTCTTGAATTTTTCAAAATTTTGATTATAATGGAACTGTGTCAAGGAAGTTTAGTTCATTTTGTTTAGTTTCGTAAATTACCGTCTAAGAAACTTAGCATTAGCGGAAAAATACTTCCAAGTGAAAAATCGACCCTTTGTAAAAATTAAAAATAACAAAGATAAAGTTTGAAAGACTAACAGCTTAAATAGTTTTGAAAAAATTCATTTCATTTTATTATTATCCAATTAAGTCCATCATCAATTTTTTTTATTTGTACCAAGCCCCTAAACGTTTATGAAAACAAATTTCCATTGTATTGTTTAAAATGAAAAAACGTAAACAAAAATAAAAAATAAAAAATAAATATTTACTTTAAGTTCATTAGCATAGGCTGAACACTTGTGCTTTCCGCTACAAATAACTTGTTACTGAGCCAAACATGCAGATTTGTAAGTTGTCAGAATATAAGCTGAGCAAGGTCTGTGCTTGATTTTCCTTCCTCTACCACTTGATTATAAGAGCCGTTCAGCACTGTTTCTAACTGGATTAGCCGTCATTACAACGATTATGTATTGTTTGCAAAAATCAGGTCATCATAGATGTTCTTCGCCGTCCGTCTTGCTCACTTCGTTCCAGTGCAAGCTGCCACGCATGAATCATGTACTTGACAGAAACGTCTTCGGGCATTTCATCCAAGCCCGGAAATTCTTCCACGTTTTCTTCAAAATACGTCGCCAAGTACTCAGTTAGGCTGTGGAAAGAATCAATAGCTTAAATTTAAGGTGCGTTTCTTAGAGTTAGAATGCTCCATGGAAAGTTCGCGCCTATGGCATTTGCACACGGTTTGTCCACTTCAGTAATATATAGATATAGCCAAGGCTAAAGGCGAAGCTCCCGTTTATAATTTACTTCAAACAATAAACTTGTAACCAATTAAAATAGAAATCCACCGGCAATTGAGCCTGCAATCATTTGAAAACTAATGACTTGTCAGCGACGGACGGTCACGTGACTACCAAAATTTCTCGGAAGGATAGATTACCAAATTTTCTGAGCAATGGGGCTCCGCTATGACATGAAATCTAATAAGTGAGCACAGCTAAAAAGTGAGGATTGTGCTACAAAACATTAAGTGCGAATATACCTTATTTAGCGCTTCGTTGTGAAATTATGTTTAATAAATACACCTCAGAAATTCAGCTCAAACTGTGGCGCGCAACTCTTGGAATATCCGCGAACAAGAATAAAATGCTTACTTCATACATGTATATACAAAGACATTCATCGTTATATTAATAGATCAAAACCTCCATTTAACATAATAATGGAACCCTGCACGCCTTTGGCGGTAGCGTGGAGCCCAATTGAAAAGAAAAACTGGTAACTTACGATACAATTGCTGTGGAGGATCCAGACCTTCAGATAGGGAGGGGGGTCTCCAAAAATTTTTTTTTCGGCCCTTCGGGCCTCAGTTTGGTCTGAAAATAAGTGGGAGGGCCGGGTACCCCCCACTGGATCCACCACTGGTTTGGAAGTGAAGTAATAGTTACGTGACCGTCCACCACAACTTCGTCCAGTAAATTTGTGGTGATATACTGCCAGTCATATCAGAGTCAATTAAAAGCTGTCAGAAAGTGGAAACCAATCAGAAAAAAACGCCACTGAATCGAAGTCAGCAATTAGCAAGACCTTAGAAACGACTTCTCCACCAACTTAAGAAAAACTGACAAGAATGAATGACTAAATTTTGTCTAAAAATGACAACGACCTATGACAAAAGAGTGATCGAAATGCACCACTCCCATTCAGAGTCTTCAAAGCCAATGGAATCATGCCTTTAATAACAGGCTACCAATACCAAAGCTATTTAATTGGTCGAACAGGTCAATAGCGAGAGTTACATAACGTCAACTGACGTGATACAACTCACTTTGACTCTGAAGATGACCTACCGGACAGGTTGTGGAATCGTGAGTCACGGTAAAAAAACAGCCCTATTCAGGACTTCACTCGACAAGAGAATCATATTTCACCTACTCATGATTCTCATGAAAAAAAAAACTATTCTTTGCGAAATGGCACACTAACATGCATAAAAGCAAGTACAACTTGTGCTAGCGTAAAAAGCGACATTCCTAAAGACAATAAAAATTAAGGCTTACACGCAAGGATTGCATGATGATAACAATTATTTCATTGATTTTAAAAGAAACGCAAACGTAAGGTAAATACAATACAATATAATACAATACTTTATTAAAGAGATAGCAAACAAAACAAAATATCTCTCGAAAGGGGATATCTACAGGTTATCCCTACATAAAGGACTCCCCAAAATAAAAGAGAACAAATGTAAAATCTAGAATCTAAAACATTATATACAGAGAAAAAAAATCTAAAAACTAAAAACCAGAATCAAAAAACATTATTTGCATAGCATAATTTAAACAATTATTCCACACATTAACAATCCGTACCAAAAAAATAATTTTTTGTAGCAGTTTGAAATGGCAACTTTTACATAGAGCTTATAATCGTGATTGGCTCTAGTTAGATTACACATAGTAAGCTCAAAAGGTCCGAAAAAGGAAGGCTATCTAAAAAGGTTACACACTACCTCATTTCCCCAATTTCTTCTTCCTCCTCAGCAAGACTAACACAGATGACTTCAACAACTTTAGTCAAGAACAGGTGTACGTCAACTTTCCTTCTAAGCGCCCCACTAAAGCGAGTTACCATTTTCTTCGGCATTTCACCCTTAAAACACTCCGGAACGTGATCAAAAGGATCCTGAGAACGATAGAGAGGAAATACAAAAGCAGTCCAGTTTACTAAGTTGCAAATATACACAAAATTAAAGAAGTTAGCGAATCTATTAGTTACCAAGTTACAAGTAAGCTACGTTTAAAGCAAAATAGAACAATAAAAAAATACCTCATTGTTGTTTAAAAGAAACCTTGCACGCGCAACAGCAAGGGTTCGCCACAATTCCAGAATGTTTTTTAATTTGCACTGCTGGTAAGCCTGAAAGCAAGTTAAACAGTGTTTTTTTCAGTTTGAGTGGAATATCTTTAAACAAAATCAAAATATAACTAACTTTAAAGGCGTGTCGTAAAACCAAATTTTAAAATACATTTCAGTCATCACAACCTCTTTAACAATTTCCTAATGAATTCCTAATGAAAACGGGGCGTCAACATTAGAATCAACCAACTAAATTACATGTGCTTGATATTCTTCTTCCTGTTTTGATATTATTTGTGAATTTATATTTATCATAGTTCTAGGAATACAGTGAAACCTGTATTAAGCGGACACCCTCGGGGAATGCTGTAGTGTCCGCTTAATACAGGGTGTCCGCCTAATACAGGTTTCGATAGATAACGTCACATGAGGTGTCAAATGCCATTCAAATGAACAATGGAAGCGTTTATAATACTCCCAGAGACTATGACGATAGACATTTGCATTAATTTCTTTATCAAAGTGAACCAATTGATCATAGTACCATAAACATGGATTGCAACTCAAATTTGAAGAATTCAGATGAGTGAAACAAGCTCTATACAAACAAAACGAATTAGAAAACAATCCTGGGCTGTGAAACTAATCAAATAAGTTCGTCAAGTCACGTTTTTTAATGTAAAAATCGAAAAATTTGTGGGTGGCAATTGGAGGCAATATTTCGCATTTCGCGTGTCGGGTGGTGGAATTTAATTACAAGTGCCCGTTTAACACAGGTTGGCAACAATAGAAATGACCATTTCAGGTACTTTTTAGGTGTCCGCGTCCGCTTAATAGGGGTCTCCGCTTAATAAAGGTTTCATTTAAAGTAAATAAGGAAAATAAATTTGGGGACTTCGGCTACTGTCCACTTAATAGAGGGTGTCCGCTTAATACGGTGTCCGCTTAATACAGGTTTCACTGTATAATTTAATGGTCTTGTATTTTGTTCACACGATTTCCTTTTCCTCGACTCGATTACGGTATTTTCGGCTGGGCGGGCTTGGGGCAAACATATGTTGGCTTAAATGTTGTAAACATAAAATCTTGTGTCCCAAGAGATACTTAAAGTCATTTCTACAATACGGGACCAAAAATTATCATGTTTTAGTCCTTCACCAGAAAAGTACTACAGTTAAAACCATACGGCAACTAATAACTACTACAGCTGCACTTATCAAAATAAATAAATTACATTTATGTTTAATTTTTATTGAAAACCTTCTTGTTTTTCTGCCTTGATTTTCCTTCATTCAATCGCAACACGTCCCTGCAATAGTCACCGATGCTCATTTCTGGGTCTCCACCACTTATAGACAAAAAGCCAACTGTAATTTCCAGCGTTTTGATTACGTCGGTAACATCTTTGAGATCTTTGAACTCCGACAGGATCTGAGAACGAATGTGTCCCGTAATGGGCTCCTTCGAGATAAATAGAAAAAAAATGTGTAAAGAAATGCTGTTTTGCTCATGTAAAAGTTTTTATTGCTGATAATTAACTACTTGATATGTAAAAACAACGCACCTGTGGAATCTTGTGTTTTAATGCAGCAAAGGAAAACTCATCTCGGGCATCCTCCAGAAACACAAAATCTTCCATCTGATATGTAAAAATATTTTATTTTTTAATACAAAGGTTTTTTTCTTCTATAATTTTGTAGGTTTAAAATCAAGTTAAAGGTGCCGGCGATGAGTTAAAAACAAAGGGTAATTTGCTTAACTTTGATCCCCTATCGCTGTCCCTGGTTTGTTTCAAAACACTTTAAATTCCATCACTATGGTTTCTTTCAAACTTCACTTTTCAGTGAAGCCAAGAATTCTTTATTGGACGGTCGTGAATTTCCAGTCTCTCCCTTTAGCCGCTACAATTGTTGAAAAGTGTCCAGCGCTCTAACCACCCTTAACATGAAACCAGGGACGCCGAAGGCGGGCCTAACCTTCAATTTTTTCCCATTCGAATCAGATATTTATCAGTGTGACGTGTGCGCGTTTCTCCTTGTTGTGGGAGCTCATAGATGCGTTACGCGGTGGTGGCAGCTATGGAGCATTACTCAGTCTAGGACCTGGTTGCTAAAAGTGGACGCCCCTGGATGTTCTAGGCACCCAACCTCCAATCAGCGATGCGGTTGTTAATACCAAAAGGATTTAATAAAACTTCTTTCAAAGAGCATTATATAAAAAGTTTCTACTTCAAACTCCACTTGTGGTCTTCCCCGTATGAACCGATCAATGATTTGCTTCTCCAGCGCTTCCCAGTTGTACTGGAGCTGCGTTTCTCTTCCCATTTCTAGCGAGTAGCTGCAGCTCGCCAACATCATAGGCAATAGGTCCCTCTCATAGTCATATGCAATCAGCTGCGAGGGCGACACCTCAGAGATGGGAACATGGCCTTTGGGTCTGGTATGAGATAAAAGACGTGCATAGTAAACTACGATTTTTAAAAAGTCACACTGAAACTTAAATAAGCTTATTTCAAATTAAAAAAATTATGATTACTGTGAATAATATAAGAAATCATTTGTTAAAATTGGTACTGGTTCGTTTTTCGAGCGGCAAAACGGCTTTTAATTTCGAAGGCGAATGCGCGATGTATGAAGTAAGTAAATGTGAA
Organism: Porites rus; assembly: GCA_964035705.1. Taxonomy (NCBI): domain Eukaryota; kingdom Metazoa; phylum Cnidaria; class Anthozoa; order Scleractinia; family Poritidae; genus Porites; species Porites rus. The sequence continues at coordinate 34,189,768 of OZ037994.1, forward strand.
TGCGGCCTCTCGTGGTACTCAGATCAAGTGCGAGTTGCACATTTGCGGGAAGGGCTGGAAGCGTGGAGGAGGTTTTGTGCCACTGGAAACTCATTGTAAATTACCTTATATACCTTGCAAATCGGTGCACATCGTTTCAGCAATTGCAATGGATACAAGGGTCACGGGGATACAAGCCAAAATTTGTGCATATTTACGGAATTTAGCGCGCTGTGCTCTGTGTAGTTTAAGGAAAAAAAAGGCGTTTTAAAAATGGCATCTACATATTTTTTATAAATTAGGTTTTAAATGCTAATTACGTGAAACTTGGATGAAAGTAAAAAGAATAGTGAAGTTACCTGGTATTTTCACAACTTTGGTACGCTTGAACAAGTTCATTGTGGGCATTGACTAAAAAGAACATTAGTCCCTTGCAACAAACGCCTGGCCCTTCACTGGCTGGGAGTACTAATGACACGCTCGAAGTTCTCTCCATTGTCTTTGTACACTGCTCTTCAGTTGGAGCAAATCGTCCTGAAAGCAAGGGAAGTTATGGTGTTGATGATGCTTAACTTCTGGGTACTCAAATTTTTCAAGGGCATATTACAAATCTCGATGCTACGAAATATTGTTTTGTATTGATTACAAAACAACTAATACAGACACAAAAATGCCCCACACTTCTCTTGAACAGCATTTACATCTGTAAACTGTTGAGGCAAAGCATCGTCTATACTACGTAAAATCGAGGTGTGAGCGGAAAGTAACCCTACGGAGCGAGATAGGAGGAGCGTAGGGCGGGTAGGAGAGAACCCTGGGAACTAGGTTGACTCATAACTAATTGAATTGCAAGATTCGTAGAATTATTTCCGAAGCGATACATTTATAACGTCAGGGGATCACGAAAAAAGCACCACTGATACCTTGAGAACTTAACTGGTGACGAACAAGATCCCATGCAGACTGGAAACTTTGAAACAGCTTGAGTACGCTCCCTTTTTGATCTATGAAAAAGAAAGAAATAAACATTCCAAAAAATAGTGGCAAAACAGCAGTTGCTTCACTTAAACATTTCAACAAATCGGATGTTGTTTTATTTCATTCTATCGCGTTGAAGGTTTGTTCTTTAAATAACCCTTGTTCTACTACCCTTTTCTTTAGTAAAACTTCATTTCCTTGTCCCAGAATTCCTCAGCTGCAAATAATCCAGAAGGCAGAATACGTATTTCGAGAGACAAAAATTTCGTACAGTACATTGCCAATTAAAATACCGTATTGCACATCAACCTCGCTACGTTTAGGCCTTCAGTCCTTGCCGCTGGGCAAAGAATAAATGTTCTGCTGTTACGGGCAAAATAACCTGACCAAACACATGTTATTGAACGTGAGAGACAAATGACGAACATTTTAATGGAAGGTGGTGACTGTGTACAGTCTGTCATTAATTTGACAAGAATGGTGGTTTCGATCTTTTTATTGTAAAATACTAAGCAGAAAAGGAAGGAACAACTTCTTAATGTAAAATTATTATTATTCAACCACTTATTATAACATAGCTAGAATATTCGCCTAGCCAAATTCAATAGCGCGAGCGTGCTACATATTCCCATTGAGCACGACGATGACGTCAATAAGCTATACCTCGAGTTCTTGTGAGCTTATCACTATCCTCCAAAGACGTCTCCCAAGTGCATCCCTTACTCATCAGTACATGATGAAGCGTTTACCATGTTTTATAAGGTAATTTAATAGAAAACCTTTCGAATTTGTTTACCGATAGTAGGGAAAAGAGGTGAGTGTTGTTTTTGTCATCTCCTCGAACTGTGCGGGCTATGGCGTGTGCAGATCATTCTCTGCAAATTTGTTTCTCTCAAAAATAATTTTTCGGTGAATTAATAGATTTCCGGCACCTCAATATGGATTTTACAATTTTTTTGGAGTTGTCATAAGCGACTTGAGTAAACTTTTTCTCAGTTTCAAGAAAAAAAAACATAACTGAGAGGTAAAAAAAAAAATATAGTCACGTAGACATTGACGCGTACTGCTTTGAGCGCGCTTTGCAATAATAAAATTTTAATTAGTTAACTACTGCATTGATCGCTTTGATAATGTTTAGATAATGTTCTATTTAAGCGATAGAAAACGTTTTCCGTGTTTGCATAGCCTGATATAAACACGAGAGGGGTTGGGAGAATTCGAGACAGTTATGCAAACCCGAGACGAAAAAAGCAAAGCTCTGTTGTTTAGAGCATTGATTAAAAGAGAAATTCTTACCAGTCGCGAAGTCTTGTACACGAAGCTTGTAGGCGTAATCAGTTTTTAGTTTGCTTTGCAAAAAATATGCTTTCCAAAATACGTGTTTTTCTCGCTAAAAAATTGTCAGCTCAAGCGCAAAAAAGTTGACACAGCATGTTTCTAAAGATTTTTCAAGTTTCAACCGACGAGAAAATGGGTCAATAAAGTAAACTTGTCGAGTTTTTTAACTCAAAACCTTTTCCAAATTCGTGCTTGCGTGATTAGCTCGCGAAAAGCAAAACATCTTGACATCACAACCATGATTACACGCTCTCATGCAAACACGCCTCTTGGCCAATCAGAGCGCGCGCGCGTACTATCTTTCGTTAGTTATTTCATAAAAAAGAATTCATGCTTCAGCTGTGCATATATCGAGATATTGAGCACTTGGGAAGTTTAGAGAACACTCAAGAGGCTAGGGTTGCTCTCGGCTGCGCCTCGAGCAACTCTTACGCCTCTTTCGTGCTCTCCAAACTTCCCGCGTGCTCAATATCTCGACATACGCACGTTGACGCATGAACTTATTGTTAAGTTGAAAATGTGTGTTTTTTTTTTCAAGGAAACGGACCTATAACTTCGAATTAACGCTATTTAAGCTTCAATAAGCTACCTTTATGGAGATCTTTCAGGAAATCTCGTATTGTTAACTGATTGGCTCTTTCTCTCTCAATTCGTCGATGGAAGCGATCATTTAATATTCTCTGTAAGGCCACTATGTCCGGAAGATATTGTAATGCACGGAGTTTGAGTTCCTGCACAAATAAATAGAAAGTAATTTAGTAATAAAAGTAGCAGATAAATTTTTCCTGCGTCATTTATAGTCGCTAATCAAGTCAAACCTGGTACCTCATTAAGGAACCTTCCAAGAATCTTAAAAGTGGTCTTGTTTGACTCCACATCATCAAAATTTCGTTTGACGAGTTCGACTGTTACGCGTGTCCTGTATCTCCAGAAGGCTGCATGCCCAGGGTTAATTTCCGTCAATGTTCGAGGAGGAGAAGGTGCATCAACCTCGTAAACCTCTCGCATGAGTGGGTCATTTCCTAAGTTTGGACAAAGTTGCGTTAGTTAATGTCAAAGCTCTATGGAGCAAATTTCTTAGGACACAGAAAAAGTGGGTGCGGCTGGAACTGGACAGTTACTGGAATGGATCATCACTGTTAAGATCATTTTGTTTGAGTGACAAATGCGTTTGAGTAAATTTTAACACGTTCGTGATCAGCGCGCAGAATACTTGAACGTCACTGGTTACTCATGATCCGAGATGCGGCTTATTCTTATGCTTGAAAAAGGAAGGCTGTCAAGGGGGTGGGGTTGGATGGCACCCCTCGGTTTTTTTAAATTGATGAAGAGGAGTTTATCTGGGCACTTGGCTGATTCAGTACCTGTTTGTTTATCTTTGAGACATTTATTACATATTTGGTGTAAATCGGTCTATAGATATAGCAGATATTAAATGACAAGTAAGGTATGGTTTAAGGGCTGATATGAAAATTCAATGGTAGCTCATAAAAACGCTTTTAAGTTGAAAAGGGAAGTACGGTACACCTATGAGCTAGTATTTGATTTCTTTATCTTATTTTCTTTTTTCCTGTCAAGTTGGATAATGTCACTAGACTCCAGCAGCCCATAATGTGAGCTTCATTAACATAACAGGCTTTCTATTAAGGGTAGAAACTTTTCAAAATATCTTAAGTAAACGTAACGAAAACGCTAGATAGGAGGTATGAGTTTGCATGTACGTGCAAGAATAAAAATTATGATCGAATACATTTTTACAAGGGCAGCACCTTCAAAGTTATGACGTAATAATTCCAATTGATTAAAAAAAAAGAAAGCAAAAGAGAACTATGTAAACATTTTTTTCTAATTTGCCATCTTTTTTATTGTCCTCACTGTCATTGCAAACCTGCGTAAATAGCACAAAGAAGCTCATTTTGATGTAAAAGACATAGTAACTGTTGTCATCGTTGCAAAGAAAAAAGTGGGTTTGTCTTTGCCCGGTGCAGTGCTCCCTTTCATTTTATAAGCAGTGAGAACTTGCACGAAGAGCCAGAATCAAATATGCAGTTACCCAGTCTTCTGTCGTTTACAGAATCCGCGTAGAAGGCCTGCAACCTTTCTTCCAGATCCTGTTGAAATAGAAGACCAATCATTACAAAAATTAATGATTATTTATAACTAGTGGAAACGTAAGATTGATCGATTGATCGATCAATCAATCAATCAATCAATCAATCAATCTTTTTTTACCCACGTAGTTTCTAGTGAGCTAAATACCTAGGTAAGATAATATTTTCCATTCAAAATAGGAAATCCAAGTTATCTTTTTCTCGAGGCCTTGAATATGCCGCCTATAAAAGTAATTTCATGTTCTCCCAATAATCCATTAACGCAGCCTGTAAGAGCACACGGGCTTCTGGTCAAAGGGCAACCCTTGACCGAAAACCCTATCGCATGTAAGTTTTTTTAAAAACCATTAAAATGGTTTCAGTTTCCACAAGACTAAGTGTTTTAATAAATGGAAAATTCATTTAAAAGTTGAATATAAAAAAAGACCGTGTGTTTTTTTATGGAGTTGTTACCCAAACATCCATGCTTTTATCATGTTAACTATATCAACGGAAGCTCGGCTATTAGGCCTGGCTAAATCTACATGTTACTTTCAAAACTGATTTAAATAAACATTTCCGTAAATTACTTTCCACGAAGCTCTTCGTTAATTGTTTGATAATACACGGATAAGATGCATTGCGACAGTTGGACTCAACTCGAACAATGATGTTACACATAAAACCGGTTCTAGTGATCAAATCCTGAGACCATTGCTTGAGCCTGATTTTTTCTTCCAGCTCGGGAAAACCAACGTTTTCTTTATGTAGAAACAAGACTTAGGAATCAACACGGCTACTAGATAGACAAAAGAAAAAAAGCTATTTACCATTAAAATCTTTCTCACAAAGATAGTCACAAAATCATTTTCCCATTTTCTTCTTTGTTCTTTTGTGGACCAAAATGATATCTTCTCTAAGCCAAGTAGGCCACTTTCTGGCTCCAGAGATCCTATTAGAAAAGGAAAAAAGTTGTAGCCAATTAAAATTTTCTCACGCACTTTTTTCTGCGCAGATCCTCTACATCTATCTTGCCCTCGCCGTTGGAGAGTACCCTTTCCTGCCCCGACTAACACAACATCTACCAGTTTGATTTAGATCTTTCCTGCAAATTATGATCGATGGATTTATAAAGAAAGAAGGAACGAAAATAAATTAATGGCTTAGTATCAGTTGTTCAAGGTCTTCCATATTCTTGGGCGAACTGGAAACTGAGGAGAGGGCAGATAAACTGGCCTACGCATTGAAAAAATCTCGGAGCAACGGAGGGAAACTATCGTTAAAATCGAGCCAGGAAAACACAAATGTGATAGGTGGGTATTCTCACCACCATGCCACCCTTGCTTGACCAAAGTAAAACACTGATAAAATTTGAACAAGTAGTGATTCCCAGACTTACTGTTTGTTGCTCTCCACACGATCTCAGATAAAACAAGATGAACTGCCAAAAGCACATCATCCTCGCTCCTGTCTAAGCTTGTGGATAAACTTCGCACGTCATTGGCAAGATGTTCCCAAAGAAAGCTACAGACATCATCTTCTTGGACATCATAAACTATCAGCTGCCTTATTTGCTAAAAATATATAGTTAGTTTATTAAAATTAAAAGCATATCTAATTTTAAGCTTTAACTTTTAGAAACCCTTGTTATAACACTCCAAAAAAAACCTTTATAGCCTAGAGATCCACTAGCATCAATCGCGGAGTCTGATGAAGTGAATTGCAGGAACTAGTGCTATAATTTTAATTCTTTATTCTTAAGTCATCTTGTTTTCTCTTTTATAATTTGTCATAGTTACCTCTGGTTGCCTACTGGCTGACACTAGCATGGCTGAATGGAGAATGATCCTTAATAGGCTTACAGTTGCTGGAGAAAGATCTCTTTCTGCGATTGATTTCTGGGGTACTCCTAAAATATGTCCTTTGGTAGAACGGTCAACACTGTGGGAAAAGAATTGTTTTTTTTAAACTAAGACAATAATGTGATACCACTATAATCAAACCTCCTTAACAAGTACAGGATACTTTATATACTTTATTGCTCAATATTGAATGTAAGACAGGTTTACATTTTTTGTTAGTACTTAAAAGAAATCATTACCATATTGACCAGGAAGCCTTACTGGAAGCCCTTATGGGCTTATCGAGGAGACTCCCTGTCGGGTTACACCAATGGATCATCATTTGATAACTTGACAATTTTAGCTTAAGAAAATAGGGGGTTTTACATCATCAATATACCACATAATTAGGTGCTTACATTAAATCGAATATATCAATAAAATATTACCAGTGTGCCATCACTGTTTCATTCTACCTCTACTCTCATAATAAATATCCTCATAATGAAAATTATATGTGGACAGAGGTCAGTGTCTAAACAGTATTTACAGAAGCTTATGTGTCCTAGACCGATGCGTCAATTCAATATAAGAAGTTTGGTATCTTTGTTACCAATAACCAGTCCAATAACAGAAGAGGGTCCAGACTACAAAGTTGTTGTCAGTAAGGAAGAGTTTGACAGCAATATGATATCACTCATTTGATGGTTTGTTATCTAGACACTAGTATTTGGTGTCACTTGAAAGGAAAACGGGGATTTTACAGAGAGAAAATGTTTCCTTGTCTAGCCTAGAGGCTTATCGCACTGCATCAAAACTGTTAGAAGAAGTCTTTCTGTGACTGAATACGGGTAGCGGAGAAGTAAACTTAAACTTTTGACATTATGGAGGAAAAATCGCTTAAAGTCATCGAACAATATATTGTTTGCTCACGCTCAAACTAGAAAACAAGGTTGTCTTTCTCTTATCGTTTAAAGGCTTCAAGGCCTTCCGTTTTTTTATTAGCGGGCCTAATTTATGTATGGCGTGGTGTACACATAAACTTGGTAAAAAAACCTAGCAATTTTGCCCCTTACTCTTTCACCATTATAGTACAAAAAATTGTGGTGTCTACCCTACAAACTAGAGAAGTGATATCTTGCCTTTGCCCTCTCCATTGTTGTTTTGTGGATTTGACAAATGGCATGCTAGCCTACCTCGTGTTTACAGGTCTGTTGGATTGAGCCAATGTGTGTTTTACCCCTCCAATTGTTACGGACTCTGAGCAATAAGGACAATTGCGCTCCTGATCTGGTCTTCCGCACTAGTGAAGAAAATCAAATAGACAAACAGAGGAAATAAAATCGAAGTAAGAGTAACTGTGTTTTGGTCACTTGCGTCTTGTACTGTTCTGCTCTTCTAAGTACAACATCGCCATGTTAGTGCAAAATTAGGATATAGCGATTTTGCAAGACCATTCTCAAGGTTTCGTCTATTTTAACTACCCTTTTATTGAGAAAAAAAATTACTTTAAGAATTAAATGTCATAATTTTTGCGTTAACTTAAAACAAGATACTTACGTCACCAACAAAGTATCGATGGCCTGCTGGACATTCTAAACAAAGACAGACAGAGGACGCTAAACACACTGAAGTATAACCTTGATTTGGGATTCAGTAATTAAGAGATGAACCTCTAGTTAGTAAAGTTCTTAAAAAGTATAAATTAACCATTTTGCGACAAATTTATTACTGTAGACACAAACTGGATAATTCAGTTATTATTCAATTTTCTTAGTTATTCATTCAAGATATTTCACCGTTTCTGATTGGCTCTACTCCTCCGGCTTATTCCCCAGTCATAATCAGCCGTCACTTACCAAATTTGGAAGATGCAGGCAATATTTCACCGTTATGATGAGTTATATAAAAGAGCAACATCGATTGCGGCAACGGTGCGGCAGCCTGTGTATGCTCAAGTGACACCAAAAATTGTCGAAAGAACTTAATACGAAATAGCCGAATTTCAGACTAAAACTGAGCGGAAGGAATTTAAAAATATGCAAAAATGTTTCTCCGCTGATTTCATCTACTTTCTGAAGAACAGCTACAAGAACTAGAAAAGTGTCTAATTAAACCTTGAAACCGTGCCGAGAAACAGCCAAATGGCTCGAAGAAAAAGTTTATGAGGAGAAGAGCTGAGTACTAAGGATTGTACATACCATAAAACTGACCGCCCTCCTTCATCATGGCTGACAATGTTTCATCAAGGCTGTCTTCGGGCATAGTTGGGAGATACGTGTTCTAAAAAAGTAACGAAAATGATGGAAATGTCATTTGAAAAAAAAAAAAAAAAAAAAATCGCACTATCTGGTAGGGTACGGTGGTTTTATTTTAGTACCTAACGGTAATAAGAGTTTATTTTGTGAAAGGTTTGAACCCAGGAGTCATTTCAAAAGTAGGTTGAGTTTGATCGTCCGGATGAACGTAGTCCTGAATAGGACTGTTGTTGACAGTGACTGCACACGTTTCGACAACCTGTGCGGTAGTCATCTTCAGAGTCAAAGTGAGTTGTATCACGTCAGTTGATTGTATTATACTCTGGTTATTGTAAATTACGTCGCGATGTTATTAGTCGTCTGTCAGTGAAGCCGTGATGTTATTGGCTATGAAGACTCGTAATCAGTAATTGGTGCGTTTCGATCCGTCTATTGTCACAGTTAAACAGTCGTGTATTGGTAGTCAAATTGTCAGTTCTTCAGTCGTTCTCTCGTAGTTAGTTTTGCTTGATCTCGTCAAAAAGTCGTTCGTACGGCGCTGGTAACTGTTGGCTACGATTCAGTGGCGTTTGTTCTAAGTTAGTAAACCAGCTTTCTAAAGTAAGACGATGATAGTAGTCTGTAGAATACGTTATACGTGTTATTTTATGAAATTTAAGGAAATTGCGTAATAGAAATCCAAAATTGACCCGTTTTGTTGTCTTACTTCAACCTCCGCCTTTATGTCTCTCTTATAAATTTAACTTTCGGAGAATCTTCGTTACAAAATAACAGCCTTAAAGTAATTATATTTTGATGCTCCCTACAGCTCTCTTGCATATTAAGTCGTATTGATCCCGGAGCTCCTGTTACAACCACGTTTAAAGCATAAAACCAATTATTTCGTTCAGAAATAAATATTATTGTCACACGTAACATTACTTTCCCTATATCGAGTCATTAAAATTTTGCCACACACTTCTCTTTCGGCTTACCAGCACTTTTTCCGGATTCAGAAGAATCGTACTTAAGGGCTCCAGCAACTCATCAAAATCGATACACTCGAGGACTGAAGCTGCATGTATCAACAGCTCAGTTAAAGCGTTTTCGTTGTCTTTCTGCCTCCCAGAGACTGTGAGAAAAGGAAAACTCTTCTCTGTTGAATTTTTCAGAAGTGGGCGAGCCAAACGCCGTCCCTATAATAAAAAGCAAACACACTGAACAAATGAGTGTGATGGGTTATCACCTACTCATTACCTGACAGACCATCAGTCAATCAATCCATCAATCAGGCAATAAACCAAAGAAAAAACCGACCAACCAATCAGTTAATCAGCCATTTATATCCCCCAAAAATAAACGATACAGTTATGACCTCCGTGTTACCAGTTCGATGCCCTTCCAAGTACAAGTAAGCTATGAAATCTTAGGCGAATTTTAAGTTTTTATGAATATTATTCTCGGGCTTCCTTCTGCAGTTGCTTAAACTGGGTGCATAACAAGGACGATGGTTTCTTCCTCATTTGACAAATTTCATGTCATTGATTTACAGTGCGACCGGAAAAAACTATGAACACCTGACACGTCCTAACCTGCGAGTAGGCTCACTTGTGCGAGTCTGGGGAAACTTTTTCGCGGCGGAGTCGCCAATGGGACGAACTCATAAAGAAACAGATAAGTGCCTGTATTTGTTGCTTTCAACATATCATCTACTACTCTGAAATATATAGAACAGGTGCATCGCAGATAAAAAAATAACATGAACGATTCATTGTACACTAAAAACTTATCACCAATTCAACGGTCAGCCGATAATTCGGAGTCAATTTCCACAATTTTAACATTAGTTTGGGCAAAATTTTACCTTTTCGATTTTTTTGATTTCGATTAAACCCAACTTATAACCGTTATTCAGTTTTTTTGCCCTCAAACATTCCTGACATATTTAAGGTGTTCACGGGATTTCCCTGTCGCACTCTTGATAAAAGGTAGTAAACGTGGTTCAATAAGGTCTGTACGAAGCCGCTGTGAGCTCTGATTTGCGGGAAAGAAAAATCAGAGTTTACTTGGCCCTAGTTGTGAGAGCAGCGCATTAGCTTGAAAAGAACATTCAGACTTACAGTTTTAGAAAGAAATTTGCCACGTTTCAAAATGACATCTTTTACCATTTGGCACGTCTGAAAGGTAGAAAGTAGACAAAATTAAGGTGATATAAAGGAATTAAAGGGTGCAACTAGACGAGAAATTTAGTCATTTTAGACACGTTGCAACCTCATTTCACTAAAAAAGACACGTTGCAACCTAATTTCAGAGAAACAAGTGAAAGGGAACCTCAGATGAAGACTCAAGCTTTTCCAGTATAAAAATCAGTAGAAGTGAAAATAAGATGTTAATATCAATAACAGCAGTCACAATGGCTGCGTTTGACTTTTACTATTAAATGGTGGCTGCGTGACTGAATTGTTAAAATACATTATCCAGAATACAGGAAATGTACCTTAGAGCCAAGATGTTGCTGGTTTTGCTCCTCCCCCTGCGGCACTCCGACCTCTCGGTACAAAGCCAGGAGTATTATGACATCTTTTGCATGTCGGGGCATACCATCCATCGCCTACAAGAAACGTGAACATCCGCGCACATTTAAAAGCTGGTAGAACGCAAGGCCATGGAGATATAGCTGATTCATTAAATCCTCGGCATTAATGTTGAAGTTGACAAATTGACTGAGAAATGGGCAAAAGTTACCTCCAATGATGCAATAAGTTCATCCATATTTTCACTTAACATGGCGCCTGCTAAAGAGTCTCTCAGTTTGTGATAGTACTCTCCGTAAACCAAGAACCTGTCTAGTGTCATTCCATCACCCTATTAACGGTTAACAAACGCTTAGCGAACACGTTTTTGTGGAAAGATGTAGAATGAACAAATTCCATTTTCCTGACTTAAACTGGTTTTGCATTTCTAGGATTTCATTACAAAGCAAGATTGAGAAAGATTGCTAGAAATCTCTTACCCCTATTTGTCTGAATTCAGCAGGAACTATCCAAGAAAGCTCTTCCTTTTGAGATACTGTGGCAATGGAGTTCACTCCGTAACGCTTAACTAGCTGTTTGAGGAGAAAGATAGTGGGCGAACTGGACCGGACGGAAGCACACAGCTCCTGGACATGATTAAACAAAGTGTTTAGGACTGCGCGTGTTTGTTGGTTGGACCATCTTTCATCATCACTGACGACGCTCAAATACATAAACTCTGCGATCTTGGTCAAAGCGCATCGCGCCTTTGCTATAGCTTCCAAGGAAGTCACATTTAGCTCATCACAACTTGAGACGTCCCTCGTCAGGAGTTCTAGTGCACTTTGGCACAAATCATTGACAATACCAATAGTAACTTGAACTTCGATGACAGAATTCTTGGCACAGTAACTGGCCCAAAAGTTCTGAAAAGGAAGAAGATAAACATGATAAATGCCTTCCGTTAAAAGACACCCTTTGGAATTACCAACTTTTTTTTCCAAGAACTGAAAACTATAACGGAAGCTTTAAAAGAAGAGTTGAAACTAAAAAGGCCGCCGCACCATTTGCACTTGAATGACGTTCACTTATATCATATTCGTAAAGTAACACAATATATATTGGATCCTTGCCTACCTCCATGCATTGCACAACGAGGAGACAAACTTTCAGAACATGTGGCGTTTCTGAGGACAATCCCTGAGCTTTGTAAAAGAACCGTTCAAGATGCCTCTTGGCCTCCTGGTCACTAAATATTTAATAGAATTAAACATTTAAATTTTATTATTACTATTCTCATGTCCATACAGTTACATTCGCATGCGTCATGTCGAATGGATGAAGCCATCGTTCCTATCATCACTGGGTTGTTCGTATCACGTTAAATCATCGTTTTAGCTCCGGCAATGTTGGCTCTATAAGGCCCACGTGCTACCTTATTAATATAGTTACGTTTGTGAAAAACGTATTTGTCGTGAATCATAGTTTTGACCAAAAGCCCTAGAAAAAGTGAGGGAGGATCAATTTGCAGAATACTTGTAATGATGCCGAATTTGCCCGTTGGCGAATTTGTCTTTGTTTTCAAGCTTAAAAACGATTGCAGATTCCGACGGAAAAATGCAACGGCTACACGTGTGTGTTACAATTGAATCCGCCCTAAACGAAAAACACCCAAAACTATTCCAAACCATATCAATGGAGCATGTTGACCAATGTAAAGAGATAAACAGGCTTAAAAATGCTGATCTATTCCACAAACCAGTGCTGATTTATGCCACAAATGCTGATTTATGGAAAGATATAGAATCTCACCTGGAATTAATAAGATGTTGTAAGAGAAATGATCTGACTATAGGACTGGTGTCCATTCCAAAGCTAGGAAATGGAGAAAAGGCTTTTGTTTCTGTCAACTCCTCTCCCATAGCATATCGCATGAGCATTTCAAACACTTCTGGATCCAACTTTGCAATATCTTCCCCGAAACAAAATACAGAGACGATATCCATGAAAAACGCGTTGCAGCGCTGAAGAAACTGTTCATGACTTTCCATGCCGTCTCTGCACAGGAAGAAAAGAACATCACAGACATGTTGATGGTAAGCGTAAAATTTAATACAGTTAAAAAGAAGAATAGTGGCGAATAAGGGTGGAAATTGTGATTATATTTGAAACGAAAACAACGTTATACCATACGGCAACAAATTTTTCCACAAGTCAACTGTTACTTATAAGATCGTAACTGAAGCTATTTACTTCTTATGTTGTTGAGAAGAATCCTCACTGCAGCTTAGTAAAAATCTTACAACAATATCAAGAGAGGTTTTCTTTGAAAAGTCTGTCCTTTCACCCAAAGCCTGGAAGAGAAAAAGGAACGTTTTAGAGATCAGGATCATCTTCTGAACAGTGAAAAACGAGGTATTAAGAAAATATGATGAAAGCGCTTTTCGAACGACTGATCATGAAGGAAATAGAATTAGCAGTGGTTTGGTCATATGTTAAAAGCATTACAAATCGCGAAAACGGTGCTCAGATGGAAACCCCTTGGTAAACTGAAGAAAAAACATGCACCCTAAAAAAGACTGGATATTTACAGGAACCTGGACCACTATAGGAGGTGTTTTCCCAGGAAAAGAGCTTCTGAGCGTAAATGAATGAGTAAATTTGCAAATGGCCTACGCTTCGCGTGGGGTTTATAATAAGTAATACGTACAACCACATAGTATGAACCTTTAAATATAGATAACAAACTAAATTTATCCTATTTTTTACCTTCCAAAGCTTCAAAATTATCTGCTCAACATCGGGATTGATCTGTGATGGGTACACATTCTCAATGAACATTCTCACTGCACTCAGACGTTGCCACATGCACCTGAAAATTTTAAAGAAGGCTGGTCGATGAATTCTTGACAGTTGTTGAGAACCACCAATTTCTATCTAAAATCAATAAGAAATATTATTTAGGAAAACCTGCACTGTGTGAGTATTGCTTCAGTTTTGTCTCCAACTGTTGGCCCGTCTTTGAATGCTTTACCAATCATTGCTTCCACTGGTACTTTTAAGGATAATACTTCATCACACCAATCCCGCCTTGGTGTTGGCTCTGAGACATTTTCTTGGTGAGGCTCTAAACTCTCCAAACAAATTTGCAAGGCACAGGCGTCTACACACTGTAAAATAAAATGAGTTAGAAACGGTTGAAATGAAAAAAATAAACACCAGATTTTCCCAAGGCTATACTACCATTTACTAATGGAAAATCGACTTCTTTGATCAGGTCTGCTTTTATATTTTTATGTCAGGAATCTAAGATGCTAATTACGGTCCAAAACCTTACATAATTACTTGACTACGAGAGTGAACAGATATGCATTTCCTCGTGTTGTATTTTAAGTTTTTTTCGTTTTTGTCAGTGTACTCCTCTTTACGATTGCCCGAAAAAGTCACATTCTCATGGCACAGGCTTCCAGAAATTTGACTTGTGGTTTGATGAGAATATACATGAAAAAGATAAAAAGAACATACGTATAGGCCTTACCATCTCGTTTTCATCCCAAGAAAAACTGCTACATAGTTCTGGTAATATATCAGTCTTGGAATGTAGTAGCTGTGACAGCCAAGTAAGCCGTTGCCTTATACGGAAATGTGCTGTATGTATGGCTGCCAAGTCCAATTCAAAAGGCCTTCCGGTGGACCTCTCAGAGTGCATTTCTTTTGCCGCGGCTACAATCGCCCTCAGAACAACCTGGAAAAAAAGATGAAAATTTTTCTTGAAGTGATACTAAAATAAAATTTCTATTTTGAGGGAACTCCACTCAAATAATCATACATAAAGATCAAACAGGATAACGATTCCCAACTAGCATGAGACAAAGCAATTGGTTAGTGGCAAGGGCGGGTCGACTGAGGTGTCCAATTCAAAGCATATCCAGCTAGTAATGTTCGGATTACTTTCATTCATCAACGTCGAATAGGCAAATGGTCAACTGTTACCTCTAGTTCGTCATCTCCTTGAGGTGTGTACGTCATGTGCGCAAAATCGTGCAAATAGCGGTCTGCCACTGCTTCCCCGCCATCGGAGATGGCTTCTGACAAAATTTCATGTACTTGTGAACTGTTTAGCAGGTTCCGCATACATTCAGTTGTGGATTTATTGGAGTTAACTAAAATCGCGATAACAATGAAATAAGTATGGCGATCAAAGTAAATGAATGAATGACTAGTGGCGTTCACGCGTATTCATGAGTATGAGATCAGCTTTACCTAATTTCAAATATATAAGGTACCACTAAACATTTTCTTAGGTGTCGAGAATTTCTGCGCCTCTAATTTCAGCACATTCTAGAACATTAAGTATATTAGAATATGTCGACAAAAAAATGAGATTACTGAACTAATTTTTGAGCATGAACACTTGAAGCTCAGGTTAACGACAACCATTTAATCAACCAATATTCGGCCATTTTAGCATCATTATTATAGCATCAAAAGAGAAACAGTGGTATAATTGATTCATCAGATTTAAAGTTTTGAACACAACTGGGATCTGTATTGCCATGCACTTTGAACAGCGATTGAAGAACGGTAATTTATTCCCTGTGACGAAAGGCAGCTTTTGAAACATTCTGGCTTAATCAAATTCCGTTTACATTCTCATAGACGCACATAACAAACTAATTAATTTCTTAACTTCGCAAAAAGCAATTTATTTGGAGTTTTCCTTTACCCGCTATATTCCGCGCATCTCGATGCAACTCATCCATACGCTCCTTGAGAAGCCATGAAAATGGTAACTTGCATTGAAATGAATGGGAGCGATATCCTGATTTTTGGACCGGAACCTTTCTTCTTAAAACAGAGGCATCTCCCTTTTGGACCAAAAAGTCATCGTACTCTAGTTCAGTGAAATAACTGTTTCGAAGAACTTTCAACCACAGGTTTACGATCCAGTCGTCTTCGCTAGCTGCCAGTTCAAGATTTCCATCTCGGTCAACATATGCAATGAGTTCTGCCAGAAATGGGGCTACAACGGACTGGAAGCGACGCCACAATGCCTTCTTGAACGTTCCGGTTTCTTTTGTAGTGGCAGATAATGCCTCAGTTTCAAGCCATTCTCTTCCTTCATTCGGTGCTCGTCGATCTCTTTCTTGCAACAACTGATAGACACGTTCTGCAAGCACTGCCTCAAAACTTCCTTCACCTACAAAGGTTTGTCATTATGAGCTATTATGACCACTTAATTTATAATAACGTTTCTTTACTCTATTAGGTTTTTGGCAAACGGATTTAGCATCATTAATTTTTTTTAAAATAAAAGAGTGATACTGCTTGTGCCATACAGTAATTCTCAATAACTTTTCCTCCTGTACTGAACTTTTGATAAACTAATGTAACAGATTGTGTTGAAAAAAAAAATACCAGGTACGAACTTCACCATGGGTTATCTGTTAACACTCCTCGACATAAAAAGAGGCTGTAAAAAGAAGTGTGTTGGTTACATTGAAAAATAAACAGGGTATGTCTTCTAAAGATATTTTAGCCAATCGTCTTTTTGGTTTGCAAAGTAGTCTCCGTAAAAAAAATGTAGCAGTGGGTACTACAGCCAGATCTCCTTAGTGTAAGAAGAACACTGAGGCAGAGCCGTGCCCTCAATGCAGAGAAGAGATCAAAAGAGAAAACAGAGAGGTGACAGCGACGATAGGGTTTGACTGTATCATAACGTGTCTTACAAAAGCTCTACATGAAGAACTGTTGTCAACAGTACCAACAGAAATGTATACATACTTTCACGAGTTATAGTCGTTTTGGGGGAAAGTAAGCTGACCATCAGTACAATTCTTCTGGTGGCTCTTTTAAGAGTGGTGTCATCATCCTCAATCTTACTAGCAGCTTCCTGCACACAACTAGTTAGCACCTGCCGCACAGTGAAATTATCTTCTGTCTTGTTTATTGCACTCTCAAATATTCTGCTTACAGAACGGCCCGTCATAGCTTGAATGGGTGGTATCTCCTCACTCGGTGGACAGAGCTCGTCAATATGAACAGACAACCAACCTTCTCCTTGAACTGCAACAAAATCGGGACATCCTCCAGCCACTCTAGGCAGTTGTATAATCATCAAGATGTGAATGGACCCAATGCATTCTTCATCCAGCTCCTTCTCCGTTTCTCGGCACTCTTCTATGAGAAGATGTCGGGCACAAGCAACCAAGTCTAGAGTTCGGTCCGTGGAATCACATTGAACCATCAGTAGGCCTTCTCTGCCTCCAAGTTTTGCAAAAAACTCTCTCCTGTGATAAAGGAAAAACAGTGATCCTAGTATTGGATTATAACCGTTAACCTTTCACTGGAAGTGAAATGCTTTATGGAAATGCACGCTAATAAATAAGATTCATGCCCTTTGATGAATGGCATCAACATCACGAAGTATCCCCTAGCCCCAATTCTCACCTAAAGGCAAACCGCTTTGTCAAAAACGAGGTAAAAAGTAAATGAGAAATTGAAATTGTGTTTAATACGAAGTACCCATGATCAAGTGTGTGTGTATTTCTGGGCATATCTCGGAGAGGAACAACAACTTTTCTTTAGTGAACACCTGTATACGATAGATATTTTTCCAGCAATCTTAGTAGAAACCCCGGTTTTCATCAAAGAGGGACACAGGTCTAAACTATAAGAAATAAGTTATAATGTCGATTTAAAATCTTCTCCAGCCTGGTATGAACACCCGTTCACACAGCCTCAAAGAGTATCACAAAATCCTGTCCGACAATGTCACGATCGACTTAAAGGTACCGGTGCAGCTTCCCTCCGTTACATAAACCGTTCCGAAATCACAGTTCTTGTGTGTGTGATGAACCAGAGCCCTATCCGATATGTTTCTTTTCTGAACTGTTATAGTGGAGACAAAGCCTAGGTGCTGGTACCAACAGGTTCCGTCTCAGCGAGAGGCGGGTGGGTTGACTGTACGTACTATTTTATAACAGATTTTGTGATTCATTTACCATCATAACTAAGCTTACCCAATGCAGTTGCAGAACTGTTGCTCAGTTTGGAACTGTTGTAATGAGATACATTTCACACAGCCTTCAGGAAGGCCAGCAGCTTCCGCTATGGATATGATGTCGCGGTCAGAGAGTAAGCGAGAATGTGTCGAAATCTGCAAAACGTGTTTTTTTCTCTTGAGAAGGTAGAAAAGGTCTTCAAATAAGTTGTATACTAAATAACGCCTGGTCTGTTAGGCGCTCATTTCACAAAAAGGGCCAGCAAAACCGCACACAGCGTTTCATATCTCAGGTTAAAATACATTAAAATCTTCATTCATCCTCTTTTTAATGCGAATGTTAATGTATAATTGGAATATCAAAGCGAAACACAAGTGCTTGGTTTTCGTTAAGAGCTTTTCTTTTCAAAGTTATTTTTTCTCTTTAGTATATCATCTAATGGTAGTTTCCTGTTAAGGACGGATTCTCTTTGATTTACTTATCGAATTATTTTCATTAACTTAAAGTTGCCTTTTATTCACAAAAGTTAGAATTAGTTCCTTAGCTTAGCAAGAACTATGATAAATAAGAGTCCGCATGAAATTATCTTACTTGAGCACGCAGTGCTGCTGCTTTTGTTGCCTGTAATTTGAGCTCCTTCAGAGTTTTCGCTAAAAAGTTAGCCAAACTTGAGTGTTCCTGCTCCCGAAAGTACTTAGTCCACAAACTAGACGCCTCTCTTATCAGACGAGACGAATTCAGACGAGCCACAGAATCAGGAGTCGCGCACTGTAATAGACGTTCCTGGGAGCACCTCAATATCTGAAAAAATGGAGAGAAAACAAGCAATTTAGATAATCTAAGCAATAAAATAGGGGAAATCCTATGGGAATCAAGAGATCAAAGAGTTTGCTGCGGCTGTCACTCACAAAATCCTCGCGTGATAGCTGAGTTACCAAAACACAATTTGAGTCTCCAAGGTTTTTTCATAGTTTTTCTTTAGGCTTGAGGTAATTTTATAGTCTCGTTTTTTCTTTCAAGTAGCGAAGAAACGAAAATAACAGCATGCAATGAATGAATAAATAAATAATTAAGATAATGACATAAAATGAGAGAAAGTACCTTCTCTTGCCATGCTTCCCTTTCTACATCTGATAAGTCGGAGCCGTCTTCGTGAAGTTCAGCACAAACTTGCAAAACTACAGCCGGAACGCAATCTTCGTGGTAACCAATAAATGCGTCTCCTTTTGTGAATGTTCGGCTGAAGGCAAATATTTAACAATTATTCCTCGAGCCTGAATGGGCTCTGAGTCAATAGCCCATGAGGCCGAAGGCCGAATGGGCTTTTGACTCAGAGGCTATGAGGGCGGGAGGAACAATTGTTTTAGTAAAATCCAACTAGTTGGTCAAAAATATCGAGAATAAAAAACTTTTAGCTAGTTAAAGCTAGACCTTAATCCTTTTTTGCCGCCAAAAAGCCCGCGCTTTTCGCTACTAGTGGGCTATAACATATAGCCTGGTAGTAGCTCAACCAATCAGAACGCAGCATTGATAATAGACCACTAGTTGGATTTTACTAAATACTCCTGTTGAACCCGGCCGTAGCCGTAATTACTATAAATCGTGCATGCATGTGAAGAACCCGGGTGCCTTAGTGTGATTCAGAATAAAGATGCACTGACACAAATCAGGCTTGACGATTTCCGCAGTTTCTGTATGTTCCATCGAATGCAAATGGAATGGGAGTTTTGTAGTATTGGGTCATAACAGGTAATATATGATTGTTCAAAACCAAAGCTAAGGTGGAGGTAACCTTGGAGAAAATATTAATGCAAATTTCAACCTCTTTCTTTCATACGCCGGACGACAAACGTGTGCAAAGTCCTCCACCCATCCTTTTAAATCCTTGGTTACGTCCTTCTGTGCTTCAGTGAGGCCTGACGACATGACCAGGAAGTGCTTCTCCATGCGGTTAATAAGTGGAATAGAAAACCTGTTGTAAACTACATCCTTCTCGGCGATAACAATAAGCCTAGAAAGAAAGCCAGTTAGAGGAACTCAGAAATTCATCTTCTGCTCTAAGGATACTGAAGATGTTATACTAAGTACTAATATTTTTTGGCCTTTTCCTGACGCAATTTGGGTCTATCCATTATTCTTAGAGCATGAGACTTTGGACGATAAAGTTACCAGCATAAGTCACTAAAAAATCGACATTGTTACAAAAACAAAAAACAAAATGGAATTTTTGGCGTTCTAAATAAACTCTAGGCAGTTTTTCCCAATATCACGGACGAGCCAAAATTTTCAGCATAATCACAAGATACGCAATTTTCCTCTCAATTTTCCCATCCAAAGGTTCAGTTGTTACCTGAAATCTTTGTGAACACGGCACTTTACCCGGTGGTTTCCAAGCCCAAGATCAACATATTTCTCTCCACCAAAAGTGACGTAGTACTATGTAATTAAATAAAATGACAATTAGGCATACTATTTATTTACTATAGTCAAAATAAATAAGTAAAGCAACACATGCCACAAAAAGTTACACTTGAGCACCCTGCCGCCAAACTGCCATTCCAATTTCATCCAGGAAAACAACAAAGCAAGTTAATTGATCTCATGATCATTTGTCTTAAAAATCACAAAGGGGTCCTTCATTTCTTTATCGAACAGTAATGTTGCAAATTGTTTGTGAATTCCTTAGATTGGCAATTTTTTAACTGACCTGATTTAAGGCATCGTAAAGGCTTTCGTAGAGATTGTCAAGATTTAACAGTATCACAGTCCTGCCTGTTTCCATGCACATCTTGACGCGGTTTATGTTGCGGCAGACCTGTGATAATAAAATTGCCCACGCATCATTAGGAAAAAAACGACCGCTGTCTGAAAAGGAGCAAGTTAAGTAGTTTTTTTTTCGAGACAATTTACTTTTTTATTTTTAACGCTTTTTCAAGACTGATGGGGAAACTAAGCACAAAAAGCGGGTCGCAAACTACGGGAAATCATTGGAGGAATGGAAAACAACCACGTGACTAACCAGTAATGTGCTTAAAGAGGGCTCTTTCCGAAGCAATACAAATTGGGAATGAAATTAACTCTTGCCTGAGTGAACAACTGGTCCTTTGGGAAACTGCTACCAAAAATAACATATGGCTCCTCTTTGTCCAATTCAAGCAAAAGCTGCTTAATTCTTGGTAAAGCCGCAAAATTTTCAGTCATAATCAGCAAATAGCGGCCCTCTCTATAAAGAAACATAATATTGAAAAGATCAAGTTAAAAAAAGAGCATTGGAAATGATATTTGACATTCACAAATAACGTTACTGTTAAAGAAGGGAGAGTGTGCTGGGAGACGCAAAAACCAACGAGAATCAAAACTGGATCTGCTTGTCAAGTTGCTTACTAGCTACACCGTGGACTCGTTGCTTGCATCAGATGAAAGTTTTGAAACGATTATCCTTCACAAAAAGAAATAATAATAATAATAATAGAGAGTGCCACAGTAAAATGGAATTCGTCTAACTAGTCAGAGTAAACAGAGGTGCATAAAGCGGGTTATTGATTATACGACAAACAAGTGAGTCAATTTTTTCACGAGGACAAACTGACAGCGCTATTTCATTTGAGGATTAAATACGCGGTAAAAAAAGACTCGTCAGGAGGACAACCATCACGAATACAGCAAGTGGGGAATTCATTGAACATTTCAGACTACTATCAACTCACCCCATTAAGCTTTCGCCACTCAAGCTGTCCCGAATGAGGCTCAGATTGTCAAGACCCAGGTGGTCCTCCTCATCCTGTAAGCAAAGGGGAGTAATTAACAATTACGGCGTCGGCAAATAATTGATCTACTCGCCACTGACAAATCACGATATTTTGTGATAACCGAGTTCAGTAATTGTTTTATCATTCGTTCACCAAGTTTGTTTTATAGTGGTAATCTTCGGAAAGCGAAGCGCTCCTACATTTTAACACAAGAGTGATCGAAAAAAAAGAGAAAAGAGTGATTTCATTTACGCATGAGCAGAATATTATCTGCAGCCGAACACAGTTGAACGACATTGCGCATCTGCAGACCATTATTTATAGGCAATTATTTTAGGTCACGTGGTGCGCTCTAGGCCAATAAAAAGGAAGAAAAATTTAGATCGAATGATATCAAACCTTTGGTGATGTTGAAACTACTAGTCTAAGAAAATTTTTCGACCTATACATATTAAAAAAATGTCTTTTTTATCCTTGTTGACACAAAAAACCGTATTATATGGCAAGCAAGAGCCACCTACAATATGAGATAGATGTAACGCGATGAAACACCTATCATCGTATTAGTTTGGTAATACATTAATGTTGGCATGGTATGACTTTCTCCGCTGTGATACACGATATACAAACTATTTAAAAAATCTATTCGGAATTATTATGGAAATCAGGTATAATTGTAAACTTGAAAAGATATCAGTGCCGCAACCAGGATTGCTCAAATGGCAAAAAACGTTCTCTAGCTTAAGGTAATTCCCTTGAAATTGTTCTACTATCAAACTTTTTTTGAAACTTCGCATAATCAACATTCGTGATATGAACATTCATTGTTTGTTTTTTTCACGCATCTTGGATGTCGCAATGTTATGCGCAGTAGAGGGTGCGCAGTGCAAAACAAGGGAATTACCTTAAAGTGTTTAAAAAATACAAGCTTTCGATCACCTAAATTACGGTCCTCAAAGGGCAAAAAAAGGAAAATGAAAAATTCTTAAATATAGTTTGATGAAAATACAAAAGAATGAAAATTTAAAAATTCAGTTTTGTTACGAAAATTTTATAAGTAAGAGGGCTACATGCTTAAGAATTTTGAAATAATTCAATTAAAAAAATTTCTCTGACAACGCTGAGCCCGTTTGGACTGTCGTTGGATTAATTTCATCCTGTACTGCTATTATCAAATACATTTTTCTAAATCTCTCCTAAATGGCCTCCATGGGGAGAGAAGAAAAAGGCCGTTGTGGAGAGGTTTAAACAAGTCTATGTATATACTGTCGGTGTCCGCCAAAAAAAGCGGCTGCCTTTGAAAGGTGGCTTTTATGGAGAGCTGGATGTTAGTGGAGGTTCGACTGCAGTTATTAAACGGAAAAAAATACCTTTAGTAACGTAAAAAGAAAAGCCGATAAATCAAGCCTCATAGGGCCCCATGATTGTGAAATGATTGTCTGTTTCTTGCGTTGCTCTTATTTTGCATTATTTAAAATGCAAATCTAACCTGTAGAAATTCGGGTGGAAAACCCAGGCGATGCTTAATAATTTTCACGGGGACAAAATCCTCCTCCAATAATCCCCCGAAATTTCTTTTAATTGCATGTTCAAGCTCTTGCCAGTTTGGAGAACGTCTCTGTTTCTTTGCAATGTGGAAGACCATCTTCACAAGACTGAAATAATAAGATACAAAAATAATTAACATTCCTTTACAATAACTACCAAAAATGATTTTCAGCGAGGTATAGAAATAAAATCTACCCACAGTGTCAGGTGGGTTTGAGGAAAAAACCTTATGTGCACTGTTTAAGGCATAAAAAAAAACCCAATGCGTTTGACTACTGGCGCATCTTACTCAACACAGACAGACCGCAGTCCTTACAAACTTGATCAGCGTCGATAAGATATGTAATTCAAGCTAAACAACACACCTGTAGAAGTCTCTAAGACCGAAAAACTCGTCTTTCTTTCCATGCTGTAATCTTGCTATGTTTTTCTGTCTTTGGTAGAGGTCACGGTAGGCGGTGACTAAAGGAGGTATTAAATTCTCCAGCCAAGGCATAATGTCGGAGTCACCACCACAAATCCCTCTATAAAGTTAAAAAAAACAATGCATAAAATACTAATCCCGCGAGCACCTTCAAAATTATCATGAGATATTGCTAAAAACCAGTGAATCGACTGAAATCGTACAATTTTTGAAAGACAATTTTGGTCTACCTTTGGGCTTTCTTTTCCCATTCCGGCAAAACATATTTTTGTCTTCTCTGTTTTGTGTCCTGCGCCATCGTTTTTCGTTCTTGCAATTTTGTTCAATATGTATTTTATCCTATTCTTATCTTAGTATTGTAACCGTGGTAAAAGAGATTAAATAAATAGACCGCATAGTCATCATCCCCAGCAGTTCCCCAACACCTTTGGAAAGTTTATTGCTCCTGTACAATTGTGGTTCTTTTGGTAACACACTTCCTCCCTTCTGACGCATTACCTGTTGGTATCTCACAGAAATCTTAACACGTAGAAAAAATACCTGGCAGTTTCTTCAAGCTCATTTTCAGAAGGTTCACCACGAGACAGCATAATTCCACGGTTCATCTTGGCAGGGTCCAATGCCCAGTTTGATAGGCCAATAAAAGCAACGCGAGAAAAACTTTCTTCAGTTTCAATGACGTCATCTTGAGTTTTATCGCTGTCCTCCAACAGAGGATGTAACGTCTTTAGGGGCATTTTTGCGGAATCCTCTGCAAGTCCCACCTCATCAAGCACTACCACCGAGGCAAACTTGTCGGAAATTGTCTCTGCCCGTTTGCGGTCTTGAAGTTCGCTGCATTGTTGGAAGGTTGCCATTATACCTTCAGGGGTAGACTGAGGACTGCACTGATACGAAATCAGCTGAATCTGTTTTCAACGACGAAAACACAAATCAGTCCTCGTGTGGTTCACCATGCTGGTAATTGCACTTAGAGTTGTGTCTAGTGCTTTTTCAACTTTTGACTGGGACGAGTAAGCAAACATCCGTCAGAACGCCTTAAAATCATTGCCGTAAACGTACAAAGTTTGAAAGCGATTTGTTAAAAATTAACGAAGATATAACTTTTGCAAAAAAGTTTACAAAAGTTTGCATGATGAGGGGCAAGTTCGCGCTCCTCCCAAAAACATCTCAGTAAAGATTCGCGACCTTGTGTAGCGTCGCTTTGGACGTATCACCTTAAGACTTCGTGCGTTGACTAGTTTTGAGGGGCTCTTTCCGGTGGAGACGATGAAAATTCGTCTCTATCAAACCGTGGAAAAACCGTGGAGGGTCTAGTATGTCTATATACTGTACTATACTCGGTTGTATTATACCTAATTGAAAGAAACTGTGAAGAATAGCAAACCTGGCAAGAGGACTACCAAATTTCTGACTCACCTGTTTAAAATTTTTAAACAGCTCTGATGATGATCGTTCACCTTGCATGTTATCAGCCACAACAGTCTTTGCTAAAGATTTGGAGCTACCTGGTTTACCAACTACAAACAGTGGAATTCTGAGTTCAATGCACACCAACATCATGAACACGTTCTCGCTTAATGCTGTGTTGCGGGCAATGTTAGGACCAAGCTTGAGTTCCTTCATTACAGCTTGTTGACAGCTTTACAAAGGAAAATATTGTCAAAATGAGCTATCAAGTCATATGGGAGCTTGCCACTATATGTGTGCAATCGAATACCCTGAGTGCCAGACGTTTTCTCTTTCTCTTTTTTTTTTGGACGACGTGGTTGAGCAGCAGTTCAGTAACTCGCTCTTTATGCTTCTTAGCCCGCCGCTTGTTAGCGAGATCTCTTGCATTCAAGGTAGGATAAGTAACCGTACTACATGAAAAAGAGGACATGAAATTCAAGTCTGCTTTTACTCTCAGCCAATTAATCACTGTAAAATTAAAGGAGCTGTGTCACGAAATTCAGCCAAATTAGGAAATTACAAAATGCCCGTTAAATTAGGAGAAACATAAAAATAACCGCCCAAAACTTTAAAGGAAGGTTAAAATAACATAACAGAAACAACAGATTCCACGGATGGGCAAAACTGAAGAAGACTGAAACGGATTGAAATTAGGGTTTTTGAAAACTGTTCAGCCTAACAGTTTTTCAAAGTTGATCCCTGCTGCTTGCAACTCCAAAAATAATGCACAGCAGACGATTTGTTTGTCTCGGATGGGTTTGTCTTTTACCTGTAATTTCTTTGCTTACTTTAAGTTCCATAGCGATTGAGGGCGAGCAATTGGCAAAATTAAACGGGCAAAATGAAATGGACTGCCGTTACACAGCCCCTTTAAACAATGTAATTATATTTATTCAAAAGCTGACGTATCAAGCTCTCACCCTCCTTTAGAGCGAATGACATGAGAAATTGTAGTATGGGCTAGAGGTTTACTCAGTACATCGAATATCATTGACGGGAAAAACTAGTAACACAGAAAAGGGGAATAAATTAATTCTATCCCTTAAACTTTCACCATTTATTCCGACGACCTGGTAAAACGACTTTGTCAAATCTTCATTTCATCTAGTTTAACTGGCCTATCTGTTGGCAAATTGAGCTCAGTCTGACATCATGAGTTTCTTATATGTCTTAATCTAAATTAAATATAAAAGGTCGGACTGAGCTCAATAAATTTTATAAACTGATAAAATTTAGGAAGACGAAGTAAAAACTAGGGTGGTACCTTATCTCATGTAAATTATAGTAAAGACGTTGCCACAGTCAAGAGAGACTTGAAAAAATCCTTCGGGCTATTGATTGTCCTTATAGGACTGGTAGTTTAGAAACAGGAAAAGTAAACTTTGTTGTCAATTGCAACTGAAAGTTTAACAACAGCTTTCAGCAATCTAAAGTTGCCATGTTGTAACAAACACTGCTACTATGAAAATAAAGTCAGTTTGAGCTTCAAGGTAAAAAACTAACCGAGTGATCTCTGTCTGTATTCTGTCTGGACCGCCAGGAAGCCTGCATGGAGGACTGAATACTTTTGCCACTTCCTGTCGATATTCGTCTCGGTTTTGTAACCGCGCTTGGTAACAAACTCCCAGAGCCATAATTAGTGACCAAGTGATTGGGTCGAGGTCATCTCCAAGTTCCTCCTGAGGCTGTAGTAAATAAGAAAATGAGACGCATACATAACCATGGCTAATCGCTTCAAAAACAACCAAAACCTTTCCCCATACTCAAGAAAACAATATCCACACAATATGTTGTGATTTTCAAATATTGAAAATCCGATACGATGACTACGTCGAAATCAAAGTGTTTTGAGAAATGTACCTGGCTTAAGGCTGTCCATGCAACGGGAAGGGCGGTAATTCGGACAAGTGAAAGATTTCGCTTTGTTTTCGCATTTGGCCTTCCCGCTTGTGCGTGTTAAGCTATTCGCTAAGGGCTTACAAGCCATGTTATTTTGTTCTTTCCTTTTTATTATTTCCAATTTGCAGATGACTTGGGCTATTTCCTCGAGGTGTACTTTACATTAAATCAGGCCTTAACCAACTTGCATTAGTGCAATGCAACATTAACCGGTTCCATTACCTCAGTGAAATTCGCCGAATCGTCCATGTCTTCTACAGGCAGCGAGATACCGGGTTCAAAATGCCTTGCTTTTGGCATGGATATTCCATCTACATACAATAATTCGTCGTCAGGAAATGGGATACGGGAATCAGAACGTTCTTCTTGAGGCATGGGCATTTCATCTAAAAGCTCTACTTTTTCCCCAAACGAATGGACATGTGGTGTTTCTTCTTTATCGTCCTCGTCTTCTTCACTGTCTCTTCTTTCTTTACTTTCCTGATCTTCACTTTGCACCAAAGCCGCAAAATATTTGTAGTGTTCATAAAACCAGACCATGACCTCCATAGCTCGTTTCACATCTCTAAGGCTGACGAAACTGCATTCATCCTATAATGAAGACAAAAATGTAAAAATTAAAATAAAATCAAATTAAAAGGACACTGACATCGTGAAGGAAGACATGTATTTTTTCAAAGTTTGCGATCCGTCAATGCAACGATAAGACAGGTAGCACAGGAATAACATGCTTCAGTCTCCAACGTTTGCTTATACGAACGAACAAATTCTAATGAAACAATTTAAAGACGTTTGCTCCACCTTTCTCTTTCCCATGAACTGCTGTGACACTGACAAGATCCTTGCTATAGTTTTGACCAAACCGTCGTCTCCCTGAAAGTGCTGTTCGTCTAGTACCTGTAGAAACGTAGAATGTGTGTAATTACCGTGTGCGGGGGTAATTCAAAAAAATTTAGAAACTGTTGATGCCGTGCGTTTTATGATGTTGACTGTAACCTGCAATCTCATCGATAGATCCTAATCCACTATTTTTACCATTTATCGTTTACTTACATAACGCTTTACAATCTGACAAATGTACTTCTCTTCCACGTCTGGCTGTAGGCGTCCAAAATCCCAGACAAGACTGCGCATACTCTCTGGTAGTGCGTGAACTCGATACACCAGCTGACGCAAGGGAATTTCACCTGTTAATGTTTAAAATTTAAGAGAAGTCAATGTGATACTGCTCATCGCCTGCTACGCATAATAATGCCAAATCAAAGGTGGCTAAAGGGTTTTGGTAAGATGTAAGGGTCCAGTTTTCTAACATCATTTGCAAGATAGGTCAATTTGAAATCACTTCAGCAAATGATTTTAGCCCAAACTTATTAATAGGCTCTAGGTTTCAGAGTCTCAGAAACATTCATAGTTTTTGGAAATAATAGAAAAAAGGACACACACCCTAAGGAGAGGCGGGGTGCCCTCATTTTATGCCAGTGTCCGGTAAATTAAATGGCTATTAATCGTGTTAAATAGGGAAACAAGATCGAGATAGAACAACATCTTCAAGGGAAAAACCTTAACTTAAAATGCTCTAACATAAGCAGGATCATCGTAAAAAAATGATTAACCTTACCAATGCGTTCTGTTGTTTGATCAGCTCTTACACGATATCCCAGTCCTGCTGACTCCAGTTTCTTTATCATTTCATCGGTATGCCTAGTATTAGAAGAGGTGTTAACTTTATAATTTTAACTAAAACATTTACTCCTGTTTTTATTACATGCTTAAGACTAAAGCTAATAACAAACCCAAATTCCTGTTGCTTATTCAAAATTATGAGGCAAGCATTTTAAAGGCAATTCTACGCTGGCTATATTTTAAGGCAGTTACCATTACTAAGCATTCACCAAGACCCAATATAGAACATTGATACTTCCCTTTATGCACGTATATGTATCCTGTAAATATACAATCAGAAGACTCACTTTCGATATGGGTTGCAAGCAACAATGAATTTCAGACAGTTACTCTTCAAAGAGAGTGGACGCCCATTGCATTTCCGATCGATCATGATTTCCTTGATCATGCCCAAAGCTTCAGTGGTGTTAGCTTCGTCAAAGAACAGAACGGTGTCAAAGCCACGTTGTGCGTTGCGGACGGCCATCTCCTCTGCGTGAACAACATTTCTTTCAATGTCTTTGAAAGTTGTCCCACCATGAATCTTAGAAAAGAATATTTCAAACATCCATCAAAACGATCTATAACTTACTAAGGCTATCATATAGAGGGTTTTTAACCTTCAATGTCATTAATGAAACGTCGAATAGGGTGACTCTGCAAGGACAAATTCATTTTATCAATAGGCCGAAATATGCACTCTGATTCATGATTCTTGTACCGGTCGTTGCAAGCGGTACAGGTGATTCACAAAAAAAGATAGTATAAAAACACTGATTTGTTTTATAGACGGCCCAATTAGAATTACGTATTCATCTTCTTCGCAGTTAACCTCATAACCTGGGTCTGTGAAAAGATTCGAGCCCTTGATCTCCCAGACACCGTACTGGCGTTCCAGTTTTTTTTTTCTATCGGATTTATCCTCACTCTCCTGTTATTCCTTACATGAGGAATATTTAACAGATAAACACTTTTCCAGCGTCCACAATCTTAAAGACAATAGCAGGAACTAATCCGGCAACGATTATTTCTCATGATCAGTTATTGTTAAACTCAATGTTCACATTACTTCACCGAAATCCAAAGGTGCCAAAGCTTGCCAAATTTCGATGCTTTTCCCCGTTCAAGTGCTTTCGACATTGTTGACCCAAGTAATATTCAGCGGGAAGCATTTCAGACATCACCCGTAAAATGGCTTAGGTCCACATGATTTTCTCTTTAGTGTCAGTAGTTGCGGCGTCAGAGTGGTTCTTGGTAAAATCAGATGAGCTGCTCTTTGTCCCACACTCACGTCGTCTTTTTCACATTATTGCTAATTTGTTAGGTGCTTTTTCGCTTAAGTCTTAACTCTTTTCTAGTTACATTATAATCTATTACCTTCATCAACAGCAGGTTTTTGCATTTCAGTCCCCCTGTCTGTAGACCACACATGTAACGAATAAGGCGTGTCTTTCCACATCCTGTTTCGCCCATGATGATTACAGGGATGTTACATCTGAATCTCATGTGTATGGCTAGAATTTTCTTAGCATTGTCTCCAGTCAGCTCATAAGATTTATCAGGGTCAATCATCCCCCAATCCAGGCCCATGACCTTACACAAAGTTTCCATTATTTCACGTCTAGAAACAAACAGTTATCGGTCAAGTTATAACTGCAAAACAAGAACTTGTTGCAAAACGGGGCATGTGTGCTGTTTTTGCTGACTGGGTTTAAATACTTGGTGCATGACTAAAGGCGCTTTCCATTTGTCAGAACTGGCCAGCCGGCCGGCCGGACCAGTCACTTAGCAAATGAAATGGGCTTTTTCAGAGGGTTTTACTGAAAAACCATCTCCTTCGTGCATTCTATTTAGGATTTGACTGATCTGGTTGGATAGTCTTGATTAAAAGTGAAATTAGTGATACGATACCCTATATTTTGTTAGCGATGTAGCGTTGTTAAAGAAAAGAAAAGAAATTTAAAAACTGCCCCCTTAATTGGTTTGCTAGTGTAAAAACAGGAGGGTATCATGCAGGTATCCATATTAATGAGAATCTTCTGTCTGGGCCGTCACAAACTTACTTATTCTTGCTCTCAAAGTCGTGGTTCAGGTCCACATTTTGTACATAAAGTCCCGTGCGAAGACGTCGTGGCATTAAACTTTTTTGAATAATTTCTCCAGTTTGAGGATCCAAGAACTCAGCATTTCCATCTTCATCAACTTTGAATCCAAGAAAAGAAAGGGTCACATGATCCGGATGGAAAAATAGATACGGATGAGTACTGCAATCAAAAATTAGTATAGCCAAGGATGAATTTCAATAGCAGGCGACTTCAGTATATAATACCTAAGCAGTGTTATTACAATCACATGGGAGTTTCGAGTAACTCAGTACTAGAAGATAAGATTTTTCTAACACTGAGCTAATGGGAAGATAATTTCTAAAAATTTAGAACATTGACAGACAGGTTCTATGAAGTAAACGCGAAAGAGAAACATTATAACATGTACATTATATTTCACGTTAATTCCGAGCGAAGCGCCCTGGCGGCCAGGTTTATTAATATGTCATCGGAACATTAGAGTGTGATGCTTGCCTGCCAGGAGAAATAATTCTCCTCCCTGCAAGGGACTCCATATAACAAGTGTGGGAGGTTCTGCGATACTCGTATTTCTAGCTAGTAATAGATCGACGTATCTTACCTTTGTTCCCAGGACCGCCGTAGTTGCAGGGGACGAATGTCACTTTCATCATTTGTCTGCTGCATGCCTCTTTCATCTGTTTCTTGTAATGACCGTAAGGAAAAATCCTAGTAACAAAGACAGGACGTTGTTTTAAGCGTGTTCGAACGCCGGCTAGCGCTAACCCGGGGATAAGTTTTATCCCGGGTTTCTTTGTCTTTTTATCAAAAGCACTCTCTAGAATAATTTTCTCTATTCTTTTTAGAGTGTCCAATCATCAAATTGTTGGCAAAGAGAATTAGACTGAATTTGCTTTTTGAGCCCTCATATCTGCTTTCAAATTTCGCACTAACCTAGCCTCCCACGCAGACGTTCTTAGGGGTTCGTCACGCGTTCCTGCTCCACGAACGTCTTCTGACTTGAGCGGAAAAAACGTAGACCAATCACAGCAGACTTCCAGATCTGGGAAGTGCACTTTGGACCTTCAGAAATTTCGCTCTTGACTTTTCATACAGCTCCAGAAAAGTTCAGAAAGGTTGCATGAAAGGTCAGTGAAGACCTTACAGTTTTAGAACAAACTACTCAGTTAACTCACAAGCGTTCGTACTAGTGGCTACCCTCACAATCTCGTTGAAAAAAGGTACCTCGGAGGTTAAATTTGCAGAACGGAAGTCGGCTTTCCTACAAAACAATAGCGTGTGAAAAAATTCTGCCTTTTGTTCAGTCTTACAAGGTAACCACGCCGTTGCATCACCCAAAGAACAACTTTATGAGCAAATGACATCTAATCCAGCCTTTACAGAGAGAAATATACAAAAAGCCAACGCTTATGTCCTATATTCTCGTCAGGAGCAAAAATCTTTGGTCACGTATCACACTCTACAGAGCTTGTACGTATGTGTTTGGCTTGTCAACACTTTGACTTCAACAGCGCCGATTGGATCTCCGATAATCTGCATGTGATCTCCAGCCGATATTTGCCAACAATGGGAAAGGAATTTATCATTCAGTTCAGCAGACGTTCGTGGGGCAGGAACGCGTGACGAACCCCTAAGATCGTCTGCGTGGGAGGCTAGCACCAACCCTGGTTTACCTCAACCCAGCTTCGAACAACCTAGCCCTGAGTCTTGTCAGACTAGTCCAGCATTGTATTTTGTGTTTGATAAATAACGGCAAGGAATAATGATTGAATGAAACTGAAAATGTGTTGGGTTCGTTTTAGACAATTTTCCTGCGGTTGTTAGCTTGAAAGCTATGCTCCTCTGACCACTGTACATTTCTCTTAAAGCCGTTTACTTATATATTTTCATCTCGTAATGGTTACCTATTCCTATGTTACTCATATTATATGAAGTGTGAACAAAAAACTAAACTGACCTGGATCTGAAACTAAAGGAAAGTTCCAGTTCAAAAATTTTAACAAGTTTACTAAATATGTTTTACTTTGCCTTGTATGTCTAGGATTGTCTCATCTAAAGAATTTTTGAGTGTATTTAGTGCCTTATTTGCCAGTATATCCAGAATTACCTCATCAATCATGTAAAGCACACTGCAGTTACTCTCACCTTTGACATAATGATCATAAATCTCACTACAAAAATTCGAAAACCTTCCAAAGTGTCCCCAGTAAGCTCTGGTTTACAGTACACACTTTGCTCGCAGTCCAGAAGTTGGTGATTAAGAAAGTTAACAAATTGCCGCAGCTCGAACCATGATGGGTTATGAACCCCACAGTTCCTATGGACAGCGAGAGACAAAACGTGAAAATAATGGTGAAAATGAATTTCGTACGACCGACTAAATAGACGTTTGGGGGTGGGGGGGGGAAGGGCACATTTTACACAGTGGTCCAAGAAAGCTACAAACTACAATGAGGTTATATTAAGGATACAAAATCACTGTATTTCGGTTATTCAGGTAACGCAAAAGTCAAAGACAAATCTGTCATTGTAAAACAAGTTAAGGTTATCGTAAAAGATGAAGTCCACTAACAAGGACACAGTAGTGGGTTATGAGGAACGAGTTGAATAAATGTTCGTCATGAATGCGCGCTGAACATTGCTGCAAACAGATCATAAAATGTTTTTTTTTTTACCAACAGCCCTCATAACATAAAATAATGAAAGGCTTCTGTGAATGAGTAGGTCGCGAAAAAAAAAAAATTATTATTATACCAACCTGAGCAAGACCTTTAAACATTCCATTGGACTGCCTTCCGTTCTTTGAGGCACAAATTCAAAGTCCTGTATTTCACCCTCATCTTTATTAAATCGTCGAAGATACTGCCACACACGCTGCACTGCCTCGCTTTTGAACTCTTCGTCATCAAAGAGAGGACTTTCGTCTTGTTTTAAAACACGATAGTCAAGGCACAGTTATTACTGATCCTTAAGCAAGTAAGTATTATTTACAAACAGCTCTTATTATAATAGTGTTTTAGCAGTTGCTCTATCGAATGCGTCATTAATGCCCTAACATGAGAGCATCGTCTGACACTCACGCATGAAGAAAAATAAATGAATGAACGGACTGACTGAAAAAATATCAATATCTGTTTGAAATCGAGGTGAATGGGGAAAATATTTCTAAAACAGCTAGTACTGTCAAAGAGAATTAAGTTGCTTTTTAACATTGTTTGCCTTTTGCAAAAATTGTTTTGTTTGTCTTTCTTAATAGGCAATCTTCCAAATGTTCAGAAATCGACTTGCTCAGAGAATGGAATTTAGTTACCTTCTCCTCGGACAAACTGCAGTTGTTAATCAGTGAAAAACTCTGATTGTTTTGAATAGTTTTATACCTCTATAAACTGTGAGGCGTTCCTAGAAAATATTTTTAAGGCCAGTCATGCTTCTGTCTTAGCAATCCAGTACAGTTTCACAAACCGCTAGGATCACTGCGTGCATATAAGTAAGCATTATTCATCACCGGTGTGAATTACCTTTCTGGTTTCTGATCGGCAGTATCGTCATTGGACGTAAGCACGTAATGGTGGGAAGAAGTTCGAAAAACCTGCAGCTTGTTGTTTCTTCTTTCTAATGGATAAACATATAAAAATTCTTATTTCATATCTCGTAGTGATAAAGATTGAATAACGAATCGCCCTATGTAAGGAAATCCGGATTCCGGAATCCATGAAATTTATGCTTGTAGAATCTGGAATCCTGAGCTTTGGAATCCAGAATCCAGATTCCACTGACAAAGACTGACTCCAGTACCTGGAATCCGGAATCCACTGCCTGGAATCCAGAATCCAAGACTGTCTTACATTCCCTTACATGGGGCAAAAAGAACATTTAAGTTTTATGATCCGTTATCAAATAGACCTATTCGGCTAACTCACTGTTGTACCCAATTCA
Source organism: Porites rus (assembly GCA_964035705.1). Lineage (NCBI taxonomy): Eukaryota > Metazoa > Cnidaria > Anthozoa > Scleractinia > Poritidae > Porites > Porites rus. Next base: position 34,224,502 of record OZ037994.1, read on the forward strand.
AATCTCCTGGGGATAAGATTCTTTATGTATTGTCATTGCATTATAATGTGGCATTCACATTTAAAAGATATGGAAATTCCTCAAACAAAAGGTTTTATTCCCAAAGGGTTTAAACTGGGTACAACATTAGTTAGCCGAATAGGTCTATTCGTCATTTTCTTTCTATAGGCATAGACAAGTAGGATGTAAGTGAAAATCCAACATACCTGTGGTGAGGTGTAAGTAATTTCCAGGATGTACAAATCATGGGGGTTTCGTCTCCAAACACGTCCACGATTATCTGTTAGTTCACCCAGGATGAGCAAATTAAACAGCAGTGTGTCAATATCTGGTATAACCTGAAAATCGGGGGAAAAACATGTGACACATAACAGACACATAGTTAGACGACTAAACTGATGTAAACGTCTGTCTGTATATAAAAAGAGATTTATTGAGTTTTGGCGGAATAGCTCAACAGCATTAGCCCTAGGCTAAACGTCGAACTCTCCGTGAGACGAACCAAACTTAGTGGGTTAAGTTCATGAAAAGTTCGACGTCTGGCTCGGTTATGTTCGTCTGAATGAGTTCGGATCGTCCAACACGTTCTATCAGTTTGCTTTGGACGGAGAGAACGTCTAAAGATCGTCTCCGGGACAAACATCGACCTTCACCTGCGACGAACTAAGCTAGCCAGTAAAAAAATGTATGGCAATGAATATTTAGCCTCGTTCAGGAAAAAAAAATTAAAATTGCTTTTTGGTCTGATTCAGTTGATTGGTTCAACGCCTCCTTAGTTTGACGTCTGACCCGACAGACGACCTGAACTTAATTTAAGTTGACCCAAATTATAGAGTTTGGTTGGTCTCATGAAAAGATATAGTAATACTGAAATAGGAACAGGTCAAGTAATTGTTAAGTGTTTCAATTCCCATCTTAGGGGGATGCTTTTATAGTTAAAGACTGATGCTAGGCAGTCACTCAGTCAGTCGTTCAGTTCTTTTTCTTGTTGGTACTCGAAAATACATACCGTGCAAGAACTATCGAGATGAAAAATCCTGGACAAAGGCAAATCTGGATGGACAGCGTGTGGAAGGAAATATTCAGTGATATCAGCGACACTTGCACGCTCATTGTGCAGGGGAATCGTCACGCACAATGATGGAGGATCTCGTTTTTGCTCCTTCATCTCCTCCGTGATAAGAAGATTGTTTGGAAGGTTTGACACCTGCTCTGCTAACCTTTGAACGACTAAGCTTTTACCCACTCCAGAATCAGAAGAGGTTACTAGGCGAACACTTAAGCTGCAAAAAGAAAGCATAAGATGTCATAATTTTTGAAAACACTAGTCAAAGAGAGGTCTGATCAAGCCTTCGTATTTAATAATCGATTTTTAAATCCACACACAGCGTATACAGAATAATAGACAAGTTCAAAACGTTTCGTTCAGGCTAAACACATCGCTTAGTCTAGAGTGTGTGACTGTCAAACAACGCAGCCTAAGTCGAAAAACCTACTTTCCGGCGCGAATGGTGTCGGCGGCTGGTCTCCAAATCACGTGCTGATCGTGATAACAGCCCTGCCGTCCTTCAGGTGCCGTAAACTGGTCCCGAAGGTAACGTCTTAGCTCCTCTGGTTTCGGATATCTTGGTATTCCTGTCACTTTGTATTCCTCCAGGGCGGCCGCCATTTGAGCACGTTCTTCATTTTCACTGCTGCACAGGACCACAAGACCAAAGTCTGGAAAAGAATATAAAAAGACGCTTTCCGTTACAGAAAGAATTGTAAATGACACGGTTAAGTTTTGTTTTTCCTCTATGGATCCCAAGTTGTGTTTAGAATTCACAATGTTATGCTATTTCTTTGATATTATAATAATAAATTACTGTTTTTAACCTAATAAGTAATAATGTGATAAAGGTAGGCTTCTGGAAATGATGACCGCTTGTTCATTAAAAGTCACGTTTCTGAAAATAATCTTGCATTGACTATCCAACATGTCAGTCCGAACTGAAGGGACAGGTACTAGCCAATACTAAGACTCTAAGACAGTCTACGAAAACTCCACTCTCACCGATAAATTTAGAGAAAACTAGACAAACTGGCTAACGATGGGTTTGAAAGAGTACGATAAGTTGACTAAAGAGGCACACCCGATGAAGGAATTGCTTTTTGCTGACAACTAACTGACACCTATAGTCTTATCCATCATTCACAAAATACATGTCACGCGGAGGAACACGTCAGAGAAACGTGTGCTGTAAGGCGTCAACATGCAGAAGAGACATAGGTTGGGAGGAAAGTGTCTTAGGGCAGGAAAAAGTGAATTAAGGGAGTTTTTTCCCCACGAAAGGCAAACTTAGAAGAATTTAGGTTCGACTGCTAAAGGTCAATCATGTCAGTGACCAACTGACACTATTACTATGACATGAAGCATCATGTGACTCCTTCGGAAGTTTAAAGAAAACGTTTGACTGCGATGTTGACTCCAACTTTATGCACCCAAGCGCAAACATGGCCACACTGCGAGGTGAAGTAATTAGAGGAATGGATAAAGCGGAACCTGTGACGCAGTATACTGTGAGCCGCCAACGCCTTTTATGATTAGTTAAATAATTCTAGACACCTGACGGTAGCTTATATGATGATAAAAGATTTCTTGTGCAAAAGAAAATTAACAATAATAAAACAACGAACCAAAACTAAAATAGAAATATTACTTTCATTGTTATAATCTCGTATCAATGTGTGCAGACAATCGGCTGCCTTCTGGCTGACGTCATAGTCCAGAAGATCACCCATAACAAGGCAGTGAAATTTTCCTTCTGGGTCCGTCATTGCACGACGCCACAACAACTCTACCTATAAAATAAATGGACCACATACGATCGAAAAAATAAATATCTAAAAAATATCTAATAAACATCTAAAATGTTATCATAACATATGTAACAAGCCATGAATGCATGCATGCCCGAAGAATAGGCACTGGCCAATTTCATATGGCTAGTTTTTGTATGATTTTCGCTCAATTATGAGATACTATTTAGTAAAAGGCTGTCCTTACTGCCAGCGGCTCTAAGGGCAAAGTGATATACCTTCCTAAATTAAATCTTGGAAATCACGAGTAAAAGCATTTATCGGTAAAGTCGTTATTGAGTCATAAATTAATGATATTACTTAATCTAATAAAGTAATATTTAATCAGGTAAGTTCTTTGGAGCATTTTCATGGAAGACTTTTCTTTGGCATGATTAAATAGAAAACATATCATGAATAACGAGGACAAAATAAAAGCGGAGGGAAATGAAAGGATGAAGTGTGAAGTAATGTCAAGGGTCAATAACCTAAGAACAAGGTCGAAAAATGTTTAATTTAAGCACCGAATAAGGTAGTCTCCAAGTTTTTACCTCCTCTGCTGTCGTTGTAGATGTGCAAACCAGAACTTCGTTACCATCTGGAAGATTTTGTGCCCCACCTTCCTTGTAAAGGCTGAGCACGGCAGGAAAAATGTTTTCTGTAACAAAAGATGACATATTCACACATACACCCGCAAACGTACAGGTAATTACACTCCAGTAAGTATTATGCACTTGTCCTGGGGACAGCAATTCAGTGAAAAAAACGAAATAAATTGCAATAAAATTTTCATCTATTACTTGATTGATTGGTTGCCAGGCACAAAAGCCGTATTTGACAATACCCCCAGACACGTGACGTACCTTAAAGAACCATAACTTGCATTTGTTTCGCGTTCACGACATCGATGTAATTTGAAACCGAAGATGTGGCCTAAAACAAGCGATCTAAAGTAAGCATTACCTCTGGGCGCCAGAATCAGATTTGGTCTTCCCTTTTTCAAGTAGTTAGGAAACGGTCGCGTTGCTGTTATTTCTTCTAAGGAAAGGAAAACCAATAATAACATTTGTTTTTGTTCTGATCTAAATATAAAATGGTTTTTGAAGAAAATTCCAAGTATATTTTGTAATGAAACAAACAAACAAACAAAAAAAACAACCGTACAGTATGTTGCCCAATATCCGGACGGTACCAGTATCCGGACACTTGAAACAAAAACTCAATTTTTAAGGCGCCCTTTTCAGTTCTCGGTAAACGAAGTATCTCGAATGAAAGCTGAACATTTCAGCTTTAAGATGAAAGTTTTGGCGATTTGAAAGCTTGCGAAACAGTCGCAGAAAACGCCGTTCTGTTCAGGTGAATAAACTTTTCATGGCTAATATTTACGCTGTTTACTGCGCAGTAAAGTTAGTGCTGGTCAGAAAAGGGAGGGTAGTATGTGATTTTTTCAAAGAAACTGTTTTAATTTTTACCTGAAGATACTTAAGGAAGTCAGGTTTTCAGAAAGTTTTTAATTCTTCTTGAAATTCGATTTGTTTTGAATAACGGAAGCCAGAAACATTCACTAAGTTTTGATGTCATGTGCCCAGTATCCGGACAGTTTTTTCTTTCCTGTACAGAATCGATGAATTAGCTGTGTAAATTCTCCGGATAAGATTTATTTCATATCAGTGACTATAATTAAAGCTTAGGGTATATGATATAGTCGTAAAATGTAACTCTACTCAACTCCGTCTGGAAATTTTCTTCACTCATTCAGAGGCGATTTGATTTGGTGTGCGCCGCTTGTTTCGCGTGACTGCATTTTCTATATATAACTGAAAGCGTCCGAGTTGAACCTGGAATTCTCATACTTTCCCCAGTTGAGACTGCTAGAATGGGGTTGCAATGGTCTAAAAAATGTCACAAAGGGATTGAGAGATGTGAAAGAAGGAGGAATTAGTGCTAGAAAAGCAGACTTATTGTGGGGACTGAGCATGAAGAAATCAACACTGCAGGTCAGACTTAACAGGAGAGTGACCTTTGACCGTCGGGTTGAGGTCCCTTCCCCAAGCTTTTCTTTAAATAAAAAATGAAGAAAGAAAGTCGTTTGCAGATTGGCTAATTGAGCTTGCGAACTGCGGCTTCGGCATGTCCACGGATGCCTTCCTTAAATCAGTGAAAAAGTTCCTGGACAAAGAAGTGAGAAATTATACCATTTTTAAAACAGCCGCTCGCGTTCCCCACCATACCCCAGTCATTTGTTATGTTTTATTTCACGATGCTAGGTTATATTTTCGGAATCGATTGCCAGACTACTTTGCAAGTGCAAGAGAAGCTTATAAGTCTCTTGCCTGTCGAAATTTAAGTACAATGACGTTGTTATTGTTGTGTCCGGATACTGGGCCAGCTGTCCGGATACTGGGCAACATAGGAGCTCTGCAAAAATATTAATTTCGCGATGGAAACAAAGGCAAAAAAGTTAAACTGTCTTTCGTCATATTAAGGACTAGATAGATTTTCTCTGGGCCAAATTTCAGAGCTCTTGCGATTAACAAAGGAAAGTTATTGCAATTTTAAACTGAAGTGTCCGGATACTGGGCAACATACTGTACCCACCACCAGAAAATGACGAACAAAAAAATCAAATCAGTGAGTTAACATAGCAAGATTAAATATACCAAATAAAATGCAAATAATGTTACTATTTACAAACACGGCGAAAAAGTTAGACTCGCGGCTTTCGAAAAAAATCCATTAGTGGGTAATTTGGGACTGCCGACGTCCAGGTGCTTACGCGCTAACCACTTGGCCATGCTTCCTTCTCGTATTAAAGTGAGCAGTAGATAATTACCATTGGAAGCCAAATGGGATAGGAAAACAGCGACTTCTTCCAAGGTTAAGTAACTGCCTCCTCTTTGTTCGTCAAACGTGATCTCTTCTGATGTGCTTGAGTCTACCACTTCTACCACTTCAGAATTATTATCGTCTGATGCGCTAATGAAAAATAACGGGCGCAAAATTCGCAAATGAATAACTCGCAACCGTCCGAGACAACAATGATTTACAAGCAACAGAAACATTGCATGTGCACTTAAACTTGCAGTTGCTGGAAGGAAAATAATTACAGGCTTGAGAGAGCTTAAACAAGAACCTGATAAACTTACAAAGAATTGGCATCCACCATTTAGGTAAGGGTTATTCGTGAGGCAAAGTAAGAATACCATGAGTCTTCAATTTTTACAGGAAAAGACGGTTGTCAATCACAAAAAGAACAGTACATAATAAACTGTTATCTCAGTAGGTTAAGTTTAGTTTTGTGTTGCCAAAATGTGTGCAACAGAACAAAAATCTGCGAACGTTGAACCCCACCCCAAGAAAAATACCCCCAGGCTTACACCCTACCACCGCCAGAATAAAAACCGTTCCTGACCTCATAGAACGGTAGAAACAGATTATAAGAATTGCCAAAAATATCGTAAATGTTTCTGAAAAGAAATTAAAAAATATGAAGGGTGAGATCAAGCGAACTAGCTCTCATGAGTGTATGAGGTTATGGGTTGAACAAAAAATAATACTGAATACCTGATGTCTTCTTCTTCCGAATCTTCTGAGCTCTCCGAAGACTCTAATCCTGCAACCTCTTTTACAATGACTCCAAATAAGGGATTCTTTTTCGCCTGATCGCAGAGATCATCTATCATATCATCATTGGTATTGTTTTGAACACACCAAATCACGAGGTCGGCCTCACTGCTTTGCCAGTTGTTCACAAGGGCAGCTAAGGCTAGACGTTCAGCCTCGGGATAATTCAACTTCTCAACACGTTTCAGAAGAAGTTCGAATTTTTCTTCAATTTCAACTTGTTCATCTGCTGCTTGATGATAATCAACCAAATGGCTGCCAGGCAATGGGGGTTGGTCTGAAACTCCATCGTCAAAATTTTCACTCTCTTGCATTACCCCAGCTTCAATTAAAACATCCTTTAAGGCCGACGGAGAAATACCGGGAGCAATTTTTTCAAGAAGTGCAAACACTTGAAAGTTGAGAAAATCTATGTTAGCGCTGCGTTTAATGGCAGCGAGTTCCTTGCGCAAAAACAGTAATTGCTGTGTTGTGAAATAGTTAAGCTCACGATACTTCATTCTCTGTTCGTGCAGGTGCACTCTGTAGGCATCATAGCGAAGTTCGAATTCCTGGGCTTGGGAGATGATGTCATTTATGACGTCTTTACCCATAATGTTGCTTTTACATTTATATTCCTTGCTCCAGTCGAGGTAAGACACATCTCCAATTCCACAGAGTTTAACATACGCCTGACCCAGTCGAACGGCACCTTGCAAAATCTGACAAACAAGTAGCTGATTTGTTATTTCTAGGCATCGTAAAGCGATGTAGACACTAAATTGAGATTCAAACTAGGATTTGAAGGTGCACTAAGAGCTTCAATTTCTTACTCATACCTAGAATGCTAGATTAACCATAAAAGAGTATTTAAGATGGGGGACATTTAACGATTGCCAGACATTGATCACTGTTCAAACTCTAAACGGAGAATGTAATCGTCCAAAGAATTTAAGTCGCCTGACGATTGGTGACAGTGAAGTAATTTGTGTTTAGCAAAGAAAGCAAAAGTCTTACCTGGCCAAATTTGTCCACATCATCCTGCCCAGCAGAGCGTTTACCAGAGATGAGAGCTAATTTGCTTTGCAGTTCTTGAAGTTTCTCAAGACTGTATTCTCTGAAAGCCGGGGTTGCGTTAGCACCGCTCTCTAAAGGAAGTATCAAATTGACAACAGAATGAACTGTTTTCTTGTCAGAGGGCTGTGATGCGGTCGTGGTGTCCAGTTGACCAATGCAATAAACGCCTCTTTCATTAATGTTCTGGGCCAATTCGAGAGAGGACATGGCATGAGCATCTTTTACTCCCTTGAGCCACTCTAGATGAGCAGTGATACCCTCCTAGAAAGGAAAAGCGCAACTTAGGCCAGTTATGCATATCTTGATCATGCATAAGTTAATCGCATTAGTAAAAATCTGGTTAATTTAAAACAGAGTTAAGTTCTTGAAATACTCTGTCGCCAAAATTCATTAATTTGACAGCGGAAAAGCAAATAGAGAATATGGACTGCAAATTAGTGGTTTGCACGTGACGTCACGGCGGTTATGTTGGTGGTGTATTAGGGTTAAGAAAAAAAGCATTTCCCTCCTCTGGGAACTAAAACCTATTTTCATGTAATTCTTTTAGAAAAAATTGTATTATATTAACCACCAAAACACCATCAACGTGGCATGCAGCCTTGTCACGTGGTTGCAAGTAAAAAATTATGGACAAGGATAAACTAAACAGTTATTCTTTACCAGCTGTTCAGGCAGAGTTTTGTTTTCGTCAATTTCTTTCCAAACTGTGTCAAATATCCTTAACAATTGACTGAAGCCAATATCTTTATTCAGATCAAAAATGAATGGAGCGAATCCAAGTGCTGTAGTGTGCAAAAATGAGACACGGTCGGTTTCAATGTCACTTTCTCCGGCAGACATCATTGAAAGGTCCACAAGTGTTTTGACTTCTTCCCGCCCTCCTAAATTAAAAAAAAGGAAAAAAAAGAAAAAGAAAAGAAAAGAAGGCTACTTATTTCTGCTTGCCATTTAAATGCTGACTACTATTTCAAGGACCATAAGTTTCCAGATAATTTGTGGAAATGAAGGGCTAATATAGATCTATCCAATAATCAAGATTCTTATTACAATCACTCGTGCGATTGACTTGCTTAAGTAACATTTTTACCAATAAAATCGCTTTTAGAAAAGGGGAAAATTACACTTTTGTGATTTTTGTTCTTCATCGTCAAGAAATACGATGTTTTCCAGTTCCATGGGAGTAAATTTTACCATTTTCCAGCGCAAATAACCTATTATGAAACTTCTGAGATGAATCCTGGGTGCAGCAATGCTTTACACTAAAGGTAATGTGGCTAATTTCTTACGATTCAGCTTTGTTTTGCCCAATGTTATCTTGCTTCTCGTTAGTAATCTGGTTTCAGCCGTGCAGATGACCCAAATTAATTGTCTTGGTTCCTTACCGTAGTGCGGACTCTCAAACCGGGACACTTGGGAGAAGATCGCCCAATCAATATGAAAACAAGAGATTGTCAATTTCTTCTTTTGCAAACGGACCAATAACGCTTCATGAATTTATGGACTGATTCCTGAGAGGTCAGGTAATTCAAGCGGTTAAAGATTTCATCAGTTGCATAATTAAACCTTAAATTTTATTGGTCCGCAATTGGGATTGAACAATCTTCGATCATGCCTTAGTTCGGTATATTTGTCCTCGCGATTTCGTCTCCAGAGCCTTCGATACCATTGTCCAGCGAATCTAAGCCTCAGTGGGATGCAAAGTAAACGGCAAGGCCATTCATTGGTGAATAATTGTTTATTATCAGAGCAAAAGTGATTAACTTGAAGCACGCCTTTTTCAGTCAGTCAATCTTAAAAAGGTTTTGAATCCATATAGCATTTTTTTAATTAACAGGGCTAATCTCTCTTTCTGGAAGTGAATCCCCTCTCATGCGTACCAATGCTGTATAGTATCCAAAGAAAGAGATTTGTTAACTGTCTGTCATTTGTTAATTTGTTTTCCCGGAAAAAAACATTTACCTTTCAATTCTTCTCGAAGCCAGAAGATGTACTCTTTGCATTTAATGACAGTTCTCAAGCACTCAATCTTTTCTCGTGTAAGCTGTTCAAGGCCTTTTCCCATTTCTAAAATGCCTTCACTGATAGTGTCTAGTGTTCGCCGGTCAAACGATTCTTCAATCTGTACGGAATTAAACGCAAACAGCTTTACTATGTAAGTTCTTGGCATTGCTACCTATACTTAGCTTATTCTTGTCATTCATGTACTTAAATAACTTGAATTGTTTTTAAATGGGTAGCCTGAATGTAATAAGCCCCATGGCTTTCTATTCGGGCTCCCCTGCCACTTTTGATGGTAAATTATCTGATAAATAAATAAATAAATATTTAATTAATTAATTAATTAAAATTAAAAAAAAATCCAATCCAATCTTTGCAACACCAAGCGTTGAGTGAAAGATATAATCATTTCAATACTGAGTATTTTTGGATTTAGCTTAATATGTTCTCTCGAATATGTCCCCTGTGTCAATTTTAACCTTATATGGAAGTCTACGGTCCTCTGAAACATCGATGGAGTAGTGATAGATCCACTACAGAAAATGAAAAAAGCAAACAAACATACAAAAAACAAAAAACAAAAATAATTACCTGATCATGGAAATCCTCAAGTCCTTGGAAGTCTCCCATAAGGCCCATTTCATTTTTAAAGAGCAGGACCATTTCTACTGCATCGGAACACTCACTTAGTTTAAGTGACTGCTTGATCTGATCAATTCGATGATAAAGATCGGACTCTTCGACACCTTCTTTATCAGAAAAACACGCCAATGTTGTTTCTATCTCAGCATCAAGAAGTTTTTGATCTTCCACAAATCTTCCAAACTGTTCCTTTACTTCTTTAAGACGAATTTCTCCACCGATAATTCTCATCCACAAGTCCTGCCATCTTCGATAGCAAGGTGTCCACACAAGCTCAAACACATTATCTATGGTCATCCTTCCATTGATTCCCTTGTCTTTGGAAATGTCGGTTGCTCTTTGAACACACTTTTGCCACAACGCCACAAAAAGTGAACTACCCTGAACGCAGTAGAGCGGTTGTATCATCCGCTTATTCATTGTAGAAAGGCCAAAGAATTTTACAATGGGTTCATCACCTGCACTGCGCTTGTAGCACATTTCTGACAGTTGGCAAGCTAAAGGATCTTTGTCTAACTTTTCTTTGATTTCATCTAGGTCCACATCAACAACTGCAAAAAAATAAAGTCATAAAAATAACGTTGTCTAGATTATATTTCTTACATCCGTGGCCCTATTCAGAAACACGGTAAAAATTAATCTCTTAATGTTCGGCCGTTATCTGAAGAAAACGAAGCGCTCTTGAAAATATATAAATTTCACCCCATTTAGGGGTGCAAGATCATGGAGATAGCTTTAGCCGATTGCAGGCCGAAGAGAAGGATTTAATTGATTTGTATCGAGACGCTCTTTTTTAGGGGGTTTGTACAAATGTTGTTCTACTTAAACAGAAGAGGGAATAATAATTTTTGAAACTGCTTCTTAATCGAGATTCCCGAGATTAACCGTCGTTATAATGATCTTAGGTCCGTTTCCGTCAAACGTCGTGCTACTGCCGTGCCGAATTAAGTTGATCGAATCAAATTCGACTTTTAGCACAGCAGTAGCGCGACGTTTGAAACCAAGTCGCGCTACTGCTGTGCCGAACTCAATTCATAAATACGTCTGAAGCCAAGTCGTGCTAGTGTCGTGCTGCAGTCGACCTACAGTCCAGCCAGCTTAGCATGGCAGTAACACGATGTTTGAAACAGGTCTTAGAGATTCAAGATACTTATAACTCGTAAGACAGTAATAAAAGTGCTACAATTCGCTAAATTTTTGTTTTTTTTTTATGGCGTGGCAGTGAAAACCAGCAATTGATAAAACTAAGGCCTAGGCCAAACGTCGAACTTTCCATAAAACGAACCAGACTTCAGTTCAGTTCGACGTCTGGCTCAGTTAAATTCGTTTGAATGAGTTTGGATCGTCCAACACGTTCTATCCATCGAAGGTCGTCTTCGTGACAAACGTCGACTCACATGCGACAAAAAAAAATTAACGAATTAAAAATTTGTATGAAACGGACATTCAGCGTAGTTCGGTAGAAAATTTGTTAAAGTTGCTTTTTGGTCTGATTCAGTTGATTGGTTCGACGGGTCCTAAGCTAGTTCAGCGGTTGACACAACGGACGATCTTAACTTAACAGTGCACAGTAATTTTCAAAGAGTTACAAGAACTCCTCTAGTGGGGCTAATTTAACTCCTTACAATACAGTGGAGTTATTTTTTGGGGAGTTATTTTAACTCCAAAAAGGAGGTTAAAGAACTCTTTTTCAGGAGTAAGAGTGACCCCAGATATTGAGGAGTTAAAATAACACCAAAAAAGGAGTTATCCTGTACCTAAAATTTTTACTCCACTTTAAGCGTTAAATTAACTCCAAAAAGAGTAACAACAACCCATGTAAGGAGTAAAAATAACCCCATTTCGGAGTCATTTTAACTCCAGACTGGGAGTAAAAAGAACTCTTTTTCAGGAATAAAAGTGACTCCAAATTCGGAGTTAAATTAGGAGTTAAAGTAACCCCGAAAAAGGGCGGTTATCCTGTACCTAAAATGTTTACTCCATTTTTGGAGTTGTCAACTCCCTAAAAATTGCGGTGTGGACTTAATTTAGAGCTTGGTTCGTCTAATAAAAAGATCGACGTTTGGCGTAGGCCTAAGAAAGATTACTTTTTTGACTCACCCGACTTGACATCAGTGCACATCTGGACAAAACAGCGAACTGCTTCTCTCTCCTTCTCAAAAGCCTTTAACTCTTCACTGCGCATGTCAAGAAATATTGTCTCCGGACTTGTATCCTTCTTGCTCTCATCACCTTCGCTCCTGTGGCGTTTATCTTTGTCGTGAGAGACTAAGGAATACAGCCTCAAAAAACACTCGGATTGTTTCTCGACAATTCGAAGTGTTTGTGCATCAATCTCGGCAGTTCTCAACCCCTGGCCTACATGCTCTAGGAGTGAGGAAGCGGATACTAGGAGGTCCAGGCCGTCGTCCGGTAGAGCAACTCCTTGCAACTTGTCACCACCTAAACCACACATCATTACCATAGTAAACGATAAATCTTTCTTTAATCATGAATACTAGCTGCCAATAAAACGTAGAAACCAATAAATGATTTATTCCATAGGCGTTGAATTTATGTGCTGTTCATTCGTTCTAGTGACATATGACATGTTAGAAGTGTCATTATTAACATCAAATTATCCTTTGAAATTTACTTTTTATTATTATCAGCATAACAAAAAACAGTAAAAAATAACGAGTATATTGTAAAACCTTTGATCTTACTTTGACCATTATTACTATTACTACTTCTTATTATTATCATTATCATTATCTTAATTATTATTATCATTGTTATTTTTTTGATTATTATGATTGTGATTATAATAAAGATTATGAGAATTATTATTATACAGTAGAACCCCGATAACTCGAACTCGGATAGGTCGAACTCCCCGCTAACTCGAACTAAGCTTAGTCCAATTTTCTTTTTGGGGGGGGGGGGGGGGGATTTCACTTTTCAGTCATTTTTACTCCGTCGGTTTACTCGAATCCGGATAACTCGAATCCCTGCTAACTCGAACAAAATTTCCTTTCCCTTAATTAAAGATTTACTGGAAATTAGCCCGATGACTAGAATTCTGCTTCTTTTAACTTTACTCGGATGCCATCGCGTTAGCTCTTCTTCTTGTATAATCAGAAAAACACAAAATCCAATACTGGTTAATGCTACAGCAATTTGAATTTAATTTGCGCAAGAAACAGATCACGTTTTATCATAAAATGCCTATATTATCATGTTGCCGTTTCGGGTGAAAATAATTTAAACTTGCACTGCAGTAGCACAATACACTGAAGTGCTGAAAACTCAAGAACTATCAATTTTTAACACTGAAAATTGAATTTTGCAATTGACCCCGATAACTGGAACCCCCGCTAACTCGAACTCGAGTAACCTGGTTTCTACGTGACTGTAATTATTTTCATCATCATCGTTATTGATATTACCACTTACCGAGGCACTGGAAGTATTTAGCCATCGGCTTCCAGGAAAGAATGTATCTCAACTGATCACCCTGTGAAGGCTTTTTACCACCATCCCCTTTAGGCCAACATCTCTTCAAAAAGAGGCCAAGCAATTTTCTAGGACCAGCGTCTTGTTCTGTGTGTCTCTTCCTTATGAGATCCTGCAAATAGACATGGAAATGTATCTGATTTTATCATGCAAAGTTTCATGGAGGTTTTTGTTCAATGTTAATGTACACTCGGCTGAATGCCAAGTATCAGCCTCAGAAGTGGTACCATTAGCGGTTTCCCCCGCTCTGTGATATATGTGAGGACGAATAAATGAAGGGTTATTTCTAAAACCGTGATCGGTGAGGGATGATTGAGTCGATCAAGTTACAATCATATAAAGATGTTATCAAGTTTCCATCCTACAGCTGAACTCCATGCAATGTGTGTTGCTTATATGATATACAAGCCACTCATAACCCACAATCGCTTGAACGTTCGAAACGTTAGCTTTTTAGTTGATTTACAATTGCAAATTGGCTTCAAAAACTCCAGGTGAAGTTTAATAAGCAGCACTAATCGATTATAGTGCAGAGATATAGTATAGATATATATGCATGGCGTAAATAAGCCTTCTAAACACTTTCTTTCTATATAATTCGAAACGAATTTTAACAGCATACCTCCGCGAGACAGTCTACGGCCTCAAATGACGCAGCCATGAAAGATTCGCCAATTTCCTGGTGGTAGGTGCTCAGATCCAATTCACAAAACAACTCCACAATATGCTTCTTTTCCATCTGTTTAATACAAGAATTCCGAAGTTGAGAAGATGGAGTTAGAATTTTTTTAGCCGTGTAAATTTAAGTACAAGTTCTCAAGTCATTACTTCAAACAAATCAAGAAAATATGCAGTTAGGCCAGGTCATCAGTAACCCAGATTTAGAAGGTGACTATAGCCCCATTTACTCTACAGAAAAAAATGGGTCCGGACCCGTAAATAAGTTGGTACGGACCAGATATTTTTTCCGTGTAACCCTTCCGTACTATGTTTTCATGAAATGGATCCGGACTCGTTTTTTCTGGTGTTGTGGCCCCAAAACCCCCAAAAAAACCAGTCCGGACCCCTTTTGCTGTTGGAAAGCGCTGTGTAAATGCATCTTCGTTCCATACCATCTTCTTTATGTGAGCCTGCCGTACTTGGTTTGGTTGACTGGTTTAACCAGTCTTTGATGCACGGAAAATTTCCCGGATAATTTCTATTAAACCAGGCCTGACCGACGTTTCCGTATCGTAATAAAGGTAGCACTTGAAAGACATAGTTAACAGCCATATTCTGTAAAGGTCCTGTAGCGCGCACTCTTTGGTCAAAGTCTGTGATTCTGGATCCACTTTTCTCTCCGTTTTCGTCTCATTGTTCGAAATTCAGCTTTTCTTTTTCTTACCATGAAAGCTATACGGTTCAGGAATTTCTGTCACAGTGACTCACTTGAAGAAGTGTTTTAGACGAAAGCAATTAACCCGAAAATAGAAACGAGTGAGAAGTTCACTCATAAGCTGCGGTAAATATAAGTATCCTCCGTGCACACCATGGCCTACGAACGGCAGACTTTTCTCCTCACTCATCGCCACTGAGGGACTCGCGAAACGTCCCTCAGAAGCGATGAGCGAGGAGAAACGTCTGCCGTTCGCAGGCTATGCCCACCAACTCGAGGTCTGAACTCATTTGACAGGCTAATATGCTAGCTATATCCGGAAAAAAATTTACCAGATTTATTCGACGTTTAAGAGCCTCCCTGACACCAAGCTCCCAGATGACTTGAAATTCCCTCTCCTCGATCATCACGGACAGCAATGTTGACCAAACCTGTTATGTTTTAGGAAAGAAACTAAACTTAATAAATAGTCTTTTCTAATCATCAATGCAGTCAAGTTTCTATTTTCTCTGGGCATCAATAAACAATGGAGCCTAAACCAGTACGCAGTTGTACTCACCGCAAAAGCCGATAACTGAGGCTGATCATGAATAACTTTGAGAAAAACAATTAAATATCACACTAAGGAAATGGCAGGTTACTTTCTAAAACAGATATATTAACTGAAAGTGTGTGTAGAATGGACGACTGATCAACTGATCAACTCTCATATACTGCACATGGCACATCAAACGTAACTTAACATAATGACCGTCTAACAAGCCTTCAGCCGCCACAAACACTTAAAATACCTACAATCGGCGACAAAATATTATTTTTGAGACATGTCCTCATATGAGATAACTTTGGGAAACAAAACAATCCACACCCATCTGTCCCTTTCCTCTATTCAAAGTTAGGGTATTTGTTGTTTTCAACCAAGAGAGAGGGAGCTTGTTTCAACATGTAGCCCGAAGGGTAGTGTAGTAGCCTGGCACTAGGCTCCGAATTGGGGGGAAAAAGGGAAAATCGGCGTGGGCGAAAAAAAATATCGGCGAGCGAAGAGAGCCGAGAGGTGGTCTGTGGATGGGAAACGATGGCGCCCTTTTCCCCTCCCCAGACGGCTGCTGGATTGGGAAAAACGTTTTAGAGACCCTTCAAGGCATACCGTCTCAGCAAATTTTTCTGATTGTATATACATTGAAGGAAGAAAAGCCGAACTTTGCCCAAGAACTAAATTATGAAGAGGATTTACTGTTCAGTGATGTGAAACCTGATTCAAGAACATTGGGGGGGGGGGTCTATATTATATTATTATATTTTTATTGCAACGTGTAAAAGAACTTAGCAGATGATGAAGAAGAATCCAGGAGATGGACATAACATCGTACCTGAAATTCTTCTTGTCGCAAATCTTTCGATGCGTAGAACAAGCTCTCTCTAAAATTTTCGTCCAAAAAGCTAAGTAAGGACTTAACTGCCCTTTGAAAAATGTCTTGGCAACTGTCATCAGCTTCTTTTGATGATGCATACACGACGAAACAGCGCTTGGCCAGTTGAAGGCTTTTGGCCAGAAGTTGAAAAATACCAGAGATGACCTGGCTTTCTTTACGGATCGCCAATCCGTGTACTGAGAGCAAGTGGCGTAAAAGATAGAACGCAGCCTGCGCAAGAGACATCATTGCCTTGTAGGTAGATTCATTTGTCCTTAAAAGAGAAAAACGGAGTTAATTTTAAATATGTAGTTCCAAGATAAAGATTATGGTAGAGAGGCTGACAATGCTCGTTAATTCGTTTTTTTTTTTTAAATTATAAGCAGAAGATATCATTTTGAACACTTGCAAAGAAAATCTCGTTTCTTGATAAAAACTGCCATATTCTATAAAGGTCTTTTTTCCATACAAAGCAATGTCAGTAGGACAGACATATGAAACACTGGTTTTCCTACCGCCTTCACCTTTCTCTTAACAACACGCGCTTCCAAAAGTGATCAGGCAGACTTGAAACAAAAACCTTCCTGTTTAAGAAAAAATTCTTACCCCAATTTTAATTAAACAAGAGTGTTATTTGACCAAACGATGCTCTCACCTGGCATATGCTTCGACTTCAAGGCACATTTGACTAATGGCATTTTCAAGGGAAACCCACTAAGTAAAAACATCAGCAGAGTTATATAGTCAGCAAAGAAAAAGAGTTGGTTTCAAGGGTTGAAAAAGTTACCTCATACAGTTGATAAAGCAATTGTTTTTATACTTTTTATCCGATGAAAAAAGTATATTGTTGCTCAAGATCATCCTGTGGTCAGAGATTGGCCAGTAATCACATTTCAAAGATATTACCTGCCTGCGTACGTAGCATATTAGGCAGCTCAATAACGACGACGGCGACGGCAACGAGAACGGCAAAAATGTAATTAAGGTTTAGATTGGCAAGATTGATTAGACTGATTCCTTTGCCGTTGCTGCACGACTACAACGTGAAAGTGCCTAATTTCACGGATGTGGAGGACTTCAACGAAGACAATTCACTTACAAGTGACGTTTTTGTAGACGTCGTCGTCGTTGTTGCTGAATTTCCCTGTTACTTACTACTTACAAGCGCCTGCTACGGGGTTAAGATATTACCAGCTTTGGGTCGTCGTAGGCGCTTTAACAAAAGGAAGCTTGAGCAACGACGTCGGCGACAGCGGCGAGAACGCAAAACAACAACTCAGGACGGTCATCACGTTTCTTTTTACATTTCTTTGCCGTAAATGCACGGCTCTGTCGTGAAAACCAGTATCTAAGAGACGTTCTATGAGGACGTAAAGACACGAAGTTGATTGGGGTCCCTACAAATCCATGGACGTTTTCCGCAACTCCGGGTGAAGTTGATTGATAACGATAAGCCTTGAGAGTGTCAACGTTTTTGCTTAATTCTTCCTCGTCACAAGTTTCTTAAGCTCCAAAATAAAGTAGTCAAGCATTCAATTACCCCTATATCTAATGCAATCGATCAAATCATGACAAACGGCCCAAATCCCAAGTTAACTTACGGCGGTGTTCAATTACTCCATAATTAAGAAAGTGAAGTTATCTAGTTACCTTTTCTGGAGACAGATACGGGGGATCTCTCTCTTCCACAACTCGTGCGAGCGTCCAGCAGACGTTGTGCAGTTGAAATATGTTTCTTTCTAGAGCCTTAACAAGGTCACAAATGGGAAGAGCCAACAAAAATGTCCGCTTAAATAAGGGATCGACCTTGAACAGTGGGGTGAGCTGAATAAGCAGATTGAGAGGGGTACTGTTGCTGCAATGATAACAAAGCAAACAACTTAAAACTTCTTTTCAATTTGCAAGAAGCTAGGGCGTATACAGAAATAACTACTCAAGAGCAGTAACAACAAAAGACCTCATTAACTTTAATTTTTCGCTGGAAAGGTTTGAACCCAGGTGCCATTTTATAAAGTAGGTGGAGTAATGTCATTGGTGCGTTTCAATCGGTCTTTTGTCACAGTTTAACAATCGTTTACCGGGTGTCCCAAAAGTTCGTTCCTCTAATTTCATGCGCTATAACTTTTGATCAAAACTTTATTCTCGCATGAAATTTCTAGAAGGTGTTCATTGCTCTATCGATTCAGAATTTCAGTAACCGGCATTCCCCCTTCGTTATTTTATGAAGCCGTTGCAGCATATGGAGTGGGATACAGCATGTAGAGCCACAGATGACTCTATTTTGACCTTTTTTATCACCTGGTACGCAGGAGCCACTTCTCCGCTTCGACCCTCCCCCAAACAACATTATTTTCAGTTTGGGCGTTTACGCAGCTGGAAAAGTATACTTTAAGCATTCATCCAAAAACACATAATCATCCCAGCCTCTATTCACAGTAACGCTTTTGTACCTCTTCACAAATTTTTTTTGCAGATTAAGAGAGGTTTTATTTGCCGTTTAAGGGCCTCTAACCTTCGCTTTTCATGAAACTGCTCTAGACATGGCTTGCTAACTATTGTGAGAGCTATCTCGTGGAGTTGTCTCTTTTAATTTGTATCTAACTTTCTTCAAAACTATTTTAGCCGCTTTATTCAGGACTATCAGTCTTCCCCTCCTTTTTTTGTCTTCAAAACCTTCATTTCTCGATGACCATTTCACCACCGAAAATTCGGATTTTTCCATTAATTTATCAGTTATTTCTACTGATAAGCCGGTAAATCGAAGTAAACATGTTTATCTTCTCACGTTGCTGAACGTTTTTGCTTTTTGAGGTTTTTTTCTTTCATGATATTCACAAAAAACAAAGAAGGAGTCATCCTCGGAGACCCAGGGGCAGTGAGTCGGGCCAGGTTAAAACGCGCGACGAAAGTTTCATGGGCGGAAGAGCCCCTGGGTACCGACTGTCACCGGACCATTTCCAAACGGTCAAGAGAATGCTGGTTCCTGATTGGGCACAAAAAATGTTTTGTATTATTGTGCCCAATTGGGGAACAGCATATCCTGAGTTCTTTTCGTGGGTTCGTACACAACGGCTATTATCTCGCCACAGTTGCCGGGTTCGTTCAGCAAGCTTTGCTAACCAGAAACGAAGGAACTACCGATGAGTCGAAAAACGTTTCAGATGCTATCAGCAGGAGCAATTTAATTTGCACTAAGAAAATTCTGTTTCTGACGAATCACAATGTATTGTAAATAACAGGAAGTTTAAGATGAAGCGGCGACGAGAAAGTAAAAAAAGCAATAGCTTGACAAGGCAAAACAACAACTTTGCACGTGCATCACGCTTTTTTGTACATTTCTTTGCCGTCGCTGCACGACTACCACGTTAAAATGCCTAGACGGAGAGAGAGAAGGAGAGAGACCTCTCTCCTTCCTCTCATTTTTTCCTCGTCGTGAGAGACCTCTGCTAGCAGGGAAAACTTGGATATGGTTGATAGAAATTCAGCTCCAGAAGAGTTCGCTTGCATTTGACAAAGTAAGTGAGTTGGAATAATCACGATAGAGACTGAAAAAATGTGAGTTTACTCTTCATGCGACGTTTTCGTGGTTGTAAGCTGTCGTGACATACAAAACTCCCTAAGATTTACGAAGGCGTGATCGATGCAAGCGTGAATACCTGTCAGTTGTAAGCTCAAGCTTGTATTTTTGGAAAAGCGTCTTTAGTTTTCGTGTAGACAGTGGTTGTCTTTACACTAGGCTGGTAAGTAAGACTTAAGAGCTGCTAAGTTTTACTTAACCAAAAATGCGTGTGTGAAGGCCTAAGCAAAATCTCAAGTAACTTTACTTTGCGTCTCATTAAAACCGACTTAGCGAACTTGCGGTTTTCCAAGCTTTGAGAAAAGCGAAGCATGTCAATCAATCCTAATTTTTTTGCGTGGGAAAACCTGAAGTGAAAAAGATAGGTTGTGTGTGAAGCTTTCTTTTACTTGAAGAATTTAAAATTTACTTGTCTTGAAATGTTTCTTAGCTTATTTAGGCTCTAGTGTAAAGACTACCAGTATTTTGAAATGTAGCGT
Source organism: Porites rus (assembly GCA_964035705.1). NCBI lineage: Eukaryota > Metazoa > Cnidaria > Anthozoa > Scleractinia > Poritidae > Porites > Porites rus. Next base: position 34,244,998 of record OZ037994.1, read on the forward strand.
TTATATCAAACTGAAAGATTCCTGACTGCGTGCGTTTCTTTGGTGCATGAGCCAGACAAGCCGTGATCGAGTCAATAGCCGTCCTGTACGAACTCACGAAAAGAACTCAGGAGATGCTGTTCGCCGATTGGGCATAATAATACAAAGCATTTTTTGTGCCCAATCAGGAGCCAGCATTCACTTGACCGTTTGGAAATGGTCCGGAGAGAGTCGGTACCCAGGGGCTTTTCCGCCTGTGCTTGAAAACTTTTGACGCGCCTTTTCTCCCGGCCCAACTGACTGCCCCTGGGTCTCCGAGCATGAGAAGGAGTTTGAGCAAATCAGCTATAAAATACAAAAAATATGTGGCGGGAAAATGTACTCGCGCACACGCACCCTTGGCGCGGAAGTACACAAATCGAATATTAGAGTCACAAGATGGCACAACAAGTATATAATATTAAATTACTTTGAAAGACACAACTTTTATTTAAGTGATTTGCTTACCAAGTCCAATCGTACTACATTACAGTCTTATAAAGTAGAGGAACGAACTTTTGGGACACCCTGTATTGTTTGCGGTTGTCCAGTTGTTATGTCGTTGTCCGTTTTACTTGGGTCCGACAAAAAGCAGTTTGTACGGTGCCGGTAACTGTTGACTTTGAATCAGTGGCATTTTTTCTAAGTAAGTAAACAAGCTTTCTAAATTAAAGTGAGACGCTGATAGTAGTCTGTACATGACACAGAATCCCAGTAAATTTGATATTTCGTCTGTAACTGGTGTTCAGCGATGCGATTGTTGACATTACCGTTTCTTGTCGCTCGTTTGTATTCAGTCAATCGCGTTTCAAGGGTTCTGTTGCAGTCGCAGCATTATTTGATCTTTTCGGTTTGGGCAGTGACTTACGCATGTGCACAGCTATAACACTCAAGAAGTGGCAGCCATATACTTTTGTACAGTTGTTTCGTTCTTGTAAGATACTAATTCCTTGTCAGAAAACTGCGGGGACTGCATGCGTCCTTATAAGGGAAAATTCTGGAGGATAATACGGCTGTGTGCGTGCGTAAGGTACTGGAAATAACACGAAGCGTTGTATTTCTGTGCTTCTTGCTCCTTATAAGTTTGAAGGGAATCCCGAAAGTTACATGAACAACAACGACTTTAAAAGTTTTTATAAAATGTTCAGTTACTTTGCAAATACAGCTATCTTTCATCCCTACTGGGTGTGTTTCGCGACACGTCTCTGCAACGAGGAGCGATGAAAGGCGGCTGTATTCACAGCAGTACTATTCAATACTACAGTATAGGTAGATTTAACAGAAGTCACTAATTGCCGTGGTAGTTAAGTTACTGTCGTATGGTACATCTCTTGTTTAGCAGGACTATACTTACGGCATCAACTCAGCTCGTTTCCGAACACTCTGAAAATTAATTTCTTGCGCTCCCCACCAAGTATCGTCTTTAACGGAACTAGGTACTGAGGATAGTTCACCAGAGTATGGAGCAGCAACTCCGGAAAGGAAATGAAGCAGAGGCACCGTAAAAAGCCAATGGTAGATTCCAGGGAGATTCTCAATAACATAGTTGCAAATTCGCCACAAGCCATCTGCCACTATGCTATAGAATTCAATTAAAGTTGAATTAGAACATTCCAGTTACTCTTAGTATGTGGTAGTAAACGCAATAGTAATGACCCTATCCAAAACAATTCAATTTATCTGGCTTCATTTTGTTCCCCAATGCCACTTTGGAAACGGACAGATTAGTAATATAGCCTACTGATATAGCGCCTCTTTGTCTGGCACAGGCAAAGCATTTGCACTTTTCATTTTAACACATTTAAAACGTTTCTATTGACCAGAAAATCATACCTAAACGCAATTTATACTACTCAATGGATCATATAAAGCAAGGGAGAAACGCTCTGAACTAATGTTATGGGGAAATAAAGTATATTTCATAACACATTATTTTTACCTTAAATGTTCCATTTGGTCAAAGTGAAGGAAAATCGCATTAAGGCCACTGCATCTCCTGCGATCTGGATCCCCATTTAAAGTCAGACATTCCAAGAGGTCTCTTATCTCGTCATCTCTAAGAAAAGTCATTTCATGATAACCGACAAGGGACGTAATGATTGCAGAGGTAACCAATCGCTTGTCTTGAAGATTCTCGTCCTTTGTGTGTAGTTGTAAGATTTGTATGTTTTGGTTCAACCGCCGAGAAAGATATTCCCAAAGAACCTTAAAAAAAGGCAAAAAGGGAGTAAGTTGTTATAAACCATAAAACAGTAACTACTGACACGTTCAAGTACGAAAAACTGTCAATCAAGTGTTGCTTGAGAAGTTGAGCGATTTGTCTATGGCGTGTGTTCCCCGCCAAAATTCAATTTATCTAATTTCTGTATTTCGCTAAATTGTGGTCCGAAAATTTCTCGTTCCCTTAGCAAATTCTGTCCTGTGTTATCAAATTCGACAAAACCAAATTCTATTCCGTGTTTCTAATTTCAATACTGATATAACGCCAAATTCGATGTCTTGACATCAAATTCTGTCACATCAAATTCTATCCAGTGGTTTCATATTCGTTACTTTGCACCAAATCCTATGCTGTGTGCCAATTTCTATAACTCCAAATTCGGTCACACCAAATTCTGTGGAACACAATTTTTTTTACTCAGTAACAGCAATTTCTGTACTATTGCATGGAATTCAGGAACAGCAAATTCAGTTAGTACTTAATTTTAACGAAGGACGGCAAAATCTATCAGTCCGCACACAAAATTGCAACTAAATTCAACAACGTCAAATCCTGGTACCAAATACGAACAGGCTATCTGGGCCTGGTTAAAAAGTATTTAACACAGCTGACAAAATGGCGGAACAACAGCAAATGGTTCTGTTTATTCGTCAGTTGTTGGCGAGTCTTATAAGGGAGCTAGAAAATGACAATGATCAGTCAGATCATTTAGATAGCGTTACGATCTATGATCAATTAGTAAACAGTGAGCGAAAATTGGCTAGCGATCGATTTGATCAGCTTTTGCGCTCGATGAACATTCATTCGCTAGGGCACTTGATTCCTGTGCTCCGGGATTCACAAATGACAGTAACAAAGAAGTTTGATGAAGTAGAAGACGTCGAAGGTCTCGAAGAGGAAGAGTTTTCCGGCCATGTGTGATGAAACGAAATAAATTATCGCAACGCGAGAAATAAATTTGCACCTCTACTTTGTAACCAGGCCCAGATGCCCCGGCCGTACTGGGTTCCAGGATTTGAAGTTAATGGGTTCAGTTGCAATTTTGTGTGCGCACTGACAGATTTTGCCGTCCTTCGGTAAAATTAAGTGCTAACTAAATTTTCTCTTCCTTAATTCCATGCAACAGAAGAGAATTTGCTAGGGGAACGAGAAATTTACGGGCGACAATTTAGCGATTTACAGAAATTAGATAACTTGAATTTTTGCGGGGATCACATGCTTACTTGTCAAGTTCCTAAGTTATGAAGGAATAAAACCTTGTTTGCAGCACAAACCTGTTTGGCATCAAAACCAAATAGTTCACGAGGGAAGCGATAACCTCCATTCTCAAAAACGCAATTTAACATGCAATATAGTATACTATTGATCTTAGTTATAGCAGCAGGGGCGGTCAACCGTTCTCCTCTATGTTCTGCAAAGATATTGTCCAATTCAGGAAGCATAGCAAACATCGCCATCCTTCGGCCTTCAACAGGGTCTCGGACAATGCTTCTTAACGGTTGAATATGACTATAGAGAGATTCCAGGAATCCTGGTTCACTGAAGACTGCATCGTCATACTGATGCCATGTAGCTGTGTAATTAAAAAAAGAAAAGAAAAAAGAAAGAAAAAAAAAAAGGAGGTATTCAGTAAGCTATTCTAATCATACAACTGAAAGAACTTGAATTCAGAATCACTTTCATTTTCTGCTGTACTTGTCACTAAGCAATATTTAACACGTTTTGACCAGTAATACCATGTTGTTATGTGTTTTTGGATATGCACTGTTTATTAAAGACGTCACAAGAACTGAAACACTTTTGTACTTACTATTTGCTTTAATAGATGCTTCGGGAATGATAAGGCAACGATTAACATGGCCAGGCACGAGAGACTTGAATCCAATAAGGCACTCCCACAGCTCCTTTCCATTCTGCTGTACAACGACGTACTTATATGAAACGCCTCGGTAAGCCTCTTGCAAAGACAGCTTAGCCTTGCCTTCCAAAATGAAGTAACCATTCGAAATCTCTCTAAGAAAACAAAACATCAGTCAAAGTAAACGGTTTTTTCCCAGTCATGTCATACATGAGCATAATCTAAACGATACCAGCATCAAGCGGCCTACCTCCCAACGCGTATCTCCAGTTGTCTTCCAGGATGCCAGGAAAATGGCGGGTGTCCACGCAGGACCACTTTATTATAACGTCGCTGGAAATTAAATGTGGGAGTAAGCAAAGCATGAAAAACAACGTTAACACATTCTTCATCTAAATGGGATCTTTCCGTGTTAGTGAGGTTGTGATCAGACCTTCCCTCGTTGTTTTGCAAGTTGTTTATGCTTGATGTCACCTTAGCATGTCCGTTGGTCTTTGTTACTCCAGTATCAGGTGTTCGTAAATCTTGCCTACCAGAATCACTAACATTCTTTGTGTCGCCGCTTACGAGTGGAGTGTTCTTTATGTCAACAGGACTGGACTGCAATGTAATTTGGTTTTTAGACGTCACCACTCTCTGTTCATTACTTTTTCCATGTGTTTCGTTAAGATTACCACCTCCTCTATTAACCTGGGTACCCTCCTGCTCAGAACCCGTCTCAATTTCTTTTAAGTCAAGACCTTTTAAATCAGTTTTTCCAGCATTATCGCTTCCGTGAATTCCTTGTTTTTCATCACCATTGGCATCAACTGAAGCTTGCTTGTCGGTTTTAACATTTTTTTTCTTATTCTGATTGATCTGAGGTTCATCGGAACATGATTGAGTAACAGGTTTCGCGTCATTTTTCAGATCCCCACTGAGTGCTGGTATTATGGTACCACTGTCTGGCACTGAAGCATTATGGGCTCCGTTATTCAGCAACTCTTTCTCAGGAAAGGATCTTAACGTGAAGGAAAAGAAAGAATTCCAACAATTATACATAAATAAAAGTCCCATGCCACATGTTAAGCAGTAATTGGAAATCGAAATGGGATCGTCTTCCGTTTAAATGCAATTCGTTGGAAAACGACCCAAAGAAAGACATGGGCGCACAGCTAAATCATTTCGTTTAATTGCATCAGTAAATCATTTTAAAAACACAAAGGTGAAATGAGATAACTTTATTTATACATGGTGTCTTCATCTGCTTCAGACGAACCTCTTCCCCCTCACACTCCCAAAAGCGGGCTCGCAGCTGAAGCTATCCTTATAATATTATGGAATAAGACTTAGGCTACGCGGTTCACACGATGCCGGTCGAATTTTCGACTGGTTAAAAAATTCGTACGTTTAGGTGTTCCGCTAACCGTACGAACATTTGAACGCCAAGGCAAGGTGTGGCTGCATGGGTGTGTGGTTACTGAGCTGAAAATAGAAAGGAAAAATTGCACACAGATATTGCGAACGTGGATTTACGAATCGTGTTAATACTCGCATTGCTTGAAAAGTACATCAGCTACTTACTGAGATGATTCCCTTTGTATGTTATCTTGAATGGTGCTCCCTTGCTCTCCCTTTATTAGCGCTTCCCCATTGCGTATCTGTTTTCGAAGAAACAAATGTAAAGTTAATTGCAGGAAAAACGGCCTAATTCCTCGAAGCTTCCGGTAGGTAATTCGGACCAAGTTATTATCAATTATTGTAAATTAAGTTATTGGCTAAACGGGTAACGCTCGGGTAGCTTTACTCAGTCATAAGTATGTTCTTCCTCTGTACCGTTTTTTCGAATTATCCGATTTGTTTTCCTAGTAGATTTGAAAAGTAGGGATTCCACTTTTTAATATCACTTTGCTGGCTCTCAACCAGGTTCCTTAACTTATTTTATCCATATTTTTTGGTATTGACACGACATCAGAGTCCATTGTATTCCACGTAATGACGTTTTTACATCTTGAATTCCTTACGGAATTAGGCTTCTTCTATATAACTTATCAAAATGTGAATCTTTTCTTTTATACAAATCTCAGAAGACTCAGTATGCGACATGCTTACAGCAAGCGCCTCCTGTTTCTCGACATCTTGGTCAGTAAGTCCAGACGCCGCGGGACCATGTAAGGTCGTGTTTGATAACTCTCTTTCTGCTGTTCCTGAGGCTTGAATATCATGCTGCACTGCAGGCTTTGTGTCTTGAGCATTTTCCTGTTTTGTTGGCCACGCATTAAGCTGTTCTGCACTAGGAATCTCTTTTAGAGGTTCTTTACTGGCATCGCCAGTGTCTTGGACAATTACCTCTTCACTCTCTTTAACTTCACCTTCCTTCTTGTCTCCCTGAGGAGCTAACGTAGCCTGAGACTGAGAAGGTTCGGCTGCAGCTGTTGAAAAATTGATTAAATTAAACAATGAAACACAGTGGGACCAAGCCACCACCCAGAAGTGTCATCAAAGCGTGATATTTGTGGTTAATTTGCGATGTTTTAATCAAGCTTTAAATCTCTCTGTCAACCAAACTTGCCCCAAAAAATATATGATGTATATCTGTATTTCTTAACAACTGTATATCTGTCTACACCTGAACATATGATCAGAACAACAAAATTGGCATAGAAGATGATACAAAACGTCAAATTATGACGTCACATTTGCAGACATCAGTCATACGTAAATTTTTAACTTCGGGATCATTTAATTTCTTATATAATATCGTTTTTAAACTTTTCAAAGGGAGTTGAACACCGAAATAAAATATTTCAAATCTGGAAAACTCAGTTACATCAGTCTAAATTGAAGTGTTTTATCGTCGTTTTACTGTAGAAAGCTAAAAGAAAAACAAATTTGAAAAAGGAAGTTCCTAACTGGTCCAAACCCGCGAATTCACGTAGTCATTTTTTGTTTTGCTTAAATTAGCGTTTTTAGTCAAAAAAAGAAAACCTAAAATGATACGAGACTTGGGGCAACTATAAAATGTTTATGTTAAGAAAAATCAGCTTCTTTTGAAAAAAATAATAATAAATAAGAAGAAAACCATAGGAATTTTTTTTCTTTTAGGAAAAGTACGTTTCGGGGGTAACACACTAAATTTCTTTGAAGTCCAATAAAGCGAGTCGAAGTGTCGTAGCGAAAATTGGTTTTCGGTGCCTTAACGCTTTTCTAAAGCTCTAACAGAAATTTCATTAAACCTTTCTATGGCGTCATTCTTGGTAACGTCATAATTTGGCAATTTGCGTTAAACAGATACTTAAATATATTTGGCCGTGAACTGACAAGTTTGGTTGTGAAATGAAATCAAATACAAAATATTTCTAAAATTAGCCCTTATAGTCACCTTTGAGGGGTGGTTTTGCCCCACCGTGAAATGGTTAAATGAGATAAAAGCGGATTAAGCTTGCCGAACTCATTAGACGTTTTGACGTTTAGGACATTCTGCCTTTTGTATTGACTTCCAAACAAAATTCTTAACCCTTTTCATACTCTTTAATCTAGTTGAAAGTATGTTCATTACGAATACTTTGGCACGATTATCTTCTGGCAAACTTGCCCAAGCATTTTCCAGGCAAAGAAAATTCCGCGACAGTCATAGATGCTTATCAAGTCCAATGTTGTAATTCATGTGTTTTACGGAAGAAATCTTGGAGCTGCAATTCAATGTCCCTTATAAGAATCCATCACATGGATAAAAAAGCAGGGCAAGAAACTTATTTCACATAAACCTAAAGTACAGAGTTTTTTTTTATTTATTATTTTTTTATAAACAATATTTATTGCAACATTTACAATGAGAGCCCAAAGGGCTCATCTAGAGAGCACATAAAAAAAGCGAAAGAATAAAAAGAAAAAACAAGCAAACAAAAAAATAAACATGAAAAATGAACACACAACAACTAACAGAAGTGATTTGATGGCAAAATAAACGTTTGGACAAGCTGAAACAACGCAGAGCTGCAAAATTGGGCAGTAGAGGAAATTATGTTTCACGTCTTCAAAAGATGCATCGCAAAGAGCACAGGCAGGTGAAGGACAGCATTTTTTTTAAAAAAAGGTGATAATTTAAGGTACTAAAATTAAATCTCAAACGAGTCTGAAAATTTGACGCTGAACGATCCTCGATGTAAAAAGGTAGCTGCAGGATGGAAATGCAGGAATTTGAAAAGGTTGCGCTTGAAGATACCTGGAGAAGACTATAGTAGAGAGTTCTTTGGTTGTCAACTAGTGTTGCCAATTTTTTGTTCCGGGAGAAACTCCAATCTTGTGACTTTGGCCTTTTTCGTTTGTCTCCTTGCCCCGCTATCCACAGTTTTTTTTATCTATGATGGAGAGGGAGAACATGCCTTGAGAAAGACTTTCACTGCATTTATCCTAAAAATGGACCAGTTTTGGCGAGTGTTACTAAAAATTTGTTGATAGTCCGCGCAATAAGCTTTGGGCGGATAATGAAGAAATCTGATTTGCATAAAAGATTTCCAGGTTAATGATGGTTTTAAGGCTAATATACTGATCACCGTTCGGTTTTTGCTCTCTTTGCTTTACAAAATTTCGTACCGAGTGCTCGAACAGCCTCGAACGCGTGTGTTTTTTCCTCTGACCTGTTGGCTTCTTTTTTCAATTTCAGTCATATATCACTTTATGTTCATCCCCACTGACACCCTTTGAAAATTTTATTATATTACAGGGGCGAATCTTAAAATTTCAGAAAGCGGTGGCCCCGACACTTGCCCACTTGCCAGGTAAATAGATACTTTTTTATTTCTCTGAGAATTCTGTACTTGAATATAATACAAAATATCATCAAAGAAAAAGAGGTGGCCGCGTTTCCCTCGGCCAAACCCTAAATCCTCCCTTGTGATGACAAATCTTTGAATTAATATTCTTGTGACTCCTTTACTTAAATATATTACTTTCACAGCAATTGCCGATTGACTGATTTTCATTTCTTGGGAAACAGTACAGCCTGGAAACAGTATTGATCATGCTTTAAATTAAAGCTTCCTTCAATTTTCCCCAGGTACAATTATACATGACGTTTTCCTTTCGTGTTATGAGGGATAATTACCTGGTCCCTTGTTTATAGTACATTAATATTCTTTAACTACTTCGGGCCTTCTGATGCGATAAAAAACCCTATCGTTTATCTTTCGAGTCATACCGCTCACATTATTAAAACTGAAAAAAGTCCCAACTGAAAAGATATTACAGAAAAACAATAACCAAAGTAAAAGCAAACTTTCTAATCGGCTAGCTGCTGAAATAAGCCTGAGTTCCTAAACTGAACTTACTTGAGATGTTTCCAAAAACGTAAACATAAAATAAATAAAAAAAGCCTGAAAATATATCTATATTGATCGCTCGTCTTCGGCTTGTGATTTCACCCGGGCTCATCACGGTGGCAAAGCAATAGCTTTGAGTTTGCAACCCTGGACGACTTGGCTTACGACTCATAAAATAATAACATAGTATTAAAATCTTAAGGGTCACTGTTGATGAGACGAGACACGTATCGATTATTATACTTGGACATGGTGCAATAGTAAGTTGAGTTCTAAATTCACGAGTCTCCAATTTCTATCTACCACAGCTGCAGCTCCTTATCTTCCAATGAGTGGAATATATATGTTCTCTCATCCAGCCATCATTTGAAACTGTAATGCCGTCAATCTATAGTCCATTGCAGCGAGCCAGAATTTCGAGGCATCTTATCGCTGTAAAAAGCTGTAATCGTTTCTTCGATCGACTCAAAGGACATAACCATCTATTAAGATGTTTTAATCGCAAAAATGAGATGTATACAGAGTTTGATTTTGTTAATATGCATCTCCTATCATTTTTATTATTATTATTTTATTATTTTTATGTGGAAATGCTGCAGTTGTAGTGAATACTGTCTCTGATTAGTATTTTATTGACCTTTGCGGGTTTTCCACAAGGACAAGTCTTTTACAAGTTTACGGTCCTTAAAATAACTGTTGTTCCAAATTAAAGAGCAATGCAGCGTAAATTCCATTTCACGCTTATTTTTTATACATGGAAGCGAATTTTTCGTGCAAGCCTTTATTACATGCCAAAAACAATTTTAGTACATTGCACCAACAACGCGGCAACAAACTTTAAACTTACCTGGCGTGAAGGTGAAACTAAGTACTAAAAGATAAAAAGAAGATCGACAACTGACCCGTAGAAGGAGTCTTCAACTCATGATCAGGCACTATTTTCTGCGGACTTGTTTCTGATAAACTTGTAGCGCTTGATGCTGATCTGCCGTCAAGGAAATATCCACATTGCGAACAGAACCGATGATGCTGTTGCAACTCGCTGTTCCCACACCTGGGGCAAATCATATTTTCTCAGAAATTTTGTCTACATTTCTTGGTTTAACCGAAACGTTTTCTCACTGTGTGTACAATTACAACTCGTAAATCTAGTCGCTTTCCAAAGAAGAGACAAATCAATTCCAAGAAAGCCCCCTTTATATTTACCTACAACCCGTGACTTCTTGGAAACATGCAAATGTAAGCTAATTTTTCTTTCATTTTTAAAAAAAAAAACAATAATAATAAAAATTCCCTGAAAGGAAGTTGATATGCATTTTGATTTGTTATATATCTTTTTATTCATAAGTGATACCAGGAGAAAGAAAAATTACAGATAGGCTGATGATTTCTTCTGAGCTTTTCTAGGCTGGATGGTTTTGCTTGGATTCATAAAATATAAACTGTACTTCCGGGATAGTTTGTTAATCATCCATGCAGGCTTCCGGGATTCTTAGAAAATTCAGCGGAAGTTGTTTCGATATTAAAGGCACTTTTGTAATTTGAGTTCTAAAACAAAGAGTTCTGCGGGTAATCCCTGGAACAAAACTGCCAACTGTTATTGTAGAAGGGTGTTTTCCTTTCTGTTCCTTTCTTATTCGCGAAGCAGATGAGAATTAAAAATTATTGCTCGCAGGGTAAAGGACTCTAGTTGCAAATAACAGCCTTTTTTATTACGAGTGATTTGTTTCTCTTGTTTCTTGAACTCATCGTAAAAGTTTTCAAGCTCACTTAATGCCAAGAAAAATTGATAATTTATTTCACAGTCTTTACAATCACGACCATCTTGAATTCGAGAAATTACGTATGAGTCGGACCAAGAGTGAAAGGAGTTGCGCGATATTTCCAGTGGTGCCGAGTACATCGTAGTAATATTGTCAGGATTAATATTATTTTAGGGACAAGTTAAAGATCAAGAAATACCAAGGAGACTGGCCAGCATGAGTCTGGTTCAATGCGGCTGTGTTGCCATAATAGAATATGGCCTATAGTACTGTTTTGAGAACATTCTCACTTTTTTCATTGAGCTGTAGCAAAGTTACGCAGAATACTGGGTATAAACAAGAGAGGATAAAGCTCAGAGAACGAATCCCCCATATAGGCCCTATACCCATCGTAATCCCTCTAGAGTTAATTTTGGAACGTACCGGTCTTCCTGTGCATCCAAAAAACGGCTGCGAGGGAGACTAGTCTTTAATATTGCGGATAATATTTTCTCGCGCGTTGCGTGGAACTTCGTGGAGGCGCGAAAGTGCAAAACATGTCGGGATTGACACAATGACGTAAATTGATGTCATTATGAAGTCATGTTGTTGAATTTATTGGCAAAATCCAAAATTCCATAATTTTTCCCTCGACGCTAAAAATACTCATTAAACAGATAGTAAGGTGTCTGAAAAAAATCAAGCAGTTGACAAACATATTTAGGACACCTTACTTTTAGAGAAAACCCGAATAGCAGCTAAATTCCAATACAAAATCCAATCACAACGGACTCTCGCTGTTATGGACAGTATCTCATGGTCTCGAGGTCGTCCGCATAAAAAAAGTTGTACTTTCCCACAAAGATCTTGAAGCCGGAAGGCCGCAGTTGATGTGAACACTTTCCTCCGCCCCCACTTGAGACACTGGTGCTGAAAACTGTTCAGTGAAATGCTATAATAATAATAATAATAATAATAATAATAATAATAATAATAATAATAATAATAATAATAATAATAATGATAATGATAATGATAATTATTATTACTATTATTACTATTATCATTATCATTATCGTTGTTGTTGTCGTTGTTGTCGATGATGATACTTATTATTGGGCTTACTTGTCCTCCGACAATACATTTCAAGTTTATTACAAAGTGCGACAAGTGTTATTACAAAATGCGACAGGTATTACTAAGTGCGACGATTATAATACAAAGTGCGACAGAACAAACCATCTTAGCCAACCACTATTAAATGGAAAGCGGCTGTTCATAAACGAAAAATGAAAATGAATTTTCTCTTGTTTTGGTTTCCCGTGCACTTATTTTTCTGGTGGTGAACAAAATACTGACCGCTAGTCCATGGACTACCCAGATGGACTACCCATATGGACAACCCCCAAAATGGACTAGCTACGCCGCTGGAGTTTAGTGATTTCCCTCTCTAGTCTCCATCGTTTTTTTTTCCTCGTCAATTTTTCACCGGCGCTCTTCTATCTGAATGCCCGTAACAGGTTAATATTTTCTTCTCTACTCAAAAACTGTGCCATTTATAAATTGTTAGAAAACTGTTTCTTGAAATCTAGGTAGAGGATCTGTTCGCTTTTTTTATGAAAGTCACTTCAATTCTGTCACTGGACTATTTTCCCGTCTTCGGCGGCTAATTTTTAATAGGTCCAGATCGTTGAAATCGAAAATCTTAAATAATTCCCAAACTTGGTCGCATTTTAAAATTTAAACCTCAGCAGCGTTGTATTCATTAAAACCTTGTACTACAAAATGAAAATGAGGGTAGGCTAGGTTTTGAGCTGTGACCACGGTTTGCTCGATTTTTCTCTGCATTCGCCCTTAACGTTTTCAGCTTAGTTTTTTCTCTGCTCAACGTTTAGAGAATCTTTACTTAAAAGAATTTTACTTTCCCCTTCGCAAACGTAATCATATTTGTCATCATAAAGAGAATGTCCTTTTAGGACAAAGTGATTTAGGGACGGACCATTAGAAAAGTTATGAGGGGGGGGGAGGGGAGTTTTCGAGCTGCAAGAATTTTTTTTAGTTATCAAATTCCTTGTATGAATTTTTTTAGGCCATAGCATGAATATTTTTTAGGATTAATGGGCGTGCATGAATTGTTTTTCATGTAATTTTCCCTTGCGCCAAAATTGTTTTTGTACTTCGCCCTTCGCCTTGAATTATTTGAAGCTTTACCATATTAGCTGGTTTTACAGTCTATGCGACTGTACTTCTTCTTGCTAAAGCACTCACTACACTCACTTCTTGAAATCACATTCGTCTACAAAACGTATGCACGCGTCGTTTCCCTACGGCTGCAGTTTACATACAATTTGATTCGCGAACGTCGTGAAGCATTGCGTGGGACTTCGTCCAGCTGTCAAAATAGCTAAAATTAAGGACATATGATTGATCACTCAACTCTCTTGGGAACAACGGATCAAGGAGAAGGTTTAAAAATATCTTAAGAGGGATTATGATGGGTGTAGGGCCTATATGGGGGATTAGTTCTCTGAACTTATTCTCTCCTGGTCTCTCAGAACAGATCGAACGGCCAATGCCAATTCCGATTTTTTTAAACTCTCTGGCACGATTTGGCAATAATCCTCATCTCCAACTACGTATGCAATTGTATGAAGCAACCGATTATATGCATCCGCCATAACCTACAGCGTACAAGATTTTTAAAAAAAAAAATATCGTAGCTGATAAGCCGTTATTGTCAATCAGGATTACAAAAATGAACCTATAGGTCGTTAGTCCTTCCCGTTCAAAAATATGATACTGAAGTGGGAGATAAACATCAAAGCCAGGATTCGAGCCAAGACTCGAGCCAAGACTTTCGCCATTTTCACGTCTTGCAAGTCCCATGACCATTAAGAGGAGAGTTTTCGTGGCAATCATGGAAGGAAATAGGGTTAGGGTTATGTTAGGGTTAACAATAGAACACTCGTACAGTCAATGAGAACATCACTCTGGTACTCCTTTAAAAACCAAAACTCTTAACGTTTGTATTAAAGTGACATTTATTTCATTTTCTATTACAGTTTTATCGTAATTATTAGTTTTGGTAATAGCATGATTTGTAGTGATATTTGGCATAAATACCATGAATGATATTTCGAAATTGTTAAAAGTAATTTCTCCAGCCGTTAGGCAAGTGAAATTTGAGACAAATTTGAAATATCACGAGTGGTTTTTTATGCCAAATATCACAATTCATGCTATCATTTAATTATACTTCTACCCGCAAAAGGTTTGTAATTTTCACATGTAGGTATTTCAAATTAAGCTGAAATACCACTGCTCTAAGCCAATAAGAGAATAAATACGAAATTAAATAAGCTGGCACGATGTTGATATGTTTCGATAGAAAGCGAAACTTCCTGTAGTCTTGCGGATTGGAGGGTGTATCTACAATACAAAGGTAGTTTTTCTTAAAGTATTTTAGGGACACGTCATCAACAGTTGATATGTCACATACTGGGCGCCATTTTGGGGACAGGTGATGCTGCGGGCCGGTGTTGTACGTGACGAAGTGCACTGCAGCTTAGGGCGCTATTCTATATGAAGGTAGCGTGGCCGAGAAGTTAGAGCGCTGTGCGCACTTGCAATCCGGTGGCCTCAATTTCAAGTCCCACCATAACCGCTTGCTGGATTTATGCTCGAAATCTTCAATCACGTTTTTAAATAGCCAACTGGTTTACCCTCTGCCAGTTGGTGTTTTTAACCCTTTTATGTTTATTTGAATTTTTTTGTTTCAACTGTTGTTCGCGAATTCCTAAGATAAATAAAGTTCTTCTTCTTCTTCTTCTTTTTCTGCTGTTGCTCCTCCTCCTCCTCCTCCTTCTTCTTCTTCCTCCTCCTCTTCTTTATTATTACTATAATTATTTTTATTGTTATTATTTCTATTAGGATATAGCAAAGTTACACAGGAGAGTGAGTCCATATTCGTCCCAAAAATAAATCCACAATGCATTTCATTTCCGCCACCAATGTATTTCACGCTCAGCCTGAAAATGGCAATCAGCATCGTTGACACCAACGTGCAATATCTTTATTTTCACAAAACTCTCTACATATGTTATGACTATTGCCTAAAGCCCTCGGCATTCTACAAATGGTATATACCCAGGGTTAATATACTCCAAATTTAACTTAAAACGAATTCATCTTGAACTTGGACCTGCTTGGCGGATAAACTCTTGTAGCTTTTTCTAACGGAAGGTATAACATAACCAGTGATGACTATCTTTGAAAATTCTGGTTGGCGGTTGCTGGCATCCTACCAATGCCAACAAGGTCTAGGTACATTTTGATCTCTGTTATTGGAAAATCTTTTTTGACGATTATTTTCTCCTAAGCAAAGAAAAGAAACTGCATCCAATTCCAAAATCAAGCTAATTGCACGATGACAAATTATAGTACGTTAAAGTGCTTTTAATTATAATCACTGAAAAGTACAAATTTTACCAAGAATTTATGGCTCAATTTGCATTAGGGATGGCTGTTGCTTGTGTTAAATTAAAAAGTTTTGTTTGCAGAGATTTTAAATTGTACCATTTTAATATTTTGAAATTCTTGAGGTATATATTTGCCTTTCATGGTACTAAAAGCCCAGTGTAAACAACTAACTACAGCAGGTACCTTCCAAAAACCAAATCGTAAGACTCAATTTCTGTTTCTAGGTCCACCTTTTTAAACAGGAACAACTCTCTTTCAAACCCTATAACGAAATAAGCTGACTTAAGTAAAAAAAGGGATGCTTATAATGTCTGTATCGCCCGTAGCTGTACGCTGCTGCGATGCGTATTTACACTTTGTGGAATCGAGACCAATGCCAATGCCTTAGCTGCTGTTGTCTGTGTTAGCGCTAGTTCTACGTTCCTGCGATCCGCAATGGCGATCTGTGGAGTGGGGGCCAGTACAACTCTTCTGGATCTTGAAAAGGAATTCCTTATTAGCTTTAGCACTCTGGTCTTGCACACAAAGGCCACGAATATGAATACTCCTTGAGTAGTTGTGAGAACTACGAAAGGATATATCAGCGCCTTTGTGAATGAGTTCGGCGCCGAAGCTAAAAAACCAAGTGAAGCCCATGAGTGTGACCAGGCGCAGGTATATTTTAAGGACGACCTTTTGATCTTGACGGGCAGATTTGACTCGGGTTGTTTGCTTTCTGGCACTGTTGATGGCCCATACGGTATGAGAAAACGCGCCAATGTTGTAAAGAAGAACGGAGGCTATGGGAACAGCCAAAACAATAATCTTGCCATCGCTTCTGTCAAGCCAACAAACGTCTTCATTTCCATACCCGATAAACACCACTTGGAATTGATCGAGGAAAAGGCAGACAGCTACAAAAAGCATCGGTAATCCCCATGCAAAGCAAGTGTACTTCAGGAACCTAATATTCTTGTTCCGACCATTAATTGAGTGCCCCGGAGCTCTAGAAATCTGACTGGAGAAGGTACGGTGAGTGTCGAAGGCTATGATGGCCATGCATGCAAAGGAAACCAGGAAAAGGTAGTGGATCACTGCCGCGACTGCAGTACAAAAGGTTGGTTTATCCGTGTCCCCTGAGCCGAACAGCCACATGAACTGAGCAAGGGCAAGAGCCAAGCAGAAACTCATGAGATTTTTCCCCGGCAAAGGCCTTCGCAGTTCAACAAAAATAAAGTGTATCACTAAAGTGAGGATGAGGGCAAGAAATGACACTGAAAAGCCAACGAAGGTAACATACCGCAGAAAACGGGATTCTGTCTTGGCCGTGATGTTAGGTCCTATAACCTGGATGGAGGAGTTGGAGTAATTTACTTTGTAGTTTGTGTAGTTAGGGCAAATCAAGGCTTTTTCTCCGTTCAAATCGTATTCTCCAAGCGGGTAAACTCTTCCAGTGGTGTTGTGTAGTAAGGTTTTGTTGGCCAAAATGGTGTACTCATGAGGGTTTATTTGTTGTAGTACAAATGGACATTGAATGGTAAAATTTGATTTGCACACCAAAAGAGTACTGTATTTGTTTCCTTGGTAATCGAAAAAAAAGTGGTATACAGACCGGTTTTGCACAGTCTTGTTTTGAAAAGCCTCACCGTTCTGTAATAGCTTAATCTCTCCTGGAGAAAATTCCACTGTTTCTACGCAGGCTAGTTGTCTTTCAGTGACGCGAATGACCTCCCATGTTTTTTCATTAATGTTGATCTCAAAGGATTTGTTGAATTTGAGGAAAATAGACACATTGAGGTTGTCTTTGTAAGGCATATTTGTCTGGTCATTTATCCTGAAAGGAGTCCCAGCGTACAAACTGAAACTGACTGCTGTGGAATTATCTTCGGAAGATATTACTATTTCTTCGATTTTTGAAGGATGTAGCGCAAACATTTTGGAAAGAGCGATACTAAATTGGTGCGTTGTCACAGGTTTCATTCGACCATCCAAAGGACGCATCCAGAATTTCAGGCGATACTTGTTTGCTTTTAAAGAACTTAAAACGTTGCCTGGCACGCAGGCTTTCAGATGATGGTCGTAAACCTTGTTTGTCGGACAGGTTAGGGGGAATTTCGTGACCTTCGTTTTCTTTTGGTTACTTGTTGGCGTTTTGAATTGCATGACTATTTCAAATGATTTAAAGTTGTCAAATTGAGATCTGAAAAACGGATCGCATCTTGCGTTTTTCATTGATAATCCATTGCAAAGCACACAGTGATAGTTCTTGTAAGGCTTATCATCCCAAGGTAAAAAGATAATTCCACTTGTACCCTTTAAACAACCATCTTTGTGTTCAGTTTGGTTCTCTATGGAACATGAAGATACCATGGGTATGCAAGTTCGAATTTTAAGATGTTCTGTTGGTAAAACGACTCTTGTTGGACAGTGTTTAAGTATGTACTCCAATGTGTGAGTGCTGTTGAAGCCTTGGGGTGGATTTATTTTGCATCGAAATTTTAGCTCCCAAAAAACAGGTAATATAGTCGTCACGTTATTGCAAATACCACAATAGATATTTCTATAATGGAGTCCTTGTGTAAGATTGAATGCCACTGGAATGCCTTCTAAGATGTTCGCCGAGGAAAATTTGCAATCCATGGCATTTGTTCCTGCCAAACATTTCGAACGCACTTCTTCGTCTTTCCAATTCGCTGCACAATTTGATATCATGAAAACACTTGCAGCCCCTTCTTTCAAAGTTGATGTCTTGATGCAGGTGTAATTTTCATTTTTTATTTCTTGAGGTACTGGACTTAATGGCTGACAATAACGTGTGTAATCAGCACAGCAGTCATGATACTTGAGGCAAGCTTGATCGCAATGGCAGTGGACTTGAAATCTTTCTAGACTGTCCCACTGTGTTCGTTTCTCGCATTTATCTCGGCAAGAGAAAAGCTGAGCATCCGGTCCCTCACATCCTGGAACAAGATCTGGGTTTGGAGAAGTTAAAACGTTAGGCGTTGCCGTTTGATGCCATGATGCCGTTGACGTGGCTGTGGAGCCGTGCACACGAGGCTGGAGATGGAACAGATGTAACGAAAGGAATAGGACAGAAGCTGTGAAATAAATGCGAACTGTTCTCATATTTTTGTACTTATATGCCACAACAGCATGGACTCAACTGTCAGTTCAATGCAAGATTGTTTTAGTTAATCTCCTTTGTGCCTACGTCAGTTATATACCCTTTGCAGTTACCCACTAGTCAAACCGTTTCTTGGATAAGGGCGCACCGCATATGTGCTTTTCGAACTGAATTGGTGATATCAGACTTTTACGACCGGAAAGTGATTTCTTCGCATAGAGTCTGTTAACTAATCAACGATGTTGATCGGAAGAACTGTAGCGTGGGTTGAGATGTCTGAAAAAGAGAGAAGTAGGAAGACATATCAGTTTCATGAAGCCATTTATACATAACTAAAGGCGGTGCATGAACAAACAAAACCTTTATATATACCTTCTCTCGATATCATAGCTGGCTGTTTGTTCACAAACTAACCTCTCTGTTCAGCTTTCTCATTTATTTTATTTAATCTTCTGAAGTAATCAGCGGTTTTGAACGCGGTGATACATTAAAGGAACACGAATGCTTTCTATATATAACCTGACACTCATTGCTTCTCAGATCTCCAGTTCGTTAATTCCTTTTTTTACACGGGTAAATTCTTGCAATGGGAATGCTAAGAGATGGCGTAAGATAAAAGATTAACGTTTATTTAGGCCGTTAAGAGTCACTTTATTATTCATGTGATACACTGAATTGTACGGTGTAAAGTTAGCAAACTTCGGGTCTGTCTGTCTGAATGAAAATAACACTCCAAGAAATTTAAAAATTTAAAAATTTAGTCACAAGCACCAACGGGAACAGTGATAAAGTTTGACGTCCCACTAATCAACGTTAGCAGTTGACTTAAAAACAACATGACCTGCCGGAGAACTGAAGCTCTTGTTTTTTCTTTTTCCCCAGGAATAATCTTGGCTGCATTTAATATTTCGAGGAGTTGAGTAAAAGTGAAATACTTTAAATTTTAAACAATCCAAGCATTAATAGTGATGGGCGCTAAGTGCCGCATTCGACCTAAAAGAGGGACCCTCAGACATTTTGTGATCTGTTCTTTAGCCTAGTTTTATTAGTTTACTTCTTTTTTTCTAGGTTCTCTGCTGCCTGTTTATTAGTGAACGAGAAACGGAACGCCTTTTTTATCAGACAAGATTTCTTTGTATCGTAGAGAGGTCCAGTTTGAGACAAGTGAAGCCCAATTTCGACCACACCTGCATTTTTGTGTGAGTATAAATGTTCATTCAGCTTAACGCACACTAAATATTTTGATAAAAAGTTCTAGTGGGGTTTATGTACTGCTCAAAAAACACAATAATATGCCTAATTGTTGTTATCATGTTCCTGTTAGGAAGTTGATTTAATTCATAAATTTGCTTCTGCTTGTTTTTTAGCCAGTAAAACATCTGGGGAAAAAAGCGCTCTCAAAAAAATTTCATATCCATTTTAAGTTCTATTTTCATTCAAATGTTTGGTCGCTGCGTAAGGTTAAATGCATGCTCTACCAAAATAATTATCCAAAAAAAAAGCATTACGGTATGAACGCTGTGGAAAAGGAACTTGTACAAAACAGCCAGGGATGCCATGAAAGAGTGGTAGCCTTCTTATTATCATAGTGAACGAAATTTATTTCATTCGTGAACAAAGCTTTTGAACGAAAGACTTTTGCCAAGCTTTTCTGATTTTCTCGATGCGTTATCATTCAAGAACGACAACCCACAACTGAACCCAACCAAACTTGTCATGAGAATAAAAAAAATTAAAAATAAAATGATGCCAAGCAGCATGACTATAATAACTGTGACACAGGAATTATCAGAAGCAAGAGGCTGTCGAAAGTGCTCATCTACGAAGACGAAATTCAAAAACACCATTTTGCCGGCGAGCATTACATGTGTTTTCATTGTCACATACATTACACATACAATACAATAGAAACTTGAAAGCGAAGACACTAAAAACACTGCCCTTCACTTAAAAAACCCAAGGGTCACTTATGACGGCTGACTACCTTTAAAAAATGGTGGCTGGAAGTCCAATCCAGAGTTCTCAGTTCGTCCTCTTGTTACTGAAGTTGACAGGAAAAAATAATCAGAAATCCATAAAACCTGAAGATGAAAAATATTTTAGAAATACCATACTTTTCATGACAACCTTAAACTGAATTAAAGGCTCGCCTATATATAGTTAAATAGGAACGGCGAATAATTGCGTTTGTCAGCTATTAAACCCACAGTGGCAATTGTTGATTCAATTTCGTTATTAAGTGATGGCAGAGTCTAATGTATTTAAGGTTAAAATGGAGAAGAATGATCAATTATTTAACAATTATACGACGAGTGCGCGTTGGATATAAGATGGTAGATCAGCCAACGAGGCGCGTACCGCCGAGTTGGCCATAATCATCTCATATCCAACAAGCGCGAGTGGAATAATTGTTCTATTAAAAAGGCCCCCAAAATATCGAGAATTCGTCCCGACTTTATATGTAAAAACAAACGATTTTCAGCTTGAGCATGGTATAATGGCTCATATACCATGATTGCTAAGCCAATCAGAACCCTAGAATTGCATTATCCAATGATTCAGTTTTTAATAGTTTCAGTTAGTAGTTGCTCGTGTACGGTAAAATCGATTTAGGTTTGACGGTTCACAAAAGCGCCCATGGAATACTCAATTAAGTTAGAGCCAGAATTATGATCGCAAGTGAAAATGGGTTAATAGAAAAAAAACTAACTAACTAACAAACAAAAATAAAACAAATCATAAAACGTTGGAATTTTAAGGCTCGCCGATGTACAGTAAAAGAGGATTTTACGACACACTATTGTGTATCTCAACTCTAATAAAGCCACAATGGCGATGATAGTATCTGTTATTATTCTCTCCTAGTGATGGTAGCGACTAAATGGTTTAAATAGAGACGAATGACGAATTATAGTTAGTAGCTGCCAAGTTTATAATTATTGAAAGTCACCTGTTCTTGAGCTATCAAGTTATGGCTGCAGGACACGAAAAATTGCCCTCGGAATAGAGAGGAAGTCTTTACGTCACGTTGCCATGGTAGCAAAATTTCTGCATCCCGCAACAAACCGTGCTCCTGCAAATATCACAGAAAAAAAAGGAAGAAAGAATTGACATATATGACTAACCTGTGCATGATTGGACTCGGGAACAAAACACTAGCCCATACTTTTCTTCTATCGTTCGTCAGTTTAAATGACTGTCTCTGTCAAATGATTGAGGTCCATAAATATTGCTGCCATGGTAACCTGACGTCACACTTTTCTTCTCTACATTCGATATATTCGTAAGAGCCAGTATAACGATCGCAAGTGACGTTGATAAAAAGGTTTCAAAGGAAAAACAAAACAAACACGAAACAAAACCAAATAAAAGTTATTTAGTTAAAAGCATGCCATATATAGGCAAAGACGAAATGCGCCCAATTGTGTAAGTCCACTATTAAACCCACAATTCTAGTATCTATTTTGTTAATAATTGATGGCAGCGACTAATGTACAATGCATTTATATTAAAGTTGAAGAGAAACGACGTTCAACTGTGTACGTCAACCAAAATAATGGCAATCAGTAAAGTATTTATTTTGTTGATACGTGATGGTAGCGACTAATGATTAATGCCTTTTTGGTCTAAACGGAGACTGATGATCAATTACACCCACAAGTTAGTAGTTGGTAAGTTTATGATTATTGTTCGTGATTATTATTATGCCATATATAGGCAAAGAGGAAAGGCGCCCAATTGTGTAAGTACACTATTGAACCCACAATTCTAATATAAATTTTGTTAATAACTGAAGACAGCGACTAATTAATGTACAATTCAGTTATATTAAAGTTGCAGAGGAACGACGCACAACTGTGTACGTCAACCAAATAATGGCAATCAGTATAGTATTTATTTTGTTGATACGTGATGGTAGCGACTAATGATTAAGTTGCTGCTTATATGTCTTTTCAGTAAATCATCCACACTTTTGATTTTAATTACTTTGCCCAGACCGAAAATTCATTGCGTCCTGAGTAGGCTTAGCTTACAACTTCCTTTTGACAATTGACAAGTAGGGTTAGCAAAGAATTCCGATCCCATTAACGCGAGATATTCAATGTGAAAGGTTTATTTAGGGTGTGTTAGTCATCTCTAAAGTAGATGTATCCTTATTAAAATACATCAATGTTGTATTTTATAGAAAAATACTTTAAGTTATATTTCCTACGCTAGAACGTGTGCACCCAAGTTACGAAAAACACTAAGAAAACAAACGCCTTTTAGAAATGGCCAAACCATATGGAAACATATTTCCAATTTAATCTAACGCAGTAGCCAACGAAAACCGGGAAAGGGGTACATGTACAATCAAAAAATATAGAAAGTTGAATACCTTCTTTCACAAACTACTCTAACACTAAATGCAGGTTTAAATACCGAAATACACAACATATTGTGTACCAAAATAAGAAAGGTTTCTCCAAAATTCTGAATAAGCACAAACGTGAATTAACGACGAAAGCTATGACGACTACTAGCCCGACGTAGAAGCATAAATAGGCCAAAACTATCCCACGAGGACTCGGGTATCTCTAAGCTGGCTGTCGGATTATAATTTCTAAACATTTTTTTTTCTCATGAAGGGTGCAAAGGAAATCATTCTTAAAGCTTGCCATTCGGGCAAGCTGAAGCTAGCATTTACTAGCCCAGACGGCTGTCAGATTATAATTTCTAAACATTTTTTTTTCTCATGCAGGGTGCAAAGAAAATCATTCTTAAAGCTTGCCATTCGGGCAAGCTGAAGCTAGCATTTACTAGCCCAGACGGCATTTTAACTAGCCCCAAAAACTTTTTGACAAGCATAATTGATTTCACAGTTCTTCTGTTATAGGAATTCCTCAAAAAACATCACTTGCCCGTCGGGCAAGTTAAAAACAGAATTCACTAGCCCGATAGCAAAATCTACTAGCCCCGGGCTATCGGACACTACTTTCTTTGCACGCTGTCTCATGTCTCTTAACGGTCAGCAACATTTTTTGGAGGAGAGGACGTTTTTTGATATCCGAGGTAATTCCAGCACAAATAGACGTAGTAATGCGAGCTCTTTAACTAGGGGTATTTTAAATGGGGGATTCATTCTCTGAGCTTTATCCTCTCTTGTATCTTCTCATATCCAACAAGACCAGGTGGAATAATTGTTTTCTCAAAAACGCCTGCAAAATATCGTGAATTATTCCCGTCTTTTTTTATCAAAACAATCAACCGATTTTCAGGTTGTTTTTAGTTTTGAGCAGACGCGTACAGTTACCATATCTGGAGAGCATGGTATAATGGCTCATATACCATGATGGCTAAGCCAATCAGAGCTCTAGAATTTCATTATGCAATGATTCAGTTTTTAATAATATACAATACATTTATATTTACAGTTGAAGAGGAACGACGCACAGCTGTGTACGTCAAACACAATATCTATCTATTTTGTTGATGCGTGATAAGAAGCGTCTTATTTTTTCTCATATAATTGGCCCTAATGGCAATTATGGTCAATTATAGTGACCGTTTTGTTAATAAGTGATGTTAGCGGCTAATGATAATGCCTTTTTGGTCTAAACGGAGACGGATGATCAATTACGCCCTTATAGTAAGTAGTGGCTAAGTTTGTGATTATTGAAAGTCACCTGTTCTTGGACAATCAATTTATGGTTTGCAGTTCACCATAAGTGCCCACGACGGTTAAGTTAGAGCCAGTAGGGACCTTTAGCATCAGGTTTTTCGTGGGAAACGGCAAACCGCAAACCGCAAAATGTCACGTGACTACGGCCTTGCGGTCACGTTTGCAGTTTGCAGTTCACGTTTGAACCGCAGGAAGGGCTTCCAGCGGTAAGTGATTTACGGCAAGGTTTTTTGCCACCAAAAATTGTACAGCCTCGCGTTTAAAGGTATGAACTAGCTCTTTGTATCCGTTTGCGATGTGTTTGTTGGATTTTCGATCTCGAATCAATGAATTATTGCTGAGTTTTAGGCGATTAAAGTGATGCACTTCGACTTGATGAAAACAACATGGCGGCCCTAAACAATGAACGCGTAGTTCAAATCAGTTTTATATTCCTTTCTGCCGTACTAACAAAGGAAAGTATTCTGTTCCAATCCAGAGTTAATTTTGTTTTTCTATCTTGTTTCTGAATTCATAACTTAACTCAGTCTCTGTTTGGTTCCTATTTTTAACGTATCACTCCGCGAATATCATTTTAGTGATTTTGCTTATCTCTTTTAGACTGGGGAGCCCAGGCTTCATTAAGCCTTCTGGTTTCTTCTGGGCTCCCTTGCAACCTTACAATTTCAATATGTATTCTTGTATTGTATTGTATTTTGGCTAAATAAAAATGAACTGAACTGAACGCCTTGAAAGTTTGAAATCTCGGCAACGCGAAACTGCAAACGCGTAACTGCGGTTTGCGGTCTGCGGTTTGCGGTTTACCTGATGCTAAAGGTCTCTAGTATTAAGATCGAAACTACAGTTATTAAAAGGAGTTCAAAGAAAAACCAAAACAAGCTTAAGACGCTGTCCCATGGGAAGAATTTTCCTCAGATAAGGACTAAGAAAGAGTAGATCGTACCAAGCGCTGTTGACTGAATCCAAAAAGAAAAGCGGCTGTAAACACTCGTTTTTTAGATATACTGAAATGTGCTTCCTTATAAAGAAAGACCCCAAATAGGCATTTTTAGAAAAAAATAGAAAAAAAGGTACATTTTCCCAGCTCTCAGAGTGGAGACTTTAACTGGCACAAAAGCAACAATAAATATAAGGCGGCTCCAAAAGGAGAAGAAATTGGTCAGAAAACGACTATTGCTTATATGTCTTTTATTAAATCATCCACACTTTTGATTTAAATGACTTTGCCAAAAACGAAAATTGACCGTGTTATGAGTAGGCTTACAACTCCAATTTGCCCATTTGCGGATAATTGAAAAGTGAGGTTAGCAAAGAATATATTCCGACCCCATTAACACGAGATGTTCAATGTGAAAGGTTTAATACTTAGGATATATCAGTCGTCTCTAAAGCAGATGTATCCTAATTAAAATACATAAATGTTGTATTTATAGCAAAATGCTGTTATATTTCTTACTCTAGGCAGAACGTATGCCACACAAGATACGAAAAAAACACTAAGTAAAACACCTTTGAGAAGTGGCTAAACCATTTAGAAACATATTCCCAAAATAATGCAGTAGCCAACGAAAACCGGGAAAGGAGTGCAAGCTCTTACATAAACGACCCTAAAAGAGATTATTTCAAAAGGATGCAGTTCTAACTACCGAAATGCACAACATGTATAACGAAAAAAGGAATGTTTCTCCAAAAATCTGAATAAGCACAAACATGAATTAACAAGAAAAAAGGCGACTGCTAGCCCGACGTAGAAGCATAAATCGGCCAAAACTATCCAACGAGGACTTGGGCACCTCTAGGCTGGCTGTCAGACTATAATTTCTAAATGATTTGTTCCCATGTCTCTCAACGGTCCGCAACATTTTTTGGAGTAGAGCACGTGCACCTTCTTTGATATCCAAGGTAATTCGGATCAATTTAGGTTTCTGGGAAACTGCCAACCTACCCCTCCCCTAAGCCGTCATTTTGCCCAAAGTGAGAAGTAAGTGCTAATGTTAGCTTAGCGGAGGGGTAGGTGGGCAAACATGTTCAGTATTACCAAGAAAGGGCAAACATGTAATACTGAAGTGCAAAATCTTATTTATAATTACTGGAAAAGGATCGGAAATACATAAAACCTAGTCGAGCTCAATCATTCATGCTCAATCACTTGTATTCTG
>OZ037994.1:34274039-34276539 GCA_964035705.1 Porites rus
TGCGTTAGAGTATTGAAAACTGCAAATTTCATTAAGAATTTATCGCTCAATTTGCATTTTGGGATGGCTGCATGTTGTTTATGTTAAATTAACAAGCTTTATTTGCACAGATTTCTAATTGTAACATTTCAGTATTTTGTAGTTTTTGACGTATACATTTGCTTTACATGGTGCTATTTATTTAATCTACAGCAGGTACCAAAACTCCCTACCTAAGCCTAAGACGCAAGACTTTCAATTGCTGTTTTTAGGTCTCCCTTTATAAATAGGAACAACTCTCTTTCAAACCCTATAACGAAATAAGCTGACTAAAACCCGTCAAAGAGACCCTCATAGGTAACTTTCGGGAATAGCATAGTCTTAAGCGATTTATTTTGCACAGAGGCAGGGATGCTTATAATGTCTGTATTGCCCGTAGTTGTACGCTGCTGCGATGCGTATTTGCGCTTTGTTGAGTAGAGACCAATTCCAATGCTTTAGCTTCTGGTGTCTGTATTAACCGTAGTTCCTGTGGAGTAGGGGCAGCTTCTCTGGATCTTGAAAACGAACCTCTTATCAGCTTTAGCACTCTGGTCTTGCAAACAAAGGCCACGAATATGAATAGCCCTTGTGTAGTTGTGAGAACTACGAAAGGATATATCAGCGCTTTGTGTATGAGCTCGGCGCCGAAGCTGAAAAACCAGGTAAAGCCCATGAGTGTGACCAGGCACAGGTATATTTTAAGGCCGGCCTTTTGATCTTGAAGGGCAGATTTGACTCGTGTTGTTTGCTTTCTGGCACTGTTGATGGCCCATATGGTATGGAAAAACGCTCCAATGTTGTACAGAAGAACAGAGGCAATGGGAACAGCAAAAACAATGATCTTGCCATTGCTACTGACGAGCCAGCAAGCGTCTTCATTGCGATATCCGATAAACACCACTTGGAAATGATCAAGAAGAACGCATCCACCTACAAACAACATAGGTAAGCCCCAGGAAAGGCACGTGTACTTCAAAAAAAGAATATTCTTGTTCTGACCACCGATTGAGATCCCTGGAGCTCTAGAAATCTGACTGGAGAATGTACGTCGAGTGTCGAAGGCTATGATGGCCATGCATGCAAATGATACCAGGAAAAGATAATGGATGACGGCCGCCATTGCGGTACAAAAGGTTGGTTTATCGGTATCTCTGGTGCCTAACATCCACGTGAACTGAGCAAGGGTAAGGGCCAAGCACAAACTCATGAGATTTTTTCCTGGCAAAGGCCTTCGCATTTCAGCGAAAATGGAGTGGATCACTAAAGTTAGGACCAGTGCAAAAACGGACACTGAAAAGCCAACGACGGTTAAGTACCACAGAAAACGGGATTCTGTCTTGGCAGTTATGTTAGGTTCTATAACCTGGGTGGAAGTGTTGGTGTAATTCACTTGGTAATTAGTGTAGTTAGTGCAAATCATAACTTTTTCTCCATTCACATCGTACTCTCCCGTAGAGTTTATGTTAGGTTCTATAACCTGGATGGAAGTGTTGGTGTAATTCACTTGGTAATTAGTGTAGTTAGTGCAAATCATAACTCTTTCTCCATTCACATCATACTCTCCCGTAGAGTAAACTCTTCCAGTAATGATGTGTAGTAAGGTTTTGTTGGCAAATATGGTGTACTCATTACTGCGTAACGGCAATAGCAGAAATGAACATTGAACCGTAAACTTTGATTTGCACACGAAGAGACTTTTATTGTTGCTACCGTCGTTAACAACAAAAAAGCGGTTTGAAGGTAAAGTTTGCCCTGTTTTGTTTATTTTAGCATGACCTGTTGGTAAAAGTTTAAACTCTCCAGGAAAATATTCCACTGATTCCACGCAGGCTAGTTGTCTTTCAGTAACGCGAATGACCTGCCATGTTTTGTTATTAATGCTGATCTCAAAGGATTCGTTGAAATTGAACAAAACAGACACATCCATGTTTTCTTTGTAAGGCATATGTGTCAAATTATTTATTCTGGAAGAAGCCCCTGCGTACAAATTGAAAGCTACCGCTTTGGAATTATCTTCAGAGGCAAATATAATTTCGTCGATTTGTGATGGATCTAGTGCAAACGTTTTGCAGAAAGCGATACTAAATTGGTCAGGTGTAACAGGTCTCATTTGACCATCCAAAGGATGCATCCAAAACTTCACGCGATACTTGTCGCGAATTGCGTGTAAAGGATTAGGAACGTAACCAAACCTGCAGGTTTCCAGATGTGGGTCGTAAACCCTGTCTTGTGGACAGGTCAAGGTGACTTTCGTACGCTTAATTTTCTGTTGGTTAGTGATCAAAGGTTCAAATTGCATGACTATCTCGAATGATTTGGGTTCAAAGACAGTGTCTGGTTCTCGAGGGCCGCAGCTTGCCTTGGTCATTGATAATCCATTGCAAAGCACACAATGATAGTTCTTGTAATTCTTCAGGGTCTCACCTTCAAAGACAACTCCACTTTTACCCTTCAAACAACCATCTTTGTGCTGAGTTTG
>OZ037994.1:34281539-34291539 GCA_964035705.1 Porites rus
TGGGATAATTTGGCCACTCAAGTGGCGTTTATTACAAACCAATTACAAGTGCTTAAGTGTCACGTTAACCGAGAATCATCGCTTAGTGTAACATGACAGTTATTTGATGCAGTGAATTAAGTTGGGGCGAAAATTAGCCACAAGCCACATTCTGTGGCGAGCCCCAACCAAAGCCGCGGGCACGCACGCAAGACAAGATCCCAACACGAAAAGGCAAAAAAGAGGAACACCAGGCCGATTTCTGACATGTTCCTGGAGACCTTACGAGTTAAAATAAGAGGTACCTAAACAACTGCTCTGTTTGAAATGGGAGAATTGCCGCCCCAGCCCAAGTCTAACAGGCGAGCTTCGAAGCCCCCAAGCTAGTTATAATAATATGTCAAAGTTGGAATGTAACAGAAAAAACCGGAAATAAACATGATTAATCTATAATTCATTGCTGCCCCAGCCCCTGACTGTAAGGCAAGCTTACGTGCAGTAAGACACAACCAGCCCATGTCTGAGTTGTGTCAGAGTCACTAAGACAAACTAAAAATTAAAATAGAATAAAAAATAAATAAATAAAAAATAAAAAATAGGCAAAATCTAGAAATATGCGTTGCCCCAGCCCATGACTGAAAGGCGAGCTTAATCCTTAGATACTCCTGTAGGTTGACGAATGTATAGTTTAAATGCGTCGGATTTCCAACGGCCAAGGTGACGAATTTGAGCATCTGATATAAAGCCTTTTTCATCTGCTAGAGAGGCGGCGCCGATCCGGAAAGAGTGAGATTTGTATTTAGTTGAATCAAGGCCACAAAAATTCAAGGCTTGTTGCAGCTGCTGCGTAAACTGGCTAGTTTTAACTGGAGATCCGTCAGGAAAGCAAAACAAGGGACCCGGGGTTGCACCCCTTGTAGAGAAATAGCGTTGTAAATAAGCCACTGGGCAAAGCGTAGATCCCTCAGCGCGTTCCAAAAACACTGAAAAGGGGCGCCTGGTGTTGTTGTGTTTAAAGTCTTTTATGACAATGGTCGCCGACGTCACGACATTGTTCGAAAATTGAAAATGGAGGTCTTGCACGTGTACTAGGGATTTCAAATTCGCGCCCTTGACCGTGAGTTCACCCACACGAAAAAACGGTCAGTATAAAACACGGACTGCGGACTGCGGACTACGGACTGCGGACTGGGTATAAAATACGGACTAGGTATAAAACGCGGACTAGAAAATACGGACTGGGTATAAAACACGGACAAGGTATAAAACGCTGACTGCGGACTGCGGACTGGGTATAAAATACGGACTACGGACTACTTTGGTAAAAACCGTGCAAATTGGTTCTAGGTAAGGGGAAATAAGATCAAAAGATTGCTAAATAGCAAGACACGTGAGTTAAAGTTGTAAATACTCCTATAAATTCTTGGTGGAGGTGTCCCGCCCGGTTCTCTGAATCATGAGCCGGATCAAAATGCTATTTTCTTCACCCATTTTTAGACCTTGTCTTGGTCTCTAACAATCATGAAAGGGGTCAGGATCAGGGGTGGTACTCCCTTGTATAATGGAAGGGTAGGGGGTTTGGGCCTTTTTGGTCTGAAAACACTTTGCCCATTTTGGTGTGGAATCGGGTATGATTTTCGAGGAACTACGGGAGCGTACATGAATGGACATATTTATCGTTTCAATTCCAAATGAATAAGAACGTAATAGAAATGTGCGAATTCGAAATACATTTGGAGAATTTTTTTGCTTCCGCTCTAATTTGGTAATGATGACAAAATTTCTGCCTAATTAGACCTAACCTGTTCAACGCTCTGAGATAGTTGGGTCCGCTGAATTGCGAAAGCGAAAACACGAAAATAAAACGGGAGAAATTAAAAACTGGGGAGTCTCCTCAACTATCTGAGAACCTGGAACAGGCTAAATTAGGCCAGGTCCGAAAATAGGTATGGATTTTAGAGATCTTGACTGAAAACGGGTGTGGAAAATGACAATTTTTTGGTCTGCAATAAGGTCAGGATTCGGAGAACCGGGCACTACACCCCCACCAACAATTCCCAAAGATACCCCCTTCCGGGGATCAGGAGCAGGGTAGTCATCGCTTAGAATATAACGTTGGACGACTCATTTCGGTTATAATTCACGTATGTGAGTAATCTCCCGCACCTATAAAATACTGCTTTTGTGCATCTCATTGACCTTCTCGTCTGAGTTCTTCATTCAGTCCTCACATTCCCAAGGCTTTATTTGAAACGGAATTGTGGCATCCGATAAGAATTTTACTGATCTGACTAACACCAATACTATTTTTTTTAATTCTGTGCTTCTTATTGGTGTAAAACTGCAAATTGAAATCTCTTCAAACTCCTTCTTTTTATAAAATGCAGAGTTTAATTTCAGTTGCCTTGAGTACCGGCATAACCTTCCTTCTCCGTGGGAACAGAATAGACTACGTGAAAAGCGTTAAAGCTGTGACTACTGTTTTTGCTAGTCCGCTTTCTATTTCTCTCAG
This sequence comes from Porites rus, assembly GCA_964035705.1. NCBI lineage: Eukaryota > Metazoa > Cnidaria > Anthozoa > Scleractinia > Poritidae > Porites > Porites rus. The sequence continues at coordinate 34,284,031 of OZ037994.1, forward strand.
TTTTACCTTCTAAGGCTGTTTTTATATACATAGTCCGTAGTCCGCGTTTTATACCTAGTCCGTGTTTTATACTCAGTCCGGAGTCCGCATTTTATACCTAGTCCGTATTTTATACCCAGTCCGCAGTCCGTGGTCCGCAGTCCGCAGTCCGTGTTTTATACTGACCGCACGAAAAAAGCCGTAGAAGGCTACTAAAAACATGGTTTGATATAACAATCTTTGAAATGCCGATGAATTGGTGTGATTTAAGGCGAGCACTAAGTGCTGCAACACGCTGCGTGTGATGGGAAGCCGAACATCCGGTGAGGAGTGAAGCTTACTGTGAGCCGTTAAAAGCTTCTGCACTAAATAATTTTTGGTGGGATCCGGGAAATTACCAAGTTTGTGGACGTAACTTAACGCGGAGACGTATGTCGAGATTGTGGAGGATGCAAACTTCTTCGCTGAAAGATAAGATATAAACAACACTAAATTGTTGACGGAGACTGGAAGCAATGTGCGGCGAGAATCGCAAAATTCAGAGGAAAACTCGACATATGTCTTCCACGCTCGTTCGTAAGCCCTACGTGATCCCTTCGTAATGGCTGAGTGCAGAAGCTCGGTCAAGTGATGTGCCAGTTGTTGGGTAGTAGGCCCCCCGGAACCGGCGACGGTTGTGGGTCTGCGGAAGGTGCTAGTAATCTGAATTTCTCTACCTGTAGGCGAGATAAAGCATCGCTTTCGCGGTTAATGTAACCAGCGATATGCTTAGCATGAAACAAAATATTGTATTTGAGTGTGGAAAGAACAAAGTGCCTGAGTAGAACCATGATTGAACGGTCCTTAGAAGTTTGCTTGATTATTTCAACCACTGCTTGGTTATCCGAAAAGAAAACAATACATTTGTTGCGCATAAGCGGTCCCCAAATTTCGATTGCCAGGACAATAGGAAAGAACTCTAAGATAGTGATGTTAAATGTTTTCCAAACGGCAGGCCATTCCCCGAAAAACCAGTGCTTTCCAAATATCGCGGCATAACCAAGAGAACCCACCGCGTCCGTAAATAATTTGAGGGTTTTGGAAGTGTATCAGCGTGAGCCGAGGAAAAAGGATTTGCCGTTATACGATCGCAAAAAATTGAGCCAAACTTGTATAGCCTGCGTGGCAGGCCCCCAACCCCTTTCGACGCCTGTTACGCAGGCTAAACTTGTAGATCATATTTACTTTCCTTTGTTAATCTAACGTAATGGGTAGGTTTCCGGACGCCTCTTGTCAAGTCAATTAAACGGCGGAGAAAAGCGCGTCCGGGCACCACAACACAGCAGGCAAAATTGAGAAGCCCTATTAATGACTGCAGCTCTTTTAAAGTAACGCTTTTACGCGAACAAAAGTAGCTCAACTGGGATAGGCATTTGTCAAGTTTTTCTTCAGGAAGGCGAGCCTCCATCAATTCGGTATCTAACGTGATGCCTGCAAATTGTAAAGCTCTGTCAGACCCCATGGTCTTTTCGTTGGCGATCGGAATGCCTATACGTTGGCAAACAGTAAGAAAATTATTGAGGTCTCCTTGACATTTTTCGTTAGAGGGCGCAATAAATAAAAAGTCGTCTAAAATGTGTATGACCGCCGACGCGTTTAGTTTGTTCATAGCGATCCATTCTAACGCAGTGCTGAAGGTTTCAAATATATTACACGACGAGGAGCACCCCATGGGAAGGCATTTGTCAAAATAGAACTTTCCCTGCCATTCCATGCCGAGCAACGGAAAATCGTGGGGGGATACGGGAATAATTCGGAAAGCTGATTTAATGTCTGTTTTCGCCAGAAAACAGCCCTTCCCTAACGATTTAATAAGACGAATGGCATCATCAATGGTTGCATATTTCACGGTGGCTAGCTCTTTAGGGATACCATCATTAACCGATGACCCCGCCGGGTAGGAGAGATGGTGAATTAACCTGAATTCGCCCGGAGACTTTTTGGGAATAATGCCCAGGGGGGGATACCCTAAAGGGGTCGAAAGGTGCTGTGAGCTCCTTAGACAACTTCTCAGTCACGCTAGTCGGATTGTCCTTGGCACTTTTAAGATTTTGGGATCGCATCGCAATTAAAGAACCTAAATATCGTATGGAAAACCGTGAACAAAGCCTTGTATAAGATAGTCGGAAATGGAGTTATTATAACCCCTAAGGTAAAACGCGAGTTGGACGGGCTTTACCGGGGTTGGCCCGCGGCTCAACAGAAGCTCGTCCCTGACTGTCACTCGCGGAGGGCAGGTTTGGTGCTGGACGGTTGTTTGTGTTAGATCTGGCAGCGGTACATTGGGACGCTGGGTGGACAGATCCGCATTTGAAGCAGGAGTGTTTGAAATTGCATCCCCTGCAGAATTGTCCGGCATGAAACCGCCAACACACTCCCTTGGGAAAAGACTGAAAGGGACGCTGGTTGGGCCGACGGGTTCGAAAATCATTGTTAGAGTTTGGCCGAGAGGTGGTAAGGGAGCTATGTAAGGCCTGATGCCACAATTCCCAAGCTACGTTGTCCCAAGGGTATCTGTCCGGTTTTGATTGACGAAGAAATCGGAATTGTTCGTCATAATAACGCCAATTACCTTGCTTTGCTGCGATGTCCCGAACCACCTCACAATACTTCATTAGGGAGCTTATCGCACTAGGAGTCTTAATTGTATAAACAGCTACGAATACATTAAACGCGGTCAGCCATTGGTCGATAGTTAAGCTACGCCGCTTTGTTTTAACGTGCTCAAGGCAAAGACTAGGGTGATCGTGATCATCCGTGACAGATATACGATACTTTGACTCGTCCGGGGACACCGTGAGGAGTGACCCAAAATCTACATATTCGTTCGCCCAAATCTTTGCCTTGACACGATCTGAGACCCGAGATTCGAGGTCGAAAGTGACGCTCGAAAACGTTTCTTCTGGTTTCTCAGTCGGAAAAGTTAGCCTACCAGCAGCCACGGTGTTCGTCAATGCCTCGATTTCCTTTGATGTGGCGTCCTCAACCACGGTGGGCTGGGGCGTGGGCTGGGTGTTCGTTCTTGAATTCCTTTCCGCGGGAGCAAGGTTTGTTTGGACGATGCCGACTGACTGCAACGCGCCCGAGATAGCTTGTGAAATTATTGCCCCAAGCTCGGTGGGGCTTAATTGCGAGGAGGACTCCGGTGGCTGTGCTGAGCTCTCCGGCAGGGCCGTGGAATTAGGGCGACTTTCTGCCCGGCGTTGTTTTGGTGCGACTGCAGGGGCTGGTCTTTTTGCTGCCTGGCGCTTTGAGGCTCGTTTAGCAGGCATTCTTATGAAAAATGTACACTATATTACTCCAACAAAAATTATAAATATTGTGATACCGTCAAACTTAGTGGGTGTGTTCCTTGGTTTTTGGCGGGCTTTCATTGAGCCCATGGCGATTGTAAATTGAAACGGAAACGCGTCTAAGTGACGAAAAAGACATCCGAGACATTCCACAATGGCGTAGGAGAGTTGGGCTAAACACTCTCCAACGAGGCTCCAAGTAAAAAACGGAAGCGAAAGAATGTCAAGTGCAAATCAAGAGCAGGCAACATAATGACAAAAAAATAATCCGAGACATTGTAAAAAGGACATTTGTCCTATAATGGCTTTAGTGAGTTGGGCACACTAATGTAGTAAACAATAGCCACAAGGAGAGTAACACACCAAAATAGCCATAAATGTCAAGTACAAAACATACCACAAGAATGCATTTAAAATGCCTGATGACATATGATATAGCCTGCAAAGTTGTAAATGTACATGTGACACAGCATCTCATAAATGTATTATAACATCGCCATTTAAATATCGAACTGGCCACTAGAGGGCACAGCATTGACTAAACTGTGGACGCACCCACTAACTTTAAGGCCTGCAAAACCGCCCCTCGAATGCTGCGCATAAATTTATAGTTACTTAAATTGTTAAGATGGACTCCATCGGGTAAGAAGAGTTCGCTTTTGGATTTCCAGAAACCTCTATGCCGCCAGTAATAACAAAAAGGCAACGGCTCTAGGACAACCTTAAGATATTGGTGAAGCTTGCCTACCTTACAATTATACTCCACCGAGTTCGGTGTATGCCTACGGAGAACTTGCCCCACGACAACAAATTGAACAGAGTCAATCTCGTACAGTTCCCGAACTAAACTTTCCAGTTCTGAACCCACTGTCTGCGGCGAGAGCTCCACCAGATCGTTGGAGCCGAGCTCCAAAATAATCACATCTGGGACCAGTTGGCGCACCACATTAAAGTCGAATTTACGAAATTTTGCTATCGTGCGGCCGCCAACTCCATGAAAATAAATATCTGCCATACCCCTAAGGCTGCTAAAAGCCTGCATGTGCCTCTTTTTCTGCACAAACGCCTTAAGACGATGAACAAAGGAGTGCCCTATTATTAATACGCGCTGTTTAGCCATGAGGTTAAAGAAAAGTTTTGGAAAATTAGCGGGCGCTAAGGAAAAACAAACAGAGTCCTCAGCTAGGGCACCCCAACAAGAAAAAGGAAAAAAATATATATATATAAAATGAAAAGCTACCTGAATACAAAAAACAAACAGGGGTGGGGGAGAAATTGCACTTGCCTGATTGTTTGTTGGCTTGTTCCTTCGGAGAAAGAAATAAGTTCACTGTTGAAAAGCTAAACAGCTCACGATCGGCGTTGGCAGAAAAAGGGGCGAGCGATAGCGAAGCTCACGAATTTATAGCCGGCTCTGTGTGTGGTGCCTAGCCAACTATCGTTATCTTGACTATCCACCTCTACAGCTTGCACTTAAAGATAAGATAATGCCCCGCCTCATCATAAAACCCATTATCGCGCCGAGTCAATAATGGGTCATATATGACTTACCTGTGCATGATTGCACTCGGGAACAAAACAGTAGCCCATACTTCTTCTTCTATCGTTCGACAATGTAAATGGCTGTCTCTGTCAAGAAAAATGATTGAGGTCCATAAATATTGCTACTATGGTAACCTGACGTCACACTTCTGTTCTCTATATTCGATATATTCGTTAGAGCCAGTATATAGGCTTTTGTACATTATGCTTTTGCTTCCCCACTAAAATGCTCCACCTTAATGCTCCATTTTTCCCACTAAAATGCTCGGTCTCTCCAAAAAAGTCACTAAAATGCTCGGATAATGCTGATTATACAAACTGTTTTTTTAAATTAATTTCAAAGTTTACACTTCCAAAAACGTTCAAGTGTTGCCAGTAACAACGACAACGTGTACAAGTTCATAAATACAGCCAAAAAAACCCAGCTGTATTAGTTTCTTTTTGTGAATTTTGAATTTTAGTCTTCATTTTGTTTAAAAAAGCAGGAGCTCATGGGGCATGGGCTCCTGAAAAAAGTTAATTTCTATTTTATTTTCTCGGAAAAATTAATTTTCCGGGCAAAAGGCCACTAAAATGCTCGAATAATGCCCAATGCTTTTGCCTCACTAAAATGCTAGAAAAAATGCTAGCATAATGTACAAAAGCCTACCAGTATAACGATCGCAAGTGACGTTGATAAAAAGGTTTCAAAGGAAAAACAAAAAAAACACGAAACAAAACCAAATAAAAGTTATTTAGTTAAAAGCATGCCATACATAGGCAAATAAGAAAGGCACACAAGTGCGTAAGTCCACTATTAAACCCACAATTCTTTAAGTATCTATTTTGTTAATAATTGATTGCAGCGACTAATGTACAATTCAGTTATATTAAAGTTGAAGAGGAACGACGCACAACTGTGTACGTCAACCAAAATAATGGCAATCAGTGAAGTATTTATTTTGTTGATACGTGATGGTAGCGAGTTATGATTAATGCCTTTTTGGTTTAAACGGAGACTGATGATCAATTAGCTTCAATTACACCCACAAGTTAGTAGTTGCTAAGTTTATGGTTATTATTCATGACTATTATTATGCCATATATAGGCAAAGAGGAAAGGCGCCCAATTGTGTAAGTACAATATTGAACCCACAATTCTAGTATCCATTTTGTTAATAACTGAAGAATTCCGATCCCATTAACACGAGAAATTTAAATTAAAGTTAAATTCTGACACACCGTGAAAGCCAAAGGCAAAGATTATCACTCGCGAAACACGAAACGTTTCATAGGTTGCTGGCTTAAATTGTTTATGCAAATGTGTCAGATATTTTTTCTCTTTTTCCAGGAATGTTTTTCTTTCAGAAACAGTACATCTACTTTTAAGAATTATTCTTGAGAGTTTCAAACTGCATTACTTCTTCTTAACACCTAATACTTGCGATTAATATTTCTCCCTGCGAACACAAATCAGAGTCAAAGTCAGATGCTTCAAGCTGTTAGACAATCGCAAACCTGGATTCCAGATACTTTTTATGCGCGGTTTCCGGTTTCGGTCAATTCTTTATAGTAAGCGGTGTGCCCACATTTGTCTAGCGCCCTCTCAAAATTCAAATGTTTGGCGGCCAAACATTCACGTTTGAACCCACTTTGAGCCTATTTTCTCGTTACGTGTCCACGGTTGGATCTAAACGACAGTATTACAGCTCGCGGGTGTGTGCGGATGTCACGGGAAGAGACAGTTGTCGTTTATGTACAATGTTTAGCGAAGACCTCAATTAGCAATTTCCGTCGAGTCGGAACCATTTTCTCCGGCGAACTTCCTCAAGCCAGGAACGTTTTGCTCTTCGGCAGCTACTCTGGCCAGATTTTTCCATGTAGAAATCTTTTGACTCGTCGGCGAAAGTAATACCAAGTTTGCACGTCATATCTCTTGCTGTACGTGATCGGCAGTGAAATCAATTACCGGCCAAGTTTAAAATTACATGACGCCACTCAAACCGACGAATAAGGTGGCGTCCCTAAAATAACCACCCAGTATGACACAGAACCAAGAATAGATTGAAAATAATTTTCATGGAAAGAGGGTCATATATGGGGGATTCGCTCTCTTAGATCATTCTCTCTTGTTGTTTTATCAAAAACGACCACAAAATATCGAGAATTATTCTCGTCATTTTTAGAAAAACAATTAACCGATTTTCAGGTTGTTTTTAATTTTGAGCAGACGTGCACAGTTGTCATATTTGGAGAGCATGGTATAATGGCTCATATACCACGATGGCTAAGCCAATTAGAGCTCTAGCCCTAGAATTTCATTAGGCAACAAGAGAGGACAAAGGGGACAGAGAAGCCATCCTCCATACACACCCTATTCCATAGGTAATTCTTCTCGAGTTATTTTTAAGACCACAGATCCCAAGGGGGATTAGACAACAGCCAATCACATAGCGCGAATGTGTTCTGCGTGGATGACCCACGCTCAGAGGTACGCGTCCTTCACGAATTGAGGCAGAAAAAAATGGTGGAAGACGCGGAGAGCGATATTGCTATTCGTTTTGTCGACGAAAACGACTAAAGAGAGATTTCTGCTAAAGCTGTGTCAGCGAAACGGAAATTAGAAAAGAATCGCCCTTCCTCTCTTGTATAGAGCTAACAGTACAGCAGGGAAATC
>OZ037994.1:34294039-34394039 GCA_964035705.1 Porites rus
TTCAAAATATGTTATCTAGGTAGCCTCTTTTGAAATGTCACCTGCAATATGTTGGATCTACCACCACTGATTTGCAGATTCGACTTCGCGATCACAACTCTGAAGTTCATTACAAGCAAAGCGAATAGACCTCTCGCATCTTCACCCTCTTAAAAACCTGGCTGAACGAGAATATTCAAAATCAAGAGGAAAATATCCCAGGTTTTTAGGGCTTTCAACGCTATTGAATGGAAAGAATTGTTGGTGGTTTCCTTTCTACCCGATGGTTTTACATATTCAATATGTGAAGACCTAGACTGTTTGATAGTCCCCTATTTTTCCGTAAGGTCGCGTTTATTACCTCGCGTTTAGACTACTGCAATAGTCGTTTGTATGGGCTGCCTGCGTCCCATCTGAATACAATACAACGCATGATCTTAAATGCTACCGACAGCCAGGTTAGTGTGCAGAGCGCCACGCTATTTTCACGTAACGCCTTTGATGCATTAAGGTGGCTCGATACAGTTTTTCAAGGCCAATACCTCCCAAGTTTGAGCATAAACTACGTCGCCATAAACAAAGTTTTGGAAAAATTGCCACCACAGTTGTATTAGATAAAGATGAGAATTTGTTATGATCAGGGTTGCAATGACATCGGAGTTGTCATAGCAACGAAATGACGCTATTACCTATTTTACTTACAGAAGTATTTCTCGGCACTGGGAACTGTTCTTCCAAAATCATTCACGGGAGCTTTTTCCTCCAATAGCGGCCTCGATGTTCGTGAAGTTTAAGCGAAATCTGTTAGAGCGTTATCGAGATATTTTGGGATAAAGATTTTATGGTTAGAAATACGGTAAAAAATGGATAATCTTGATGTTCGGCTGTTATCTGTAGAAAATGAAGCGCTTTTTACATGCAATTTCACCTCATATCAGTTTCAATCTTTTTAAAAACGTGTGTGAAAGACCGTGGAGATATCTCCAGCCGATTGTTAGAAAGAAGGATTTGATTGGTATGTTTCGAGGCGCTTTTATTAGCGGTTTTTGAACATTTTGGTCTATTTTAACAAATTAGCAAATAATTTTTAAACCGCTCGATAGATTTTTTAAAAAAATTAATATTCTTGAGATTAACCTTCCTTTTATATGCCCCTTTAGTTTCAAGATGATTGATATATTGTAAGGCAGTAAAACAAGGGCTAAAATTCGCCAATATTTTGGCAGAAATTTTGTGTTTACAAATGTGAGCCTCTCATTATTCAGGGTATTGTCTCCAAGGTTCATATTTTCGCGCATAACAATAGCTAGCATTTTTGCATATGTCAAATGCATTGTTAGTTACTGTTGTTCACGTGAAAATGAAACTTGGAGACAATGCCTTGAATAATGAGAGGTTTTCACTTGTAATAACGAAACTTTCGATAGAAAAGTAACGAATTGTAGCCCTTATTTTACTGCCTTACAATGTATCAATAATCTTGAAACTAAAAGGTCATATAAAAGAAAGGTTAATCTCAAGAATATTAAATCTTAAAAAAAATCTATCGAGCGGTTTAAAAATTATTCGCTACTTTGTTAAAGAAGACCAAAATGTTTACAAAACCGTTAAGAAGAGCGCTTCGATACATACTAATAAAACCCTTCTATCTAGCAATCGGCTGGAGCTATCTCCGTAATCTTTCACACACGTTTTTAAAAAGATTGAAACTACTATGAGGTTAAATTGCATGTAAAAAGCGCTTCATTTTCTACAGATAACGGCCAAACAATAATATTGTCCATTTTTTACTGTGTTTCTAACCATAAAAACTTCATCCCAAAATATCTCGATAACGCTCTTACAGATTTCGCTTAAACTTCACGAACATCGAGGCCGCTATTGGAGGAAAACGCTCCCGTGAACGATTTTGGAAGAACAGTTCTCAGTGCTGAGATATACTGCTGCAAGTAAAATAGGTAATAGCGTCATTTCGTTGCTATGACAACTCCGATGCCGTTGCAACCAAGATCATAACAAATTCTCATCTTTATCTAATACAACTGTGGTGGCAATTTTTCCAAAACTTTGTTTATGGCGACGTTGTTTATGCTCAAACTTGGGAGGTATTGGCCTTGAAAAACTGTATCGAGCCACCTTAACTTCACTTGCTTCCGATAAGACAACGAGTACATTTTAAAGTTCTATTGTTTATATTCAATTTCGCGGCATCGGCTCTTGAGTACATCAGGGAGCTGGTGGGCGTGTTTATAACACGAAATGGCGAAATGGCTTTCCTAAACAGTAAAAACAAATGACTCTCTCTTTTTTTTGTCGTGTTCAGTTGTTATTTCTTTGCCTTCTATGAACCGGCAAAACTCTGTTCAGCATTGAAAACCTCACAAATCTAGCTTGTTCTGCCATCGCAGTTGTCACTTTCTGTTCGCGACTAATCGCAGTCACGTGTCTGATCTTTCTCGTTCGAAGGATCTCTCCTCTCCCCAGGGGCTTCTTGGTTTTCAAAATGGTGTGAGTTTCTGCTTCCTTCTGCTTCCTTTGGTACTCGACCAATATTTGGGTATAGGTGAGCCACTGAGGGTTTGAAACCTGACCTAGTTTACGACAAAAAATCGTTTTATTAATACATGCCCTACCTAGGACAATATCCTCAATTTTATTACAATGTTTAGGACAAGGGGCAAAATGCCCGCCGTCTTCTTTTTAAAGCCATTTATTGGCAATTGCAGTAGAGCAAATTTCACGTCATAAATATTGCTTTTGTATAGTTAGAGTGCAAACAAATTTCATTAAGCAAATCAGATCAGACAATACACTGTTTATAATTAGGATAGACTCGCAGGAAATTACGTACCATGCTTATCTGTTAACAACTTTTTTTTTTTTTAACTTTGGAATTTTTACTTCTTCATCCTCACGAACGTTGAAGTTGACGGCTGGTTCGCTTTGTAATACGCTCCGCCATCTCGATGTCTCTGCTAACACTGCAGTTGATTTCCCCACGGAAGAGCTATTTTCGACGCGTATGATGAGCCGGGGGGGAGGTACTTCCTAGTAGTAGGCTAATGGGTATGTGCCGCTGGATGGGGTTGCATTTTCGGGACTGGATTGACTATAATGGGGTTATAACAGTTACTAACTAGAACGGGGTCGCCACATTTTTAGGATTTTGGGGGTCTGAAACTTTAGGTATGTATGGCTGCAAATTGGTGTAGAGTTCGCGCTCGGGTCGAGAATGCGCGTGGAAACTCCACCGACCAAGTAGTAGGGAGGAAAACCGGTGATAGAAAAATATGTATTATTTCTAATTAATTTTAGTCTTTTCGCCATATCGCCATTTCCGCCGTCTCGTCATTTTGTGTTTTGAACACGCCCGGAGCTGGTCTCACTCAAAGCGCAAGGTGCTTACAATATTAGATCTGCTAGTGGACTACTTTTGGCCATGCCCTCCAGTAAGACTAGGGTAAATCTAGGTGACAGATCAAGGTGGAATTCGCGCAATATAAGCAATACAATATTATTATTATTTACAAATAATAAATCTCAGTCTGAGTCTGAGAGTACTGGGTCCTTTACTACAAGCGTACTAATTTTATTGCAACTAACAGTTACTCACACAATTAAACGCAATCGAAAATAGATCATTTGCTTCTAACTATTTGGCAAAATTTGAAATAATTGATTGTTTATTAATTTAAAATGATTCTTAGTTTAAAAACAAGCTAAAGCATACCTACCTCGATCGATGTTACGTAAGTTCTCGTATTCATTTCCCTGTTCCTCGGCAAATTCAAGATGTAAAGTAATGCCTGTTCTAGCGAATATTAGTCCAATTTCAGATGTCATGCGTCGAGTTAGCATTCTTGCTCTTTTTGCTGTGTTCTAGAGCGGTAGTTTGGCCACTCTTCCGTCTTCATAAAATGTGAGAAATTTCAGCCATTTTCTATAGCTCCATCAAAACAGCGTTACCTCGTCCCCAAGGGTTCTTGTTTTTGTTCCCTTTTTCTAGTTTTGAGACCCTTCTTCTCTTTCATTTTCCTGATATGGCAAACGTCTTCTGTGTTTTCAACGCTGAAGATGGCTATGAAGAATTAGCCGGGAGAAATTGAGCCAATCAGAACAGCAAAAATAATGATCTGTAATGATCCGTATTTCTAACCAAAAACAAGCTTCTGGAGAATCTTTTTATGCAAGAAAACGAGTATCGTAGCTCAAGCCTTTATTGTCAATCACGATTACGAAAAAAGTGCGGTGCTCAGGTCACATATTGGTTCTGTGTTCGAACATGTAATACTTAAGTGTAAAAATCCTATTTATAATCTACAGGAAAGGAAATACACAAAACCAAACCTTTGTATGTTCCTGTCATTACATTTATTTGATTCTCCTTTGTAACAACTAAATCATTTGTTTATGTGTTTTAATGTTTAAATATATATGATATATATTAAATTATATTCACTGGCGCGTTACTGAACACGTTGTTTACGTATTGTTGATATATTGTCCATGAAGCTATTAAAACAGAGGAGCTAATTTAATTGATGTTGCCCATCCTATCTAAGGGACCTTTTCCTTTACAATTTGCAAGTACAGCGTGTCCGTTTCTCAAGCAACGAACTCTTACAAGCATCGATATTAAGTCTAAATTCTATGATATAGTGATGGATCTTTCAGTGTTCTATCGAAAGACGTGTTTGATAAAGCTTTGAACTCTATCTTTTTAACCAGTTTCTCGTAAATTCTTAATCTGCTCTTTAAAAACGTGGGTATTTGTAATAAATGTATAATTTTACATGTTGTTATAATTTCATTATTGTCAGTGCACGAACTATTTCGATAGCTGCTTCATAAAGCCAACAAAAAAACCATTTGATATTATCTTTCTGTCCGTTGCCTAGCAAATTTTTCATTTTTGAATTTTATTTTCGTATTTCAAGGATCGTAAAGCTCACCTTGAACGTTTAGAATATGCTGCTCTATATATTTAAGTACTTGCTTTAAATAACAATGATGATAATAATTATTATTATTATAATTGTTATTATGGATGTTGATCAAATGACAGAGAAAATTAACTACTCTTAAAAAGAGTAGAGACGCCTCTTTCTAAGCAAAACGATATAATAAGTACGTTATTACAGAACAAATGTACCTGCAAGTCGTTGTGAAGTTGCGATGGAAAGTCAAGTGAAACTTCGCATGTAGTCTTGCAGCTATACATGTATATTAGTAATTAGCTAACATTGTAATTAGTATTAGATTAAGTGTTGTAATTAGTTATTATAAATAATGTAATATAATCTTTGTTCCTGAAAAGCCCCTTTGGGTAGGTAACAATAAAGTATGTATGTATGTATGTATATTTATATTATATCAAACAATTTATAGAAGAAGAGGGATCAAAAATGATATATAAAAAGTGAATAAAAGAGATAAGCGAGTATATCCCCAATGTAGGGCAGTTTGCCTTCTGCCATTTTTAGAAGCATTAAGCTTAAGAAATACAGTCAACACAAGGAGATTAACCATTTGACTGTCATCTGTTGGTCATTTTGAGGTTGATCATGATGCTGGGTTTGTTTTTGTCACATTGCCCTACAGGACTGGTTTGTGGACGCTATCTTCCACTAGGCTAAGTCAAGCGGTAAACTGGGTCCAAATTCGTCTCCAAAAATAGGTTCAATACTGGAATAAAGGAGAGAAGTGATGACGTCACAAAACTAAATTTGGGAAATTATGGAATAACTTTGCATACTCAGGAAGAACAAGATGAAAAATCTCCACTTGTTAAGAATGAGTCTGTTGGTGCAAAATGGCGGGGATATATAACAACAGTTATGCCCTGATGACGCCATATAAATCCTTCTAACATAGGCTTGGATGTAAATTTTATTAGCATTTGTATGAAGTCATCAGAGCATAACGGTACTTATATCTCCCTGCCAATTTGTACTACCAGGCTGATCTTTGGCAAGAGGACTTTTTCATCTTGTTCCTTCTGAATATGCCAACCATTCCCATTTTTGACGTCAGGCTTCTTTTCTCTTTTCCGTCAACACTCTACCAGCCTCACATTCAACCTTGAAATGGCAATCAACATGAATTAATCGGGTGATGACGAATGTGAAATAAGGGTACTTTCTTAAGGTGTTTCCATATAGTTTTTCAGAGGCCATACCGATATTTTTCAATCGCTTTAAAAGTGATTTTATCCTTGTCTGATCGCTTTAAAAGTTTCACCAATGATTGACTGTAGATTGAAATTTGTCAAAATGTAGGTTTTAGTAAAATCGATGTTACTATGACAACAATAAACAAAAAACTTTGAAATGAATAAACACCTAATTTTGCGCGATCTAGACCAGCTACTGAAAATCCAACACTAGGAACTTAAAGTTTGGTGTTTAGCAAATAACCTCCGTAAGAAGTAAAAAATTCTGCGTGTTTGAATTCGACTTAAACGAAAATATATTTCAAACCTTAAATTTTCAATAACCGTAATAGATTAATTAATAAAAACGTTATAAATGACTCAAATTATTTTTAAGTAGGTTCAGAATGCTGATTAATATGATATTTTGATGCTAGGAAATTTTGATGTATTTTCGTTCTTGCGATCTTAAAAACTAACCCGTTTTCTCACTACCTGTCTAAGTGCAACTTCATTCAAAATTTGGACGTTTACCTCTTTTTTGTATATCTCTGAAACGACTTGAACGAATTTTTTTAAAATTTCTTCTTATAATCTTCATAATGTATATAACAATGTCTGAAACTTTCATTAAGGTTGATTCACTGCAACACGTTGAAATTTCAAGACAAACCTATCCTACGAACCGCTCAAAATTCTGCGCTACAAAGTTCACTGCTTTGACGTTATGCTAATTTTTTTCCAAATTAACGCGAACGATACATATATCCATGACTAGTACATTTCAGTGTGAGTATTGTCAATGTTTTACATTCAAAAGATGTGATAAATTCAAACTTAAATGTACTAGCCATGGAGGTATGTATAGTGCGCATATGATATTAAACAGCATTCTCACGTTACTTAAGAATAGTTTGAGTCATCTATAACGTTTTTATTAAATAATCTATCACGGCTATTGAAAATTTAAGGTTTGAAAAATATTTTCGTTTTAGTAGAATTCAAACATAAACAATTTTTTACTTCTTACGGAGATTACCAAACTTTAAGTTCCTAGTGTTGGATTTTCAGTAGCTGGACTAGATCAAACAAAATTCGGCTTTTATCAATTTCAAAGTATTTTGTTCATTGTTGTCATAGTAATATCGATTTTACTTAAAACTACATTTTCACAAATTTCAATACATAGCCAATTACTGGTGGAAATTTTATAGCGATCGGACAAGGAAAAAAAACACTTTTAAGGCGATTGAAAAATGTCGGTATGGCCTCTGAAAAACTGTATCGAAACACCTGCTTTTGGCTAATTCCCTTTGGGACTTCTACGACTGGGATAGTTAGGATGCATTCTGTAATTTTTTTTTTGTAACGGATGTTCTAGTGGTGATAGGATGTCCTATTAGCGATTTGCGTTAATCAATAGGTAACACAGACTACTAAATTTAAGTTTAACAATCTCTACGAATTTTAAGTTGTATCCTTGTTTATCATGATGCCATTTACACCCAGTATGAGCGATGAACTCGGGAGATATTCGGCTAAAGACCAGGTGCCAGAAAATCCCAAACCCATGTCCAAGAGGTGTGAGTTTCAATTCCTGTCCTAGATAAGCTGCCTGAGAACCATTCCCCATGCAGCATCATAAAAATAACTTTCCACTGCCTTGTACCAGTCCAAAACGATCTCTTTTTCACAGTTTACGTGATGCTTTCACATATGAGTGTCTTCTGTTTCTGATCTGTATTGGCTGTACGTTGGTGGTAAGCTCCTGGAATCGGTACTGGCTGTTGGTCGGGTGGATGCCAAAACATCCTTCCTGGATCTTGGAAACGAATCCTTTATCAGCTTTAGCACTCGGGTTTTGCAGACAAAGGCCACGAATATGAATACTCCTTGTATAGCTGTGAGAGCCACGAAAGGATATATCAGCGTTTTGTGTATGAGCTCAGCACTGAAGCTGAAAAACCAAGTGAAGCCCATGAGTGTGACCAGGCGCAGGTATATTTTAAGGACGACCTTTTGATCTTGACGGGCAGATTTGACTCGGATTGTTTGCTTTCTGGCACTGTTGATGGCCCATATGGTATGGGAAAACGCTCCAATGTTGTACAGAAGAACAGAGGCAATGGGAACAGCAAAAACAATGATCTTGCCATCGCTACTGACCAGCCAGCAAGCGTCTTCATTGCCATATCCGATAAACACCACTTGGAAATGATCAAGAATAACGCATCCACCTACAAACAACATAGGTAAGCCCCAGGCAAGGCACGTGTACTTCAAAAAACGAATATTCTTGTTCTGACCACCAATTGAGATCCCTGGAGCTCTAGAAATCTGACTGGAGAATGTACGTCGAGTGTCGAAGGCTATGATGGCCATGCATGCAAATGATACCAGGAAAAGGTAATGGAGGACGGCCGCCACTGTGGTACAAAAGGTTGGTTTATCGGTATCTCCGGTACCTAACATCCACGTGAACTGAGCAAGGGTAAGGGCCAAGCACAAGCTCATGAGATTTTTTCCCGGCAAAGGCCTTCGCATTTCAGCGAAAATGGAGTGGATCACTAAAGTTAGGACCAGTGCAAAAACGGACACTGAAAAGCCAACGACAGTAAAGTACCACAGAATACGGGATTCTGTCTTGGCCGTTATGTTAGGTTCTATAACCTGGGTGGAAGTGTTGGTGTAATTCACTTGGTAATTAGTGTAGTTAGTGCAAATCATAACTTTTTCTCCATTCACATCGTACTCTCCCGTAGAGTAAACTCTTCCAGTAATGATGTGTAGTAAGGTTTTGTTGGCAAATATGGTGTACTCATAACTGCGTAATGGCAATAGCAGAAATGAACATTGAACAGTAAACTTTGATTTGCACACGAAGAGACTTTTATTGTTGCTACCGTCGTTAACAACAAAAAAGCGGTTTGAAGGTAAAGTTTGCCCTGTTTTGTTTATTTTAGCCTGACCTGTTGGTAAAAGTTTAAACTCTCCAGGAAAATATTCCACTGATTCCACGCAGGCTAGTTGTCTTTCAGTAACGCGAATGACCTGCCATGTTTTGTTATTAATGCTGATCTCAAAGGATTCGTTGAAATTGAACAAAACAGACACATCCATGTTGTCTTTGTAAGGCATATGTGTCAAGTTATTTATTCTGGAAGAAGCCCCTGCGTACAAATTGAAAGATACCGCTTCGGAATTATCTTCAGAGGCAAATATAATTTCGTCGATTTGTGATGGATCTAGTGCAAACGTTTTGCAGAAAGCGATACTAAATTGGTCAGGTGTAACAGGTCTCATTTGACCATCCAAAGGATGCATCCAAAACTTCACGCGATACTTGTCGCGAATTGCGTGTAAAGGATTAGGAACGTAACCAAACCTGCAGGTTTCCAGATGTGGGTCGTAAACCCTGTCTTGTGGACAGGTCAAGGTGACTTTCGTACGCTTAATTTTCTGTTGGTTAGTGATCAAAGGTTCAAATTGCATGACTATTTCGAATGATTTGGGTTCAAAGACAGTGTCTGGTTCTCGAGGGCCGCAGCTTGCCTTGGTCATTGATAATCCATTGCAAAGCACACAATGATAGTTCTTGTAATTCTTCAGGGTCTCACCTTCAAAGACAACTCCACTTTTACCCTTAAAACAACCATCTTTGTGCTGAGTTTGCTTCTCTATGGAGCATGAAGATACCATTGGTAAGCAACTTCGAACTTTAAATTGTTCAGGCGGTAAAACGACTCTTGTTGGACAGTACTTAAGCATGTAGTCCAATGTTTGAGTGTTGTTGAAGCCCCTGGGTGGTTTTATATTGCATCGAAATTTTAGCTCCCAAAAAATGCGAAAGAACTTTATCACGTTATTGCAAATACCACAATACATATTGCTATAATGGATTCCTTGTCTAATAGGGTCAAATAATGCCACTGGAATGCCTTCTAAGACGTTCGCCGACGTGAATGTGCGATTCGTGGCGTTTGCCCCTGACAAACATTTCGAACGCACTTCTTTGTCTTCCCAACCGGCTGCACAAGTTGATATCATAAAAATACCTGTAGCAACTCTTTTGTCAGTGGATATCTTGCTGCAGATATAATTTGCATTATCCATTCCTTGAGGTACTGGACTTAAGGGATGACAGTAACCTGTGTAATCAGCACAGCAGTCATGATACGTGAGGCAAGCTTGATCGCAATGGCAGTGTTCTTCACTTCTTCCTTGGCTGTCTAGCTCATCCCACTGTGTAGAACGGTCCTCACATTTATTCCAGCAGGAAAATTTCTCATTTGTCTCATTGCATCGAGGAACTGGATCCGGCGTTTGGGAGGTTAACACGTCAGACGTTGCCGTGTGAGGAGTGGCTGTAGGGTTTGATACAAACGATGAAAAATTTGTTACTGGCCAGACCAGCGCACCACTTGCGTTAAAAGGCGCCTGGAGATGGACCAGATTCAATGAAAGGAATAAGGCACCAGCTGTGAAGCTAATGCCAACTTTTCTCATATTTTTTTTTTATATGCCACAACAGCATAGAAATAAATGTCAGTTCAATGCGAGATTGATCCAATTACTCTCCTTTATGCTTTCGTTGCGACTCCTTTTTGTCTTCAGACCTTTGTTGCTACCCACTAGTTACACTCTTTCTTTTGACGTCCGACGAAGATAAGGTCGATGAAGGTGGGCCGCATATGTGCTTTTTCAGCTGAATTACTTACGATATCAGACTTTTTCAGGAAGTGTTATCTTCGCAGAGAAGCTGTTTAGTTATCGGTGATGATTATCGAAAGTTCAAGGGTCTGAAAAAGAGGGAAATACGAAGAAATATCACTTCCATGAAGCAAAGCATACATAACTAAAGGCTGTCCATGAGTACACGAAACCTTTTTTTATCATTTTTTCTCTGTCAATATATCTTCTGTTTGCTCGCAAACAACCCTCTCTGATTAGCTTTTACATTGATTAATTCTTCAATGACTTAGAACTGTGCCGGTGGTTGGAGCAGACAACAATTTCCTTAAACAAATATAATAGGCAATGTTCTAAGGAGTATATGACGTGAGGCTGAGGCTTGATTGGCTTAAAGCCTTTAAATGCGAGCAAAGACCGACAAACTCGTCGCATTACAGCGATAACAAATAAACCACGAACTTTTGTATTTATCATTTTCTTTCAGTAATATGGGAAATAAGCAGGTGAAGGCAAATTATTACATTAATCTCAACGTCTTAGAGCTTTACTTCATCAAGAAAAAAATGCGACAACAAAGCGATGAACCCTGCCTTTCTTCATTCCTTTCTTCGTCTTTTCTTGTGCTTTTCCTCTGGATATTTAATTTGAAATTTATTGAATATTCGCAGAAATGCAAATTATCTGCTCTAAGGAACAAAGAAAGGTGATTAATTTCATATTGGAGAAATCAACTGGAAATTGAGCTCTAAGCACATAATGTAGGGGAAGGAATTATATTCGAGAAAGAAATTCGTGTGTGAGACTCAGATGACCAATCGGATGTTTCCAAAAGATATGCATATCTTCTCAACAGATTAACACTGCTATTTCCTTCCTTTCAATACGGTTATGTGGCTTTTGTTCCCACAAATTGTCGCTTTCTATATGGGACTCAATCTTTTCATCGCTACCATAATGAGTGAAAACATACCTAATAACTAACATAATCGACGGTTTTGGGCGGCGTTACAAAGAAACTCTGGTGCTTTCTATGTGAAGTATGCAATGAGACTTTTACTTCCCACATCTCGTTCGTCAGTTTCTCGTAATTTTCGGGAAAATTATTATTTTCAGGCAAATGCCATACTTATGTACAAGCTCTATCAAAAGGGTGTGTGACATAACAGCAGGTTAACCCTTATTTTTGGGATTAAAAGTCATTCCAAACTTTGGGTCAATATCTATCTAAATGACAATGAGAATCAATGAAAGGTTTAATAAAGTTTTCGCCGCAAGCTTCAACAGAAACTAAGTAATAAAGTTGAATTTTGACGTCCGACTAAAGTATTAAATCAACGTTAGCAACATGCTCAAAAAGAATTATTGCTTAATATTTCAACTGTAACAAGGCTCCTGCTTTTGTTGCCTTTTTTGCCGTTTTTTCAATTTTTGTTTGTTTTGTTTCGATTTTTTGAAAAGGAAATGCTTGGTCGTTTTTGTGTCTTATGTATTACGCAGCATTTTGAGTTGCTTTCGAGTTGTGTGAGAAGAATACTTTAACAAATATCCAGGCAGTCCAACAAATCGCGATTTAAGTGCAACGTCGTGGGCGTTCTGCCTAAAAAGTATAAGAGACCCATTAAGGGAACTTCTACCCTTTTCGGTTGGGTTTAATCGTGATCTTTTTTCCCCCTAGCTTCACCCTATGTTCATTATAGTGATCATGGGAGAGTAACGAAGAAATTTTAATTTCTTTAATTTTTCCGAGGTGCGACAGTCGATAAACTTTTAATTCTTTATGTGGTCAAAATCTCTTGTTGGAGAAAGTTAAGTTTGATTTTCGTCTACATATATGCAGTTTCATTAACATGTAAATTGAATGCTTTCACTTTAAGCTCAGTGAAGTGATACGGCACCTTTCAGCATAATGTACAAAAAATAAATCAAAATGAAAACCAAAAGAAAATGAAAAAATGAAATCCGCAATTTGTTCAGTACTTCGAAGTAAAGTGCCACCACACAAAGCTACCAAATATATTTTTCTAAATGGTCGCCTTGTCCACATTCACAAAGATAAAAGGAACAACTGCGTTGTATTGATCTACACTGTTCCTGTGAAAAAGGGTAAATTATTCCTTCACTCATGGCTAACTAGGGGGACATTGAAAAATTGACAAAATTATGGTAAGGTAAAACCGATGTTACCGATGGTAAAGGCGAGGATGGAACGCGAATCTCATAGAGCATTATGCCAAGCCAGTTGAAGAAACAACATCCTGTCAACTGCGTATTGTGTAACTAAACAGCTGCCCGAATGCCGTAAACGGTGGTGCCGATATCAAGCCTATCATGCTCGAAAATCATCTTGGCGCGTACGAACTGAAGCCACCCACCATGAACTTTCTAGTACAAAAAAAAACAGCATTAAATGACATAGTTTGATTTTGATTCGCGCCACCTTTTCATCCAATCAGAAGTAAAACCAAAGCCAATTGTGACGCGCTCGCATGCATTTTCCCGCGCTTTGCGTCAGCCACATGTAATTACTTCGAGTTTTGATTGGTTCAATGTATTGTCTGTGTCCTATGTGATTGGCCAGAGTAATTTCTTTGGTTTTGGTTTTACGACACTCAAACGAAAACCACTCTAATGTTCTGTTGAACTGCACTGAATTGAGAACACTGTTATCGAATGGTCCCCGATAATTTTATCTCCATCGTCAAAACAAATAAGAACGTAATAACCCAAAGAAAGAAAATTATATAATAGCTCAGTGTTGTTATGCATTCCCTAAAATTGTTTATGATTTTGTCGTAGTTGGGGGATGGAGAAAGCCTTCCACTCTATCGCTTTTTCAAACCCGTACTAAAATCTCAAAGCTGTGTGGCGTCTACTTAGAAATTAAAATACTCAAAAAGGGGAGGATACGATGCCTCGTGCAAGAAAAGATCTTTTGCTCCAAATGTCTAATTTTTTCTGTATCGGAAAAAGAGTAATTTGAGTAATAAAGGGACCTTTTCAGTCTGAGACGTCCTAACCATTCCTGCTTCTTTATTAATTTTAGAGCATTAAAAATCTTGTTTGGCGTTTTCATGAGGATAGTAATCAGAATCGTTTTGAAACAGCCGTTGTGTTGCTTGGATAAAATGAAAGGGAAAACAATTTTTACCAAGCAATAACATCGTTGGACAATATTTTCTAACTCGACAGTCAGTCTTAAATTGTCCCATTTCGTCCCTGGTAATCATGAGAATATTAGCTTACCTATTTTGAAACTTAAATTTCATGTCGGGAAGCGTGGTTTCTCGAGCGTACTTTGCAGTCATTCAATACTGCTCTTTTCTTTTTTGGCAAACGCCGCGTTACTGTTCTAGCAGCCCAATAATTTATAGCTAGTTTATATGGCCAAAATTACTGATGTATGATATATTGAACACCAAAGCTAAATATAGCTAAAGAAAGTTTGGGCAGTGTATACCCGCCGGCAATGGACATCGTTTTCACTGTCGCGCAACAAAAAAGTAAATTGGAAACTGTCCACTGGAAGAAGCCAAGAAAATTAAATGTTATAAAAGACTAATATAAAAACAATTTTTCCAAGTCTCAGGTCTTTGTGGCCCACAGTTCCTGAGTTATTTGCCGAAACGTTTCACCCACCTTTCATGACCTTTGTAGAGCTTTGCATGGAGACGCCATATTGGTGTATGGAATCAACAAAAACATCTGGAGTTCACTTTGTCCATAAAAGCTCTTTCTTTTCACTCGAGAACTAGCATACGTGCGCATACACATATCTTCTAATACTTAAAATGGTTATGCTGCTGAAAATCAAGAGGAGAGACTTTTTTCAACGAGACAGCATTCCTTTTTTGGTGTCACGCACTGGGAAAACTCCGAAGTTCAGGTTGCTGTAATTTCGAAATGAAACATGCTACGGGAATGGAAACTTGTACAAAGATTTACTTTTTGTTTATCTTCAACCTAGTGTAAATAAGAATTCGCAAAACCTCGCTATTTTGACTTTACGATTTGACGACGTCACTGTGAAAACCATCCATACGGTGTTATTTCCTTATGAGCTTTCCAGAAAAGGGACTTTCGATGACCAGAGTTTATTTTTTTTTGTTTTAGCGCTGATCAGAAACAGTTGACGCCGGGCTGGTCGCTAGGAGGAATACCCAACCATTTTAGCAAAACAGGGGCAAACATTATTACTATGGACTTTCTCTAAATAGGGAGTAATACATTAAACTAGAATGATGAAAATGATATTTTTATTTATGTTTCCTTCACTGTCCTTAGAGGTAATTTATGAGTGTCATTTGCTTTATGTTTCGCGATGATTGCATCATCTTGGTTGAAATTTCCGCTTTCAGTTCTTCCTCTAACGATAATACGGTACAATTTAAAGCTGATTCAGATAAAAATATATCTCTTGATACTAAGAGCCTGTTTACATGGAGTGGGGGACCCCGGTCTAGTGGGGTTGGTTTCTTTTGTTTTCACGCTCTGGGGAACACAAAACAAAAGAAACCTACCCCACTAGACCGGGGTCCCCCACTCCATGTAAACAGGCCCTAAGATACCACGTAGGAAGAAAATATGAAGACAATGGGAAGAATGCGAGATATTAAACATAATGTAAAGATAAGACGATGATAAATTGAGAAAAACTGAAAAAGAAGAAAGTGAAGGTATATTAAAACCGAATTCGAAGAAATAAATGAAAAAGCTGACATTCGTATATAACTGTACGTACAGAGCAGGTTAAGACTTTGTGACAGGCTTTGCTCACTGGAAGTGGTATAGGTAGAATATCCATTGCTGTCTTGGGTAATCCCACCGGTATTTTTTCTCTCTTAGTTTAATTCCTACCTCAGTAAAAAGGGATGGAAAATGAGGATAAAAGAGGTCTTTGCGGCCAGCGAGGTACGATTTGCAGTTCATACTCACTTTCGAGTGAGTATGATCCACACTCTAAGAGTATTGCTATACCTGACATGGGCAGTAGTCTTAAGTCGTAAGCAAGGTTCTGAAGGTTCCCCGCAGAAGTGGGGAGATACAAAGTGGAGTAGAGTTTCCTGTTAAAAACAACAACAACAACAGGATGACATATAAATAAATAAACTAATCGAATGTTAAGTTAAACAGATTAATATATATTAATTATTAACTAGGCTCACTGCTTTTAGCGACGGAAGAAAAACATCTCAAACATATGTTCAACCGTGGAGAGAGATATTGACCTGGGATAGCAATCAGCATGTTCCTGTTTTCCCAACTTTTCCTCATGCTCAACAGTCGTAGAACACGGGGGGGCCTCCGTGTCAGCGGGTGGACGCCTTCTCTGAGATGAAAGACTTCACAACACTCCAGATTCAGTGTAATGACTCCCATCGAAGTTTTATGTGAAAATATCTGACAAATTTGAACGTAACATGAAGGGAGATTATTTTTGTGGGACTTTTATTTTGTGTTTGCTATTTCTCGTATATTTAGGCCATTTCTCATGTAGTTTTAACGTCTTCTGCATTTGCCTTCTGTGTTCAAATTGTTTATTGGTCTTCCTGCTTCTACTAGCTCCACACGAGAAACAAATGGCAAACAATAAAATTTCTTCTTTTTGCTTTTTGAGCAGTGTTGCTTGGTTCGTCTCTCTCTTTCTCTTTTCATAATGTTAGTTACTTGCTTCTTGTTGCCAGTCAGGTGTAAAAAAAAAATAAACAGGGTAGGATTTATGATAGTCAATTGCAATTAATGTATGGGTCTAATATGACTGCACTTGACGCAACTTCTCATTCTTAAAGCAGTCTTGAGTCTGTAATTTTCCTTTTTGATAGAAGTATTTGATGTATTTTGGGACATAATCTTTTCATAATTACATGACACGTTTTTTCGTGAGGGATCACTTTCTTTTTATGGCAATTCGGTTAGCGAAAATCGCACCCCTCGAATTAAATGTATCTCACAGTTTAGTGCACAATAAGAATTATAGAATATATATCAGTAGAGTACGAAAAGCCTGCGATGAATAACAGCTGATGTATTAAAAAAAAAAAAAAACAAGCGCTTTTGAGACAAGATGGCACTGAGACATTCAAATAAGGCGACAAATAAACTGATCCGGTCGGCTGACTCAGTGGTACCTCTGACTAATCCTTGAGTAACAGGATTATGTAAGATTTTAGACTGAGCGCTTATTACAATATTATAACTTAAGCTCTCTTATCTAACTCAATATCGTCCATGACGCACAGGAAAACGGAAGACAAATTATCGGAGCTGCTGGTTCCTTTGACGATATGGGCGCACGAACACGAGTTAGATTGGAAAAAGACTGTTTTTAAGGGGATGGTTTAAAAGGAAAAAAAAAACAATTTTTAGGAGATGAAAAATAACAGTAGAGGCATGATGTGGAGGATTCTTCAGACAGAGGGAATGTGGCTAGGATAGGATGATGCAGCGGATCGTATTAAATACTTTATAAAACATTTTCCGCAAAATCTCCTTTAAACGTGTCGTGCGCCGGATTGTAATAAGACTAGAATTAAAGAAAAAAAATGATTAAGTGCCATAGAATCGATGCCACATACTTATGGTGGAACCACACAAGAGCAGCAACAGCAACAACACAGATCGATGACCATCGGGAGAATCGTATCCACATCCTGTGAATTAGTTGGCCGAAGGAGACCTGGCGTTGGGCTTTATTTCGTAGTGATTAATTTCGATGAAGAAATAAAGTTAAATTTGATAGCTAAGTTGCACTTAACTAAGGGACAGCATCAAGCTATTAAAACTTACAAGGTAGTGCAGATTTTTTAGAATTGGAAAGTCGATAAATATGATAGCATATTTTGAAAAATGTTTCTGTGACACCAAGGCCAACACCTCATGTGAATAGAAAACTTTAACACAGCAAATGGTAATGTAAGATGGCTGAAATTAAAGACGCCCAGTCGAGCCAAAATGGGGCTCATGCGACGCGTGCGTTACGCGAAGACGACTGGGGATGTGTCATGGGCTCAACACAGGCCCTGACATAAACGAGTGGATTACAAAACGTACTACGACCATCCCCGATTCCCAGACTCTGTGTGATTTGATGGAAATTAATTCAACCTCGTTCCCATATTCCCACTTCCTGTCTGAAGACTAGAATGATAGAGAGCCTGGGACCGAGCAAGGTATTTTTCTATCGTTGTAGTGTTAAAACGCAAATTTGTTAAGACTTCTGACTTGTCCCCGGTCGTCTCTCAGTCTCAGAAATGTAAACGAGAGAAGCGCAGTCAAGGGGAGCACAAGGCATCCCTGGCGCTTTCTTCGGTCACGCTACTCATGATCTCAGTGTCATGGAGAAGCGTGACCAAAGAGAGGCTCCGCGTGAGACTGGGGACGAGTCAGGTTAGGCTTGTTCTATGTGGCCCCCAATCTTACCCCATCTTACTTTAAGCGAGTTCGCCTTTTTGCCAGAATTGCCATTTTCGTTAAAATCGCCACTCTCCAAGGGGTCCCTTTTAGCTATCTAATTCGAATATTCGCCAAAGTCATGGCAAATTTTTCGCCAGATTGGCCATTTTTGTGACCTTCGTCACTTTATACAAGGAGAATGTCTTGAAATCTCATTCAAATTTTCGCCAACCCTCTGGCTATTTTTGCCAGATTTGCCATTTTCACCATTGCGAGTATTTTTATACAAAATTATTTGTTCTGTAAAGAAAATAGAAACTAAAATCAAAATCGTGGTTAGACAAGAAAACAGGTAGATATTGCTGAAACTGGCCATTAAAACAAACGAACATTATAAAGAAGTGTTAAAGGTGGCCTTTAACGTAAATTAACACAATACCTGCTAAATTCTTAAAGTGTTAAAAAGTTCGCCTTGATCAATATTGCATCTAAGAAAACCTTTTGTTGTTAGATGTTGTTAGAATTCTGACCACTGTTTTTAGTTTAGTACAACAAACAGTTGCTAGTCAGGTAAGTATGTCTGATCACAAAAAAATCGTGGAGAGGAATGATGTTGCTGTTACCGAAACGCAATTCCTGAAAGAAAAGAAAATGAAACACGAGGCGTTAAGACAAGGTGAACAACGGCATGATTATAAGATACTAACCAGAGAACCAACACGAAGCTTCACACAGAGGGATTCAGAGCTGCAAAAAGTAACTACCATTCTCTCGATGACATCTCAGAGAGAGTGCAGTGATGAAATTGTAGATACTGGTTCCATTGTGAAGAGACAAAGCTGCAGAAGAAATCACCACAACGCCAAAGAATCGAGAAACCACCATCATAAGAGATCGGCGCGCATTTCGACAACTGATTCCATGGCATTCGGTGATGAATCTTATCTGGTAATTCAGGGGAAATCGTTCTTATGTGGAAAGGAAAGAGAACAAACCCCTCCATCTTCATCTAATGAACCAAACGATGTAAGGCGGATTATACCGGGAATTCTTGATAGCTCCAAAAAATCGGCACAAGATATGCTGCCCGTTATATCAGGGCCATCTTTCCAACCTTGGTCCAAAGAAAAGAGGGAAAGGAAGAAACTTAACAGCGACCCAGAAGAACGGCAGACGTCAAAGCGCGAAATTTTTAATTTGCAAGAAATACTAGCCGAGGTTGAAGAAATCTGGCAAGCTAACATCGAAAGTCACACCGGTGAAGAGTTTATTCCTTTAGTAATGCAATGCAAAGTTTTTGATGCAACGCTACAGGGGATGGGGTTGCCAAGCAACGAGGGCAGAGAAAACCCTTACAATTTTAAGGAGTCTGATGAAGAGTGTGAATCAACCATAACAGTTAACCCTTACCATAATGAACAGTTTTTAAGTAAGAAATCTCTAAGGAAAAGAGTAATGTCATACTATGACCATGGGGGTCTTATTGAGCCTTCTGAATCAATCTTTGGCGAAAGCTTTAATCGAAAACTTCCGGGGAACAAAATCCAATTTATGCGCTCGTTTTCGGAGACAAAGTCGGGAATTTTTCCATACGCTGTTCCACATTTTCGACTTCCATTACTCCCCTCTTCAAGAAACGAACTAGTAAGAATAGCTGAAGCGCTAACAAGGTGTAAATTATTACCATGGCAACTTCAAGATATGCAGAACCAGTGCTCAAAGGCAAAAGAACGCTTTGCTAGAAAACCAAAGAACAGGGAAGATGTAAAGGGCGGCATCAGTTTCTCAGAGGGAAGCTGCCGCAAAACGGAGCTTCAGGTTTTTATACCAGCGAGTGAGTGACTTTTTGGATCAGATTTACACTGTGAATCAATGGTAATAGTTTATGAAAAGAAGGCTTCTTTTTGTTGATATAAGACACTTCAGATATAATCAACTTGTGTCTGGCAAAATTTTGCTCGTTAGCATTGTCGTTAAACATTTATAGTACAAGTCCAACCGTACGTACCTTCAATGAAAATTACTGACACTATATGAACCAGGGGTGTAAAAGTAAAACTCATGATCGATAAGTCTGGAACTTCTTTGGGATGTAAAGGAAACGTCTTTCAGGTTTTGCAAGCCAGTGTTCTCTTTTAACTGAACCTCAGTTATAATCACAAAGCTGCTTATTCTCCGAAAAAGACGGAAGAGTTCCTTAACCGTAGAGCTGGAAATTACAGACTGAGGCCTCATAGTTGCACTGAGTTTTGGTGTTTCAACAATTTTAGGGTGACATACCATCAAATTCGTACAAATTTATGGTCCCGAGGTTCCCTGTAAGAGAGCGTATTGCTCTAAAACTGGCGAATAACCTTATACAAAAATATAAAATCAAATAAAAAATCAGAAGTGTGATATTCGCTATGATATACAGCTGTTTCGAGAAAGGTTGTCGGAAAAAGTGCACGCGACAATCCCGAAAGGTATTGTGGGTGGTTTAGACTTCACTGTTCTTCAAAGAAATTTTGAAAAATGGCACGAGAGGCCATGGACTTATGTTTGAAAGTGCTAAAGGAAAGCAACAAAACTAAGTTCGACAGCTACAGTGTCAGGAACAGTGTATTCATCATATCCCATATTACCTTTCGGATTGTCGCGTGCACATGTTTCTCCGACAACCTTTCTCGAAATAGCTGTATACTAGCCATGGTGACCAGTGACCTTACAAGAATTGATGTGGGTTCGCATTCTAGACTGAACCTCTTCCCCTCTTTTTAAGTGGCTTTCCTGTCTTGTATGTAGTTAATTAACTGAGGGAGTCTTTCTTTAAGGCTGAAGTTTATGCAAGCTGGTCAATCAAATCGTTATTGTAATTTTTAAAATTACAATAATAACAATAATCTTTCACTGAATTACTAATCAATACTGAAATGATTCATTTACTCGTCAAGAGTCAGCTTTTCACTTTTTTCTTGCCCGTGGCACAACGTGCACTTGCCGGCCATTAGACAGCATTGCTATCGTCTTGGTTGCTGAGAAGAGGGCGCTTTTTCGAAGGGATAAATCAAGCGAGGAGTACCACTGTTCAGCGCGATAATTCAAATTACTCACCCAATTTCCACTCAGTGTAATGTGTTAGTGATGTACTGATTTCCATTTCCGATCATTAACACCGGCAAGGCAAAGGTATTTTGCAGAACACCGAATGGTCGCCTAGCGCCGAATGACTTGTTTAGTGATTAGTGTTACTAGTAAACTAAGTGAATCTGTTGCTCATCACCATACTTCCTCACTTCCGCTCATTGCAGTACCGTATATTTCTGTATAAAATTTCGTGGCAGCTCTTAATAAACCTGAGGAAGACTGGTATTGGCTAGTCGATGTATCGTAGCTTATGGTGGCCCACAACTGTCACGGCAAAAACAAAAACCTCACGGCAAAAACAAAATATCTCACGGGAAAAATAAAATATCTCACGGCAAAACCAAAAACATATACAAAGACCCTCGCCAAGATTCAGGTCAGAGAAATATTTCCTATACGAGCTGTTTTACCCAAACTTATAGAGATTTGTATGGAGACGCCATGCTGGTGCTCACCTGGATGAGCTTCATGGCGGACGGAAACCAGCAGAAACATCTGTTACCTAGTTTTGCTACAAAAGCGTGAATTTATTCTTCGAGAAACTCATAAACATTAAAGTAATACTTTTTCTAATACATGAACTGTTTAGATAGCAAAATTTCCTGAAATAAGTCATTTTTTCCTATCTTGGCCGTCATGTAAATGCCGCGTCACGCAAAAGCTTAGAAATTCAAGCGTACTATCACAGAACCGAGAACCCTTTTGAAGCGAAAATTTGTATGAAAATTAGTTGTCAGCTGCTCTAATGCATCGTGAAAGCAAAAACTCGGTGGGATCGATAGTTTTTTAGTATGAATTTTTAGTGACGATATGTGAAAATAAAATTTGGGATCACTTGTTCTCCATTTCCGCGTACCTTTAGCGCGTGGCTTCTCGCGATAACCGTCTCCCAAATGGGGGAGCTTGCTCGCAGGCAAAATGAATCAAAGAGTAACCCGGTTATTTAGCCATTTATCAGGCCACTATGAACTACCATGGCCGGCGCAAATAGGCTTTTCGATCTGTCCCTGTTCTTCATTACTTTAGGAACCAGCAAAATCAGAATCAGGAGCTCGTAGTACAGTGGGCCATTCTGTTGTTATGATAGTTATAATTTTTTCATGCAAATAAAACCAATTTTCAGAAAAAAGTTTTGCATCTGGCTTCGCTTTGAAATTGAGGGTTTTTGGAACTTTCTTCCCCAGCGGTTCCACCAAATTGCGGTAAGCTGGACACCACTTTACATATTATACTCGTCCCAGACCTTTTCGAAAAAAAGGAAATTTTGTCGCCATACTCGTAATGACATTTTGACAAATGGAAGACTTGATCAATGTGCTTTGTGTGCACAAATAGCTGTTATAAGTTGATAAAGGATCAAAAGCACGATCATTGGGAAGAACGAATGAATGTTGTTTACAAGAGTGGCTTCGCTTTCCTGGAGAATGATCGTGAACAAATGGATGGTGGTAGGATTTCTGCTCGCGCTGTTGATTCTTGAATTCCAGATTCTGCGTTCAAGGCCTTTTACACAACAAATTCATGAAAACGGTAGGATTTCAGATTTAAGCTGTAATTTATTGTATGACTAGCTCCAAGGAAAAGTCTAGTCTAGTGAAAAAATGTTAATGTTAACATAATTATTATGCATGCCGAAGTACATATGCCAGTCGTATGCTAAATATGTTTTTGTCATCGGGTGTGCGGAATGCTCTTTATATGACTACAATTTAATTCGCGTATTAGAACTTCGTAGGCTCGTAATAAAAGATATTTCTCTGCAATATAGGGTCAAAAATAGGGCAAGAACGCTTCACACTAAATTATTATTGCCATCCAGTCTCCTAGTAAGACGCTTAAGTCAATTATAAACCTGGATTTCAGAAAACAAGTCTCTTCGAATATTATGATTACTGGGTAGATATTAAGTTTCAACATCGCCGGTATGTTCTTTATCCAGTTTGCTTGTGGCTTTATTTCCCTTCACGCAAGAATTTTGAATTGCTTTCATTTTTGCAAAGTCTAGAGACACTTATTGTTGAAACTTTTTGGTTTTTGTGCTCCTTTTTAGTCCTATATGAGATTTATTGCCTTGAAACACCTTGATGAAATTTTTCTTGCAACTCTATTGTAAATTTCTTTGCCCTGTTGGAAAGCAAAGTGCATGATACATCATCTAGTCTGATGTACCCATTGCATTTTTTGGAATAAAAAAGTTGTTCCCACATTGCTGACAATGGTGTCATTAAAATATGATCTGGGTTATTTAAAATAGAGGCCCGTAATTATTATATTTACATTTATGTAATATGTAACGGCAACTGAAAAAAAAAAGGTGAGTTTTCTTTCCCTTGCATGTAGCCAGTGGCTGAATTACTAAGGGATCAGAGAGGTGAGATGAGGCAAAAGCGTGTTAGCGATGTCTGTGATATCCCGGCTCATAGTCTTTTGTTCTATTTCAGAACTCGGTACTTTACAAGTTGAGGCTATAAGAGCAATATCAAGTAACATTCATAAGGTACTTATCCTGATATATTGTAAACTTTATGTCAGCTTTCTATTATTTACTATATCTAATTTTATACCTTTTTCATTTTTAGAGGATATTCTTTGGTAATGCTGTGTTCCAA
This sequence comes from Porites rus, assembly GCA_964035705.1. Classification (NCBI taxonomy): domain Eukaryota; kingdom Metazoa; phylum Cnidaria; class Anthozoa; order Scleractinia; family Poritidae; genus Porites; species Porites rus. The sequence continues at coordinate 34,317,986 of OZ037994.1, forward strand.
GTAGTGAGCCAATAATTAATAAATGAATAAATAAATAAATAAGTAAATAAATAAATAACAAATAAATAAAAAGATTAAGGTTGGAAGTCACTCAGGAAGTTAAACCTTGACATGATCCTAAACGTAATTCTTGAAACTTGAAAGTGTTATTTTTAAAGTTAAATGTTTGTGTCAAGTTTTCGATCATGTTGCTCAAAATGGAAAAAAATATGACAAGAACAGACAACTATAGCAATGGGCAATTCCAGAAAATATCCATACCCAGCCACGGACGGCTTCCATGTTTTATCCCCCCCTTGCCTTCGGAAATTCCAAAATGTGTTACCCCCCCATGCCCTCAGATTTCCATAATCGTAAACCCCCCCTCCCCTTCAGAATTTCCGTTTTTTTGGAAGTACATTTTTGACTTAGCAACGCCTATATGAAAAAACGAACATGAATTTATGCCTCCTCAAGGCTGTGATCTAGCGGCGCCAGGCGACAAGCTTTACTCTAACCTACCGCTAGTAGCGAGGCTGTGCAAACTCCTTTTTAGGTCCGAATTTGGCTATAAAAATAAACACCACTAACGGCAATTTTACTCCTCTTTGTTTTCTTGTGCTGTTTTGACGTTTACAAAGCAAAATAGCTCAAATTCAGACTGTTAAAATCTTTCGGCGGTCAAATATACCGTCGAGTTGTGTTGCGTCCTTTTATACGTCATGTAGTGTGCACGAAAAGTGTTCTAATCTGACAGGCGTTCCTTCGAAGCCAGGGACTGGTGCGAGTTTTTTTACTGTTCATCGGACGGGAGTAACAAGAAACTTGCAAGCAGTAAGATATATATTCAGTTTTTTTCTCATGTGACAAGAAATTCATCAAGGTTAATGTGAAACCCACGTTTTACTGTTCACTTCTATAAGATATGAGCGTAAACATGGGTCTGATCTATCGATGCTTGTCTTCTGCTTCCGCTGTCATACGTTCGTGGTTTATTTGCGAACTACAAAAGTCCACAACAATAGCGTTTTCAAGGAACTCACTCTACACTTTCTACTCCAGCAATCCCACCTGTGGAATTCCCCCATGCCTTCGGACTTCCAATCGTAAATACCCCCCATGCCCTCAGAATTCCATAATCGTGAACCCCCCCTCCCCCTCGGAAATCCTAAAAGCCGTCCGTGGTATGGTATGGATATTTTCTGGAATCGCCCAATCATTAATCTTGAATAATAATACTTCAGTTTAACTTATGCATATAATCACCTTTTTGATCTGTATTTTCTATTACCCTCAGCTTCCTTTAAGGAGGGATACAATTTTGAACAGTGAAAGTAAAGATGATGACCTTGTGATATTCTACAACAGAGTTCCGAAGACTGGAAGTACCTCTTTCATGGGAGTTGTGTATGATCTTTGCTCCAAAAATAAATTCTATGCTCTTCACTTAAATGTGAGTCGAAATGCTCACGTTATCTCTCTTCCTGACCAAATGCGGTTTGCAAGAAATATTACTACATGGAAGGAGAAGATGCCAGCAGTTTATCATGGTCATCTTGCCTACGTTGAGTTTGAGAGACTTGGTGTGTATAAGAGACCATTGTATATAAACATTGTGAGAAGACCACTTGACAGACTTGTGTCGTACTATTATTTCTTGAGATTTGGTGATACTTTTAGACCATATCTTCGAAGGATGAAGCAAGGAGACAAAGAGGTAATAAAAAACCTTTGTTGATAATACTAAATAGTAAAATTTATTGTTACCATCTTAATAAGTGAACTTTATATTTAACAATTACCATACATCTTAGGTCCCATTCAGACATTGATCTTTTCATGAGCCGACCTAATTTGAATTTGAACACTGATCTTAGTTCCAGCTGAACCAAATTCAAAGGGATCTAAAGATGCTCATTTTGGTCAATTTGCTTGCAAAATATGTTATAATAATATATGCGCAAGGTTCAGTACATGAAAAGTTTGGCGTTTGAATCAATGGCTGAGCCATTCCAAACTAAAATACGTGAAGGCATTCCAAATTCCAAACTGAAATACGTGAAGGCATTCCAAATAATTGATTCAGACACCAAAATTTTCATGTACCTGATTCAATGTATTAAGTTTGGCTCATGAAAAGTTTATGCGTCTGAACCGGGCTGTTATGTTAAAAAAATTCTCTGATATTTATGCTCAGTAGGTACAGTCTCTTTCGCTTCCCCTCCCTGTTTTCTCCAATATTTTACTTTAACATGGAAAAAAATCTAGGCCTAACATAGTGAGTATTGATAAGAGCAGATTAAGGGCCTGTTTACATGGAAGTGGGGGACCCCAGGCAGTTGAGGTGACCCACTTAGGTAGGGTAACCCACCTGTCCATACAATCTCTCATATGGTCACCCCACCTATCATGTAAAGGTGATTTAATCAAAATAAGAGATTATATGGACAGGTGGGTTACCCTACCTAGATGGGCTACCTCACCTGCCTAGGGTCCCCCACCTCCCTGTAAACAGGCCCTAAGGGCTGTAAGCAAAAGAGCGTGTGGATACTAGGCTCTAAAAGACTCTTGATCCAACATACATTCTTTTTCAAGCCAACAGAAGACAATTTGAAGCAGTGTTTATTGGAAGTGGTCATATAGGGAATTTTTGGGGTCCTTTTAAGTATTCCTTCTTTGTCAAAACTTACATTGCTGTATTAAAGACAAAGTATATGTAGGAGTTCTACAAGTATTAATCCTTGAGATTCATCTTGAAATTTGGTCTAATATCAGGTTAAAGGAGGGCTGCGAAGAGGGTTTTCATTTTTCTGTGACACAAAAGAGAAAGCGGGATGGGGGATGTGGTGGTTAAAAGAAGAACAATGATGTCTTAGGAGTTATCATGAAAACAATTGAGTGATCAATATTATTTTTTCAGACTTTTGATGAGTGTGTAGAACAAGGCCACCCAGATTGCAAACCTGAGAAACTGTGGCTTCAAATTCCATTCTTTTGTGGTCATGCACCTCAGTGCTGGTGAGTTTGTTGTGTTACTGTGAATCAGAATCTACAGTTGAACTTCATTTGATAAAAACCTCTTTACAATGTAAAGCCCTGATGTCAGTAAAGATCCTATAAACATATAACTAGAGTACCAGTTATCAACATCATCATCATCATCGTCATTATCATCACCATGAGATCATATCTTGAAATGTCATTTTCCTTGAGTGAACAGGCCACTTGTTTTCCAAACAAGAAGGGATTGAGTGATCTCACCCTTTGCTCGTTAGCAATGACCGGCAAATTGAATACGGCACTTTGTCAGCTTTTGGGAGAATGGTGGTAGTTTGCCGTAAATCTGCTTACGCGTTGCGTGCTATTTCGGACACGTCGGAGTAAGTTAGTATATGATAACTGATAAGATAATATTCAATTAAAATATCAAAAAGTCAGTGAAAAGTGTCAAGTGTCACGCATCCCTGACGGGCTTTCCGGTCAATATTCATTTAATAAGTCATAAGACCTCATAAGTATATACTTTGTCAAAGCTCTGCAAGGTCCACGGTTTACAAGCTGGCGTTTCCTCTCAAGTTTACAAGTCAGTGAATTGTTTTCATTCTTTTTTCAGGTCTCCTGGAAACAAATGGGCATTAGACCAAGCAAAAAGAAATCTTGTGGAAAAATACCTCCTAGTAGGAACCACTGAGGAAATTGGTGATTTTGTCGCCATTTTGGAAGCAACTATTCCAAGAATCTTTAAAGGAGCCACAAAATTATTCAATGAAGGTAATTTGGGTTAATAACTTCTGTGCGAGTATTCTTGTGACATTTAACCTTTTCCTGACAGCTAGTCATTTTTTTCTAATAAGTGCCCAAACAAAAACCCTTTGCCTCAGTGCTAGGCTACAAAATTCTGTTCCTTTTTTTAACTCGTGGGTACGCGCAAGCGTATTACGAGTTATTGCAGGGACAGGGATATGCAAATGAGTCACTCGCTCATTCGTAGTAGACGAACTTCGTAATTAATCGGATCCGAACTCGAGAGTGCGAAGATCTGTCGTTTCCGAAGAAGCACGCGCTCGCCGAAGTTCGATGGGATCAAATTCCTCGCTGAGAGCGCGCATCGTGCGCTGCTAACAGTTTTCTTTGTGGCAAATTTTATGCAGTACGGTTAGAGGTCTTCTTAAGAACCTGTATGAGCCGGAAATGGATGTGATTTTGTCCTTTAGCTTCAAAATATGAAACAGCGGAAATTGAGATAAAGAAACATATGTTTTACGTCTTACTTCGCAGACGAGTTGTATCGGCTTTGAATGGCATATGTTCTTTCATTACCATGAAATGCGCATACATTTTTGTTGTCAATAGCTTGGTTTATACGACTCGATCATCTTTAAACGGCGTTTGCCGGCGGAAGTTCCATGGAAAGGGCATTTTCGCCAAGTGTACACAATCAGCCTTAGTTGTGTAGTGGTAGGGTGAAGTCGCGTCGAGCCGAAGTTCCTGCTCAGTACCTTTTTTCCCCCCCTTTTTTGGTTTGTTTGCTTTTTTGTTTTGTTGTTTTTCTATAAATATATACCTAACTAATTGTTATTTACTAAAGTGCAAGGAACAGGAAGAAAAGTATTGTGTTTCCAGAGCAATGAGTATATTTATGCATAAACAATCTCAAGAGCCATAATAGGGGATTATGGCTCTTGACAATTTAAATTTCTATCATTTCCTACAATTTACTGTGGGAAAACCAGAGTTGATAACCATTTGATTATTTTCTCAGCAACGTACCCACGGGTTGACCCTTTAATTTTTTTTCTTGAACCTGCGAAATCCCACTCTGCAGACAGACTCTACACCAACTGGAGTAACTAAGCTGCGGTAGAAAAGATATGCTTACTCATATTATATTTTATACCTGTTTTTCATAACAGGTGGAAAGTCACATCTCAGGAAGACAACCTCAAAGAAACCATTAGAACAGTCTACAATACAACACTTCGAACAGTCTAAAATATGGAAAATGGAAAATGAATTCTACGAATTTGCGAATAAGGTTTTTCAAACTGCAAAAAAGAGAGCATTGACGTCCAAGTCAGGATTACCTGAAGCAACAGGAAAACAGTTCTTTTATGAAAAAATAAGACCGAAAGAACCGTTATAAATGAAGATACCATAAAACTGTAGAATTTTAATATATATTAATTTTATGCTGAACGACATAATTAGTGTTTCGTAAGTAATGAAGTGACATCAATCTAAGAGGACATAATAGGTATCAACAGACTAGAAGTTTACCTGTCGGTAACCACGTGCACCCTCACGGCAAAAAAGCACTTTATCTCTTGGACGGACACTGGTGGTTTGAACACTAGGTGCCCGGGCCCCTTTTTTAGAAGGTCAAAGAACTAAACATTGGGCATCAACTTCGTATGTACAGCCATAAACTTTCAGGTTTGAATTCATTTCCAATCTCATTTCCTTCGACACTTAAGCTCAATGAATGACATCTTTTGCTTCGTAGTTACAGAAAAATGGACGAGAAAATGCCGATGAAACATGACCCCCCTTATAACGAACGATTTCCCAGTTTCTTTGACACTTTGTTATATGGGGAATCCATTGGACGTTTACTCGTTTTCCTCTAGTCTGCCGAAGCCCTGTGTTGAACATTCAACCAACAGCATTGACCGGAGCTCGCTCAAGTTTGATTTTATTCCTCCCGAAACAGGTAGGCTAAAGTTACGACCAAGAAATAAAAATTGAAAAATATCTATATAGCTGTATATTTAAAATACCACAAAGTATCACTATAATAATTCAATTTTCTTTAAATATTTGTCATAATATTTTTTGTCACTGTTTTTGTCTCGCACGAACTTTTTAAAACATTTTTTTAGCACTGCAGACTTTTTACGCAAGTTTCTTTTATATTTATGAGCCTGAAGCAGTAGAAATAAATAAAAGAAAACGATGAACAAGTTAACGATTCAGTGGTTGCACACCTCAAACTCCTTCTTCGTGTACTATAATTCTGGAGTGAATTGGAGTTGAAATATTAAGGCAATCTTGTATTTTTCTTTTTTTTTTTACCATTTAAGCCCCAATATCCAGAGACTAATTCTCTAGTATGATCTCCAAACAATTCCTTGAAGATTTACTTAAGAAAATTTGATCGAAGATAAGAGCATTTCCCGCTTTGTGATCACTTCATCCATTTTTGCAACCTTTTCTCTTGATTGTGCATTGATTCACCTACCCTGGCTCCAGAGGTCCGTTCTTAAACTGGGAAATTTTTGCTTGTGGAATCCGCAAAGCAGGGCTTTGGAATCCGAAATACAGTTCAAACGATTGGAATCTAGAGTCCAATCTGGAATCCAAGTATCACTGATAGAATTCGGAATCCAGTAATCTTGAATCCGGAATCCATGGCATGGAATCCAGAATTCAAGACTATCTTGGGGCGAATTGATATTGTTGGGAGAAATAGGCCATTTGCACTAAGTGGTCATGTGACATCGTCTTTATGAAAATGAAAGTCACGTGGCCAAAACGTGATTTTTAAAATTATGAATTACCTCTTTCTGAACACAAATTTTGCACTTAAACTTCAAGAAAATGTTGAAAGATGACGTGGTAACGTTTATAGCACATCTCAGCGTAACTATTAAAAGTTTAACAAGATATAAGCAAAAAGTAGTTTTGGCCGCCATGTTGGACGGCAAGAGTATGTCCTCCAACATGGCGGCCAATACAAATCATACTACTTCGTTGAAAAATCAAATCGCCATAAAATATCTCCCTTAAATGCGTTTCCTCTCAAGTTTCGGGTGTAAGATGATTTTTATGTGCTCTGTCAATTTTTGGCAGCATGAAGATTCCAACACATTGTTTAAAGGAAGCATTGGTCACGTGACCTCTTAGTGCAAGTGGCCTATTGCTGTAGTTCACCGACTCTTGGAGTAAAAGGGTTGAATGACACAGTAGGCAAGGGCTGTTTCTATAAAAATACTTTATTTTCACTTTGTGAGGTGTACTCTGTGTACGGATAAATAATTGCACATCTTATTCTTATGCGTTGTGTCTATCTCGAAGTGCTGGTACAATACGTACAAGGGGTGAAGTGGTCATGAGTCAATTGCTTGGCGCAGTTTTGGAATTTGTTTTGCTGGGCTATGCTTTGTTTCATTCCATCCAGCTACAATTTTTGTTAGCTTTATCCGATTATTTGTTTTGGCACCTTAAAACCAATGATAATTTTGTTTTAAGCCCGCCAGCCAGCTGCCCATATGAAAACTGGGAGCGTAGCGCGAAGGTGAAGGAAGCGAGGCGCGGGGACCCCATTCGCGCGCGTGATGTTCGTCTCACGTGATTTTCAAATGCAGAGCTTCTGTCATTTCCTATGTACTACCTGGCCTTAACAAGGAACTTCAAGGGTGAACCATTAGCAGAAGTTATGGGAGCGGGGTGCGATGTACGAAAAATATTCATACAAGGGAAAATTATTTAAAGAAATAGGGGAAATATTAACGGAAAAAGTTCATGCAGCTAAAAAATTCCCCACCCCCGCCTTAACTTTTCTGATGATCCTCCCCTTACGTGTTTCTGTGCCAGCTCCTTGAGGTATTCTATCGATATTTCAAATGTCATAACTAATTTCACTTCACTATCCTCGGACAACCAGGGCTCTCATTATTTGCTCTTTTAAATATCTGGTCATCTTAGCTGTCCCTGGATCTCCGAGGATAAACCTTCACTGATACTGTGATGGTTTGTGTGAGGGTCCTTTTTAGTTTACTTCTGCTATTTCTTCAACTTTAACTTGCGTACCGGCAACCTGTTGAACAGAGAGAACATCATGTTTAACCGAAACCTGATAAAACCGAATAAATTTTGTCAATAAATGTAAAATTGGTGATGAGCACTGACCCAGAATCAAATATGATTTCGTGCAGAGGAAACCCATAAGTAAGTCATTGTATGACAACAACAGTTGATATTGTAAGAGTTGATAGGATTTTGTAATTTTTATCTCAAATATTCGTTTTATTGAGTTCTGAAGTGTTTCAAAAGTATGTCCAATTACTTTGGTTTAGCATGCGCAACCGACGGAATCAGTTTTTGCGTGTGTGAATGAAAGTGTGTGAAGCAGCGAGGCGGCTCTGTCTCCTCCCCATTCTCCGTACAGCTTAGCAGCTCCTCTGCCAGAACTTTCCCCGCGCGAACGATTCCGCCGGTTACGCAGGCTAACTTTGGTTTTGTACTGCTGCTCGTTAAACTGCAATGGTTAAAGCACACTTTCGTTTTAAGTAAGAGTTGAATAGATTTCATTTTTCCTTGTTCACACATTTTCTCACTTTGTATATAGTCGAAAAGACCACGCTTTCGAGTTGACTTTGTAACCAGGCTTTCTTACTTAGCAGCCTGGTCCTCCATGGAACCCAGATCCCTTCACGTGTTCATTTTTTTTTTTTTTGGCCCGATCGACCGACCCACCATCACAAGGGACGGGGCGATGGGAGACGAAACATTTTATTGGGATGGCTTTGCCGGCACCGAAATGCTCTTAATTACCTCGTGTGCTGGCTTGTATTTAAAATATCTCAATTTGATATCCCTGTCTGGACAGCCCACTCTTCTTAATCTGCAAAAAGCAACTTTTGTTGGTATTTATGTACAATAAAGGAACCCATAATCTCCGCGAAAGACAAAGACAGTGTTGAAACTTTTCATGTGAGTGTCTTACTTTTTCCCTGTCCATTGTGGTAAATCCTTCAGCGCGTATTCACAATTAAGCACAAGGTGCGATACTCCTACTTGGAGAACTGTCATGGTGATGTCCTGCGGGTCGTTAAAAAAGAGGCAAATAAGACAGTTATCGCCCACGAAAAGGCGGTTCGAGGAGGTTTCGTATTGTCTAGCGTCAATTGATTGAAAACTCTATCCTCGCATCATAGCGGGAATTGAACTAGTGCCGCAAAACCATGTCTATGTAACAGAGGGAAATGATTCTCCATCCTACCCATTGAAAGTAGATGCCGTATTTATGGGGCTTCTGGAATCGAGTCATCTCTGAGAGAAGTTCATTTTTACATCTTCAATGAATGAATTATGCATTGCTTCAGTCTCTCTATTTCCTCTCAGTCTTTTTCTCGGTCTGGCCCAAACTTTCACACCAACTTTGTGTAAAAACAACGCACTGAACCATGCATTAGACACTTCTATTGAACATTACCTGTCCAGGACAGCGATGATTTTGGGCAGTCGCCTCTTCGTTAAAGGGCCCATAGCCAAATATGATATGATTTATTAATTCCTATAAAAGAGTGAAAACAACGAATTAATTTTCAGGTTCATAGATTTTGAAGAACCCGGATTATTAGGAGGCGAGGAATAATATGCTAAAACATCAACAAGCTTTTTAACGTCTTTTTTATCCTGCTTACCTTATTTTCAAAACGAGAAGGCATAAATGTGTCCGGCTGATCGAATATACTCTCGTCTCTGTGCGCCATGTGCACGTTTCCCACAAGAAGCTCATCTTTTCTTACTCGGAACTTTTCGGAATCTGTTTCGAGATTTAGGTTATCCCTGTTGTAATAAACAAAAAGATTACTTTGATTTTATGGGCTATATTTTTAAGGCTAGGGCTAGAGATGGCATTTTATGTCCTATATGGTGAGATCAGTTCCCGGAACACCTGGCACTTCAGAGTGCATTCGGGATGTTCTTGACTCAACACTCAAAGACAGATATTTGCATGGTTGATTCAGATAAACGGAAATCAGAAAAATATTGTTCAAATGAGGCCTTAATTAAACTGCTGTTAAATAAAATTAAGAATAAAAAAAAAATTGTAATCCAAGCTTTCGCCAATCAGTGGCATCATCGGGGATGAGAAATTATTCCACATGGGGCTATACAAAATAGATGAAAGGTAAAATGTGCAAAAGCGTAAAAATGACGTAAAGTACGTATGAAAGGTATAGAAATAATAAAAAAATGAATAAAGTACAACGGTCTACTTGTCCGAGTGTCTCTAGGCAAAGGTCTCTGGAAATTCATAAAAATAGTCTCCAAAATACTTAAACATTCTTAAACAGAAGGTCCGCGAATTTTCTACGTTCCTCATTGAGGGTAGGATTGTGCTTTCTTATGTAAAATGCCTCGTATAGAGGCTTAGATTTGTGGGGTCGTTTTCGCTCATAATAATCAGGACTTCCTAGTCTTTGTTCTGGCAGGCGGATAGTAGCTACACCGTACCACGGTTATTAAACAGAGCCCGCATGCGCGTCTTTGATCGTCTCCCTAGTGCGCATTCTCGCAATGCAATCATGTGGGTCCGAAGGGAAAGTACAAATACTACGCAGTGCACCGTATAATCTTACTCTTGAATGCCTTAAAAAGTGTCTGACAGTGTTTTCGAGAAAGGATTGCGCCGCTTACCTTGCTCGGCCGAAAAAGACCGGTACTGGTGGATGCATGCGTAGGACTTCAAGGATAAAATTTTTCAAAAGTGGCATTTCTTTTAAAGCCTCTTTGCTGAATTCTTGGCCATTTGACATCACTGTTATAATTTCGCTTTTCATTCTATCTTTGTATTCGTTTTCTAATATATATAATCTTGCGATACACGTTCGCAATGCACCAGACACTCCACCATAGGCGTTGAAACTGCAATAAAAGAAGCAAGAGTTATCTTTCGATGGAAATTACTCAGATGAAAACAATTTTTTTCGTATAACTTACTGTAGGAAACGCAAATTACTTAGGCGAATGTACATCATCACCATCATCATCATCATCATCATCATCATCATCATCATCATCATCAAATCTCGATTTCAATACGGAGTCACATTCACTTTTACAGTGGTCTTCCAGTGAGCCGCAATTAATTGAGAATATTAAAATTACAACATTATTACAATAAGAACATTAAAAATTACAGTAACTCAGGATCCCCTGTTCTCTTGGTTCTATTGGGAGTTTATTCCAGAGGACCGTCTGTAGTGAAGGCTATGTTTCCCTATTTGTAACTTAGGTTTAGGAACATAGGAGTTAACTGATGAATTTCTTAGGTTATAAGAGTGAACCAGTCAAAGTCATTCACAAAAATATTTCTCAGATACGGCGGGGAAATGTCATGAGTTATTTTACATTAGAATAGCGAGTTGTCTTACTTTTCTATCTTCTCGTACCTCCCATCCCAGTTCATACAATAAATATTTAGATCGCGTTTCATAATTTGATAAAGTCAGTATTCTAGCAGCTCTATTTTGAGTTGCTGAAGTTTTTCTAATAATCTTTTCCCCATATATCCCCATACACAGCTGGAGTAATCAAAATAGAGCGCGATGAGAGCTTTGTACATGGTTTCTGTAGTATTGGATGGTATGTTTCGACTTACACGCCTTAGAACAAAAAACCGACAGGCCTGCTGATGTTCTCTTTGAAATCTCATCAATGTGTGTATTCCACGAGAGATTTTCATCAATTGAGATTCCAAGAGATTTATAAACAGTGACCCTTTCTATGTGTACATTAGTAACTTTAACTGTGAAATTGTCTGACAGTAGATCAAGTTTGGAACGACTCTTCGGTATTTTTTTGACATTTAGAATAAGCTTATTCACCTTAAGCCATGTCTGAATTTTGTTTAGGTCAGAGTTCATTTTCACTAGTAAGGTATCATGCATGAGCATCTTCAGCTGCGCACGTTAAAGTGGTGTCATCCGCATACATTCTGGGCCTTGAGTACAGCTGGCTTAAGGGAAGGTCATTTATGTACAGAATAAACCACAGTGGACCAAGAATTGATCCTTGAGGAATTCCACACGTTAACATACAGAAGTCAGGAAGCCCTACTTGGACATCCGGGAGTCAGATGTAATTATATCAAATACTTTTCTACCTGGAATTTTGAGACTATGGACAAAATGATGTGGTGAGATAACAATTAAAATAAATCTCTTTGGCATTAGTGTTGCACAGTACTAATTACTTTTATAAGCGTTATCTTGAAAAGTACTCAATTACTTACTTGAGCATGAATAACATATCCATGAGGGCTTGTTCCTCTGAGATTCCAGCCTGGACTCCGACTCGGAGAATTTCTGCCACAGCAGGGCTTTCTCTGAGGGCTTGTTTTAAGCAGCTAGCTGCTGCCAGTGCGTTCTTTAAGGTACTAAGAAAGAAAAAGCAAAACGCAAACTGTTCAGAATAGGAATCAGCTGTGCTTTCCGTTTGTTATAATTTTACTAGTTTGCAAAATGTGTGAGACACTCCTCCATTGAAAGTTTTCGTGTTAGGAGTTAAGTACGATCTTGGAATCGATGCAACCGTGATGCCGGCATGTATGAGTAAAAAGCTATGAGCATATATGCGAAGTCTAATACGAAAACCATCCTTGGCCTAGGACGTACAGTGTTTCAAGCCCTTTTGCGACTGATTGCTCAGAGGGGATCATGAACCTTATGAAATTCGAATGAGAGAATCATTTATCAGATCAACTTGGATTTTGGTGATATGCGCCGTGTAAATTATTCCGTTTTCTAAACAATGCTTCCACTGTGAGCTTTCAGCTTGTAAATGGAAAAAAACAAATAATAATGATAACATTTAGCTTTCACATAGTCCACCCTATCAAGGTACAGAGGAGTAAACAAGAACATTAACTTTTCTACAAAAGGTGTCTCTACATTATAAAGACCGAACTGAGGAAGACTGAGCAACAAATCCAGAATGCTTCTTTTAAGCATTTTCCCTTTCTCAGAGTCTGTATTATTGAGTCCCAGATAAGATACTTTAAAGTAATCCAAAATGGAACTCTCTTTTTATTGTTTTTTGCAAAATTATATTTGGGATCGGAAAGCTTTTGTTTTGATTTTTTTTTTCTTTTGGCTACCGTTGGGATTATTTTGTCTTATATAAAGAACAGGTTTTCTTCTCTACCTTTTTTTACCATTTACAATGAAAGCAAATTAATGCGAAATTACCCTTAAGGGTTTTGATTATCTCTGGTTTGTGTGCTTATTCATTTTTTTAACTTTATGCGCTGCGTTAACTTTATACGGAAAACAAACCTTCCTTTATGCCAGCTTCCTTTCAAACATTTGTACATCGAATTTGGATCTACTCTACATCCAAAGAAAGCTTCCATGAAAATGTCACTCGTTAGATTCATAATGCTCAATTCCCATTTATTCTCCATTTTTTGATCTGTAGATAAAGCAGTATAGCGAATAAGTAAAAAGCTCTGGCTTACAGGAGAATATTCTTGCAAGCCGCGAAGAAGAGAAGAGTAGAAGAGTGGGGAAGAGTATTGCTGGTTTTCACATGACCTCATCAAAGTTCGAACAAAAGAATTATCAATCCTGGTGATTTTTTACTTTCTTGAAATATTAGAACAATTAAAAAGCTGGTATTTGTAAAAATTTTCACTTCGAAAGGGTTTTTCGTTTTGTAGTACAGTACGCTTGAATTTCTAAGCTTTTGCATGACGAGACATTTACTTGGTGACCGAGAGAGTTGTCATATTGAGGAGAATTATACTATCTGAACAATTATTGTGTTAGAAAATAATAATATATAACTTAAATTTTTATGAGTTCTTCGAGAGATGAACTCACACTTTCGTGACCAATGTTTCTGTTGGTTTCTGCCCATCAGCGTTGTTACCCTCCGTATGGACATATAGTGTATCCATGCAAAGCTCCATAAATAGTCTGAATATCGGTAAATCATTTCTGCGAATATATGTCGCATATGGAAAAACGTACCGGCCTGAATTTTGGCCGCGAGTACCTTTGTGTACTCACCTCTTTTCATTTCCCAGATTCTAGACTTTATACATATTGAGCGTTTTTTTTTTTGATGGCGTGACAGTGAAAAACCATCATTATGTTATTCTCCGACATAATTTTGTTCTATGCGCTGCAGAAAGGAAAAAGAAGAAAAAAATACCTGCATTTTGCCATATCTTGGAATATTCGTTGAAGATTCTGATACTTGTTTCAAATATTTTGTTTCGCTGAGCTATTTTGCAAATCTGCATAAGGAATGTCTTTTGTTTTTCATGAGGAACTCCATTTGAAAACATTGAAGGTGTATAACCATCCAACAGAGAAATGTTATAATTCAGTCTTCCAAAAGCAGGCTCCTTGTAAATCTGACAAAAAAAAAGGTTGTCTTGTTTATTATGTTAGTTGAAACCAAACTGATATTAGCGTAGGAGCTCCAGACAATCGAACCGCTAAAAGGCACCTATGCATTATTAAAGCCGACGCTATAGTCCTTGTCCACAATTACCGTAAAAACACTAACAGTTTTTACCTCCGTTAAGCGAACACCCCTCCGAAACGGCCGGGACGTTTTTACACCTGATACCTGATTGAAATCATTTGTCGAGGGTGTCCTCTTAAGGGAGGTTCCACTGATATAAAATTATTAGTAACGTACTAAATTGGCGCCTTACTTCGCAAACTGGAGCGACGTGTACCTTCTTAGGCTGGTTCACGCTCAGTGCCGGATCCAGACTTTGAGATAAGGGTGTTGGGGGGGGGGGGGGGGGGCGGGGCGGTCATCCAGACCCTGAAATAAGGGAGAGCCCGGGCCTTAGTCTGGTGAAAAAATAACTGGGGGTGGGGGGGGGGGGGCGGGCGCAGGCCTGGGTCCGCCACTGACACTAGACGACACGAAAAGCTCTCCGGTATAGTATAAATACTTATCCCATATGTGACTCTCCAATTTCAAGATCAGAGCAGAACGGCTTTGGAACCGCTACAGAAATCACACCAAACTCACCTTTCTTACAGTGCACTTGTGTGAACAGAAGAGAAGACCTATCCGGTATTATTTTCGCGCCGGCGCAAAAGTTATCCAGTATAGTGTGAATAGAGCCTTAATCTTTTTACAAGGAAATATATGTATGACATCGCCTCCCTCCATTTTAATAGCAATAGATTCAACAACTAAAACAAAAACTTGTAAAAAATTCTCTAGCTGGTTGTCTTGTAAACGATGTTTGAAGGAGATGTATTGCGCATGTGCCATGTCTAGAAGCCAGTATGTAATTGCCGGTCTGATGCCAATTTTCTGTTAATGGCGATGTTACAGGTCAAAAATAAATTCAGCTTAAAATTTTAAAAATTTTTAACCTAGGTTGATTCTCCATTTCCTATGTCTCCTATTCCTAGTTATTCATGAATGAGTGGTAGGAGAGAAAGGAAATTGAGAATCAGTCAACGTTAAAAGCCTGAATTTAATTTTTACGTGTAACAGCGACACTTCGTGTAGAAGACACGCTATAACGTTAAAATTGGATGATTTTAATAACAGACAAAGACCTTTGATTTACCAACCTTATCCATGTCAAAAAGGACTTTTATCCCTGTTCTGTCACAGATGTGGACTCCCTTGACACCCATGTTCACCCTGAAGACCGATCCATATTTCTTTTTTCTCTTGTAAAAGTATCCTTGGCCCGTCTGAATAAAATAGACACATATTAAATAACGAAACAAATGAAAAATAAGTACTTAATTGTAAACCTGGTTGTAAAATTCGCAGGTATAATAAAATTAACGTAACATCGACAAAATCACATTTAATATTCATGGTCACTTCATTTATTCACTTTTTGGTTTCCTGGATTTTATTAAAAGTGACACTTAGGTTCTTAGTCGTTGTTCAGTTAACCGCAGAATGCAACGTTTTCTTTTGGTGTTTTGCTGTTTTGTGGCTTACTTCTGTCTTTTCAGCAATACAAAACGCCTAAGTTTATTTTCAAAATTATTATTATTATTTTCATTGTCATTATATTATTATTATTGGCATTAATTGTAGTAGTACGAGAGGCCATATGAACTTTCCTTTGCAATTGTCATGAATCAGTATATATTATGCATATAAAGGCAGGGGCGGATCTAGGGGGAGGGTGCAGGGGGTGCGCCCCCCCCCCCCGAGATGACCTGCTGTTTTCTAATACAACTGGTATTCTGCAAAAAAAAAAAACTATGTGGCTTATTGGTGTTGAAGTAGAGCAAGAGACGAGTGCACCCCCTCCTAAAAAAAATCCTGGATCCACCCCTTAAAGGAACTATTATAACGATTCTATCTAACCAAGCAGACAGAGGATGATTGATGACCACTGAATTTGAAAGTGAATCCTGGCAATTAGCGTCCAGTGTCGAATGGGTACACGCTAATTATTTTGTAAGTTACTACATATTGACTCAATAGGCAATGTTCAGGTAATTGTTTACTGACTATAAACAACTATAAAGAGGGTCTATAAACCTGGCAAAATTCATAATTTGTAACAGGAATTTTCAAGATCGGCCCCATGACGGTAAGACTTAGGAATCCTTTAGTGGTTTTCACGACAAGAGCAACCAAGAAAAATTGAATTCATCATAAAATGGCGAAGTTTGTCTTTGTTAGAACTAACGTCACATACGAGTAGTTTGACGTAATTGAAAATATACTCAAGTATTTTTTGAAACAATTGTTTGTTTTTCAAGTAAATCAAAAGCCAATCAATTACTTTCTTGAAAGGCCTGGATATGCATAACAGTGCCTGTCGATTTGTAGACGGTAAATATCGCATTGTGCTGTTTGACAATATGTTGCCAATATCTTGTTATATATGGTTGTTATGCCGACCCTACCCGCGCCCGGCTGCTTAATAGGCTCTGTACGTAGTACAATAATCTTTGGTAGGGTTGGCGGAAAACGATTCTGTACTATCTCGAAAATAAAACCTTTATGAAATTTGCGACCCTTTTGATAGCGTTCTGCTGAACATTTTTTAACGCTTCGATGGGTATTGAATTAATGAATGGAGAAAACAAGTTCGGATAATTAAGTGACAACAAAGTCAGTTGTTGCTCGCACTGAAAAAGTGTATCTTACGTCTTGTGTGTATCTATCAAGTGTATCTTGCTCGCACTGAAAAAGTGTATCTTACGTAATGGGGAAGAGTGCCCCGCGTTTTATCCATTCAAAGCTCGGGAAATTATAAGGATTTGGACAAAACGCAAGTGAACTTATTTCCTAATTTCACGAGAATACCATTTAATTATCATTATATCATGGGTGACGAATTACGTTCGCAGTCGTGGATTTTTGACATGTTTATGTCATTGTAGTATCGATCGAAAACTCCACTCTCTCCAGTGTTTAGATTTGGCTTAAGTTCAGAATTTTCAGAATGTTTCAGGGGCACCCAACGAGAATATAGTTCAAAACCACTTAAACATAGCATTGTTAAACGTATTTTAGTATTTAAACGGTAGATATAGGCATATTTTTATCTCCTAAAAATTTTTCATCTGTTCGGATTTCCTATCTGAAAGTCTCGAGATCCGAAAATTATAGGGATCAAAACTTACCTTTTCGAAAATTTCAGCCAGAAAAAAGGCTCCCGAAAATTCTAGGTGAGCTTTTTCGGGTAAAAATCCGTTAAAAATGAGCAGTTACACCAATTTTTAGATGTTCGAAAATCATAGGAGAGGTAGGCAAGCACGAAATTTTACAAAAAATGTTCCGAAAATTCTAGATCTCAAATCGTCTTCCGAACAGATATTTTCCGAAAATTGACGTTGGGTGCCCCTGATGTTTCGACAAAATGCCTGTTAGAATCCTTCTTGATGTGCTCTTTCATGTGTTTAGATGTGATGATGATAATAATAATAATAGCAGTTGTCTAGGGAAGAAGTGGAGATGTAGTAGTAATAGTAGTAGTAGTAGTAGTAGTAGTAGTAGTAGTAGTAGTAGTAGTAGTAGTAGTAGTAGTAGTAGTAGTAGTAGTAGTAGTAGTAGTAGTAGTAGTAGTAGTAGTAGTAGTAGTAGTAGTAGTAGTAGTAGTAGTAGTAGTAGTAGTAGTAGTAGTAGTACTAGTAGTACTAGTAGTAGTAGTAGTAGTAGTACTAGTAGTACTAGTAGTAGTAGTAGTAGTAGTAGTACTAGTAGTAGTACTAGTAGTAGTAGTAGTAGTAGTAGTAGTAGTAGTAGCAGTAGCAGTAGCAGTAGCAGTAGCAGTAGCAGTAGCAGTAGCAGTAGCAGTAGCAGTAGCAGTAGCGGTAGCGGTAGCAGTAGCAGTAGCAGTAGTTGCTGTAAATTAAACTGACTAACAAATCCACTTGGACTTTGTTTATTTTAGAGGTACATGTTTGTCTTTCGAAAGATAATTCGCTTGGCGGAGCGCTGATCATTGTTACTAAGCATGGTTTTTAATAAAACACAACGACTTTATCCAATACAGTATACCTAAACCTCATACGACACGTACATTCTACTCTGAAAAAATTAATTTAAGGCAAATTTTATACCAGAGGCCAGAGTACAATGGCTTAGTTAAGCTGATTTTGTACACTGGCTTTTTTGGCAATGACCGACACAGAATTGCATTTTCGATTCGTAAACAACGGAAACAATAAAAGAATTTTATGGCGGTTTCTTGTTTACCTTGGTAACGACAGACGTACGTAGTTCAGTGATTTATAGCCATTTCTTTAGCATGTATTATGACGCTTGGTGCCACAACACAATAACGTGGGATCAAAAAATCATGACATGAATATGACGACGCTAAAGTCACTATTTTCGATTTGATGACGCTATAATCTAAGGCTGTTAAGAAAACTTGCAAGGAATAAGGGAGATTTCAAATTTAATTACACAATAAAATAGTTACACGACATTTCCCAGTGTACAATGTTTTCAGTCACGAAGAAACAATGACAAATCTGAGCTTTAAAACTTTCATCAGTAAAGAGCAAACCGCTCATTTATAAAGTGCCTTATTGGCCCTTAATTCTAAGTTTGTGTTAAAGGAAGCAACACTAAAAGACGTAACTATCTTTCGTCTTCCCTCGAACAAGGACAATGTAAATTACAATCGAATATGCCATTGCAGGGGAATTTAGTACGTACCCTGATCAGTTGAAAAATATGCAGAAACTTCCATCTATCCTGCCCAGGAACTTCTTTCACATCACAAGTAGGAGAAACTTGCATAGTGCTGTATAGAACTTCGCAAAATAAAAGAAAAGAACACTTGAAACTTCGCTGAACTTGTTTGCCCTTGTGTTGTCAAGGCACAAAACTGCTGCACATAACTAAGTAATTCACACTTAACATTGAAATTCCCATGCGGTTTGCATGTTGTAAAATGGTCCTCTTACCTGACGTTCGAAAGATCTCAATTGGTCATTATCGATTATGCAGGCATGATTTTATTGCCACTATGTCCGCAATCTTGTGACAAACTTACACGCACCATTTGCAATCTGTTCATTTTTACCCTATAAACATGATCCGAGGGGTGACAAAATTTGCATTAAAATTACTCCCTCTAGTGAATACGTAAAACAACAAAAGAAATTTGCAATTCAAGAAAACAGTTGTTGCGTAAACTTGTAATGCGGATAATTAAAAGCAACCCACTCGGATAGGAAGCTACCGCTCCTATGGCTTCTTGCATTCAACTGCCGAGACAAACAAATACACAGCCTCAAAACTGACAAAGTCACTTGAGTCTCTCAGCAGAAGATACATTAACTGAAGAACTAGAACTAAACCAAGCGCTTGCTACTTTAATGAGGAAAAAGGAAAACACATTTGTGTTTTTTGAAGCAGGAAACTTTACTGCTAAAGAAATTGTTGTCGCTTGATTTGTTGTTGTGTTGTTGAAGTCAAGCCAATATATGAGTGAAAGAAATAATAAATTAGAAATAAAATTTAATAAAAAGTTTGGAAAACTCAGCTTCTTCAGGACCTCAAAACTAGAAAGGCGATCTGGCAATAAAGAGATCGATAGCTTTCAGTATAATCATATATTATATAAGAGGCTCCACCTGACGGATTGTTCGCATAACTTTGAGTGTTCTGGAGGAACAAAGAAAATTTATGAATGCTGAGTTTTCGTCGCACGCAATTGCGATATGATCACGACATGAAGTACTTTGTGGTAAACTTTTCTAATAAGACTAATAACCGAGAAGGCTGGACTTGTTGATATGCATTACTTATACATTCAAAGTATCTAAATAATCGTTAAGCAGATCATACATGTTATTAGAGAGTTTTAGATCCGAGTTTACCGCGAACCTCTAACCGCGGTTTGCGGTTCCCCGTTTGCGGTTCGACGTTCAAACATAATTCGATTTAGATTGGCGGTGGATTAAAGAAGTGGATTCTGGTTTATTTTTCCATTTAGAAATAGTAGAAATATCAATCAGTGAAAAGAAAAGAAATTTACGGTAACACTGGGTTATCTAGCAGCAAAGAGCTGTAAATTCTTACATTAGTTCTTCTTGCAAATTTACGGCCGCCATTTTGAATCTGCAGCCATGAATGGCACTTGTTTTCAAAATTCAATAGGATTTATCAAATTTAGCATTTCGCCCGAATTTTTGCCTCTGTTAATCGATAAAGACTTGCTTCACAAGACTTTTGTATCATTACGTGGGATAAAACAAGAATTATACGCCAAAAGCTTTCAGGTAAATGACATACGTGAAAACCTACCTCCCCACGTTGAAAACGCACGTTATAAACCTCAAACGTGACGCGAAAGGCTTGTCACGTGACCTCCAGCGGTTAGAGGTTCGCGGTAAACTCGGATCTAAAACTCTCTATTGCCTTCTTCCATACCGTGGAAAAACGTAGTGGGGGATAGTAGCTCGGGAGCATAATTACGTTATTAAAAAAATACACTAATGCAACATAAATAATTGCCATAGCAACACCCTTAAACTAAAGAGTATCCTGCTGAAGCCCTAGGGGTGTGCACGGTTTTGCGGCAAACTGTTGTTGGTGCTACTGTTTCACGGCAGTACTGGAGTAAATGGAAAAAGGGACGGGTCCACTCAGGAGACAGTCGCAGCCCCAACTGCTTGAAAGCCGTCAACACGAATGACATCGAGCACCCTCTTTGCCGCGCGCCCTACTCGTTTTCCAGTCTTATGCCGCCGATACACCTGCAACATGGCCGCCGGTACTGCCTTGGAAACTGTTCCGATATGAGCTAGAACGGAAGAGGCCGGCAACATTGGTCATCCCAGTCTTTACCGCCGCCATACTTGCGAAGTTGACGTTGACTCGAGTTCAACTTCGCAGGCATGCCAGCGTTAAAGCTCTGCTATGGCTCTAGTTGCTGGCGGCGCATGTTCTCATTCCACCGATGGCTACGTCGCAGATACATCGCCTGCATATGAGAACCGGGTTTAAGCTGGCGCTTTTAGAGGTCTTTTTTAGAGGTTTTACTGCATTAGCAATGTACCTGGTGTACTATCTCAATGGCCGGATTTAGCGTAGGGAAGAGAGAGCGCTAAAGGAAAGCATGCACGTTAAAGTAAGTACAGAGCGCGGGAAAAAAAGCGCCAAGCACGACCGTGAAAAAAAAGCCCTAACATGAGTTTTTGATATGCCTTCTTTTTTAGATGCTGGCCTTCTTTTTAAAAGGATTTTGCTATGTCTGTATTAAGATTACTACGCTCTGCGTTTCGATTTGTAAGGCCCAGGCAAAACGCCGAATTCACACAAACCAAAACTGATTTACAGTTTGGGTCACTTGAAATTGTTAAGTTCCACCGCTGGGCCAAACAGCTGAACTTGACAGAAACTTTGTTGCACGTTTTTGTCACATTTGATTAGGACCGATAAGCCAACTGAAATCCATCAACGTCGCTGAAAAGTAACGAAGACGTGGCTCCGCAAAGTCACGAAATTCTACAGACGTTTGTTTTTAGTGTGAATCATCACCATACAAACATCTGCATAATTATGCGACTTTTGGGAAGCTAAATCCTCGTCAGTTTTCAACAAATTATTTACAAACATGGCAACTTTACAAATTTTAAGGCGTTTTTTCTAGTAGTGTCAATGTATAGTAGCTGACTGGTCTTTTTCAATACATGAAAAAAAACAAAAACAAACACAACAACAAGAACCTGGAAAGATCTTTTTAGCCTTGGACTGAGACAAATTGAATTGCGCTCTGCTCATGTGAGGTGAGTGAGGGGTTTGCACTGCTTGACGCAGTAAAGTTAATTATGCTGATTGTGTTTGGATCGGCTGACGCGTTTTTTGCGCCTGGAGAAGGCGCAATGAGCGCCTCGGCTTATCGATCGAAACCCGATCCATAAAACGATCCGCTATCCGATCCATAAAGCGATCCGATATCCGATCCATGGACCGATCCGCTATCCCATCCAACACCCGATCCGATATCCAATTCATCAACCGCACTTAACTGGGTCAAACACCGCACTTCACAGGAGTCGAAGTTAACCGAGTGCGGTTCATCTGGAGTATGGTGTTTGATCCCAGTCTTTTAAAAGACACGGCGAAAAAGTGCATCAAGATGTTTACGAATCGAAATCACATAAATTTTAACATGTTAATAACACTGAAATGTAAGGAGACACGTCTGTTGTCCTCCCATTATCGACTTAATCCATTTCTTTCTTCATTCGTTTCGTTCATTAGTGGCGACGGAGCAATAGAAAAATCAACCCAAATGAAAAGAAGAATTTTTTTTTCAAAAATGGCTGGAGTTTGTGACTGCTTATATAGACAACATCAGTAAAATGTTTATTAACACTTGATCACTTAAATACGATGTTTCTATGTAGATATGCATAGAAAATAAACTGGAATCGTGCAATGCTGACCCTATATACTCAATACAATGGGACCCCCAAAATTTTAGTTTACAGTTTCGAATTTCAAATGATATAAATATTAAACGAAAAAATAATGAGCTTAAAACAGTGAAGGAGCATATAACAGCACCGGCAGTAAATACAATAGAAGGAACGGATCGGCACAGAAATTGAAGTTTCCTAGTACGTAACTGACCAAACTTAAAAAAAAATGGACGGATATGTACCGTCCAGAGGTTAGCAAACTACTCCATTTTGTTTCACTAACTGATAGTTTTATCATGCTAGACGCAAAACTATTGAAACCTCGATCTTTAATGTAAACGGGGACAGCTTACCGGGCCCGTTAATTATCGGGACTTTCGAGAAAAGGGCCCCAGTCCCTTTAAAAAGTTTAACATTTCCACAGTAGAGCGGTCACTGCTTTCAAGATTGGATCGAGTATAATTGGACAGTTCTAACAGTGCTTATTAAAGCAAAAGAATTAAACAAAAAAATATACTGTTTCACAAGGCAATGACTAACATTATAAGATGCCAGATGATTTTAGGTAATCCCTGAAAACCTATCGCCACAAAATCCTTAAATGAAAACAATGCTTTAGCCTTGACGCGTTATAATTCTCCGTTTATCAGTTGGCTTACTGTTAGTTGGAAAATACATTCAGTTGTTCATGGGCCTATGGACGTGCATCGCGTCTTAGCAAACCAACAGCAGCAGGAAAAGTCTCTGTACTCTTCCATAGTACTATACCACAAAAATTTCTATCGAGCAAGCTTTGGTATTCACACTTGTTCACATGTTAAATCGGGCAGGCTCCCTGAGCATCTGGTTCGTCCACAGGACACTCACTATCCGGTGGTGGACCATCAGCCTCTTCCTCCTCAGTACTTGAACTATCAGGTTGATCGGGCAGCAACAGTTCTTCCTAAGAAGTGGAATTAACCCAGACAATCGAAACCAATACCTTCATTATTTATTGCAAAAAGAAATAGTTACAAATTACTACGCAAAACTGAGCTTCAACCAAACCCTCTTGGCTTGGGGCTAGTTAGCCTCTGTCGCAGACGTTATTTAACCTCGGTTAGTAACGTCTGCGAAGTAGCATCGATATCCTTGTTCTGGGCTCCCAACGGACTCAACGAACTACCGAAAGTGCGTTTCGAATTTCCTTTCATTTTGATTGGCAAATCGACAATGGCTTTTTTATACCAGGCCAATAATTGCGCGTTCTCAAATCCTGGTACACAGGTGGGGGCCCAGAACAAAGATTTCGTCGCTGTTTCGCAGACGGACCTAACCAGACTTTAGTTACGTCTGTGGCGCAGGCTAGGGGGTAATGGGTTCATAGGCCGTTTAATAAAGCTCGTAATAAACTGCACTTAACTACAGCGTGCTGACTGATCGTTTGAAAAGAATGATGAGGATATTAGGGCCGGGATCCCGGCCCCCTTCCCCTAGATACACTTCCGATAGACCTTACACACGATATCAGCCATCCAGGACTGAAGGGATAAACTCAAAGTCAAGTGGATTCACAGGGGGTAAAAAACAGATAAAATCTGCATGCCAATACAGGAAATTGAGGTCAATCTTGTTTATGCTTATGTTCATGTTGCCTAGAATACACAAGCTTGATGGTAATGGCAAATTATGGGTGGAAGGGATCATTTTGACGTTTACGGATCCAATAATCACCGTTCATATCTTCGCAGCAAGCATGCAAAAGTGGTCACGTAAAATTTGACAAAACTAGATGCGTTTAAAATTTTGCATGACTATAATTGCGGTTTTATCTAGGGAGAATACACAAACTTGACCATGATTATTTTTTTGGCAGTTGTACCATGTTTGCATACTGAAAGCCACGTGACAATGCCAGAAACGTATGATGATCCATTATTCTCTTATTATAACCTCAGGAGGGTACAGAATAAGAAAGAAAAGACCAAAAACTTTCATACCAATGATAATAGTTGATTAAAATTGATTAATAATGGTAATTGAACTGAGTGGAGTGCAATTTGGTCTGAAATCATACGAGTGATTTCAAAATCGAACTCGCGCTGCGCGCTCGTTCGATTTGAAATCACAAGTATGATTTCAGACCAAAATTGCACGACACGAAGTTCAATTACCACTTTATTACATCCATTTTGAAATCGCAGAATTTAGTCAGTACTAATATTTTATTGATCGAGTAGCCGGTTTGTTAAAAAGTCGAAACAAAAAGGCTTTTACATCTCATTTTGTATTCGAAACAGAAATGATGCGATATAGAACAAAAATGGTGCGATTTAAAATAGAAATGATGCGATTTAGAACATGAATGACGCGATTTGGAACAGATGCGATTTAGAGCAAGAAATGGTGCGATTTAGGAATAAATCACACTGCTGAGAGCCAATCAGATTGCACGGATAGCCAGTGATTTCAAAGTGGATGTAATAAATTGGGAAATACAGTCAACTCTCTCTAAGACGGACACCTTTGGGACCGGCACTAAGCAGCTAAGTGTCCGTCTTAGGGAGGTGTCCGTTAAGAGAGAGTCGACTGTATACGCTAATAGAGTGGTTTTCGTTTGAGTGTCGTAAAACCAAAGCCAAAGTAATTACTCTGGCCAATCACATAGGACACAGACAATACATTGAACCAATCAAAACTCGAAGTAATTACATGTGGCTGACGCAAAGCGCGGGAAAATGCATGCGAGCGCGTCACAATTGGCTTTGGTTTTACTTCTGATTGGATGAAAAGGTGGCGCGAATCTTTTAAGCCAATCGCATCGTGTAGAAAGTGCAAAACCAATTACTTTTCGACACTCAAATGAAAACCGCTCTATTTTTCGAGCCGTGATTATTCCCCTTGAAATCCTACAGGCATGGCACGCCTGAGATGTATCAAGTGACAAAGGCGTGAAAATATGTAACTTTTAGCAAACCAAGTCACTAGTAAATCTTGTGATAAGACTATTAAACCAAACCTATCTGCAAAACCTCTTACATTAAAAGTCGAAAACGGACTAAAATTCTTACCTTATCTCTTGTGTATTTAAAGTATTTCAGGCGGATAGGTTCGTCTGGATTTCCGTAACGGACCAGTCTGAAAAGAGATTTGCGCAACAATTTTATATGGATTTTATTATTCTAAAAAGGATTACAATGAACCCTACATAACTGGCGGGATTTTGATCGCAAGTTTTCTTATTTCTTTCTTTCTTTCCTTTTTTTTCAATCGATTGGATTCGCTTAGGTGTGTGAAACAAATCCGCGAAAAAGAGGAAGTAAGACAATTTGAATTTTTTCCAGCAACTTAGTCACTCGCGAAATCTAACCAACTAGGCAGTCAATTCGAGAATACACCTTTCTCGATAGACAAGCTTTATTTGCGGAATGGATTCAGTCGTTGAGACGGGTCTCTAACCGTAACTAGGCGCCTCGTGCGGGCCTCGGTTTCAGTCTAAATATAATGTCAGATAGGGGCTGGCTGGTAGGTTGGGGGGAAGGAAGGTGGCGGGGAGTTCGGGCCGCTCACTTAGATCGGCAACTGAACTGCTAAGTAAATCAGGATAAAGAAAACAGGCACACTTTAAAGGGGGAGACTGGTTAAAATTTGGGGGAAATGATGTTGATTTGGGAAGGATATATATAAGGGTAGGATGGGCTATACACATAAACCAGTTAGTCCGCTAATGGGATCAGAGGCACCTTGTTGTGGTGGTGAACTATCTGGTTATCGTCTACCAATTAATTACTTCATATTTTAATTTTTAACAACCCCCAACTCCAATATTTTTCATTTTTTCAAAATTTTAAACACCCCCCCCCCCCCCCCTAATTCTTATGCATTAAAAACATTCGAAAAATCATCCTAAAATTCTCAAACAATAATCGAATTAAGGACTGCAACTAAATTAAGTCATTTTTGGATTGAATGAAACCTTGGCTAGATATTTAAGAAAAAGGGTGGAAATCAAAGAAAAATAATGCTTTTAACCAGACTCTCCCCTTAAATGTCATTAACGCTTTGCAGACAACGAAATGTTCTTACGATTTATCGGTCCAGTAAGGCTTCTCTTCCAAATCCCAGTCACAGAAGCTGATCAAGTAAAGAGCAAAACACTTAATTATCACATATCCAACGTTCTGAAAAGAAAGGAAGAAACACATATTTATTTAGTAAATTAAAACAAGCAGTGTAAAGATGGCATGTTATTTGCAACAAATAAACTCTGGCATTGTAGCAAAAATAGAAGCTGCTCTAATTCAAAAGTTTCTATTGCCTCAATTCTAACTTATATTACATGGACTATAATGCATAACAAATGATATCTTAGAAGGAAGTATTCGGCTTTTCTTTGTCATTAACTGGACCTCGATCAAGGGAAAATAATAGCGCAGGTCGCTCAAAAAAGCGGGACGAGAATTTAAGTAGGACCTTAAACAAGGCTGATTTATAGGAATTTGACAAGTTCCGTCAATGCTAATCTAAGCCTTTAATCGGATTATGTACAGCGGTTGTAGCCATAGGAAGAAAAAAAAAAAAGGATGTAGAAACTTTTGTTCTGTTATTAGTTAGATCATAGATAAATGTAGTAATGGTTGCATTTGATATTAATTAATCCAATATATCTTACCGTCCCAGTGCACTTGTGGTTATCAGCTGATGGTGGGTCAGATAACGCACCGTGAAAGCAGATAAGCTTAGATTTAAGGCCCTGAAAGATACCATGAGAGTATTAGTATTGGCCCGTCGTGTTCTGAGGGTCCTTCTCTAATCAGAAGTTTTATACTCGCTGATGACGCTAGGAGAGAAGAAGTATCTTGATACCGTAAAGTTCCGAAAGTAACAACCCCTCCAAAGAAGCGATAAAATGTCACAGGTGTTAGCAAATCCCAAAAGTAGCGATCCCCCACCAAAAATAACGACCCTCCGAAAGAAGAGACCTCAAAACTAATTTCTCTTTTTGCAAAAAAAATAACAGATATGATAGATAGTTTACAAAGACTTTTATACGTTCATTCTTCCGATTATGTGACTGCCTAAGTGTCAAAGCTGCGTAGCACTCGCACAAAGCGAAATTAAATTTGAATTTGTGTTAATTTGTGAGAGCTGAGAATTGAGACATCCTACATTCGAATGTTTTGGAACTGCAGTTTCCTTTTAGGAAAGTGAGTTAAAAAAGGAATAAAAAGAAATGGCGAGAATTGAATTCACTACTTCTGATCTCTACAAGCGCTCTAACCGACCAAGCTACAAGGACAATCGAGAACTAGTTGTGAATATTGTGAGTGTACTGTTTGAATTAAGTGTCACGAGTTGAAATAATTATATGAAATTTAACATATTTTGAAAGGCAGATAAAGATATGAAAGTAAAGATGATTTTCCCAGTAGAATGAATTATCTAAGGTAAGTGTGTAAGAAAGGGGTCCCAGTGCGACACCATCCTCTAGGCCAGCACCACGGACCAAAAGCCACATTATTGTAATCTTCACGAGAATAAAAAAGGTGGTGACCCTGTGAACGGGGATGCGTCCTTGTATGAAGCAAGTGACCCAAGTCACTCATCCTACCTTTTGCTTGAATCTGGTTGGATCAAACTCATTTACATCCTTGCAGCCAGGAACTTCAAAAACCTTCTTATCTCTGTGAGCTAGATGACAATTGCCTACCAATTTTTGGCCCTTCTGAATTTTAAAAGTTCCAGAACCGGATTTCATGATAAAGTGCCGCCTGAGAAGGGAGAAACAGACACAACTTTCAGCGATGGATAAACAGGGAATATTTTTATGACTGTCTTATCTTTATTTATCACATTTGCAACATTCATAAGCATTTGCCTAAATTTCTAGTTTTCTTTTCTTTCTTTCTTTATTTCCTTCGTAAGAAGCAGCTTTGTTTATTAATCTTCCCTTTCATGAAATGTTTTTGCTGCTTTTTGTCTGTTTTGTCCGTTTTGTTTTGTTTATCCTAAATGTATTTCAGTATGATTTCGCCGCTTATTTATTCATTATATTTTATTAGTCTTCTTAGGGAGGGAGCTCTTATAATAAGCCCCAAGGTTTCTATTTGAGCTTCCTTGCCAGAAAAATCTTTTTAATTCTTTTACTTACAATTTACGTCTCTTTAATCTTTAAATAGCATTTTTGTAATATATTGAATGTCTGTATGTATATGTATTTTTTCTTTTTCAGGCAAATAAATAAACTGAAACTGAAACTGATCACGGTTGATCATAGGGACACCACATGACCCACATGACCCACATGACACTGAGCTAACGCTGATTGCCCCTTGCCCTTAAAATCGTTGGGACACATCTTTAACCTTGAATTTCATAATATTTCCATAGTTAGAAGATGTGAAAACGACAAGAATTGTTACACAGGGCAAAGTAATCCTCGAACCAAAAGAACTGGTTCTTTCCGATTTCATGACGAACGGACACATCCACTTTCATGAACTCTTTCTTCAGAGGGTGATCTTACTTCTACACTATATGTATAACGTCAAACTCGCAGTACTAAGATGTCTTGGAATTGCTATCGTTTGCGATCGTCCTTAGTATGGATGTAAGGCCAACAAGAGGGAAATGTAAACGACAGCGAATTTATTAGCTCCCCGAGACGAAGTCTTCAGACTCAAAATATGGCCATTCGTGACATCTATGCATTAAAAAGCCTCTGTTCACTTCTAATGTACTAATTGGTGACAAACCGTAACTATTACTTTCAGTTTTCTTATCAACTACGCCCTTTGGGAATGGTGGCGTAACGACAAACGAATTTGTTATCAGGACAAGGTTTTCAGTACAAAGAAATTAAATCCAAAGCCATCCCGGCGTGACATCTACGCATAGCCTTCTAATCAGTTGGTAACAAAACTTAACAATTATTTTCAGAATGCTTATTAGAAAATTTTGCCCTTTGAAAGAAGGCGTTCACACTCACAGCACCTCTCATCTACACCTGCAAAAAGAGTGCATCTAACTCCGCGCGGAAAATTTGAAGAGAAATTGCCGGTCGACATTTTACCATGCCAATTTAGATTAAAATGCTCAACTCTACGCTTTAGTGTCAAGACACTTACCTGGCAATTCCAAAATATAACGCAACTGGAGGATACATCCTAAGAATCTACAACAAAAATGAACGACAATCTCAACTACAACAGAGCGGTCTCTAAAAAGCAAAAAAATGAACGAAATGAAAGTGTTATCCTTTGAGCAAACAAAGGTAACCCACTGATACCAGCCGGGCAAAATAATTATACCTCGCAAACCAAGTTGTCTAGTTTTCTCATCTTGTGAAGTGTCTTCAGATTCAGCCCGATCGTTCCCAGGCATTCTCTTATCTCCATTTTTAACTCCTTTCGTTCCTCGTTCGTCATGATTGACAAGCGGGCGGCCAATGATCGCATAGCTGCACCTGTGCCGGGAGCGGCGTTGAAACTGAAAAGAAATTGTATATCAAATTAGTTCGGATAAATCGTATCATTTATAGTATGCCAAGCAGTGGCGAATCCAGACCTTCAGATAAGGGGGGTGCCCGGTTATCCAGGCCTAGACAGGCATTGAGATAAGTGGGGGAGGGCGCGGTCTGAAAAAGAATTTTTGTCGGCCCTTCGGGCCTCAATTTGATCAAAGATGGGGTGGGGGGGGGGGTTGGGCCCCCCAGGCCCCTCCACTGGATCCGTCACTGCCAAGTCCTCTGAAAATTGGTTATCAAATTAGTTAAAATCAACTTCTGATCGGGCTTTCTTAGGATTTTTTCACACTATACCGGATAACTTTTGCAGCGGTTACGAAAACCATACCGGATAGAGCTTCTGTTCAAGCATAAGAAGGGTGATACGGGGGCGATTTCTGTAACGGAGCGAAACCGCACCACACCGATCTCTAAAGTGGAGAGTCACGTATCAGATAGGTGTTCATACTATACAGAACAGCTTTAATCCAGTATATTGAAAACTTAGCTTTAGACCTAGGCCAAACGTCGAACTTTTAATAAGACCAACCAAACTCTAATTTGGGTCAACCTAAATTAAGTTAAGATCGTCTGTTGGGTCCAGGCAGACGTTGAACCTATCAAAGGGATAGGGTGTTGGACGATCCAAACTCATTCAGACGAACTTGAATGAGTTCAAGTTCAAGTTTGGTTCGTCTTATGAAAAGTTCGACGTTTGGCCTAGGCCTTAGAATTAGGGGAATCAACAAAAGGTGGCGGATTTACTCATCTCTTCTGAAACATTTTTTAACATTTGAGAGGATATGAATAAATGCTTTTCCTGTCAATGACTTGTGTTAAGTGCGTAAAAACATCAAAAAGTAGCAAAAGAGGGTATTTTATGGCTAAGAAGGAGAAAAGTTTCTTTTTGATTCCTCGTTTTATCCGCAGATTTTAATCATTTCCTTATTTTGCAAGAAGTTGTTATATTAAACATAACAGAAAAGAATCTGCATCTATTCTTACTTCAGCATCCACAAGATCTCCAACACTGCTTCGTCTTCTGTCAGACCAGCTTTGTCAGCCTCCTTTAGGACTGGGTTTATGTCAGGAGCATTTGCAATTGCTTCTTTCAGGTGGTTAAATGCATGTAATGCTTTCTTGTATTTTCCAGTTGGTCTCCCAAAGCACGTCCTGTGTAATAATAAACAGTCAAGACTTGTAATGTAATGTCGCGGATAGGGTGTGTCGGATTATCCCGGCATAATGTTCAGCATGACACTATATCTGGAGCATCAGGCGTAATGTTGGCATAATAATAAATATTTTTGAACCATTCGCATAATGCTGTTGTTTCTGAAAACTGTGATTTTGATTCCTTAGACTCGTACCCAGTGCATTTTGGTGTAATCGAAGCCTGGTTACCTGTTTATGCCAGGCTTTCAAGCTTGTAATAGTTCGTGGATTTGCATCATGGCAGAATCAGATAATTCAGATTCTGCTGATTGTGATCAGCGAGGGACTGATTCTTCTCTTGCAAATCAGTCAAATGAACAATTGATGTCTAACATTTCATTCAAAATGAAAGACTAAGAATGTTTATCAATAGCTACGGGCCTATGGGGGTGTGGTGTAAGTGTCATAATTTGAGCATTATACCTCCACCGGAGCATAATTTTGAGCATAATACCCTTGGTTTCACGGGTGACGCCCGAAAGCATAGTACGCTATTTTACGAGCATAATCCAACAGACCCTAGTCGCGGATGGGAGGACAACAGTGCGTGTCCTCTTTACATTATACAGAGCTTTTTCACATGACGTTTACGTCCGTTATGTAAATTAAACAATAATTTGGCAGCCACGTTAGTGTCCTGTAGGAGTTAAACTCTTTTCTTATGACGTCGCTTGCTGCCTCTCGCGGTCCACTTACGGGACTGCTTAGTGTATGATGCAAATGTATGTGTAAGAAGTGAAGTGATATCAGAGGTGGAGGCCGATTATACAACTGGGAAACTTCTCCGACCTCCTTTTTTCGAACAATGGTGTGGGATTTTTAAGTTCCCTTCTTCTTTACCGATGAAGAAAGAATGAAAGAAACAAGGCTAACAGCGTCACGTCACCGCCCAATGGCGCGATCACCTGAACTCAGACAAGATCTTTTAACGCAGCGAGCATGATCTTACTAACTTCATTGAACTAGAATACGGATCTCGCAAACCCTTATGAAACTCGCGGGACGACCTTAGTTGGTGGTCCGGCCGGAATTTGAACCGCCGGGCATCTCGCTCAGCAGACCGGCGCTATTCCAAGTGATATTACGGGTATTAAACTCATGGTTTAATACCCGATAATGTCCAACTTCTTCAGCTTTCTATAGGAAAAATATTGTTCTTCTAATATTTCACAAAATAAAATGCCAATCAAGATAAACTCACTTTTCCTCCTTGAGAACTTCAAATCTCCACTGCAGAAAGCTGTGTCCACTCAGTCTTATGCCCAGCATGGTCTCACTCAGCACATCCATGGAGAGATGCAAAATTCGTTCTTCCCACTCCTCTTGACTTAGGCTTCCCATGCCTAAGGCAGAGGTTATAGGCATGAATGAAGCTTTATTTAATCTCGAGATTGATGAGGTTGTTTAGACCTCTAGCAATAATAAAATACGCTAATAAGCCGGAAAAAAAACAAATAAATAAAATTAACGATAAGTAAAAGGGAAAAGAAAACCTTACTCACAATATAAAACCTAAACTACGCAATAAAGCTATTAATTTTCAATTAAAATTATAATTACATGATAGATTTAGCTGTTATTGAGAATGGCGGCAGCGCCACGACTTTGGAACAGTCTTCCCGTAAGCATTAGATCTGCTTGCACCAAAAGTGATTTTAAACAGAAACTTAAGACATTTTATTCAGCAAGACATTTTGTTAGAACATTAGTTTATATCTAGATTTTGATATAGTTTTTGTGCAAACTACTTTTCTTATAGCCGATTGTAAATAGTATAGTTTTCGTCATTGATTCCTTAGTGATTGTAAATAGGTTCTTAATTTTGTATTTATTGAAATGTCTGTAATGCGCATTTAATTATTTTTGTAGAAAACGCGCAACATAAATATTAAATATTATTATATTATTAATTAGCTAGAACCAGTCTTCTGGCGAACTACTTTTATAAAAGCTAACAAGTTAAGGGATCTTAAGGTATCAGAAATCTTGTTCAAAGTGATAGTAATTTACTGAGTTTTTGCCATAACCAGCCATATTAGGTTTCGATACTTGTAGCTTGTTAACCCCTCTCAGATTTTTGATGTTGTCTCTTAACCTGAAAAGGTCTCTCAGATATTCAGGTGGATAATTGTTTATTGCTTCAAACACAATAATTGACAAATTCTGGATACGTCGATCCATAAGGCTGTAACCAATACGACCATGAAACAAAGTACTATTTTGAGAAGACTCATCCCTGTATAGATAACGCAGTGCTCGTTTATGCAACCTTTCCAGTTTTTTTGCTATCAGACTTTAAGCAGTGATGCCATACCGAGGAACAGTAATGAAAATGAGACATTCATTATAAAGGCACAGTTTGGTCCGAAACTATGATATAATCTTTAATCTACAAAGAACATCTAACTGCTTTCCAATTTTCTTGCTCATTTTGGCAATGTGTTCTTCAAAATTCAGGGAATTATCCAATTTTAGCCCAAACAGAAGAACTGTAGGGTTGACAACAGCTTTGTAACCAAGTAACAAGATATAGCAAATGTTGCCTCTATTTGCCACTCAAGGGTAGTGATCAGGATGTATGGGTACCTGTAGGCAAAACTCGGATATCTTCTCCCGAGAGGCCTGAGCTGTGTCATTGTAAATGATAATTTCAGTCTTCCTAGCCAAGTATTCACTGGGCTAAAATACTAACACGGCATCACTTTGAACATCAACACGATACATTTTACTCTAATTTCGCATTTAAACCCTAACAGCATACCAGATGGTTGTCACACACGCGACTGTACTGTTTACACGAAAAACTCAATCCTACAAGTCTTCATTGGAGCGTCCAATCCAATAATCAGAGGCTCTTAAGTTCAATTTTTTGGGGGCTGAGTAAGAATTTTTTTCCTGGTAGCCAGCACCAATAATAATGAGTAATGACCTTTTTCTCTTTTGCAATGTTATCACCATTTTCTAACTTTGGAAATGTCATTTGGTCAGCCTGTGCCACGCTTTCAGATAGTAGAGAAGGGAGGTCGCGAAAACAGGCAGCGCAAAAATAGGACGCGCCTGATCGGCTGGGGAAGGGGGCGGTGGTAGAAAAAAAAAATTCCCGCGCGTTTTGATTCTCACATCAAGTATTTTTTCTTGGAGTTTGGAACAGCCAATCATTTTGGTAAGAAACGCTCATTGGACAATCCAGCACCTTCTGTGGTGCCATTAGTTGTCCTGAAGTGTGTGCTTGTTGAAACCATGAGCTATTCAGCAGTCAAAGTTTGAGTAGCGTTTATGTTTCTTAGTTAACCTGTTATTTTTAAGTAGTCGGAAAGGCAAATGTTGAGCCAACATGCTTACCTTCTTTAAAATTCCATTTAATGAGATGTTCTGGCATGATGTCCATAATATTGGGGATCAGTCTACCCATCCTGAGCATGTTCTGGGATACAGCGATCAAGAACGACTTCAGCTGTTTATGTCGGTCACCATTTTCAAACATGGAGGGCACATGATCTCCTAACAGGCTTTGATTGAATCGAAAATTTCCAAATCCCGTCTCTTTCTCCACCTGTAAAGAATAAGGACACATGGGAATGGTATTTTAAAAAAAAATTAGCCACTTTACTGTTGGCCACTTTCCATTTGTCCAATCCTAATATTCTTGACTAAGGCCTCGTATCACAGGAGGTTTGACTGTAGCTTCTTCAGTTACCAAGTCTGTGCCCTATTTTTCAACTTTCAAGGGATTCGCACTCTAAAATCAAAAGACAGAAGGGAACTGACTTGTACTAAAACTGGTTGTAGTACATTGCATTGCTATGGTGAGATCACTCGCCTCCCACCAATGTGGTCTGGGCTCAAATCTTGGCGGTCGACATCATTTGTGGGTTGGTTTGTTGTTGGTTCTCTCCTCTGTTTCGAGAGGTTTTTCCCCGAGTGCTCCGGTTTTTCCCTCTTCTCAAAAACTAACACTGTCAGTCCAATTCCGGCGATCTGGAACGCACGGACATGTTCAAGTGCTGCTAAGTGCTTCTGCTTCGTGGGTAAACAAATTTCAATTTTTTCCCCATAGCATGCTCTGGAAATGACACGAGGCCAGAAAAGTACGGATTATAAATCTTTTGAACTGAAGAGGAGCACTACACACTGGCTACTCACCAATCTTGGGTCGAAGAAACATTCCATTCCTTCATAATCCGCTATGGCGATAAAAGGCGCACCAAAAAAACTGCACTTGAACACGGAACTTCCAAGGGATTCCATTCGCTTTTGAAAAAAATGATGGCCTTTCTGTGGACAGAAAAAGAAAACTTTGTCACTGAACAATAACTGCTTCTCATTGGATCATTCTGACAACTACACAGCGAGAAATCATAAGGAGAAGAATTAGCCTGCGTCGCAGAGTTTAGTTCAGTTTCGTCTGTGGCGCAAGGTAGAAATAAATATGCAGGGCCGTAGCGTCCATATACGCACATACGCCCGTGCGTAAAGCTGAAACTGATCTGGAAAATATATATTTTTCATTTCCTGAAAGCATTTTTATCATTAAATCGGGATGATTGATAAATCTTTCACATTATATATTGGTGTCTTTACCCGTCTGAAGGGTAGACATCTCGCCCTTTGTTTGTAATCTCCTTGATAGCGTCACTGTTGTACCTTTTTCCCGTAAACATTACACCTTACCGATTATTGCATTTTCCTTCGTATCTATTTACTGAAAATGTCTTGGGGAAAACGCAGGAAATGGTATTTCTGAGCCCCTAAATTTGAAACATTTTCTGGGGAGCATGTCCCCATACCTCCCTAGTTTGCAGTACCCCGCTTCGGAGGTGCAATCTTTCTTTCCGTGCGTAAACCTTCAAAACCTCACGCTACGCCCCTGATATGAGCAGTATCAACTATCTAGACGCATATACACGTATCTTCTGTGGGCCAAGCAAAAAAAAAAACGCTTATAGCAAATAGAAATTCATTTTTTTTAATTGGTTGGGAAAGAAGAGAGTGGTTAGCTAATAGACCTAATACCCTCTCATTTGATTAGAATGTTGCTTTCCTGTCCCAGACGGGGTGTTCCTATTTTTCTGCAGATTTTAGGCTGAATTTATTCTCGTGTTATTCTTAAATTACAGCTTATGGCATTTCCGTTTCAGAATGTATTAGTGTCAATTGCAAGTGTTGGTGTCTAGACGCGCGGCGTCTAGATCTGCTTTGGCGTTTAGAGAAGGGAATAATTTTATTTCCTAATTAAGTCTAGTGTAAACAAATATAATTGTTTTCATGACTCGAAAAAAACTTGAATTTCAGCTTGTCCTTTGTGCAAGCAGCCCTGACATTTTGCTAGCCCAGGGCCACTTCTTGCTTTTCTAAGTTAATGATTTATTTGGAGGATCACCTGCTTGGACCCTCGCCCATCGGGCGAGTAAGCTTTAAAAGTTACTTGCCCAGCAAGAAAATCTTCTTGTCCCGGAATACCAGATGAGACTTTTTTCGAGCCCCGCAGTGACTATTATGTTCACAGGTTTCTTAAACAAAACTTATGTCCTTTTCAAAAACTTCGTCTCTGGTTTATTCTTATAACATTCTTAAAGTTTCGCAAATTCCAGCCTCGACATTTTTATCAAATATCTTCTTACAAAAAAAGGGTATCTTTCTTTATATGAAGACCACTCCATTACAACTTACCGTGACCAACTCAATGATTTGGGGTACCCTACCACTAAAGGATCCCGGAATAGGTATCGGCACTGTTTCGCCATCTTCATTGGCTGCTTGGCTTTCCCTTCTTTTGGCGTGCAGAACACGCTGGCTGGAAATGAAGCACAATGAACAGTACTGTCATGGTTAGCTGCTACACATGGGTTCAACACAGCCACAAACAATTATCACCATCACCGGCTGCCACTGTCACCGTCACTATCACTTCTTTCACATCAACATAGCAACAAAGTGCAAGAAAACAAAAATTGGCTTTAGATATCGGTAAGCAAGGCGACTCAGCAATTTTCTTTGTGTACATTGTGCTAATAGGTCAACAAACAGATTGGTGTTTTCTTTGCAGTGAATAAAATGTCGTCAAGCATACAAGTAAAGAAAGTTATTTATATAATCTCTCGAAAGGCCAGTTGTGTGGCTGAGCCTATGAACAGCCCAGTTCGACGAGGAATCGATGAATGAGTTTGCATGAAAAGCTCAACAAACATTTCGAACATTTTTTGACCTATGTCGATAAATTAGTGTTCAATCAAGACCGTCTGGCCCAGTCCAAAGGTTATCTATTTTATTGGGATGTGAAGACAAACTTATCCATTCAACCGGTAATTGTATTTAAAATTGACTTGCGGCAAAAAGGCACAATCATAAAAAGGCTTCTGTGACATAAAGAGCTAGAGTGACGGAAACATGACAATGTTAACAATCACAACAACGGGACGTAATATATAGCAACGATTAGTCGACCCGTTATTTAAAATTCTAATTAGTTAGACCTCATAATACGCACAACCTGGCTTTCCGTTGTGGGGAAGAAAGCGTTAAATCGTTGTTCGGAAAGTTACGCGACGTTTTGTCTAAGAATGCACAAAACTTAAGGCAATCTATTGAACCACTTAACTAGGCTAAATTCCTTTCATAATTCAATACATGCAAGTTTAATACTGAAATGAAAACGGCTTTGTTTGTTACTCAACGTTTAAAAGAGCAAATATTTTGGAATTTTACCACACAGTCTTCAGACTCACGTACTCAACGGTCGGAATCCCCTAATCAGTCAACTGACCTTTGATATACTTTTTGTAAAGTCTAAAAGACACAAAACCTACAATATCAATTTCGGTGACATAAACTGATCCCTGCTTTGCGGAGCTCTTTATGATGCACCCAGCTATTTTATTCATGCCGGTTAAGGTCATGTATAAATTTGCTACACCCTAAGATTTCAAAGAACTCCCGGTGAAGTTGTTTTTGAACAAAATACAGTTGAATTAGCTCCAAGGCAAGCGTTCAATGTAACGCCTGATAACTAGTAAAAGCAGTGCGTAGTAGACGGGAGGTTTCGATCAAAATTGCTTGTAGCCAAAACTAAAGATGAATGTTCGCCTCTTCAAGCACACTAACTGCAAACGAGCGAGTCTATAACGATGTTCGTGAAACGTGTGGTGGAATGAAAAGTCTTGGGAATTAGGAGAGAGTCACGCGAGCCAATGTTCACTTACCTAGAGAGCCCTCTTTTTAACCACCTCCCCTCATTCGGGGAAGGGCTTACTTTTCCTCGTGACTTCTCCAATCTGGCTGATGACTACAACACTACTACTCTACGGTGTTGTTGATGAATCGCGATAAGTAACATAATAATACCACTGGAGTAAATTTATTCACGAGAGAGGTCAAGTAGCCAAGCGAAAACGTAATTGAAATCACGTCATAAGTGGGCGGGATACTCGCGTAAGTTGGGCGGAAACCATGTGGTAAATTTGCATTGCTTATATTAGCTGATGGGATTCTGGATTAGCACAGTAAGAGAGGTTATCTACAGCTAACATTCAGGTAAAATTAGGTAGTTTTCAGGTTATAAAAAAATATAAAAAAAGGCTTAATCGTTACAAACAATAATACTAATTCCAGCCGCCTTTCCCGTTTGTAGTCAGCGCTTGTAAAGGTCTTCCAGAATTATTTCATCTAAAAGATCTCCGGAAGCCTCTCAAAAGCATTCAAAACACAGCGGAGGTAGCTACGAGGTTTCAGCGCATAACTCGACAGTAGACACAGTACAACCACACAAAATTTAGTGGAAATTAACATTTTCAGTTCAGTCCAAATTAAGGAGATACATAAGTAGGCTCTGGTCAGTGAAATTATTCGACCGTTAAATTTATTTACAATTCACTACACCAATTGTTCAAAATGTTATATCTGTTGATCAAATAGTTGGTTGAAAGCAGAAGGCTTCAGTTTCAAAATAGAGTTAGTTTGGTAAGGGTTGTCAGTTTTAACTGGGTCAACATGTCGCATATAAGGCTCGTTTCCATCTTATGTTTGTACCGCGTTATCTCTGACATTTCGTACTCTTCCTATGGCGACTCCACCTCTGTCTTCGGATTTGGGCAATAATGGCCAATGATCAAGAAATAAGACGTGACCGTTGTTGAAAAAGAGGTCATTTCCAGCGACTGACCGATTCTAGTTTTAAATTGAACCCTGAAGGTGATTTTATAACGTAAGGATAAAATGTATGTAATAAACCAAGATTTTAAAAGGACTCCTTTCTTTCTTCTTTCTTAGGCCATCTTCAACTTTTTGTTCTTTCTTAAAATCCCAAGTGTTAAAGACATATCCTTTTTAAATATTGGCTTAATGGATGTATTTTCCTCTTCAAAGGAAATCGCCCTTCTTTTATTGTCGTATCGCTTCACCTTTAGAAGGCAACTGTAGCGTAACGAACAGACCTGGGGCCCGTTTCTCGAAACTCCCGGTAATTACCGGCCCGCGACAGCTGTCTTGTTTCCATTTAAGACTGAGTTCGAAGTGCTATAATGATTGCAATAGTTTTGTAGATAATATGTTACCCCAATCGTTTTACAAAACAAAATAACTGTTTTTATTTATTTTTAATCGATTACCCACGCTTTTATCCTTCAGATTTTGATTTTAATATTTGGCATCGGTCTTGTTTCACGAAAGTCCCGATAAAAATTATAGGGCCAGGAAAGCTGTTGTTGTTTTCACTCAAGATCGAGGTTTCAATGGTTTTGCCCATAGCATGATAAAACTACCTAGATATCCCGGAACAGCTGAATGGACTGGTTTGTTGGCCAGGACCCGCACTTTAATTCTTAGATTTTTATTTGAATATTTGATTTTGGCCCCGAAAAGTTATCAGAAGTTTCGAGAAACAGGCCGGCCCCTACAGGCCGTCCACGTTGCAGAGTTTTCACCGGAAGTGTCCGTATCACTTGTCCGGGGTTCTGATCAATTTCGGATAGTGCGAAAGGCAATCAATGCTCAACAAGGAAATAATATAATGCTAAAACACTGTCTCCATTAGAAAAGCGGCTTAACAGCAATCATGTTTTACTATTGGAAAATTTTCCTCATGGAAGCAAGAATGTTTCTGTTACTTCACGATAACATTTTCCTACGTCCAGAAAGCTTTATTTGGGGCCATATTCTTAGGGCGCTTTCCATTTGTCATAACTAACCGGCCTGACCATTCCAGTCATACTGAGAATTTCACTTTTAATCAAAACTATCCAGCCAGATCAGTCAAATCCTTAATAGTAAACACGAAGGAGATGGTGTTTCAACAAAAACTCTTCGAAAAAAAAGCGCATTTTTCATTGTCAAAATGACTGGTCCGGCTATGGTCCGGCCGGCCATGGCCAGTTTTAACTTTTGGAAAGCGCCCTTAGTTTCTTGCCAGGTACTCTTGTGTACTTAACTGGGACACATGTGCCTGAGCAAAATGTTTCTACGATAGAGTCATCATCATCATCATTATCAATTGAAATTGCGCCGTTCAAAACTTTGCTTGCCGAATCGTCAGCGGTGCGAAAATTATGATCATGTAACACCCCTGTTAAAAAGTCTGTCTTGGTTGCCTGTTAAGACCAACTGTATTATCGCCAAGCTATTATGGCCTTCACATGCATGACCAGTCACGTCCCCGAATATCGTAGTAGAATGACGACGGCTATCTCGTTTCCCCGCCAAAACGACGCTGGTTCACGAACGCGCACTACTCAGCTCCCGTTCTCGTAGTCCTTCTCGTTTTGGGCTCTAAAGCGATCTCTCAACAGTGTCACTGTTCAACCCTGCCTTTCTACCGCTCATGAAAGGAACTGATCATCTGGAAGCAAACGGCAATTCACATTTGAGGAAGCTCTGAAGGAGGCTCACGCATGACGAAAATATAGGAATGTTTCAAAATAGAATTTTAGCTCAATCCCTACGGAGCCGCATTGCAAGAGGGAATTTGAGTGAGTGCGAAGAGGAAGTAAAAGTAAATCACCGTGGTTATAGAGTTGCAATAATTACACTGCAACGCTGATATAAAACAGCAGTAAGAGAACACGAAAGGACTCGTCTTAATTATTTTCTCTTGACTGTGAAAAGGAGAGCAGGTTTAGGAAGCAATGTTACAGTTTATACTTGAGAGCTACAGAAGGAAAAATGATGTGGCCTTAAATTTATTCTTGGACGTATGAAAATGTTAAATCAAGTAAAAAGACATCTTTGTTTGGTTTTCGTGTCCAATTTTGCTTCCGAGACAAAATGTTTTCAAGTTTAGCCACATTGGAATAAAACATCTTTTCACACCGAGGGAAGGGGAACGTCGCTTAATAAATCTGTTTTATAAAGAAGACTTAAATTTGCGAGAGAAACAGCCCTTTGATTGGTAATCTTCTCAATACCATAAACAGACGAAATCGAAGGCAAAAGCATATTACTAATAAATTAGTAGAAGGCAAATACCAAAAAAATATGTCTCAAATTTTCAGAGGATCAGGCTCTTCCCTAGCCTACGCGCGTGGGCATAGAAAGCGTATCCTAAGCGATGATGACTCACAATAATCATGGAAATCAGCTTTACCTTCTCAACGCAATATCAAACAACTTCCCAAGACTCAAGTGTTTTGCCGACTTCCGAGTCGTATGCTGTACGTGCACGTGAGTACATTAAAAGTAAGACTATTAGGGATTTTATTCAATATATAGCTGCCTAAACAGCGCTCTGTATAAAGTTTGTTAGGGGACATCCTTCCTATCACAACCGCAAGTTTCCTTTAAATGTTTTCGTTTGAAGTCGAGAGGGAAAAACAAACCTGATATCGGCTCTATTTTCGATGTGCTTCAGTGGTATTAAAACAAAATTCCGGCGGGCTAAAATTAGGCCTGATCTCAGGTTGAGAAAAACAGAGCGATTTTTCCTTGCACGTTTTTATTTACGAAACTGGATGTTATCAAGGGAAAAAAAGGAGGAGTGAAATAAGAAATCCTGGTGTTTGCTCGTTTATGTCAGTAGTAAAATGACTAATGCAAAGTGGTAAAATCTTCAAGAGCCGACGTCTCCAGCAACACAGGCAGCTTAGACTTGCTGTATTTACATCAGGATTTATAGATCAGAAAAAGGATCGGAGATGGAGGGTCCACTATATTTGACTGAAGAAAGGAAAAAAAAATTAGAGTAGTTCCAAATGAATCGTACCCTGGGTGCCAGAGACTTTTCATGCGCGGTTTCTGGTTTCGGTCAAGTGTTAAAAAGTCTTCCGCCGAAGGCCGAAGACGGGTCGGCCTGCGGCCGACGAAGCTCCTCGTCACACGAGAGAAAAAATCTCTGGTACCCAGGGTAAATGAATCGTCTTTTAATCATTATATCATTGTCTATTAATTTGTACTGGTTAAATATCCCCTGTCATGTTTCTTATCGACTTCGACGCTCGGCGGCCGATTTTAATATGGGCTGCTTTTATCGATTTATAAATCTTGATGTATTATTACAGGAATTGACATAGCACGTCTGGGCTACCTGTGCCAGCACCAACATTTCGGGCTTAGCACTCGAAACATTTCGCTTACTGGCAAATTTACTCTACAAACTTAGATGATAAAACTAAATTTCTGTTGTAAGTTAAGAAAAACCTGCTAGTATAGTTACGGCAGCCTGCATGATAAGCATAAAAGAAAAGTATTGTAAAAATACAAAAACAAAAACAACATAACCATAGAAATATTGTCGTGGCCGTAACGCACAGAGTTATATAAACGTAAAACGACGCAAGGTGTTAGATAATCATCGAACGACAATTATTGAAAACACTTTTGAAGAATAATTCACAAAGTCATTTCGCTTAGAAATCAAATCGAACTCGGAGGTTTGGTAAATTGTTCGTCTGAAACTGTGAATTGATCCAGCTTTGTATTTTCAAAACAAAAGGATTTTGTTTGCAGTTCAACTGGTCCACGCATATTTTGTTGGGGAGGCTTTATACTCTGAGAGTTAGAAAGGCGAGAAAGTATTCATTGATTGAGCACACCATCTCTCCTGGTCCCTGCACTGGCCTGCTGGCATCGATGCTGATAAACTGGGCCCGCGTTAGCTGAACTCCTACCAGTGCGTTTTGCGACTAGATAATGAAATTTGGACTATTCTAAGCGTTGAGTTGAAGTTAATCCGAAGCAATTCTAAACTAACTCACCTCGCTGAGGCAAAAGCTGGCTTTTTGTTGTCTGCCATGGATGGCGCTACCGAAGTCATACTAGTGTTCAGCCCATCAAGGACAACTTCTTTAGATCGGACAGGTCAGCCATACTTAAACCGGCCGTCTCAGCAATAAGCTACAAAGGAGTTATTTCTAGTACTGCAGGTCCCAGGAGAACCCTTGTTCCTAATAAATTAGCTGGTTCATCATTATATTTCCATTTTAATTTCGAATTTGACTTACATTATTTGATTTGTTAATTTTAAGCTACTGAAAAAAAAAATATCTTCAGCAAATTAAGACTTTTTTTAGAACAAACATAAAAGGAAAGAAAGGAAGTTTGGTAATTATTGGTTAAGAAA
This sequence comes from Porites rus, assembly GCA_964035705.1. NCBI lineage: Eukaryota > Metazoa > Cnidaria > Anthozoa > Scleractinia > Poritidae > Porites > Porites rus. The sequence goes on from OZ037994.1 coordinate 34,361,841, forward strand.
GCTATGCTCCCGGATTTTATACTTTCGGTTGTCGGGTGTAGCTGCAATCTGGGTATTAGCTTACTGATACGGCATTTGCGCTTCAGTTAATCTTCCTCATCGCTGTTAGTTTCACGTGAAATATACTATGACAAGCTCTACATTTCATTTTAAGCAGCTGCGTCACTGGTTATTTCTGACTCATTTCTGACCGGCTCAATTTTTAAAACAGAATAGCTGTGTACACTTATTAGAACGCAATCATTTCGAACATATTGCTAGCAATCCTCTAGATGAAGAAGTGTCGAGACAAATAATTTTTAAGAACGGCTGACCGCCGAGTCCATCGGGCAACCTTTGTCAAATTTCTAACAATATGGCTATGTATTCTGAAGCTCTGTAGTTGTTAACAGTTCTGGGTCACTTACCTCTCTGTAGAGAGCGTAGCTGGGTCATCAGTTTGATTCATGTCTACATAAATGTCGCCATGTTTTGCATACGATTACAATGACTTAGTGAATGGATAACCGTGGTGTGACAAATTGGACACGCTTGATAGGTCTTTAGGCATCCACACAGTTAATGGTTAATAGCCTGGCGGCGATGAGCGACGAGAAACGTCTGCCATTCGCACACTACACGGTTGGTCTTTGGGGTGCTTAGCTCGGGAGCAGGTTTCGCATTTGGGTGGGGGGGGGGGGGGGGGGTGGAAGGAAAAAAACGGTAGTCTGGGGAGGGGAAAGGGTGGTGGAGCCATGCCCTTGATGCCAGCGTGAGCCTATTATGTCGCTTTTGTGAGGATATTTGAATTCGAGATGTAGGGAGTGCAAGCAAAGAGATCTACTTAACTTCGATCGCCAACTGGAGTAAAACTAGCCTGTTCCAGGTGTTCAGATCGTGGGGACAGCGCAAAGTGATGTGAGCGACAGACAAAAAAACAAAAAAAAAAACAAACCGCAAGAGTAACAACAGCTTCGGTGAAGAGAAATAAGGACGTTTCAGAGGAAAATGGGCCGCATGCGACCGGTGAACAACAGGCGAATAGAGTCTCAAGGAGATCCCTCAAGATCTCGCCGTACAGTTGAGGTTTACGCGCTCTCGGAGCACAAGGCTTAGCTGTACGCAACATGCATTCTTTGCATATACAAACTGATTTTAGGGTTTTTATCACGCTTTTGGTAGGAGGGTGATTATAATACTGTGCCTTTTAAACGACGGTTATAAGTCAGTCGCTTTGTAAAATTGTGACCGTTGTTTATCATAGGAGAAAATAGAAAAAACTCGACATTTTGAAGGCTTAGTTTTCCTTTTTCTAACTGATCACGGATAGATATTTTTTTTCTCTTCTTGGAGCCGAGGGATGAGCGAAGTCTAGCAAAGAAATTTGTATTGTTTCCGAATAATAGGAGCGTGACATTGAAAGAGCGCGATACTGTCAACAGCACTGCGAGTCTGTATACTTGAAGACGTTTGGCCAATCAGAGCATGATACCAGAATCTGGTATGTCTCCAGGCCCCAAGCCGCCCTTTCCCCATCCCCAGGCAACCGCTGGGCTCGCTTCGCTCGCCGATATCATTTCACCCCGTTTTTTGCCTTTTTCCCCACTGCGAAGCCTGGTCCCAGGCTAGGGCGCTTGCCATTGAACAAAAATTCCAGTTTGAAATTTGGGAAATTTCACGTACATTTCAATAACCACACTCATTAAAAACAGAGATGTGAATTTTATTCCAAGATTATTACTTATGTCTTTCCGAGTTTACTGCGCCACACTGACAGCAGACTAACTTGGTCTGTATAACTTGGTCATATATCCTTACATGATTACATACAAATTTGTAGATCTTTTTTCCTCCGTGAATTATCTACATACCGTAATTTTCAGAATTTATAGTTTTATAGTATTATATTAGTAAATAAGAAAATTTTAAAATGATGATAACTTCAGGATTAATTGAAAACACTGCCAGCACAAAAAAGAAAAAACTTATACTCTTTTTTAATGCTGTGTGACGTCATTTAATTGTTGCAGGTCATATTGCAAAACTATTTTCCCATAATCACCGAACAAATTTTGTGAGGGGTCCTCCCTCTTAACCCTTTAATAAAGTGCCAATAGTAACCAAGGTCAATTTTCTCCTAACAATATCCATACACTGTCAACAGATAAGTTATGAGAATTAATAAAGTGATCAGCCAAGAAAAAAATGCCTTGATCTTTTATCAAATTCTCTCAACTCATTCTTTAAGGAAATGTATGGAGATCAGTTTGGAGAACTTGTATGTGGATATTGGGGCTTAAAGGGTTAAAGTGGCTATGTCATGAGGATATTTAAGTCACTACTTAGTACACACAAAATGTTCCTGCAGAGTTATGAAGAAAATATCAAACAGATTTTGTCAGGGAGCACAAACCATGATATTTTTTTGCAGGCATAGCAACAAAACTTGAAAAGTTGCCCAGTTTTTCCAAGTTTCAATCCATATCCATCCTTACCATACGTAGAAACAGACGACACGAAACAGTTTCAATACCTAAATGTAGTCTTAAAATAACAAAAGTGGGCCATTGTTTTTGCAATTGAATTGATGCAAAGACACCTGTGAAAGTTAAAAAAAGAAAAAGAAAAAGAAAATAGCGTGTGACACACCCGCCCTTTAATAACAAGCTGTGTGAATACTTATGATGCTAAAGAGTATGATGTTTTGCAGCTGTTGGTCTGAAAGTGGGTACATATTTCTGCCCATTAGGAAGCCAACAAAGGTCTGGATCGTATATTGTGTACAGTGGAACCTCTCTATTCAGGGGAGACTGAGCCTAGGGACCAAGGCAGCAAGGGTCCTCTGGAAACCCCTGAATAGGGGTGTCCCCTGAAGAGAGCTAGATTGGGCTGGGGTTTGTTAATAATTAACTAATAAGGACAATATTTTTATTCTGGCTTGGAATCTGCTGCAGATATCATTTCAAGCAGATATATGATGTTAAAAAAAAGTCATGATAACTTATCCCTGTGCTATATGGTGTGTTCAGTTCCTGCAAGTGAGTGAGCACATTGAGATATTTAGTGAGATATTTCAGGCTGAGTGTGCTTAAAGTTATTAATCCTTTTTGTGGTTATTTGGCTCTTGAGAATAAGGGCTGATCCTCACTAGGGAAAAAGCTGTTTATTCAGACACATTTTCCGTCATGTGCAATGCTTAACAAATGTGGATGATTTGCCATGACTTTAAAAATTTTGTCTGAGACAGGACAATCTTCAAATGAGCCACAAACACAATTTGTCCAGGGTAAAAACTGGACAAAATCGACTAAATATATTAACAAGTTTGTGTTTTTCTTGTCAATCATTTGTTGTAAAGTCATTTTTCTTTCCACTAAGTAAAGACAGATGTGACGGCCTGTTAAGAATAAATGGTTTCCACTTTCCAGCGCGGATACATTTTTTTCAACACGAAAATTGTCACCATACTATTTTGGTTTTGGATGTTTTGAAGGCAACTCCAAATTAGTCTGATAGTGTGGATCAGCCTGAAGACCCGCCTATCAGTCTGTGCAATGGCCCAAAATAGATTTTGTAATACCACTGACCTGTTTTCTAATATATTTATCAAATATGTATACACGTGTACTGACTGGTCAGTGCTGACCAATAATGCCTTCATGTTTTATACATTTACAAGCATGCTCATTTAGAGCTGAAGCTGTACAACCTTGACAGATACCAAAATCTGAAACTATACAACTTCAATAGTGCAAATTATAAGTTAATCTGTTATTATTTCTGAAATAAATGAAAATAAATTTGATATCTATTAAAAACCTAGTGTGTAAATTTGTAATCTTCATCTAGGCCCAGCGATCCCTCTGTCTCAGCAGGACTTCCCACTTTTGCACCCTACATCTGCAGAGGAAGCTATACACATTACAAAAAACCCCTTGGTCAAAAGGATTCACATCTTCACTGAGTGTTTTCAAATATGAAATTCTTGACCGTGACATGTATTCCCAGGTTGTTTGTGCCGTAAGCATGAGATATGAGTGGCAGCAAAAAAGAAGAGAAACTACAATAAAAGTGAGGCAGAGGACAAACATGGCGAGAATGAGGAAGCCATTGGAAAGGAACCAGCCCAGCCAAGTTTTCTTGTGTACAAAAGCATACCTGAAAGGGGCAAAGAGAAATGTAGTGTTAAATTTTTTAAAAAAATGTGTACAGTTGTGATAAATTTAATTTTCTTGATTGATGTGAATGAGTAGAGTAAACACCAGCATGTATTTGAACCTTTTACTGATATAAGTAAAATATGAGTAGACTGTTCACAGTTCACTATTTTCCTGTAGGATCGTCGAGATCGAGCTCTATGTGTTACAGGCTGCCATCTTGGATGAGTGTCAAAACTACTTACTGTTATGTATTTATTTCTTATTCTGGCATTCTCTTTCTTTTGTACACATTATTTATCCCGCTGAATTGGTTCTTACATATATGGTGCTTTATCGGCCAGCTTTCAGCCTGATGTTCTTAATCCACTTGTTCTTACATGTGGGTGTTTACTCAGTGATTTTGTTACCTCTGCATCCAGTGTCCCTGATGCACAAATGCAAAATAATTTATGACATGCACCTGAAGGATGCAAAGAACGGCTGATCGAGATGAAGATTTTTTGGTAGAATATCCTGTTCGCGTGATTTCTGTGGCTGTTGTTTAAAGATGCATATTTATTTTAGTCCTTTTTGTGCTTTAAATATATAGAAGGACTATATCTTATTTTCAGTAAACTGCAATAATTAGAGTGGTTTTCGTTTGAGTGTCGTAAAACCAAAACCAAAGTAATTACTCTGGCCAATCACATAGGACACAGACAATACATTGAACCAATCAAAACTCGAAGTAATTACATGTGGCTGACGCAAAGCGCGGGAAAATGCATGCGAGCGCGTCACAATTGGCTTTGGTTTTACTTCTGATTGGGTGAAAAGGTGGCGCGAATCTTTTAAGCCAATCGCATCGTGTAGAAAGTGCAAAACCAATTACTTTTCGACACTCAAATGAAAACCGCTCTATTAAGAGTTTTGGTGTCTGTCTCCAGATTAACTGTCTACTTACATAAAGGTCAAAGCATGACTCCTCGTTTTTTTGTACTAGGGCTCATTGGTTCTGGACTGGAACTCTTGATTTTTTTCAAGATATTGAGTCCCCGGACTCACCATAACAATTTGTAACAAAATCACTGTTTACTGTAGCTTTAATTAATTAACCTTGGTATAGGACTGGCTGACTCTGAATGTAGTTACTAAACTCCTGATATAATACCAATTTCTCCCCTTGAATCATCAGCATATAATACAAAGGAAATTGGAAGAAGAATCTAGCAGTTTAAAAAAAGTCACTTGGAGCATTATTTCATGAACTCCTTCGTGTTTGATGGAAATAGTGAATCACAACAAAGGAAATAGAGCATCATAAGGTTTCAACTGCTGAGAATTTTGCTCTGTGACACCTACCAAGTAATTTCAGTGGCCCATGCAATGAGCACACACTGTGTCAAAAGAAAACACCAAAAGAACCTGTGGTTTCTCTCCCCCACACAATTCCCAAGCCATGGACAGTGATGATCATATCGCCGCACACATCGACCACAGTCCTCACAATGTTTGGCCCGAAGAGGTTGTAATATTGCACAATATCCACAGCGTCGCAGTCTAGATCCACCAAGAGGAGGAGTAGCCAAGATCTTACAAGATTCCTGGGCATCATCTCCATCTGACTGACTTTCAGAATCATGCTCTTCTTCTGTTTTCTGTTAATAGAAATTTAGCTTGTTTAATATGGCTGGTTAATGATTTTCACCAGGAATGGGTGAACTGTCTTTTTATTAGTTTTGATCTTCCTGGAACATTTCAACCTAGACTGCAGGTCTTAATGACATAGGTGTTCTAATCTTTTACTGTAAAACTGGGAAAACCCTGATGACAAGAAGTGTTATTGTTACCCTATTGAAAGGGAAATAGCCATTCATCCATGAGAAGACTAAGCTGCAAGCAACAATGGTTATTATACATTGTACTCACTTTCGCTCTTCTAATTGGCTAAAAGCCTACAGTTAATTTTGGAATCAGCGCAACCTACAGATTAGTTAGTTATCTGCTAGCAGATAAATGCATGACTAATCTGTAGGTTGTGCGCACAATGCATGATTTCCAATAACAATATCAATTCAGGTTCTTAATGTGATGGTGTGTTTGTCGTTATTTTCTTCAAAACAATGTATAATAAAACAGTTATCAGATTTGGTTTTTGTGATATCCTAAGTGTGATAACACTTACCTCGACCTTGATTTCACATGTCTTATTACAAGAAAATAAAATTTTACAGTTTAGCTATGGGAATCCATTTCACAAGCTCGATCAAAAGATCTAACTTCCGCGAACATCTCTGTTATTCATAATAACGCTTGTTTCAAGACCATATCATAATTTAACCTTATTAAGTCTGTCAAAGCAAACTAAGGTCCCAAACGGAAGTAAAGAGTAATTAAATCAAAATAACAGAGTCGTTTTTTGAACCAAAAATCACATTTAAAACCACGGCAAAATCGTAAAGTCAGTATAGATAATGATTCCTATGTCCGTTAACTTAATTTTAATAATCAAAGAATCTTTGAAAGTCAGATTATCTTACCTCAAATGTAACCATAATACTTTTCTGGTCGCTTATTTCTGCAAACCCAGGATCCATGCAACTTGCAACGAAGTAGAAAATAAAGCCGATAAAACAAAGCGAGAAGAAGCCAGCGACATACAACCAATTACCACTGAAACAAGCTCGCCGTAGTTCTAAAAGGAAGTAAGTGATGATGGAAACTCAAAATTTACGTATCTCAAAAACTGTGGATCGAACCTTCCTGATAGGAAAAGATAATCTAAATTACCTGTATCTTTAAGGACGAGAATTAAGACGATTCCTGTCGTTAATGACACGTGAAATATTCGAGAAAGAATTCTCTCATGACAATTCTTCGCCTCCATGTTCAGATTTTTCTGTGTTGTTTTGCTGGTACTGCGGGCTCGCGTTATCTCCTGACGAGTCGCCTGATTCTCCCAGTGCATCCTGGGACGACATTGGACGCGCGAGATTCCGCAAACCGCGAGCACCGAAGCCATTTTCAGCACCCTTTGATGCGCAGCCTACAGACTTAGAGCGCTTTCCATTTGTCTGAATAACCGACCGGGCCATTCCCCGACCATGCAGTCATTTTGGTGAAAAAACCATCTCCTTCGTACATACTAATTAGGATTTTTCTGATCTGGCTGGATGGTTTTGATTAAAAAGGAAATTTTAATTGTGACAGGAATCGTCTGGCCGGTCAATTATAGCAAATGGAAAGCGCCCTTAGATCAAGGGCAGAAACCAGTCCCCTCGGGTTTTACTTTGGGGATGAGAACTCTAGGTTTTTTTTAGCCTGTGTACAATCGCCCCCTCCCCTCAACGGAAACTTTCAGATCAGTTCGGACCAGAGTCCTGGTTTAGTGAGTAGAGTGCGCGGAAAATTGACGAGGAGAGGGAAAAAAAAAACAACAACGACAAAACAACAACAATAACAAAACAAGGGGCCCCTCGCTTTACCTGCCTACGATAAACTCGTGTCCCACCACCTGAACGCCTCGCTCATATCTTTTGTGTAGGAGCGCTTCCGCCGTTTATATCTCCCATACGACTTGATTTCACTTGCGTATTGTACTGAATAGGCAACAAAATTTCATAGTTGAGTCACTCTAGCGAAAAAATTAACTCTTTTTGCCTATACTGTTCTTCTGCAAAATGGATTTAATCTAAGACTTTTTAAATTCCCTCTCAAACCCTGTCCCTGGTTTTTCCCTTTCAGTGGCTGGGTTTCTTTAAAGAAGTGTCTGGGAGAGTTACAATCATTTGGACATAAGTAAGCCGAAGAGCAAGGTTGATGAAGCTGCGCGAGCGGGGAATTTACTTTTTTCTTATTGTTTGTGAGTTTGTTTCTTTTTTTTTGGTGGGGGCGGGGGGGGGGGGGGGGTGGGGAGGGGAGGGTCTAAAGTTCCTTTTATTTTGTTCCGCTGAGATGGTTTTGGCTATGGGGGCGTAAAACACCTCCCAAAAGTATACCGTAAAATTCCGAAAATAAGCCCCGGGGCTTATATTTTTCAACGGTTCTTTTTTGAGGGGCTTATTTTTAAAGGGGCCTATATTCGGAGGGGCTTATGTACGGAGGGAAATTTGCGTTATAAAATCGGTTGGGCTAGCTTGTAGTCAAGAAAATTTACCATTTTTGCTTTGTTTTACTTTGTATTCGAGGGCAAATTCCGAGTACAAGCCGCCGGGGGGCTTATATTCGGAGGGGCGATTTAACGGAGGGTTTTTTGTGTTACGATTTTGGGGGGTTTATACATGGAGGGGCTTATTTTCGGAATTTTGCGGTATGTGATACTCAGGGGTCAGTGTGATAGGCAATCAGAGGAAGACCGGCCCTATGTGGAGGCTTATCTAAGTTCTCTGGCGACTAAGGCAGCTATTTCTGTTTTCTTCAAAAAGTTTTAAAACTGTTTCATGACTCTGCAAAATTTTTTACCGATGTCGAGATTGAGATTGTAAGAAACCGTTGGAAACTGGAGATTGCTAGCTAGCTATTGGTTCCCGGTAATTTATTCAGTGATCAAAGTCCAAAGTTCGGCCATTCAGTGATCTGTCAAATAAATAAACATGCGCCATCAGAACTTGTGACTTCGGAGATTTTTTACAGAAGTAACAGTGTCCCACTTTTTGCTATTTCTGGATTTAATCTAACAGCCGACGAACTAAGAATTTCATCAGGATATCTCGTCCTTGAGTGGAGACTGGAAACAAACGAAGGTAGAGTGAAATGGCGACTCCTTGGAAGCTTTGGCGCTGTAATACACGCTGTATATTGTAAACGCGCTTCATAATTAAATTTTATTTAAGCTACGACTTGATAAATATACATGTACACTTTTCCAATGCAGCTTTTCGAAGGAGTTCGTATGTTGGGTGTAGTTACGAGACAGATTCCAAAGGCGAAGGTAAGGAAGAAAGTTTGTTGGCCAGACTAAAATTATTGGCTAACAGCTGTGAAGAGTCGCTTCGCTGTTCATGCATACATGCTCGTTGTCCACGTCATAAGGTGTAACCGGGGGTGTGTTCCCTTCGAAATAAACAAGAACTTTTCGATTTCTAAACCTAACGCGCTCTCAGACGCTTTTTTTTTTTCTTTTTGAGAATTCTAGCGGGAAAGAGACATACATGCATAGTGGAACCTCCCGTAAGCGACAACCACAAAATAATGTTAAGATTATATGTTGGTTGGTGGAGATGGTCGCTTTCGAAAAATCAAAGTAAAGGTGTCTCTTTTGAGTAGAGGTTCCGAAACATATATAGACTGTTCACAGTCCCCTATTTTTCCGTGATATCGTCGAGATCGAATGCTTTGCGTTACGGGCCGCCATCTTGCATGAATGTCAAAACTACTTAGGGGGCGAGGGCGGGGGCGGGGGCGGTTTGGGTTTGAAGCGAGAAAAAGAGAGGGACTGTAACAACATCACTGAAGCTCGCGTTCAGGAGACGTGACAGGAATTTCACGCCTTTTACCATTCATTCATTAAGAAACTCCACTGGAGATGAAAAACATGCCAGACACATTTAGCATCGATTTTGCGTGTTTACAAAATCTTTTAAAAACAGTGATTTTATGCAGTTTCTTGGACATTCCTCCAAATAAAATCGGCAAACATGCACAGGTGAAACATTTTCCCAAAGGAAGTGCTAAGGATGCTCGCTTCACAACAGATTACAATGGTTAAATCTCCTAATAAAAAGCCAGGCATTTCTGACAGGTCGTCTATTTTGGATCAGCATAGCTTTAAATTTCAATTCGTTTGGCAGAAACTGTGTTACAACATTCCCCTGGCTGGGCTGCTTCAAAAGCACATTGGCTTAGGTCATTCATCCACAAAATACCAAAAATCCTTCCTGTGTTTGCGCAAGATGCGCCTTACGGTAGGTAGTATTATGAAAGCGTATGTTTTATAGAAACGATGACTTGTCAACAACTTGTCAGTGTCGGCAGCTTAAACTAAACCCATTGTCAATACAAATTAACATCTGTTGTCTAATGACTGATCAAACACCTGCATTGCTGTTACAATGCACTCTGTGAATGCGAGCTGTAATAATGTTATCACAGTCCCTCTATTTTTCTTGCCCCCTCCCCCTAGAGCTATAATCCCTGACGCCCATACCCTCGGGACATTTGAAAATCAAGATGGCTGCCATTAACGGTAAAACGCCCTATATCTCGACAATCTCAGGAAAAAGTAGGGGACTGTAAACAGTCTAAAACGTCTACATTGCAACAAATTGCAGGCAAAAACAAAAAAAAAAACCAATAATAATAAACTGAAGTCTCTTTTTAAGCATTCATATCTGAATTCATATGTTTTACTAATCCCAGGTTATCTTAATCCAGCATTGAACAACCCGGCCCAGGAGGTTAAAAATAATGGGAAATAATATTATACTGTCAAAAGTGGTTGTGGTCGTTTATGAGAGTTGGAAGTTTACGGTCGTAGTAGACCTGGCCTCAGTTGTTCAAAAGAATATCGTACTATCCACCGGATAAATCTTTATCCAGTGGATAGTGCAATAAATTAGCGTCCCTAATTAACTAATCCTGCACTGAACAGAGATTTATGCGATGGATAGTGCTATCCAGCTTTTGAACAACTGGGGCCTGGTTTTTAGAGGACAATTAGATAATTCTTCATATAGGTTTATTTTACAGGAAAAAAATGGGAAGAGAAATTTGGGGTCTAGTGAGGCTTGTGTCTGCTTGGTGTGAGAGTGACAGGTGCTGCCTACCTTTAAAAGTCTCAAGATAATAACCCTTTCTCCTTGGCCTTCTTAGACTGCTTCACAGACGTAATCTAACCCCAGTTAGTAACGTCTGGGAAGCAGTGCCAGTATCCATGTTCTGGGCCCCCGAAGGAATCAATGAATTACCAGAAATGCATTTTTAATTTCCCTTTAGCCTGAATGGTATTTTTCAACAGGCCAATCATGGTGCGTTCTCAAATCCTGGTACACAGGCAGGGGCCTAGAACAAAGATTTTGGTGCTGTTTCATAGACAGACTTAACCAGAAGTTAATTTCCATCTGGAGTGCAGGCTATGACCTTTGAAGTTGTTAATGTTTCTGTTATTTCATCAGACTGCTGTTAGATTTACAAATCCAGTCATGGTGAGAACATCAGCAGCTCTTTACAAACCTTTCAGTATGCTGGCCAAACAGGAATCTCTTCCTCCTCTGCCTGTGCCACCTCTCCAACAAACAATGGACAAATATCTGAAGGCAATCAAACCGTTGGTGGATGAAGAAGACTTTGAATACACTGAGGATCTGGTAAAGAACTTTTCTAAGCCAAAAGGAGATGGTGAAGTGCTGCAAAACTTGTTACTGGAAAAGATGAAAACTGAGAAGAACTGGGTAAGCACTTCCTACACTGCTCATATTTCTTTTCATGGCCAGCTTCTACTGTCATGTCATGCTTGAAAGTCAAGTCTGTTATCTTTCTTTTTTGGGGGGTCTAGAGTAGGAAGCTGATGAATTGGTAGGAGATTTTAGTCTAGACTACGGAAACCGATGATTGACACTTTAAAAATTGAAATCAGCCAATCTAAATTTTTAAAGCAAAGAAAGCACCGAAATCAGTAATTTCTGGAAAATAGCCACTCTAGGATGGATAGGGATGGACTTTTGGGAGTTTAGTCTAGTTTAGGTAGCAAAATTCAGCTGTACAAAGTCTGGGCTGTATTTTAAGGCTTTAAGGGTTCCATGGTCCCATCGTTCCTCAAGTACCTCCCCCAGGGCCCACTGCCACAAGTTACACCATACAGAACTGCACTGGAGCCAGGTATGGTTCATGTGCAGGAGTTCCAAATCAGTCAAGATAGATCCATTTCATGTTGTCTCTTTCAGTTGGCTAATTGGTGGGACAATGCTGCCTATTTTGACTGCAGATCACCAGTGGTGATTACAACAAGTCCAGGACTTTCCTTTCCCAAGGTTCCATTTACTGGCAAGGTTGATCACCTGAAGTGAGTTGGCTGTTGATTAAATGTTTTAGTCATGTTCTCACTGCTCACAGTGAAGAGATTATGTAATCAGACAATTTTCACACAATTATAATGGTTATTTTAGCACTAACAGTGGTACTTGGTTAAAACAAACCCCTACAGTGTGTATTATGATAAACACCCTTTGGTAACAGCAAAATGGTATTTGCCACTTTAGAAATGAGTTGGAAATAGGGCTGAGTTACATTTTGCTAAGACTTCTGGGACTGTCTCTAGGGACACTGGAAAAAGAAATGGCTAATACCCTTCTGGCACATCCCCAGCAATGATCCCTGAGAATCAATTGTGGGATGCATTTCAGCTCCAGTTCCCTTCTGATCATTTCAAAAGTGGCAAAAAGACAGGCCATTTTACAGTTGTAGGCTTATTGTCCTAGTGGTTGAGTGATTGCGAGGTTGAGGTTGAGGTTGACCTTGTTTTGATACAAACCTCCTTCATTTTCTAATGAAAATTATGTTATAAAAATTAACAGTTGTCTGTGTGAGAACAACATGTTTACATTTAGCAACTGTTCTTTTTACTATCAAAACAAAGTCAACTCCAGCCTTGTTTCCACCTGTAACTGTAAAATGGACTTTTAGTATTTGCCATAGCTTGATAGTCACAGTGTGAAATAGCCCACTTACCAAAAACTGTCCCAAGCATATTTTCCCAAGTCTGGCATAATGTTTTTTGTTTGTTTGTATTTTTGTGTGTGTGTTTTTTTTTTCACGATTCCGCTGTAGTCATGAGGTTCTGATGACTCTTGAATTTTACTCAAAAGATGTGAGATTTATCATTATTTTACATTTATTTATAGTTATTTTTAATAGCAATGGTTAAGATCTTAAAGAGCACAGATGTTCAAGGCTTGTTAAACAGTTTACAAACATAAAATTTTGTCTTCATTTTGTCAAAAATAAATATTCAGACAACAAACTTACAGTGATCGATATCCATCCAGATTTACAACTCCTGTAATTTTTGCTTTCCCTAACGACAATTTTTTTCTCTTTTATTTTGTGTTTATAGGTATGCTGCAAGGGTCATCTCAAGTGTCTGGAAGTACAAGAATCTCATTGATAGGTATGTGAGTCAACAGACTTTTAAACTGTCTACATGAAGCTGCCATGATTGTAAACGTGATCTGATCATATTGTCTGATTGTTAAGTTACGTACTTCTTGTAATCATTGCAGTGAGTCAATTCCTGTTGACATGATGGGAAAGGCTCCTTTGTGCATGGTTCAGTACTTGAAGTTGCTTGGTACCTGTCGAATCCCACAGCCAGCAAGAGATGAAGTGTTTGTGGCTCCTAAGGGCACATCCAAGCATGTCATAGTTGCCTACAAAAATGAGGTGATTTTTTAACCTACAGTACTTAAGCACTGACTCTCTTTTTTCTTACTCCCTTGAGTGACAAATGTAAGACATAAAAATGGCCATGTGCGTGACTAAAGGCTCGAGACAGGAGAGGCGTGAACTTCCTTTTTTTCCCTTCTATGGACTGCTGCTCGTGTTTCTCGCATCTTGCACCTCGACTGTCGGAGTGACTGCTGTGCCCCTGCACTCCCCTCACTAAATCTAAAGGAAAAGAAAGACTGCTCGCAGTGAAATAGTTCTTTCACTACTTATTATTCACTCATTGTTTTTTGCTAGGAGTCAGTAGCTCGGTCCCCCAATCACCAGACCCTTTTTTTTCTAACCTCTGCAGTGTCTGACTCTGTTCTTTTTAACAGTTCTACATCTTGAATTTGTTTAATGGGAGCCAACTGCTGACTGAGGGAGAGTTGGTTGCCCAATTAGAAAAGATAACAAACAGCAGTGATCCCCCTGAGGAGCCTGTAGGAGTCCTTACTTCAGCTGAACGAACATTCTGGGCTAAACAGAGGAAGAGGCTTTTGAGAGGTACATGTACAACATGTGCAATACTTAAAAAAAAAACATACAATTATAAGAAAAAGAAGTTGTTGACCCTTTAGAGCCCCAAGAGTGACCAACAAAATTAATACATCATAAATCAAGAGAAAAGATTTGAGAATTAATAAAATAGTCACGTAAGGGAAAATGCTTCGATCTTTTGAAGTTCTCTCAACTAATTCTGTAAGAAAATGTATGGAGATCACTTTGGAGAACTTGAAGTTGGATACAAAACGGGACTTGGAAGGGTTACGAGAGATGCTTAGTACACCCAGTTAACCACTTGCAATGTTGCTGTTGATGGTGGTGACAACATGGAGCTTAAGCAACAACGACGGGGACCACATCGACAACTTCAAAAAACAATTGCTTTTATGAGCAAAAGAACATTTTGCACATGCATCACGCTTTTTAGTACATTTCTTTGACGTCCACTGCATGACTACGACGGGAAAACCTCCTAATGCGACGTTTTATGGAGGACGAATTTTCCTTTCTCTTTTTGAACCTGGATAAAGTCCTTAAGAATTCATCTCCAGGAAAAGTCGCCTTCATTTGGCATAATGAGCGGGTCCAAATAGACGTGATTACGTTTGAAAGAACGCAAATTCATTTCTTTTATCGACGTTTTCACTGCCGTCGTCGTCGTCGTTGCTTAAGCTCCCTATTTAATAATAGTGACAATGATTGTGATAATCTGGTGGCAGTTGCAGCCTGCGTAGCAGGCGCTTGGAAGTAGTGGGCGCAAGAAAAAACGGGCGCGCAAGAAGGAGACACGCGAGGGGAGACACCCCTCGCGTGTCTCCCTCGCGCGCGCCCGTTCTCTCTTTTGCCCACTACTTCCAAGCGCCTGCTACGCAGGCTAGCAGTTATGTCTATGATGACAACCGTGATGATGATGATAATGATGATCATCGTTATGCTGATGTTGGTAGTCCTCGGTTACTGCCCATGGTTCTGGCATTTATGCTGTAGTATTGACGTCATTTTTTACACACTGCAAACCGCTTCCAAATTTGTTCAACGCTAGCTGGTTATGAAGAATTATCCTCGGGATTTGAGCCAATCAGAAACAGGGAATTTTTTTTTACAGGACTCTGTTTAAATC
This sequence comes from Porites rus, assembly GCA_964035705.1. Taxonomy (NCBI): domain Eukaryota; kingdom Metazoa; phylum Cnidaria; class Anthozoa; order Scleractinia; family Poritidae; genus Porites; species Porites rus. The sequence goes on from OZ037994.1 coordinate 34,377,003, forward strand.
AACTTCATGCATGCTAAACCAGATGTTCCTGTGTGAATGAATAAACAAACAAATAAATATTTTGAATGAGTAATAATAGTAATTAGTGATGGTGATCTGATAGTGACGAATAATTATGGTGATGATGATGATGATGATGATGATGAAGGCAAGGATGGGATCATGTTTAGCTGTACTGTAGAATATAGTGCACCTGTGTCGCATCTGATTTATGTCCAAAATACATCGCGTTTATATTTTTGTACTGTTTTTATTCGCTGTACATGTATTTAGAGCGATTTTCGTATGACCTTGAAAAATGGTTTCGGTAAGTGTTCGTTATCCATTTAATCAGCCAATGGATGGAAAGATCAAGACATGGACTCTTCGTTTTCCCGCCAAAGAAAACCCTAATATGGAGAAGGCATTGTTCGATTGGCCCAATCGTGTTGAAGTATGACGTCAAAGCGAAGTATCGATTGATTATCACCCGAGCGTTTGCTTAACCAACCAAAAGCCACGCGCGCTTGTATCCGTTCGATAAACCAATCAAATCGCTCTACTTCCGTTCGTTTGTTATTTCCGTTTTGTTCGCGCGTTTTCATATCAAGGTCATACGAAAATCGCTCTGTTGGGCTAAACAGTGATTGTTTTTTTGTTTTCCAATCACAGATCGTAAAAACAAGGCCAACCTTGAAGCAATAGAAAAAGCTGTCTTTGTTCTGTGTCTAGACCAGCCTCCACCTCACTCGACTCAATCTCCAAGTGTTATGGAGAATCCAACCTGCTCAGTTACTGCACGCCAGTCTCTGCATGGTGATGGTACGGAATACAACAGCTGTAACAGATGGTTTGACAAAATTGTGCAGGTACCGCACACTGAATTATGGCAGTCGATGAAACCGATTGTTTTGATACAAAGTTGTTTCGTCGATACAAGTCGTTTCGATACGAACTTACGCAGTGAAACTGCACAACAATTTCGATCACATCATTTTTTAATCAAGTATAGTTTGTGCGTGTACAAGAAAAAGATTTGGGGTGAATGTTTCTCGTTATTTAAGCCAAGTACGTGAAACGTGACTGAATTAACTTGTCTCGAAACGACTGGCAAACTTGACGATGTATTTAGTTGTTATTTACCAGAATGTCTGGGCTTTCAAAATCTAGGAAGGCAGAAAATGGACAAATCAGCGGACCCAAAAGCCAGACCCAAAAAACGTGGTTTGTGTCTTTAGGTGCCAAGAATAATGGGCTTAAGGAAAGAGGCAGAAACGTGGCTACGCGGCTATCTGGCTACGTGGCTACATGGCTATTAAAGTGGCCACTGTTTTAGAAGCATGAATGCTATTAGAATACTGCAATGCTAGATTCTCTATCAACATCTGCGGACTTTTGATAGTATTCAATTTCAAGGCTGTGCTCTTTCAAAAATTGAAGGGAACCCAGTTGCCCAGCATATGATTTCTCTGAAAAAGCAAAAACAAAAACAAAAAAAGGCTTGAATTTTTTTGCCGCCTGGGAGCAAAAGTCCAGGAGAGCTCCATGGTATCTCCCAGAGGGGCAAAGGGTGACATTCGTCTTCGTAAAGTTTCTTACTCAGGCATGTTAGACGAATATGTGTGATAAGCCTGTGTCATCTTCTGAATAAGGAAATGTCCCTGATAAAAAACTTTGGGCCATTGGCTGCGTTTTCTCTGCTCAATTAATCAGCAGATTTCCTGGTGCTTTGCTAATCACACGATTTATTATAAAATGTCACTCTGTCAGTGTACAACACGCAAATGACAAGTCTCCTTGTTGAACACCCAAGTGGGCATCGTAACATCATGGAAGCGTTATGGACAGTCTGTCTAACCAGCCAACGATAGTCCTTTCGAATGCATTCGGCAGGTGTGAAATGCGATTTAGAAGAAGACCGGCGCTGCAAATAATGTATATATCGTGGTTCAATTTTTTCGTAACCTTGGTTTAAATTTTATTTTCTTTTGTATCAATCTCAGTAACATACATTGCCATACCCCAAAACAAAGGAAAATAAAATTTAAACCAGGGCAAAAATTGAACCACAACATATACGTTCATACATACATACATACTTGTATTCCGGGAAGAATGTAGTTGTAGAGCATTGACTATAACTTCACGGGAGTTCAGGCTTCACGAGGAGTTACATACATAAACTTTATTTACGCTCGAATTTTAGAGTAGCTTTCAAACCTAATATCTTCCAGAAAGCAACACATAAGATACATTAAAAACATTACAAGAACAAGAATTATATCTATGCACTTAAAATGAACTAATATTTACAACTTTATCTTCACGAGCAGAAAGAAAAAAAAAGTATGGTATGTGAAAGCAATAGACTGAATCTGCGTGAAGGTGAAACCCTTTCTTTTGGTCTTAAAATCTGCAAAAACACTGTTGCCAAAAAATGTCAGGCAGTGCTGTCCACTGCTTAGTTAAAAAGTAAGAAAAGGAATTATTAAGACCAAAAGTAGTTGTGTACTTGACGGCGGCGTACAGGCATTTACAAACATTACAGACATTTCTAGTCCAGCTGAGGAGTCTGTTGGAAGCAAAATCACGTCGAATGGCCGAAGATGAAAATGGCGTATGAATACGTGAAGCCCCCATCGAGCGGTGGAATAATTCTCTTATCGGAAACCAGGAAAAACCAGGAACTTATCTGCATCTCGACGACCAATGAAGTACTTGCGCGTTGACGTGCACTTTGGTTTAACTTTACGACTCGTAACTGCTAAAAGTTTTGTTATGCCCGCCTGCCCCTGACTTTCCACCCGCGGTTTCCGGTTTAGTTAAAACGGTGCACCCTGCCAAAACTACTTCCTTTCCTCCCCCTAAAAGCTCTAAACTACGCCCAAGTAACATACACTGCTCTAATATCCAGTTTGGTATATCATTCTGAGTTGTTTTTGTTTCTGAAAAGTTTGTACAAGGGAAAGGGTTTCTCTCTTCAAGAGGTTTATTTACTGACACAGCAAAAGGTTGCATATTCAGTTGTGGATAGTTCTTTGGGGTATTCACTGCAAATATACACTGAAACAGTAAAAATTTATGTCTTCTTTTCTCCTATCTTATCCACTCCTAGACCAAGTTATAGCAGGACGATTCGTCATTTTTACTTTAAAATTTATAGAGGAAATCCTATGATGTTGCCATTCTAAGGAACCTCTTTGACGGAACTTTTGCACAGAACTATTAATTTCTTAGGATTTTCCAAAACCACATTTGAAATCATTAATTTAAAAAAAGTGATTTTAACATTGGCCTTAAAAAATCTGAAAATGTTTACTTCATTTACACAGTGGTTGACGCGTCTATATCTTCTTGAGCTTGCCTCACAGGTAGTGCAAGGCTTTCCGCGATGCTTTTTGTTCCGCCTCCTAAGATGTCCGCATCTTGGTCATAAACCTTTGAAAGGAAGAATTCCGCTACGTAAACTCTCAGAGCGTTGTTGATGATTAACAGCATCAAACTGACGACGGCCTTTACTTCAGGTGGATCTTTACTGCCGTCGGGAATGCTAGGAACACTGAGTACTTTGTAAGCAGCAATTGCTGAACCAAGCATGGCCATTGTGTAACCCTCGACTGCGTAAACCGCTAAAGCTGCTTTGTAAAGCACCAGTTTTAAGAGAGAGTTCTTTTGAGGCAGGTCATTTGCATCTGAGGGGAGAAAGTTCAAGACAAGAACCACTGCCACCGCAAAAGACTTTTCAAAAACGAAGATGATGTACACCACTGTTTTCAATGCTTCTGTGTCGTTTGCCATTGTCAAAACGTCGTAGGCGCAGACCGCAAAAAGTGTGAGAAGAAGCTTCATGAAGTATTTTTTCCTGATCAGGTGCTGTAAAACCAGAAGAAAACCAGGGAAGTGGTTCAAGCGACATGCATGGAGGATCAAGAAAGCGGAAGTCGCAAAACATAGGCATAGCCAGACGCTCTCAAATATCTTAGGGCGAGGAAAAAGGGTGAATCTCTCACAAAGGGCTGTAGTGTGAAATTCTCTGCTGAAACAATCCACTGCCCAGGTTGTGAACATGAAGAGGCCAACCAAGCGAGCTACGAGCACCAACACAGCACATATCCACTTAAAAACGTTGAAAAATTCAGAGAAGATGCTTAAAAGCCGTCTAGAATTCACACGGACCTCCAACGCTGTCTTTAGAAGCCCGTCCTGTAATGTCAGAAAGAGGCAGGAACGTCAGGGTGATCTTCTAAGAGCATGACTTAAGGTATCATCCACCCTTAAGCACCCTCCCCGCGTTGATCGGCGCTAGCGCTTTTGCTTTTAATAAACACCCCCCATAAACCGTACATTTTCTGAAAGCTTAATAGTTCCAGATTATTGCTTATTCCTTTTAAAAAATCAAAATATTAACGCGATTCAGAAATGAGAAGCTTTTTGTGAAAGTGGGTGTCGCTGTAAATTTAAGTCCAGGCCTGCCAAAAATAAACGGAAGATGCCAATTAAGATCGCATTCGCTTCTTAACACGTTTGACTAAAAAACCGTGTCTCAGATTTTTGTCAAGTGTGTTTGTTCTTTTGTTATAAGCAGTTGAAGTTAGGGATAGCACATCATTAGCACTACCTGTGAAAAAAACACTCTTACTCGAAAACGAAAAAAGAAATCAAAATTCGCAGACACGGTTTTTTAGAAAAACTATCTGACAGTAAGTTGGCCAAATTTCAGCCAAATTGGTTCACGGGTTGCCGACTTGGAGTTTAAAACGTACCCTCAACTTGCTCTGATTTTCATTTCGAGAAAACAGGGGAAAAAGATTTTTGGCGGCGTATTGTCCCTGACGAGATTATAACAGATTATAACACCAAAACTGTCAATGTTGATGCATACCAGAAAAGGGACAACAATAGTGACACAGCAGGAAAAGGTTACAAACGAAACCCAACAACAGATGAACAATTTATTTCGAACCCTCTGCTCTGTTCGATCTCTCTGTTGTCGAGAAAGCATCTTTCATTTTGAGCCAAGCCAACTTTTACTCGATACATTTTCTAAAAGTTCGACACTTCCCTGGAATAATCGACAACAAACCGCTTCCTGGAGTTTTTCTTGAAGCTGCTCTCCCGCTACAATAGACTTTCAAAAAAGTCCTTCGTCCGATTTTTTATATGGCGCGGGACCAGTCGCGAATTTGTCGCTTGCTTGGCCGCTTTGCGACCTAAAAAGATCGCTCCGCTCGCTAAGAAACTCGTGAAACTTGATTTCGCGGTAGTTTAATGGGTTTTTCAGAAGCTTTGTCATCTTTTAGCCATTTTTCTTGATTGTAGTAGGAGCCCTTGTCACTCTCTGCTAATTTCGAAACCCACACTTTGCAAAACGATTTTGTCGTCTTCTTTCGTCTTGGAGTCAAGAACGAAAACGGGCAAGCTCTTTTTTCTTCTTTGGAGGAATTCACTTCCAAAATCCAGGGAAAAACAGTGAGCTCTATACTTGTAGACCACGATTTCTGTCAAATTGCGTGATTAGCTTGGTTCAACAGCGGCATGCGTATGAAGTATGACAGGACTTGTCAACGATCAATTAAAATAATTAGCATAGAAAAAACTTTTGCGCTCCATAACTCTGCACAGAAAAAACATTTTTTTCTGGAATTTTTTTTAAAAGAAAGCTCTTGATGAGCTCTACTTAATCATCTAAAAATTGAAAATTTCGAAAAATGATGGGTTTTTACCCTGGATGATACCTTAACAAGGCAACATTTTCCACGAAACTGAAATTGCATCATCAAATTGTGTTTATATCACACACCAACTACCATTCAACAGTCAGGTCATTTGCATATTAACCTTAATTATTCTTTACTTTTGCTGGGGAAAACCCCTTCTTTTCACTTTCGAATGAAAGTCCTTTTCCTTGGAGAAACACAACTCAAACCTGAAATTTTGCTCCTTTTGAATCTTATCAATTGATAGAAACGTTACGTCGTATGTTTGACAGAGTATGGTTCTTTCCTATTCCTCACTTTCACTTTTGCGTTTTTTCCACTACCGGATTAAACATGTCGTAGTTTAGGTAAAATATGCTAGTAACTTTCACTGAATATTCTGGTTGAGCTTTCTACCGGAACGCTTGCTGGAAAGAATGAAAAAAGAAGTGTAACCCTGGAGACCATTCATCAATGCAGGAAAAAGCTGTACTAAGAAAAATATCAGTAGGACCACACTGCAAATGATGCGGTTTCCTCTTCATTTTTACCGGGCCAAGTACATTTTGACTCAGCTGAATTCTGAACTTCAAGGAAAACCTTTCCGACTAATAAATCAGAAACAGTTCTAAGCCAAGTTTGATCGACTTGGATTGGAATTATATGCAAGCGATTTTCGAGGAAAAGAATATGCCACAATAGTGAAGGAAACGGTTTTCTTTTAGAAATGGATAAGTCGAAAGTAAAATTGGTTTTAATTCGCAATGCGTAGACTAACTCACCTTTTCCTTAAATTCCGGTTCACTCATTCTTTTTCTCTAGACTCCCCTCCGATATTGTAAACAAGCACTCAATCGAACAAATCCAGGATTTGATACTGAAGGGGAAACTCGACAGTGCTGAATCAGGACAATCGAGAGACTAGTCTGTCAGTTCTCAGCCCTCTGTTGGCTCGTTTATTGTTCGATGAGTGTTTTAACCGGATACATGTGTCAATGCTGATTGCGTGAGGGACTGGACAGGAACTGAGAAAAATAGATACTGCGTCTCTACTCTAGGCTGAGAACGCAGACGTATTTCCGTTCGTCGCTCTCGCCACTCCCCCCCTCCGCCACTCCCAGGGGGGTGTAACACCAGATTCTCTGAATCCTCACTCTATTTCAGACCAAAAACTGGCATTTCCCACACCCGTTTTCTTACCTTGCCTCAGAAATCCATACCCATTTTCAGACCTGGTCTCTAAGAAATTTTGTTATCAACACTTAGATTTGAACGCCTAGATTTCTTAAAATCCGTTTCGAATTTTTATTTTGTTCTTTTTAATTCTTAACCGTTGAAATTTGAACAATGAATACGGTACTGCACTCCCGTAGTTCTCTCGAAAACTATGACAATTACACCCGATTCCAAACCAGAATCTGCAAAGTCTATTCCCGTTTTCAGTCCGAAAGGGCGCAAATACCACCCCCGCGCTCCACCCGAAAAGTATTCGGGGGGAGGGAAGCGACGACCGGAAATACGTCTGCTTTGGTAGGCTAACTCTTCCTTTACCGCAACCCCTTTACGCTTCTTACTCGCTTTCATTTTGCTTGTTATCGGTTCGCTGCGTTTCTTACAGTGTTTCACTTTGATGAGAATTAGTTTAATACAGAGTCGTTGAACATCAATTTAGTGTGAACTTTAATTTATTTTGTTTTTGTTTTCAGATTTGTGTTAGTGTAGATGGACATGCTGGAATGTGTTATGAACACTCTGCTGCTGAGGGACCACCCGTAGCTGCTTTATGTAATCACATCCTTGATAACCTGTAAGTTGATACGTGACTCCCCTCCTCATCCCCTTCCGCCTCCCTCTTCGCCTCTCCTCCTTCCCTCTTCTTCTTGCCCGCCAACCTCCTGCTAAATCTCCTCCTCCTCCTCCTCATCCTCATCCTCCTTGACCTCCTCCCCCTCCTTCCCCTCCCCTCCTCCTTCCCCTTATTCTCCTCCCCCTCCTCCTCCTTCTTCTCCTCCTCGTCCCCGTCCTTCCTCTTCTCCTCCTCCTCCTCCTCCTCCTCCCGCTCCTCCTTTTTTCCCTTCTCCTCCTTTTACTCATCATCCTCCCTATCTTCCTTTTCCTTTTCCACCTCCTCTTCTTCTCCCTCCCTCCCGCGTCCTCCTCTTCCTCCTTCATCTTTTCAATGTTGTCCTGTTTTTCTGTAGCTACTTCTGCTTTTCTTGTACGGGAAAATTCTCATCTCTTTCAGGCATAACGGGAAGGAATCAAAGTAAATGGGTCGCCCGGTTGTCTTACAATCTTTTAATTGGTTGTTGCTTCTGTAGTCTGGGCTGTTAGCCTTTTTGGCATTGTCACAGTTGTTGTCACAGTAACCATGCAGTGCCTGACTCGTCCCCAGTCGTCCTCGCGCGTTTGTAAGAGACGTCTTGGGACGAATCAGATGCAGTGGTTAAATTTTAACGGTGGCCACATTGAAACGTAGCTTAAACAAGCAACTCTCGCTTTTGAGACTTGATTTTTTCTGTTGTATGTGTTTTTGTTTTCCGTTTGTCACGGCAGTGGTCTGGGTGAAACGTTATGGGGTCTGTGGGTATATATTCTCGCCCTCATGGCCTGTGAGTCAATAGAGAGTTTTAGATCCGAGTTTACAGCGAACCTCTAACCGTGGTTTGCGGTTACCCGTTTGCGGTTCGACGTTCAAACATTATTCGATTTATACTGGTGGTGGATTAAAGAAGCCATTCTAGGTTTATTTTTCCTTTTTAGAAATAGAAGAAATATCAATCAGTGAAAATAAAAAAAATTTAAGGTAACACTGGGTTATCTAGCGGCAAAGAGCTATAAATTCTTACATTAGTTCTTCTTGCAAATTTACGGCCGCCATTTTGAATCAGCAGCCATGAATGGCACTTGTTCTCAAATCCAATAAGATTTATCAAATTTAGCATTTCGCCCGAATTTGTGCCTCTGTTAATGGATAAAGACTTGCTCCACAAGATTTTTGTATCATTACGTGGGATAAAACAAGAATTATACGCTAGAAGCTTTCAGGTAAATGACATACTTGAAAACCTACCTCCCCACGTTGAAATCGCACGTCGTAAACCTCAAACGTGACGCGAAAGACTTCTCACGTGACCTCTAGCGGATAGAGGTTCGCGGTAAACACGGATCTAAAACTCTCTAATAGCCCATTCGGCCTCGAGGAATAATTGTTAAATAGTTGTAGTTTTCGTAATCGGTCAAGCGAATTCAAATAAAAGTTACTTGTTCCCCTTTCCAATTTTTTTGGACTGTCCGTTCTCTGGTGTCTTATTTGTTGTAAATTTCTTACTTTTTTTGTTTTAGGAAAAACCATCTACACATAGAACCCTCAGACGCAAGGCATTTCGAAACTCCATCCAAGCTGAAGTGGAACTTATCTAGTAAAGTAAAGGAGGCCATTAAACAGTCAGCTTGTGATCTTGACGCGTAAGTGACTAACTGACTTTCTGTTACCCAAACATGACCATATTACTGCTGAGATGTTTGAAAGCAAGAGCCATGTGATTGTTGCTGCACTACACTGGGGTATTTTTGCAGCACATCGTCTGATGTGCTTCAAACTCCCAAAGACACACACAAAAATCTCGAAACATGGCAGCGTGGACGAGTGTTTAGAGCATGGGACTTACAATCCCGCGGATCCGACTTCAAGTTCCGCCCTCACAGTTTCTGTATCTTGAGTTCGAATACTCCACCACGCTTATAAGTTGCCAACGACTTGCCTCTTGCTAGCTGCGATACTTTTTATGTTTTGTTTGAAAATAATATTTGTTTAAGTCCAGCCCTACCTGCCTTTACGCTATAAATACTACCGCATGTACATCAAGGTAGTTTTATTGAACGCATCGTCACGGTACATCAATGTTGCTGACCCTAGCAGTATACAGAATTCAAACCAGCGTGTATTTAATGGAATGCTTGTGGTACCCTGTGTAACTTCACACGCATTCTGTACCTATATCACGTGATGTTTACCATGCAAAACAGTAATGTTTTTGTTTGACATTTCTCTCAGAATGATCCAGGACATTGACTTACGGTGTTTTATTTATGATGGCTATGGTAAATCATTCGTGAAAAAGCAGAAGATGAGTCCAGACGCCTGGATACAAATGGCATTTCAGTTAACATTTTACAGGTATTGCTTTTATAAGTAAAGAACACCTTTAACATAATGCTTCAGGCCTTCAGCAAGCAAAAACAAACAAACAAACCAACAAACACCTTTTTAGTGAAGGAACATTTTTTGGTGAAAAATGCTATCACGAAAGTTCGTTTAAATTTCCCCCATTTGACATATGAAATTTCTAACACGACTCTTAGGCTTTAGGGACAAAATTGCAAATTTTTCACGACTCCATTGTCTCGCAATTCCCAGAAGAGACTTGAGCACAAAGAAAACCAAACCAAATATAGAATGAATATGAGCAGAAAGCCTCTTTCTCCAGACTCCAAAGTAATTAATCTACATAAACGACTCATGGGTCCCCCTCTCTTCCTACGCATCTTTTCCCGCTCTCAGTGACTTCGCACTGCACTCCACTATCTGAACGCTTGGAACAAGCTATTGTTGTGGGTGTGGACTTGCCATATCGAATTATTGTAGAAGTTAGCGTGTGAAATTATTTGAACTCCCAACCCAAAACATCGTACTTATCTGACCAATCACATCTTGGAGGAGTAATCTGCAACCGACGCCAGGTGCGGTGAAACTGCGCGCGGAAATAACTCGCCAATTTTTTTGGCCAGCTCCTCATTGGCTAAGAAAGGGGCACTAGATTGTTTGGGCAAACACATCTTGAAGGAGTTGCATGTAACTTAGGCGCGCAAATATCTAACGAATAATTTTAGGGCTGCTCCTAATTGGTTGAGAAGGTTGCGCGAGAATTCTTTGGTCAGCCACGCAGAAATGCAGAACTAAATGACTAACCCCAAAATTCATTTCGACGCTGTTGATTCAACCGTTCACATAAAAAACTTTTTACTAAAGCAGGTTCGCGTCTCATATGACAAAGATTTACTTAATTTGAATTTCGCACTTTCTATGTTTTTCATTTTGTCTCTTTGTTTGTTTCATTTGTCTGCAGACTTCATAATCACAATCCTCCAACTTACGAGACCGGCTCAACTCGCAAGTTTCTCCTGGGAAGAACTGACACCATCCGCTCTGCCTCCATCGCTTCGTCTGAGTTTGTTAAAGCCATGGTGTCACCCAATAAAACTGTAAGTTATTTATTTGCAACTTTAGACATTTAGTGAGAGAATCTCTGTTGTAGGCAGTTCCCTTGATCACCTACAGAAACCACGCTCATACTGTATCAGCAGAATTCCTTCAATGCAAGACTAGAACAATTGTAGTCCCTATTACCCCTTTTCATTCCTAAAAGCGGCCAAAGTCAAAATCTGACAAAATTTCCAAATTTCATTTTGTAAAATGCTGAAAAATCGCAAAATATAGAACCACATCAAAGTACTGGCCAAGAGGTTCCATTCAAACGATTTACACACCCTAGACTGGCATTGTTTTCTTCATTATTATTTGCAGAATGCGGAAAAGCTTGATTTAATGAAGAAGGCGATTAGAGCACATACTAACTACACTAAAGAGGTACCTAGTGGCAGAGGATTGTTTGCACGCGATCACTCAAAATGAACTTGAAGTAGCTTTCAGTCAAGGCCAGTGCAAGGAGATGCATGTCTCTCGCCTGAGTCTTGGCTGTAACCTACATCCAGTTTATTATTGAGCACTAGGAAAATAGTCAATTACTTGCAAGCGTTTTCCCCAGCATTTTTTATCATTTAAGAAGTTGAATCGAACGCTCAGTGAGTGATTCATATGTTGTCCCCACAGCTCGAAGACGGTCTAAAAATCTCATGTTTTTCATCTGCTTCCATGGTTTGTGTATCACTTGAGAGTAATAGGGGAGTTTTTAGACCTGTAAATTGTGCAAAGCGCCTCATACTAAGGGCTATTAACCAATCTATAGTGTTATAATACAATGGCATTAGTGGAAAGTATAAACATTTTAGTGCGGAAAAAGCCTAATCATGCACAAAGACATCACAGCAAATTATTTTGCAAGCAAACAGTTTTTCCCCACAGTTAGCGCCTATGCCGAGCTCGATACGATGCGTTTACGTAGGTCTCTAAAGGTTTTAAATTTCGTATTTTTGCAAGCCCCAAAGACCCTGGTGACGACAATTAAGCCCCAGATCATGAGCTGCCTGTTGAGCTGCCTGTCGTTTATATTTTTGCAGGCAGTGAATGGCCAGGCTATTGACAGACACTTGTTGGGATTGAAATTAGCTGCCTTGGAATCTCGTATGAATCTTCATGAGCTGTTTATGGACAGTTCCTATCAATACGCCTTACATTACAAAGTATCAACAAGCCAGGTAATCACTAAGGCTATGTTCACTCAAGGTCTTCTTCATAGTTTGTCAACGCATACTAACGTACGTGTTTGTACGTTTACGAAGTTATCCTACCCTGACACCGTTACACAAATATTCGTTCACGAGGTCGTTTTCCTCGCTCAAGTGTGAACGGAAGCCGTTAACACATAATGGGCGGTCAAAACTTGTTTGTTCAACCTCGACTGGGGCTGGTAGGGTTTTACAACCCTCCCCCCTATCGGATGGGCCTAAAGGACACAATTTTTTGCATGAAAAAGACTGCGGCGATATTTTGTCTGCATGTCATCGGGCTAACTGCACAAGTGTATTTCAATCTTACACTTTTTTTCTGCTGGTATTATAGAGGGCTATGCAAAAGAGAAACCACCTTTTTATTGCGGGAAAGTGGGCGTTCAAAACTTTCTTCCTTTGCCTCGTGTGTTTCCGTGATTTTCATTAATAGCGCTAACGCCCATTGGGTTATTTCTAGTACAGATTACACTTCCGATTTCTGTTCCGTCTTTGGCGCCATTGCACCACGCTTCAGTTGTTCGTTTCGTTTCGCCGGCAAATTTCCCTTTCGTAAACGGTCGCAGCCATTTTAAAGACGCGTAGAAAATTTTTGACCTGTTATAGACGGTGTTTCTATTAAAGACCATTAAAGTAAGAAGATCGCAACCCTGGGTCGCACACGGACATTTCGTATCCTAATCTCTGTCCCATGCTGACTACACCGACCCGCCAAATTTCCGAAAAATTTAAGTACATAAACTAGTGAGCTGTCTTTCTTAACTGATACGTTAATGATAGGGTACCCTTTCCATAACTTTTAACATAACATAAGACTATTCAAAAACGTATTACTTCCCTTATTATAACTTAATAATCCAGGGAATATCTTATATCTATCATGACTAAAGGCTTGGATACCAATAGCGGCAACGACCATTTACTAAAAGGGAAATAAGCCCTCCATGAGGTCAAAAAGAGGCGAACAGGGCGATTAAAGTTTACGCACGGCCATTTACTGCAATGTTGGCTTGAGTGAGCTAGAATACCTATGGTATCAAACGTTTGAAAAGTTCTGCAACTGAAGAGCTTTCAAGAAGTTATCTTTCATTTTTATTGTTGCAGGTTCCGTCAAACCACGAGCTGTTTTTATCGTTTGGTCCTGCGGTACCTGATGGATATGGAGTCTGTTATAACCCACAAAACGACAAAATCATTCTCGGCGTATCTACAGTTAACAGCAACCCTGAGACTAATTCGGGTCACTTCGCTGCGTATCTACAGAGAAGCCTGGATGAAATGAGGCTCTTGGTTACAACCGCTAAGCTCTAGTGGCTGCTAATACGTCGGTGGCGCCGATGACATTTCCATGATAGAGTCGTTTCTTGTATTCACACGGCTATTTCACAGCATAGTGCTGTACATGTTTTAAAAATAAGGCGGAACGTCCAATGGTGGTTTTGCAAATTTAACCACACACGATTTAGGAAATTAGAAAATAAGCTGTAGACTACTACATAGAAGAGGGCGGTTAAAACACCTTCTCATCTAACTGTATAGCGAATCTTTATGTAAAATGTTGAACGCAGCATTTCAATAAAGTTTATTACTTAATTTATTTTCTCTTTTATTGCACATCTAGCTTTCCTCAAACTCTATCGTGCGGAACCAATAGATATGCTTGATAGTAAGAAACAGGGTTCCTACAGAGTCGGCTTGAATTCTGGAAAAAATAAAACTGATTTGCAAAGCAATTTTCCAGACCCGGAGAAAGTACAAGTGCTCCTGCAAGTGCTTAGTAAGTGCTTTTTATTATTTTTTATTATCTTATTTTTCCCGTTATGAAATCGCAGATTAAAAGCAAACCGTTCCTGTGGGGGTTAATACCCTTCCTTATGTAAACGCTTTCTTTTGTCGCAACTAATGTGCATAGCCGCTGGCCACGTGAGTGGAAACGCTCTATTCACTACTTTCACATAGACCATAACGCACCTTATTTACCTCCCAAAATTTTGCATAACCATTGTTTCCAATTTCTCCTGAGTATTACAGTCGTTTCAAAAGAAATCCAAGACAGTGGTTATGCAAAATTTTGGGGGATAAACAAGGTGCATTATGGTCTATGTGAAAATGGTGAATAGAGCATTAACGATTTTCACTCCCGCCCTCTATAAAAGCCTCTGTTTCAAAGCGAGGGTAAGTGCAAAGCTATAGATATGAAAATGTCTTTTTTTATCCTCATGGAAATGACAAGTCATTTCCAGAACAAAGGTTTTGCACTTAGGCTCGTTTGAAGGCAAGAGTTTTTGGAACTTGGAAATGGCTTATTCGAAACTGGCTTATAACTATGGCATGCTATGACCTTCAAACCCTGTCACTCCCTTGAGGGCCTCGGTGGGTTATTTTCAAATCGACAATTCAAAGGGCCAACATCAAAGCCGATAGAAGTCGAGGGTGAGACTTCCAATTTTTTAGTAAACTTCTACGGCAGAAGTAAGAAGAGCACAGCTGGTTTTAATCCAGCCAATTGACGAAAACCCCATCGTGTTCTAATTTTCCTAGTCCCTAGGCCTCATTATTCCGCGCGGCCAGTTCGTTTCGGGTCACGTGGTCCATGCGAAGTCCCGCCCGTTCGCCTCAGATATGTCACCGAAGTGAATTGACCGAGAAGGCTGGGAGAACGCCGTACAGGGACTAGGCAAGCCACTCGGCAAGCCATTCTTTACAGTTCGTTGCCGATACTGCAAAATTTTTCGAGGTCGTCACGTATTTTTTTGTTGTTGGATATTTCTAAAGTAAGAACCTCAATTTAGAGCAGAAATATCCTTCTATGAAACTTCAGATCTTAGTTACAAGGTCGCTGAAAACTAAAAATTCCCGAAAATTAGATCTCACGCCGCCAAAAGTCATCATACAGCACAAGAATAAGAATAAGCAAAGTAAGCCAGTGAATGAGAGGCTGAGGAGAGGTGAAAGCAGGTCAGCGTCGCCAAGGGCAAGACCAGAGGGACAAGGATAAGTGCACAGTTTAATATAAACTATGGTAGCATAGTATGACGAAGATTTCCAACTGAGATATAACACATAAAATTTTATCTTCTGATATACTTGATTTCTTTGCATCAAAAAATATAACTTTAAACTGAATATAAAAGGGGCCTAAGGTCTGTGTTACTTTTTCTCTCTTCTTGAAAAGTAACACAGACCTGTTATGGCACCAGTTCGTATAAGGCCCGAATTAAACGCCGCGCATGAATGAATAAGGAAAGCCAAGACAGCGGCGGTTGAATCAAATTCAATGGTTAGGAAATTTTTCCTCGGTACGCTGCCGCAACGTCGCACGGCACTGAAATGGGAATGATTGATTCACACGGCGACATGTTCATGCGCCAAATAAATGTCACAGTTTCATATACTTTAACCGATCCTACCGTAAATAAGACTGATGCATTTTCAATCACTTTTTAATTAGCTTGTTTAGAGACGGCGTTTGAACCGGGCCTTAAAGAAATTTTGATAAAGTCGAAAATGACATTCTAACCTTCCCATAATGTAAACGTAACTATAATAATTACTTATTTGCAGTCTATAGTCAAACCCCACTTTACGGAGACCTGATTAATACGGACACCTCATTATTACGGACAGATTGCTTAAGCCCCGTGCAAACGGACGCAACATTGTTAGGCAACAACTCCCAACATTGTTGGATGTTACATGTTGCCTCCGTTTGCACTCCCTGTTGTATGTTGTTGCATGTTGTTGCGCAAAGTTTGAAACCGGTCAAACTTTTCAGCCAACAACTCCTAACATTTCTTTTTTCCGTGATCACCGAAGCGTAGCACAACAATGTTGGATGCGTTTGCACAGCTCCTCTAACATTGTTGGGGCCACGCACGCTCATTACGCATGTTTTACAAAGACTTAAGGGTTGCATCCTTCCTACGATGCACTGCAGATCCCAACATTGTTGGGAGTTGTTGCGTCCGTTTGCACCCAGCCTTAGTCCCTGAGGAAAGAAAGCCCTTAGATTTTCTGTAAATTCAACCCGCTTAATACGGACACTTTTTATGGCCCATTAGTGTCCGTACTAACGGAGTTTGACTGTACTTTCGATAAACTAAGGGCACATTCGACGAGGCATTATTTTAGGTAAGAATATCCGAGAATACTGTAACCAATCTCTTCTTTCAGGATTCAGAAGTCACTGACATACAAAAAACCCTTTTACGGGTTCAAAATTTCGGGAAAGCTAAATCATCTCAATCTCAAAACATATGTCAAAACGACAATCACGGTTGTATTGCTCTTAAGCAAGCAAAACACTTCTCTCACATGAAGTCACGTGTACAACCTTGAACGGGAATAAAATGATAAAGCAACCCTTACCTCCCACCCCTTCTCCACAAAAAATCCAGGATAAAGTCGCACGAAGATCAAAGCGAACCCTTTTTCCATTCTTTATTTGAGTAGGGCGAAGGGGTTGATTGGGGATACCTCACACCACTCCCATTAACCTTGTAAACGGGTGTGCTCTCCATAAGTCTCTCCGCAGCTCAGCGGGTAAAGCAGTCGCCCTCAGGTGGTAGCTTGCGAACGAGGACGTACTTTCGGTCGTCGCTTCTCTCACCAAAAAGCCCGATAATTGAGGGGTCATAGTTTCACATTCTATCGGGGACTCAAGATTTTTCCTTGTCCCAAGTTCAGGCGATCATACCCTCTTTCTCCTTCACTGTCGCGCTTCAAATCTGCCATTTATCTTAAATTATCACGAAACACGTGTTTTGTACCAATGGACAAAACTAACATGACTGCAGCTTATGGAGAGAAAGAGCTATACTTTCCTAGGTTCCACTCCATTCATTCTTATCCTGAAATAAGGCCAAAGGAACGCGCCCTAAAACTAAGTTACAAA
>OZ037994.1:34399039-34426539 GCA_964035705.1 Porites rus
AGAAGGCAGACAATAACAAAGCAGGAAGCCTGAATACCATAAATTTGCATGAAACAACTCTCTGCAAGTCTTCAAGCAGGCATTTTTTGTGATTTAACTGTGCTCTTTTGCTTTAATTAAAAATGATGGGTCTTGTAAGTGCAAGTGTTGTCCGTACATCAAGAATATACATTGCTGTGTATTGTAAATACACCAATTAATGTTATTTAGAACAACTGCTTTATGGCAAAACTTGTCTGTAGTTAAAACTGGCCCACAAAGAAAGTCTTCAGTGAGCAAGTTTTTAAAAGCCAATTGTCAGCAGTAGACTACCTCATACACCGTACAGTACATGTAACATTGCATGTATATGTTGTAGTTAATTTTTTTATCTCAGGTAATTTTTCTTTTTCTTTTGTTTAAACATCATTAGCATACATTATCATACCCAAAAACAAAAGAAAAAGAAAAATTACCTGAGATAAAAAATTAACTACAACATATACATACCAGTATATTATAAAGGTCTACTACTTGACTCAAAAGCTCACCTTATATAGATAAACAGGATAGAGTAAACTGCAAAGAAGGCCATAAACTGAGCATGATCTGAGGGCATTGCATAAGAGGAATTTGGAAACACGTGATCTGCACAGAGCCTAGGATATGCCAGAGTGTGTTTTACGATCAAATTTACAACTTCATTTACTAAAATTCCAAGAAGGAATGTCATCTGCAACAAAGCAAACCATATTATTATTAAAAATACAGTTGAATAATATATTCTTTTGTGTATAAATACCACACATTACAGTCTGTAAATGAAAATGAGAGGTACTAAACACCACAAAAAAATAACTGTCTTTAAACTTATAGAGGTTGAATGTGCAATTGTTAATATATAATTTGTCACATAACACAGCTTATTTACGAAGTTAGGCTGGTTACCAGTTAGATTTAAAACTGAGTTTAAAATTCTTTTAATTACTTTTTAAATCCCTTATGGTTTGACTCTCTTTCATTTATCATTTCTTATTTCTCTTAGCTATCCATCATGATACAGTTATAATTATCCTCATTTTATATCCAAAGAAACACTTGGTGATAGGTCCTCCAATCGTGCCATCAAAAGACTCTGGAAAGCTTGACTATTCAATGTCAGATGGCCAAGTCTGTTGATGTTTTTAAAGTAATTATTTAGTTTAGCATTTTTATCATGATCATAGTTAACAAAATGTCTTGTAATTTTGTATTTTAGTATGTAACATTCTATCATTGTAATACTTTAATGAAAATTTTCAAATTTAAACTATTATTTTTATTCATTTATTTTTAGATCGTACATTGTTCACTGATGACTGTAATGTGCATTTGAATATTTTTATGGAAACTGTACACCATAAATGCATTATTTTTAACTTGTTTGTTTGTTTGTATGTTGTCAGTATAATTATTATTCGGGGACTATTATCTGATAACATCCTCGTTGATCTACATAATTATTCGCATCATACACAGGCTCGTAAAATAATTAATGTTAATTACAAGCCAGGGATACCTAACCAGATATTAAAAGTGGGAGTGGCTGTCAAGCTTGTCAGGGTAATCACCGAAAGAACACTCGTAAAGAGAGAAAATGTGCATATTTACTACATAAAATTTAAACTGCAATTTTTATCGACCAGGAATTTGACTATCTTACCGTGTGTAATTCGCGTCTGAAGATTATCAACGTTATGAAACCAACCAAAATAAAAATTGGTAGTAAACTACACCAAGCTAAAACCTTTCCAACAAAGTCCCCTGTAACGAACAAAATAGGAAAAAAAAAACGATAAATGGACGACTGTAGTAACAGCAAGCAGGGATGTGTTCATAATTACAGAGAACAAACAGAGGTGTACGCTTTGAGTGTTTTCAATAATATCACGATTAAAATTCGCGTGGAGAAAAGGGGGTCTCAGCATTAGAACGAAATTAAAAGCCAAGAATAGTAATAACTGAGCCAGGATTACCTTCCGGATATTCAACGTGAGTCAGAGATATCGTTTTCCATTTAACATTGTTTCCAGCCAAATCAAATAAGTAGGAATTCTCCCCATTTTCACACGACCGTCTCAACGTGTCTTCCGCCATATTGAATATCCCATGGATCTCGGCGACCCGTTTAATCCATGATGCCTTGCGTAACGGAAAGGTCAAAATGGCGTCCGAATCCATGGAAATAATATGGAAATTTGTGACTTGAAAAACTTTGTCGTCCCAAGCATAATATGTCCCAGTCGAAATCTTCCGAAAATGTGATATAACTGTAAAGTCTTTAAGTCCACATATAAGGAATACAATATTGGTATCAAAAGCCAAATGGATGTCATCAGCGAACAAGATTGCTCGACAAGGAACCCAAGACGGTCAAGTGTTAATAGCAGCAGTTCAAGAAGTGGTTCAGCGACCGACAGATGCCGCCAGGAGTTAGACGACTATGGTGTAGATTTTGATGTCAAGCCTCCAAGTGGCACCAACCATCAGGTAAGTTCATTAGAAGACAGTATTAAGTTTGATTACATCACTGAAGACTTGCTTTTCTGCACCAAACACTAAAACAAATTTCTGCATTTACATAACTAAAGCTTTATTTCAACTGATCAAAAATATAACGTTCGTATCACTATCAAATTAGTTTCTTCAATTATTTTGAGACTTCTTCTCCCCCCTGTTCAGTGTTCTCATCTCCTCCAGGGGATGAATTATTATACAGGGCTGGGTTGTTCAGAGCAGGGTTAACATAACCCAGGGTTAGTAAAAAATTTGAATTCTGATATGGAAGCTAAAAAGCAAATTCAGTTTAATTCTTTTTGTCTACAATTTGATGATTAAATACTCTAAATAGAAAAGAGAAAATTTCCGAGAAAATGCTTTTGATGAAAAGAAAAAGAGACCTGGGTTAATATTTAAACCTGGGTTAGCGCTAACCGGCCTCCAAACAACTTGGCCCAGCTTGACAAATCCCTGACAAATAGGCTCCATTGGCTGACTGCAAGAAGGGGTATATAGACCCAAGGGAGTGGGCGAGGGGGGGTACTTCCTTATAAGAGGCTAATGGGGGTGTGCGACCGGATAGGGTAGCATTTTCCCAACTGGATTGACTATAATGGGGTCGCATTTTCAATAGAGTTTCTAGAATTGGGTCATACTTTTTGGGATTTTTTGGGAGTAAGACAGTTCTTCATATTTACAGTTAGCATACGTACCCAGAGGAGGATCGAATAGTATCCCATGATGCATTTTTTCCAGAAGCATCACGCAATATCGCAGTCATAGCAGATTCCATCTTGAAATAAGGTCGTTTTCTCGTCGGCTTTTTTCTCACTCGATTTCCAGTAAAAGTAAAAAACTACATTATTTCGTTATTTGACATGATTTCTCCGATTTGCAATGGCTTAAGAGCGAAGTTTCCACTTAGAAACATTTATTTTCACGGTTTCAATTAGTCTTCCCATCACAAAGTGTTCAGTGACCCACAACCAGGTCATGAATATTCAAGATTTTTTGGAATATATGTTAAAATCTTCCAAATGTGGACCTCACGCCAGCAAAATGAAGTCCTGAATATTGTACAGGCCAAGAAGTACCCAGAAGTACCCACATTTTGAAGACTTTTTTGTCGACCAAAGATGGCTGAAATTTCGAATCTTTTATCACATTTCAACGTCATGTGTCATAATATATGTTTAACGGCCTGATGAAGGCTACAATCTGTTGAGCGCTTTTGAGAGCGCTTTATGCCGAAGCAATCACTTTGTATTTTCCAAGAGGTTATTTTTAAAAGGAATTTGACTATAATTATTTTAATTCGAAGAAGGAGCGGTGTATAATGGTGTGTTTCAGTGTGAAAAGAACCCAAAGGAAGGTACCACGCAGCATGCAAGCCGGCACAACGTAAACTGAAGCCTGCTCAGAATTTGAAAAAAAAAAAAAAATCAGAAACTTTATTTATTCAAAAGAACAGATCAGTATTCTGGCCAGGAAATTTCCTTGAAGATTGCTTGAGTCAGTACCGGGTAGACTGTGCTTCAGAGAATTGTTTGTTGCATCGATAGGTTAAATTTTATTTGTAACTGCCATCGTAAACTTCAGCTCCTTTGAGCGCGATGCTGTAATAAATTCTCCTTGCGGGTAATTAGCTTCACAGCGTAGCGGATGTTTTGTTGGAACCACTTTATAGATCAGTCATAGTTTTGGTTCTCCTCTGGCCTGGGTTCTCCTAGTGAACCTAGCGAAGCTTATCAATTGCGAGTCTTATAATTTGTGTTTACAGTGCGACCGAGCGCGGCACAAGTAGCTCTCGATGATCAGTGAAATACATGTAAAACCCTTCTCAGTCAAAGCAACGCTGAAATTCTCCTTTAAAGTACGGTGAATATAATCCAACTCGATAATCTCAAAAGCAGAAGCTGCTGAAGCGAAACATGTTTGGAAACCATCCACATCGAGCACTGCGATCGATGCTCACTTCGCGCGTGCTGAAGATTACTGATCATGATGTGTCACGTACGCAGTGATAATATAACATGAATCGAGGTGCATCATGGGATACTATTCGATCCTCCTCTGATACGTACCAGAATGTTTGTACTGTAGCCTGTATAAAAAAACAGTCTTCTTCATTCCAATTAAAAAGTGAGTCAATTTATAAAAATAGAAAGTGACTAAGTTGGGATTGTGAAAATTACATATTTGCCTTAAAGTGACTAAGATGGGGTCTATAATTGGCCACAGAATAGACTATAATGGGGTAGGGGTGCTGAGAGGCCAGCAGCACATACCCAGCAAAAATTAACCCAAGTATCCCCCTCCCCCCCACTCCCCAGATATATAGAAATGGTGAATTGGAGACTTCGTGAGACTGTGAGACCCTGGTTTCAAAATTTGAGACTGAGACTTAAGGTTCCTTAAAAGCGTTTTTATCAATTCCAAGCCCGGTACTTTCCTTCTAAAAAATTTCTAAGCCCAAGACACTAAGCGCCAAAAATTTCGAGATAATGGTACAAGTAAAGCCTAATAAAATGACCGAAAATGCTGGAATGAAAGCTAGCACAGTGGAAGCCCACCAATTTACTGCTTTGTCTTGTATTACTGTTGTAATCTACTAGCTCATATCTATAAGCTGTACCCATGAACCCTGAAAAATTTGTTTAACAAAGACAAAAAAAAAAACGCGACAAATCCAAGACTCCAAGACCTGTTGGAAAAAAAATTTGTGACTGCTCAACGCAAAAATCACCCAAAAATGGGCTTTGATACCCATCAAAAATGCTTGCGATACTTTGAGATTGGGCCAAAATGTTGCAAGACCCACGTTATTCGTGGTACCATTCTATACCCCTGCAAGTCATCCATTTGTGCATTTGCTAGTAGTTACAGTTGTATTACATGGGTTTTCAGAAAAAGTAAAAGAGATAGAGATATTCAATTATGGTCCTGCATGCCCATTCACCAACAAGAGCTTGTTGGATAACATTCAGAGGTCTGTTTAACAGCTTCCAGCTGTCTGAGAATATTAGTGTTAATGCATATACAGAATTAAATGTTTGATTGAGGTTGTTTTTTATTTTTTGCTAACATTTGCCATGTATACACTCAGGAATTTTATTGCATGCCATTAATGCAGGTCACATTCCACTTGCAGTGAGTACAGGTTATTACTCTTTTGATTCATTGTTTTAGTCACACACATTTTCCCCATAAATGAAAACTCTTTTTCTTTCATATTTGCGATTACATGTAGGGTGAAAAGACTCATTTTTTTTTCGTTTTTGTTTATCTCTGGCACAGGTCCTGTGTGGGGCACCTCTTTGACATATAGAACGTGACCTGTATTTAAATTGCCAAAAATTAAAAAACACTTTGCTTTTGTCTCTCAAATGCAAGAGTCATGAGACTTGTCCCTTGAGACAAGATTCTCGTCGGGGCCTCAAGACACTTGCTTGTCTCTAAAGACAAAACTCTTATCTGGTGAGAGGTTGGTAATCTTCTCCTGTCCAGTTTTGTAACTTCAAACCAGTCACTATATCAAACAACTTTACTTTTTTTCAGCAACCAGGGAAACATTTAAGTATAGACACAAGATTTTCAGAGCTCAGCCTTGGTAAGACAACAGGTTTGACTTGACCAATGATATAGACAATACCACTGTTACTCAAAAAAATTCCCTTCAAAGAAGCATTTGAAGCATTTAGGTAATTCAATAAGATCAATCAATCAGTCAGACATTCCATCAAAGAGTCTGATGGTCCTATGGAAAATTTAGCGGGTGTTGAGAAACTTTCAGTGTTAGCATTTTAGCATTGTTTTAATCTGGTGATATTGGCAAGGTATGAAAGCAGTCTAAAATTATCAAAGGCTCACCAAAATGCCAAGACACTTGTTTGAAAAATCCAAGTTGTTGTGGCAAAAAGTTAGAGCACAAACACTTAGTGGCTTGTTAAAAGATTAAATGCTTCCTGGACATTTTGACTGGATCTGAAAGAGACCTCATGATTATTTCCTTGGTGCCATTTCCGGTCCACCAACCAAATTGCTAAGAATTTTATATGGAAGATCTTCAGTCTTTATGGTTACCAAAGTTAAAGTGCATTAAAGGGCAATAACTATCCAAAGCTTACTCGTGCTCACTGTAAGTATTGCATTCACAAATTGATTTTTCTAGCTCGAATTGTCAAATGATGTGTCTTTTTTACTTCCTTTCTATTAATGCAAAAGTTAATGTATTGTCAATTATTGTAGGGTGTATGTTTTCAACATTATATCATGGGGGTATTGCATTGTAAAATAATAATAATAATAATAATAATAATAATAATAATAATAATAATAATGATGGATTCTTCTTTGGCTTCTCTTGGAGAACCAACAGAGATAGTTTGCATGAATCTTTGTTGCTGAGAGAAAAATAGACAGTTTCACGACATAACCGTCTGGTAATTTACTTATTACTGTTTTTTTTTCTTGTTTAGAAGACTCCTCATTTATTGCTGAAAGTGAACGAGAACATTCCACTCAGCATAGATATGGTGCAAGTAGATCCACTTCTAGGAACAAGAATAATCTGAGCAGGGTACAGGTTCCAAAAGGGAATTTTTATATCAGTTCACCATTCAAACAAGGCCCAGAAAAATATACTAAAGGACCAATGATGGTAGGTCATTGTGACTTAAGAGTACTCTTTCATTCAGCTGTATGTTTGTTCTTTTGTTCGTTCATTCTTTCATTCATTCATTCAATCATTTGTTCATTCTTTCTTTCTTTCATTCTTCCGTTCATTCATTCGCTCATTTATTTGTTCATTGGTTCCTTCGTCCGTCCGTCTATCCATTTTTTGTTCTTTCATTCATTCAGATGACCTCAGCCAAGCTAGTCACTTTGCCATTCAGTCTTCTCTTCAGTTAATTTAAATAACACACTGTATGGTACAATGTAGGTAATAATATTATTATATAGTGCATCAAACATGAGGCACAGTTCAAGGTGTTCCACCAGTGCTGCTCTAGCAGTATGTGGTAGCCTCTGGCACCTTACTTTTGCTTTCAGCAATTAGCAAATAATGTTTTGTCTTTTGAAAATTACATTTGTATATGTTGGCCACCCTGGATTTCATTGGTAGATAGCACTGGGGTCCCTTCAATATTATTTTTTCTTAGAGCACAGCCTTGGCTTCTGGAATTCCCCACTCTAGGTTTCAGATGATAAGGTACTAGTCACTTCAGACAGTCATATTGGAGCCTAGGTCACCCTTTAAAAATGGCTGGTTTCACCCCTTCATGAAAGTTCTACATGTAATAGTCTACACTTTCTGCAGTTTGTGTTTTTGAAACACTACACGTGTACACAACTTTTTGATTTATCATAGACTTATAGTCGTTTGATATATTTTAGAATTTGTTCTCAACTCTGTTGTGGCAGAATAAATCAATAGAAATGCATGATTATTCATCCTGCATCCTGAAGGCAATTTCTTCTATTTTATTCCCCCACGATTCGGAGCCCAAAGTGGTTTTGAAATATCAGAATACTTTGGTCTATTTACCAGGTAAGTACAGTGAAACCTAGCAGACTTGAGTGGACACCCACAGGACCTTTGCTGGTGTCCACTTAACAGAGGTATGACTGCTAAATACAGGCTGCTTGTTACTGGAAAGGAAAACATTTAAAACAAACTGAGCCATTTGTCCACTTTATATGGCATTCGCCTTATTCCGGTTTCACTGTATGTCTTATATCCATATTTCTGTCTCAGTCTCCAATGGTTTCTTGGTATGTCTCCTTTTCTGAATTATATAACCTGTATCTCTCAATTAAATAATTTGTTGTGTTTAGGTTGTAGACCCAAGCCATCAGTTAAAACAGCAAACTATGGCAGGTGTTTTGAAAGTGAAGAGGCAGCTCGAGAGTGAAAAAAGAGCAAGACATTTTAGACTGCATCACTCGCAATTACAAAGGGGTAACCTCAGACCACTTGGTAGGCCTGTGACAGCATCTGGTCCAGCCATGAGCCAATGTAAAGGCATTGTAGCTGGTAAGCCTGTGCACAGCATGTCTACATTTGTATGCGTCTCATTTTAAACAAGCCAGCTTGGACTGAGGAGAGCATATTTTCCTGGTCTTAAAATCTCGAGTACTATACACCTTGACAGACACTTCCGTGCTATACTGTACTGTACGATGCAGAAAATGGCATCTTAATTACATTATTAGGTGTCGAGGTGGTGTGGTTGGCTGAGCGGGAGAAGTGTTATTGCAAGGTGTACGTATCCAGTTCCTGTAGAAGCCGCGGTGGTGCAGAATCGTATGCAAATTATCGGGTGGCACCCGACTATAACAGACTCCAAAGGGACATGTCATAGTGCCCGTATTAAGTGGGCTCTCGGAAAAAACGTCGAGGGCACATTGTTTTAACGATAAGTAAATTCAAAGGAATCATAACTGAAAGCAAAAAGCCGAGGAAGTGAAACTAGTGTCGTAGGAGGCAGAAAACTTTATTAAACGACTACAGTGTAGTGAGAGGGTCAAACATCGGAAGATAGACTGACTGATCAAAATCCAAGGCGTCACGCTAATTTGCTACCTTTTTTGGTTATATAATCGTATTAACCCGTAGAAATCTTTCAATGTTTACAATCAGCACACAATGAACATAGAGAGTGCGGCGATGCACATCGTAAAATGGGGTTGACGATATATTAGAGTCTGTGACTCGGGACACGGAAAAGTTCGTTTGTCCGGATTAACCGGTGTCCTTATTAAGCAGGCTGGTTTTAGAGAAAGATATGAGCTTTTCGTCTGGACAAACGAAACTGTGCTTGATGATCGAGTGTCCGTAGAGCGGGGTTGCACTGTGCTTGTACATATTACAGAAGTTACAGCTGTATTTATTAACTGTTTCTCTCTCACAGGTTCAAGAAGTTACCACGGCTTTACCAGAGGGCGTACAAAATTTTCACAACCCGACGGCGATTGTCATCTCTCCAACTCGAATAATTCGATGTTTGGTTTGGTAAGGCCCGATAGTCCTCATCAGAAGGTGCGTCCAGAGAGTACCTTCCACAAAACTTCGTCTGCGTCTTCTGCCGATCCAGCTAACGATGACAGCGATGGAAGTTTTTCAGAAGACGAAATTGAAGACAGTGTTGACGTTGAAATCCAAATACCTTATGATGAGGGTTTCACACACTACTCGACGTCTAGAAATGAAAGTAACCCAAAGCTTACCAATACTTGTAAGCCCTATGTTGATCCTGCTAATAGCAATAGGCCACGCCCAGATGATGATCGTGATGAGGAAGAGGGTCACTGGGCACGACAAACAAACCAGTCTGTTAGTTGCCATAGTAATAAGGGCTGTGGGAATGGGACCAACAAAGAACAAATGAAAAACAGCAGCAGTTCTCTTGGAAAACAGGCGCGTTTTGGGAGTTGTGAACATGAAGAAAATAGATGCTCAAGCGTTGATCCAAACGTCACAAGCGATCTCGTAGATTGTCTGAACATTTCAGCTTCAAATAAATTGACTCCGAAAATTAAAAGCAGCAAGAAAAAGGAAAGGGGTCGTCTTGGGTGTAGAAAATCAGAGAATCGTGAAATTAGGGAATCTCTTAGTAGTTGTTCTGAACTAGCGAGTGATTACAAAATAATCGATGTCCACATCGTGGTTTCAGAGAGACAACATGCGACAACAGAGGGACAGCATGTGACAGCTTTTGGAGAACATGCGACAAGAGATCAACGCAATGCGTTGATATGGGAACCTGAAGACAAGAAAACGTCGAAAGGACACGTGATAACAGACCGGCAAAGTTCGGCGAAAGAAGGGCAAAGTGGGACGACAGAGAGTTTTGGTGAAAATGAAGGAAAACTGATTCATGGTTTTAGGAAGGATTTTGTTAAGGTCAAAGATATTGATGACAAGTTGGAAATCGAGGCCCTAGATTCTGACCGAATACCTTCAGCAGATATTTTCAGAGTACTTGATAATCTGAACCTGAATACTTCCACGATGAAGCCTCCAACTGCTGGTAGCAGGTTCAGAAGTAGAAGAGTGCAGTCTGCTGGGCATGCTAGAACTAAACGTGACTCACTTCTGATGAAAAGAGGCAAGCGACCTACTTCAGCAAGAAAAGCTGATGAGAAAAATAGCCAAAAGAACAGTTCTTCGGAAAATGATATTTCCCCATTAACCTTTGGAAGAGCGCAGAGTTTGATACCAGATGCGAGGGAAAAAATCCCAGGTTACTTTACAAAGGAGTATCAAAAAATATTAAAAGAGAAGGATGCGTGTGGCAGACAGATGGCTGAAGTGGACATCGGCGCAGCTCCATCTAACGGCCTCTGTATGTCTGTGGTACATGTAGCAAAGGATTTAGCGGAAGGTACATGTAGAAGTGACTTCGGTCATAATGAAAACGGCGTAAAAAGTTTGGAAACCAGCTCAAGCTCCACTGGAAAAGAAGTCGGAAATATTTCAGAAATGCCAAATACTGAACGGACTACCCTTAACAAGTCTGACTTCAAGGGCCATGATGAAGATAACTATTTAGAAGGGATAAACAGTTCCGTGAACTCTGCCTCATCCGGGGTGTTCGTGACAGTGAATAATAACAGAGAATTGGGGATTTCTAAAGATGCAGAAGACAGTAGTTCTGGTGTGGAATCAATGTCTAGTGTTACTGAATGTTCTTCCTTTGAACGCGTTGGCGTTGCTACATGTAGGAATAACAGCAGTCAATACACTCCACAGGGTTACAGAAAAGAAAATGGCGGTGAAGATGAGGATAATCTGGATTTAAAGAGCACCGTAAATGATGATGATAGCGCCGGTGGAGAAAGCATGGTTGATGAAAATGATGGTTTTAGAGACAATTGCGATGAAAATGCCAGTAATTTGGAGGTGGTAGCTAAGCCGAAACCTCTCTCCGAGTCAAGGTACAGCTCTATGTATGCAAACGACGTTGATACCGAATATTTCAGTTTACATTTTACTTATTTCTGTTTCAAGCAAAGGCAAAATTAAACCCTCAATTCCATTGATTTATATTCTGGTAATCACTTTTGGTAGGTTAAGGAGGTTCTGGTTGGAGGTTAACCCTTTAAGTCCCATTCTCATACCCTTAAAATGTGTATGAAAAACAATGTGGAGAAAATGCACGTTAGTATCGGGGCTTAAGGGAGGCTGGGCAAATAGAAGCTACGGAAAGACTGATGAGAATAGCTTTTATTATTGGGATGAATCCGCAAGTGTGCAAGATGAAGCGAATCCTGCGTTGTGATTGGCTACACGAGCGGGTAAGAATGGCCCATCTTGCCCGCTCGGGATTTCCCGCGCTGGTCCCGCAAGTAAAATTTCTCTTTTTTGGCCATATGATAAATCCTTTATTAACCAAGCTTGTTCGGTCAAAATTGCTGAATATTGGACTCGTTATGTTTTGCGTTTTGATTGACCTCGACTTCGTCTCGGTCAAGAAAAACGCAAAAAAGAACTTGGCCAATATCCAGCCATCTTAACCTCTCGCTTGGTCAGTAACACATATAAATCGCCGAAGGTTCTATGATTGTAAGTTTTTGTTAGAAGGGTTTAATCTACTGTTCATCCTAGACATGGTTAGAAAAACGTTCCTTTGAGCAAATCCAGTTGCCTTTAAAACAGACAAGCGACCAGCTTCAGCAAAATCGAGAATCTTATAGGGGAAAAGAACCTAAAAAATATCTTGGAAAGTGATTTCGCCTCATTGGCATGTGAGAGAGCGTAAAATTTGATGAAAATGGAGGGAAACAAACCCGATTACTTTACTAAAAGGGAACAAAGCACACTTGAAGAGGAAAGTGGGAGCTGTGATTTAAGTGCATGGCGATCAGCAAGTGTTTTCTACCAGAGAGGCAAGCTTATCATTCTGTAAGTAACTGAACTCTTCGTTTTCTAGATACCTTAAACAGAAGAAGCAGATTGCGCCTTTTCCACCGGTCTGTTTCAGTATCAACGCCAGGCCCCCTCAAGGACATTTGTATTACTTTGCCTATGGACCTGATATGAATCCTAACAGGTTGGTACACCAATCTTATTGTATGCTACCTGGTTAGCTCCTGAATTGGATAAGCGCTGGTCTGCCGACCGGGAAGCCGCTGGTTCAACCCCCCGCTACACCAACACTCAGGGTCTTTCAATAACTGAGGTGAAAGTTTTGCCTTTGTAAAGACATTAGCAAACGTTTAGAGACTTTCTTCTAGTCTTCTCGAAAAAGGACGACAAACCGTAGGCCCTATCTCGCAACCCTTGCAGATATAAATTCTGTTCGTAAAGAGTAGGGGACATAGACCCCTGTGGTGATCTATCTCTCATCGGGGAAGGGACTGTTATGGGCCGCAGCAATTAGCACCACGCGCTGGTGCGGTGTCCCTGCCAAGGGTTGGAGAATCTAAGTAAACAATAAAAATACCTGTGAAATAACTACACGTACGGTTTAGAATATTTCCAATATATTTTTAATGGCGAAAATTCGAAGAAAGCAATTTTTATCTTGCCTAGGATCATTAGAATTCTCTCAAATTTTCGTTCAAACAATTGAGTAGGTATACTTGCTAACGAGGTTTCCTTAAATAGCATTGTCAAATTAGTCCTGCTTCTGTCGTAGTCGTGATTGACCAAATTTTTGACGCAGAGTTTTTTTCACAGAGTTTATGTACTTGTATGACCAGGCCACTATTAGTGTATTTCGTTTAAATTACAATTAGCCCTAACACATTGTTTTAAACAGGTGGGTGGTTTAATTCTTTACTGCCTTCTTCTGTTAAAGGATGGCTATATACTTGCGACGAGAGCCCAAGACTCGACTGTGGGGGATTCTGTTCGGGTTCCAACTCTGCTTTAACAAGCGTGGTGAGCATTTCTTTTTTACAGAAATGTTAAAATGAAGAGCGCTGAATATTAAGGGGGAAATTGCCTCTTTCCTTAATTTGTAGCATGCTAATACAACCGTCTCTCTTTGCCGTTAAGAGCCGTTTCGCGAAACGTTCCCAACAGCAAAGAGCAAGGAGAGACTTGTATTCGCAGGCTACTTTTGTATTTAAATTGTTATTAAGCACATATTAAAGCTTAGTTTTTTTGCTGTATGTCAAAGTTTTGTTATGACCATTTTGATCAAAATCTGTTACGCTGGTCGGCAGGTACTTGTGAGGAGGCTGGTGGTTTCCCAAACATACAGTTTAATCCAGAACACTCTGTTGAGGGATGTGTGTATGTCATTTCAAGTACGGACCTGGCTATGTTGGATAATTGTATGGGTTATCCTAAGGTTAGTGACTAATTGACAAAATTGCAGAAAATATCATCTAAACTAAAACGACCGCAAAGACTCCCGAGATGCATCTCCAACCTTTGTTCATTTCTTTTCTGGGATGTAGGGGTTGTGGGGGGTGGGTGTTGATAGAATAGGCAAAGGACCGCGTAGGTACGTACCTTCTATAACAGATCTTATAATACATTGTACTCACTATTTGTCTTTTCATTGGCTGAAAGCCTACGGTTAAAGTTAATTTTGGAAATCGGTGCAACTTACAGATTAGATAGTTATCTGCTAGCAGATAACTGATTAAAGTGTATGTTGCACGCGCGATGCATGATTTCCCAAGGCAATGTCAAGTTGCCGATGGTGTGTTTGTCATTATTTCCTTCAACCATGTGTAATAAAATAATTCTAAGATTTGTTTTTGGGATATCCGGAATTATCAAGGTCCGGGTAAGTGTTATTGGCCAAGGCTTATAAAGATGGTGATCTCAACATAAGCTAAACAGACGTTGTCCGAAACTCAAGTGTTCAAAGATTTATGATTGATATAAGTAAAACCTTAAATGGTGCAGGTTTGGTGGGTCTTTGACCATAAAGCCGTTGCTTTAAAAAATTAGAATTCGTCATTTTTCATAACGTGATAACACGAATTAGCCAGTCAGTGACGGAGAGGTAGCGAAGAAAATGGGGCGTGGACCTGTTGTACGTTCTAGAAAAGATGAAAGCGAGCAAACAAAAGGGAGGGGAAAATCTGGAAAGGGGTGGAACAAGACCATGACTATTTTTATGCCCGAACTCGACACCATTGAAAGTCAGAGAATCGAGGATAATTCGCTTGACGTATTTTTTAGTTAAAGTAATGAGATCACGTTGAAAAAATATTTGGACTTGCTTTTAACTGTTTTTGTCATCTCCTTATAGCATTACACTCGTGCAGTATTTCCTGTTTGGATGCTCAATAGTACCAGTCCCTCTCAACATGGTGTAGCACAGTTCTGTGTGCCAGCGGTTTTGTACGTTGCTCAGAACGAGTGGGTCACGGACGGTAAGGGGCTTGTTTTTAAGTCAATTGTACTTCTCTATATTTGTTTAACTTTTGTTTATTTGTTTGTTTTCTATTAGAGAGTCTCCAAGTCATCAAAAAATGCTTACCTGCTTTTTCTCTTGCCCGTGTAATTTGTAGCCCTTTTTCCTGAAAACCCATAATACGAGAGGCTGTGAAATGTTGCAAAAATAATTCCATTTTTTGTTTGTTTATTATAGAATTTCAAGTCTTATGCCCGAAACTCTCTTTAACCTTGTCTTATTTTTTGATACTGAAGAGCTGGTCGGTCAGACCGATCATTTTAAAATGAAATAAGCTTTCTCGAGAGTTTTTGCTAAAAACCCCCATTGCTACGCATACTACTTAAGAAAACACAGGTCTGGGTAGTGAATCTTGAGTAGTATCCTAACCTCGTATTGGTTTCTGGCAACACTGAAACTCTCGTCACGAGTGGATGTGTCTGGCCTGCTAGTTCTAAAACAATGTTAACTTCACTATTCAAGTAAAGCCTATGGAAAACAGCCCTGTCTTCTCTTTTTATTAGTCGAGTTTTTAGTTTTACATTTCAATTCATTTGTTATTTTATGCAGATTCCTCTCAAAAGTTGGACTGCAGTTACAGTGTGAGTCAGTGTATGAAAGCTTCTGACATCCTGACACCAAACTACGTCGAGTTCCTTTCCAACCAAGCCACCAGCTAACAAACACTTGGTAGCTAGAACAGCGCCCGCCTGGCGGGATCGCCACGTCAGCGCCGTATTGAGAGTTTGCACATCAGCGCCGAGAATGGGGAGAGACGCTTTGAACTCCCGCCTGCCCGAAGACTAGTTTTTTGAATGTTTTGCTCACTGTACAGACGGAAATGTTTGGTTGGGTATGAACAGAAACACGTCAATCAAATGCTACTTGGGAGCTCACACGTTTCCCATGGTAAACGAAGCAAACCGTAACATTTCTAAACTGCGCGGTTGTTCCACTACAACTGCAACATAGCCATTTCGCTAAAACGTTCATAATTTCGGGCTCTGTAAGTGAATTTGGCTGACAAATTATGCTACTTTTATCTGTGTAATTTTATGACACATTATTGGTGTCAACTTAGGGCCTGTTTACATGGAGGTGGGGGACCCCAGATAGGTGAGGTAACATGTGGTGGGTCACCCCACCTATCTTGTAAACGTCATGAAATTAAAATGAGAGATTATATTGAAAGGCAGGTTACTCCACCTAAGCGGGTTACCTCACCTAGCAGGGGTCCCCCAACCTCCATGTAAACAGGCCCTTTTGCAGGACATCAGTCACGTGGTGCAAAACCTCCAGGCTGGCATGCGAGAAACGCAACTTGGACAAGGCAAACAGAGACTTCACATCACTTGAAATGATAACTTCTTTTAGTTGTCTTGACCCTTCCTTTCTTTGTCGGTTTGTACCACGTGACCTGTGGTATGACAGCGTAAAAAGTCATGTTGTAGGTACTAAGCTATGATACAAACAATGATTTTAGAAGTCGAATCTTTCTCAAAGGGGTAAAGGTTATTTATGGATTATCAAAAACGGCGCTCTAAAAGAAATTAAGAAATCTATACACAAATAATTGTACTACAAAACAAGCAGTGTTTGTAAAAGTCTTTAGAGCATAGACAAAGCCTTTTTCCTTGTTTTTTATGTATTTATTTATTTTTGAATATGAAATTATGTATTTTCTTAAAACCTGGAATAAAAAGTGTTCTTATTTAACAGACTGTTTATTAATATTATTATTGCTGTTGTTGTTGTTGTTGTTGGTTTTTACTCGTTATATTCGTTTTATTACGTTCCTTCATATTTTTGACAACTTACGAAAATTGACGGTGGAAGAGAGTAGACGGCAAACCTTTTGTGACACGTTTGATAATGATTACGCGTAAAAGCATTTTCTACCAAACTACCCCTTTCTTTCAAAATACCAGGGGCCCGATTCTCGAAAGTCCTGGTAACTTTTCGGGCCCGAAATTTAATATTCAAATCAAAATCTAAAAAATAAAAGCGCTGGTTCTAGCTGACAAAACAGGCCAATTTGTTTTGTTAACTGATATTTTTATCATGTTTTACTACAAAACTTCAAAACCTCTATCTGGAAGGTAAACAACAACAGCTTTCCGGGCAAGTTAACTATCGGGACTTTCAAAAAAAGTGCTTCAGAACACAGTAATGTTAAGCAAGAGAATCACAGCAAAACTGGCAAGTAATAGCTCTGTCAAATTTGTCTCACGCACACTTAATGCCGTCCTCTTCTTTCTGCTGTCCTGTTGCGTAAGCTCATTAATGTTGTGAAGAATAAAGTTTCTTTTGGCTGGGTTAACAGATATTTTTCTTTTATTATCTTATTGCCTTCTTTAATCATCGTACTCTAATGCAAATTTTTTTCCCGTTATTGATTGATTACTGAATATTGACTACTATAAACTGTCCTTTTTTCTCCTTTCCGTTTGGGCTGGGAATTTTTATACACTAACGACGTGCGCTGAGCTGGAAAACATATTATTGCCAATAATAATGACCAGTTCCCTCATTTGACTTTTAAGCACTGCCATTTCACGACTGAGGTCCTGGTACCGAGCTGGGCTGCCAAGCTTATTCCCATGAAGGAACTGGGGCGGAAATGAAGAAGTACCGTTTAAGTAGGCTTCCTATTGTGAGAAATAGAGAAAATAAGCTAAAATAGTGATAACTAATAAGATCTTAAAGTTATTAAGATGGCATACGATGATTTGGAATTTTCACAGCAGTCGTTCATCTTTTTCACTTCTTGAGACGGGACTCATTTAAAGGAATTAAAATGCCTGTTGATAAGTCATATTTACAATAGATCGAGGGACAAGAAAAGTCTTAACCTGGATTAAAAACTGGAGCGTTGTGAGCCTGAATCCAACGGGCAAAGCGTGGGAAAGACACGATTTAATTTGGTGTAACATGTCATTGGCGCATCTCTCGTTTGTATTATTTAGACATTGAGTTTCTAGGCAATGATGTGAGCCTATAACGAGTCATAGCAATAAAAAGATTTTTGCCCCATTTCAGGTCATGTGACGGTTTCAAGGAAATTTGCTTTTAGCCTTTTTTCATAGGTACGCAAATCAGACAAAATTTGAAAACAGTTTCCACATTACGTGGTCTAGCACTATAAAACTGGCAAACAAACGATCAAAGTCGAAGAGGAGTCTTAACAGTGCCGTAGCCAGACCAAACGGCCAACCGAGGCAGGCGGGAGTTGCTAGGGGGGTTCGGGGGCATGCCCCCCCCCCCCCCCCCCCGAGAAATTTTGAACTTTAGTCTCTCGGAAATGCGATTTGCAGCGTTTTCTGGGCCTTTCGGTAACTTTTTTTCGAGTTAATTTAAGTGGAATTTAAAAAGCAATAATCAGAAACAAGCTACATAATCTGGGTGACCGTTAACCTCGCCAATGGTTTTGATCAGTATTTGTTCAAAAAAAATTTGAGTTAACGTACGTAGCCCCTTGAGATCGATGATATGGTAATTTTTTCATAGTATATTGACTGAATTGCTGAATTCTTTGTAATATCATGATGCGTTAAAAATATCCGATGATCGCTTATGTAAAATAAAAATGATCGGCGAAATTCGTCAAAATTTTACCGAGGCGAGTGCCTCGGTTGGCCTCATACTAGCTACGGCGCTGCTTAAAAACTACTTTAAGCGCCAGTTGACACTGGCATTGAAGGAGTTCTTCACTGAAGTTTAAGCTTTGAGATATGAATTACTTACCGCTTTATCCATACCAATAATGAGTCCTGACAGGAGGCGAACACCATCCTTCAAGCACAGATCAGACTGTGGACCTGTCATGACACTTGGAATTTGACTAAACAATAAAGAGTAGATTCTGATATGATTCAAGTCAAAAGTCAACCTCTGCAATACCTGAAGGAGAATAAAGATCCATGATCAGTGATCTCTACTATACTACTATACCTTCGTAAGTATAGGTGGAAGGTGATCGTTCGGCCAAGTAAAGCCCTGAATAGGAATGTTGTTAACAGTGATCATGACTGACGTTTTGGACAACCTGTGCAGTAGTCATCGTCAGATTCAAAGTGAGTTGTATCACGTTATTTGATGGAATTAATCTCTGGTTATTGACGGACAGCTTTGGTCAATTAATTTGCACTGTTATTGGTCGTCTGACAAGTAAGCCGTGATGTTATTGGTTGTGACTGAAGACTCTAAATGTGATTGGTGCGTTTCACGGATCTATCTTCTGTCAAAGTTATAAGGTGCCTTAACCAACGCTTCCACTGTTTTACTTAGCAACGTTGAGGTATCTTTCATTGTCTTAAAGCACTGCACTCACCGTCACTCCTGAAGAGGCTGAAATGTAGGAGCTGCCCATTGATCTGTTGAAAGGGATAGATGCCTGGGATAAAAAATACAATACACAGTAAGTTAGCGATCGGAGACTAAAGAAAGTATCCTAGTAGTATCCTAGTATCCCACTGCAATCCAAAACAAAATTTAGTACTCTCCAAAGGCATTTTGGAGAGATTTGAAATAAAACGGCCGCCAAGATGATGAATGTCTCAGTATGTATATAATAAACACAATACCACATGGAAAGTGCCTCCTTGTGTATGTAATAGAAATCTCACTTGTTCGCTGCCCTCACTCGTTCGATTTCTGATTCGTCAACGACTCGTGCATAAATAGCGCACGTCCACAATTGCCATAAAGTATCCTCTATATATAGTTCACTTACAAACTTTTCCAAAGTTGTGTTGAGATGTGTCGTCAGGTTTGTACACCACTCATCAAGAACCTGATCGGATGACAAGGTTTGACCACCTTGTATCGATCCCACAGCTGCAAGGCCGACAATGGACTTACGACTTCTCAAAGTCGCTGAGTGGGTGTTTTGGCAGAGAAGAACTGTTGTCAAAAGCACAATGGCGAATGCTTTGAGATTCATTTTTTCTGTAAAGGGACACAAACGGTCAATGATCAGCAAGTCAATGATGAATCAAACAATACTTCGTTGATGAGTAACTGAAGGCAATTGCAGCAGGCAACAAATCAATCAATTAATCAATCAACCATGTTTTGGTTCAATTCTGTGCTGAAGTCATTACTTAGTGCTCTTATTCGTACACAAAATGCTTCTGTAGAGGTATTTAACAATTATTCCTCGAGCCAGAATGGGCCTTTGGCCTCATGGGCTAATGACTCAGAGACCATGAGGACGAGAGGAGTAATTGTTTTAGTAAAATCCAACTAGTTGGTCAAAAATATCGAGACAAAACAACTTTAGCTAGTTAAAGCTAGACTTTAATTATTTTTTGGCGCCAAAAAGCAGGCGCTTTTCGCTACTAGTGCGCTATAATATACAGCGTAGTAATATCTCAACCAATAAGAACGCAGCATTAATAAGTTGGATTTTCCAAAGAGCAGATATCAAACAAATTTCATCAGGGAGCACTAACCATAATAATTGTTTTGGGGATTTTTACGGGCATAGCATTACGACTTGAAAACGTTGGCTCATCTTTTTAAAGTTTCAATCCTTGTCCATCCTTGACATCCTTTGCAACAGACGACAGGAAACAGTTTCAATGTCTGAATTATAGTCTTGAATAACAAAAGTAGGAGTTATCTTTGAAACGAGGAAAGGCGAATCGCGAATCGTGGAATAGGAATGGGGAACGGGAAACGGGGAGTCTCTAAAAGCCGTAATCTTTAAAATGGGGAATCTTTAAAAAGCGGGAATTTTTAAACTGGGGAATCTTTAAAAGCGGGAATCTTTAAAACGGAGAATCTTTAAAAGCGGGAATCTTCCCCGTTTTAATAATTTCCGCTTTTAAAGATTCCTCATGTTAAATATTCTCGCTTTTAAAGAATCCCCCGTTTTAAAGATTTCCGCTTTTAAAGATTCCCCGTTTTCAAGATTTGTTCCCGCTTTTAAAGATTCTCCGTATTAAAGATTCCCTCTTTTAAAGATTCCACCATTTTAAAGATTTCCCTTCCCCGTTCCCCATTCCCATTTCCCGATTCGCTAATTTCCCGTTCCCCGTTTCAAGGATATCCCAAAACTGGGTCGTTATTTTTGGAATTCAACTGATGCGAAAAAAGTTTCAGCTTCTTCAAAAGATACCAAATAGCGACATACGCCCTTTAAATGAAGTTCAAAGTAAAATCGACGACCTATCAATTAATCGATCGATCAATCAACCAATCAGTCCGCCATTCATCATTCTGACAAACCCAATCAGCCAATCAATAAGCCAGGTGATCAATGGAGAAAATACTGAACGTGATCGCTAATCTATTGACCGATCGATTCTGTGTGTTTCTTTATAGGTCTCAGTAGAAGTCTGATTTAAATATATAGCAATTCAGTCAACCACGCCGCGTCGGCTGCAAGCAAAAATTGGTTTCCAGTTCAAACTAAGCTTTGCAATTTTTACATCCGCTTGAGCTAAAACTTTGCACGAAAATATCCCTCGGTATTCCCAACAATGGTATGTTTTTGGATTTTCGACTTAAACGGTTTTTGGCGGTAAAATTACGTCATAAATTAGACAGCAAAATATAGTTTTCGACTTTTAAAATAAGTAATCCGGGTTTCTCTTTCTCTTTTTCAAAAGTATTGTTTCGGATAATTTTCTCTATTTTAACTAGACTATCCTATCATCAAATTGTAGACCAAAAAAATAAACAGAATTTGCCTTTTGGCTGTCACAATTGATATTCAGGTAAATTTCGCATTTACCTTAGGTTAGTTTACCTATCTTTGAGCAGCCCGGCCCCGGTGTTTAAGAATACGTAAACTGCTGGTCCAAACTACTGGGGCTTACTAGTTTTGACATCAGTGTATTTTTCTGATTTTTTTTGCTAATCAGAAGTATTTTCTCTTACATAAGTTACGTCCGAAGATGTTAAGAATTCTAGGATCATGAAGTTGAAACTATACGTAAAAGTTTCCTTACCTTGGTTGCTCTGGGTGTGAAAAAATATAGAAAATTATACTGCCGTCGAGTTTCTAAGTATTGCGTGAACTGAGTGTACCTTATAATTCTCACGGCTATTGAGCGATATTTATAAGGCTGTTATGTTTAGCTAATTGGTGAAATCACCGCTTCAAATTTAGAGAAGTGATAGGCAAATGGGAGAATTTTTGTATCAGACTGAAAGTAACAAGAAGTAGGATATATTGCATTTGTGTACGCAGTTATATTTGCTTAAGGAAAGCATTACCGTCTTTTGCTTGCTTATGGTAATTCAAAACCACCTTTAAGTTGAAATCAAGGAAATTTTGAAATCGATGGAGCTAGGAGGGGGGTGGGGGGGGGGGGGGGGGCTGCACTTTGCACTTTGTAAGAGTTCGTCCACGGCATTTTCTATTCAAAAGGCGATTACTAAGGTTAACTTATACTGAATATTAATCCAGTCATTCTGTTTGAACAAAACGGGATATGAATTGGCGGGGATAAATGGTTAATATTGCAAACTGACTACCGTGATCGCAAACAACTTCCTTTCTCTTAATGTCGGGCATGGAAAAATTGACCCTTGAATTTACACTTCCGTGATTTTTTTTAGAAAATTGTTAGTTCAAAAAATATATATATCTTCAAATCTACTGTTTATTAAGCTAAGCGGCAGTAAATTAAGTTTAACAAGTGCTTATTAAATGAAAAACTCTGTTACCACAATGAAATAATTGTCTTTTGAATCACTTTTCAGTACTATCTCTGCTTTTCCAACGATTTTTGAATACAATTTATCAAGATCGTTACATCTTTGTTTTTTCATGACTGATCAGCTGAAATACGATTAAAATGACAAAAGTCGGAATAATAAAACAAGAAAGATTAAATCAATATACTGTAATACCGGTTGAATTTGAGAAGTAATTATTGCTGACTTACAGGTGTCTATCGATAATCATGGGTTAAACTGGTCAAAATTTGCTCAGTGTCAAATGAGAATCTTTAGGGAAAATATTTGTTGCTTCCAAGGTTCTATTTTATTCATCACATGATAGCATTGACGTAAGAAGTGGCCGAGATCTAACTCAGCATCTTCGATCACGGCGTTTTCTTGACATAGGACAGAACAGCGTTTTCACTTACAAAATAATTGATCTGAAATAAAATAATAGCGTAAAGATAATGAATGTGACGCAACAGATTATTTTTGATTTTACAGTTCCGGGAAAAATGTAACTTCACCATAAGAGACAAAATGGACTAAAGATTGACAAATAACTGAACTCTGGGCTTTAAAGCTCAGATGCCAAAAAATTAGAGATGAAGCTTGTTATAATACTTAATTTGTGAGGATAGGCAGAACTATGATAAAAGCAGTTGATTAAAAAACACCAACAACAACAAACAAAAAAACATCCACTGCTCACTTCAATATCCTTTGATTTTTCTACATATTCTTGTTTTGTGTCGGTTGATGTTTGAAACTTACTGCATGTGGCTGGTTAAAAGTCTCGTCAGAAAAACTAATATTATCAAAAAAAGTGACAAGACCCAAAAATGAGCAATTAAAATCAAGCAGGGACGTTACAAACTCCCGCGGAAAGGCTGTTTTAAGTTTTTGCTTTCCATGCAGTTTTACAATCCACGTTAATTCAAAGTTAATGAGAACAATATTTTATTCCCACAACAAATTCACAAACTATATATTCCACAATTCTCCCGATATATTATATTTTAGCTTAGCTTAGCTTGAAAGGAAATTTAGTTGAAAGAAATCGGTTAAGTCCACTCGTTCCTTCGAATTCCGTTGAATACAGCGGAATCCGGAGGACCGGAAGTACAAATTTTAGTAACGTACTTAAGATTATCTTTTTCAGTTTAAATCACAGTTAACGAATTATTCCTGACATCGCCATGCTATTGCACTTTCTTTCAAGAAGATTTCAGTGATCAGTGAAAATACCAAATCAGTGACGCTCTTCATTGTTCATTTGAATTTTGATTTGTAATACGACCCGATAGTTTAACGAGTATAATATTACAACGAGAAGCGTCAAATTACAATTTTATAGTTTTGTAATTTGATCAGTACTGAAACTGTCGTAAGATGTCAGTGGGGTGGTTTTCCTGACGAAAAAAATCGAAAACCAGGGATAAAATCAGGCTTAATAATTAAGACAAAATAAAATAAATTCTACTTTAAAAAGCGTTTAAGTCACGACATCCGCTAGTGTCTACATTTAGAGACACGTAAATTTTTCAACTGTTTATGCTGCATATTTCAGTGAAATGGGCTTAAGAAGCAATGATAACTCTCTTTTAACTGGTAGCATTGCTAAAATTTGGATATGATAGAGGGTCATAGAGGAAATTGTAAAAAACAGGAAAAGCGCGAGAAAAAATGTTTACTTTTTATTTAAAGTATAAAGTGGATGACCGGTAAGGGGTTATTTTATTTTTAATTGTGACAATATAAAATTGGGGAAATTTGAGATTTTCCAAATTCCCTAGCATTGTTGCACAGAGACAATTTAACCCGGCGTTCTAATGCGTGTGGTCCATTCAGTGAGAGATACAAGAAAACGTACCCCAAAATCTTTGTGAAAGCAGAATGAAGACTTCAAATCCCGGTAAGTGCCTTGATTCTTTAATACTCAGTCATCAAGTTACTAACTCTCTAATTGATCAATGAAGGTTAAATTTCATTTTATATTGAAAACAAAATTACAGGGTCGGACTAGATTAAGTTCTGATGAACTCAAACTGTAACACGAAGTATTTGTTACCGACAGTGCTTTTCAATCAATAATTAAGGAACCATGAGTAGTGGTTAATGTGTTGAAAATTGAATACCTTTTTTTAGCTTACATTATTGAGTTATCAGAAAACAGTTCATAACGAGAAAGGCTCACTGAAATATAAAGAACCAACTTCAACTTAAAAATTGAAAAACTAGTCAAGAGTACTTCTATACTTAGGCAGGCAAAAGGCAGAGTTGCAGTATTGCATCTGGGAATAAAACTCAAATATGGCAAATTTATTATAATTGTCATTATTACTTTTTACCAACCAAACAATGTATGATGGTATATTATGTTCTTCTTTTTTTTTCCCAGGTTTTTACGCTATGACGATTTTCGTCGTCTGGACAGCTCTTCCTCTGTTCTCCAGTGGTGGAAATGCCTCGTCAGTATGCGTGCCGGCTTCGCTCCTACATTTATCTCCAGAACTTATAAAAAACTTTACTTATTCCCAAGTCATTCAACTCTCAAAGACCGTTGTTGAAACACAAGCAGACTTTGTAAGTGAAATTAATAGTTTAAAATAACCCTCACTCGGCTACTCAGCGGCAAATGTCCAGATCGATAGTCCCCTTGATCTTATTTGCTGAATCAGTAATGCCTTATTCCAACCGACTTTTTGTTCTTCTCTCCCACTCTGTTATTAAGTCAAAGGCTTTGTTAAGCTGTTGTTAAAGAGTGAATCATCTTATATTTGGCGTGTTGGGGAATAAAAGTGTCAGAGAACCTAAACTGAAGAAAGTACACGGAAGTTTATGCTCAACAATCAACTGCGAAACTGCTTAACCGCCTTACCCTTGAAAATGATGAGTAGCTTCTCCACCCTTGCCGTTTTAAAATTTGGAAACAAAAATGTCAGAGTTATGTTGCTTTATTTCGCCCTTTTTTTTATAAAATAAGAAAGATTCGAAGTGCTATCACTCGTTTCAAATTAAAAACCGCTTACCACTGAAATATTTATCGGTAGCACTAGCTGAAACCACCTTAAGAGATCATGGCAGCGACTCTTAAGAATTTTAGCGTTTATTTATAATCTTGTTAATTTTTATGATTTTTAGGATTCAATATCCTTGTCTTAAACGTTCAATGTGATTCAATTTAGCTCTGTCTAATAATACTTTGTCCCGTTTTGTTTTCAGGCCCAGGTTCGTCTTGGTGACAGAGATTACGACGAATATCTGCGCCGAATTCCACTACTACCTCCACCAATACACCAACCAGATAAGATACCGGTAAGTACGTTATCGATTAATCAGTCAGAAATGTTGAAGGTCGCTTGTGCTTAAAAATTGGATTATGTCTTCGGCAACAATTGTAGATAACAAGGCCGAAAATTACAAACTTGAAAAACTTTGACATGAAACCAGTTAAATTTTTTATCAAAAGTTAAGATATTGCTTCAGCGTTTGGTTTAAGATCAATAATCGCTTATCCTTAGACCGTTAATTTTAATTCCAAGGAGCTGAGGTTTGGCTGCTCTAGTGGAAGCTTTCTAACTTAACATCAGTCAGGATCATATATTTTGGTTGGCAAACACACATCATGCTCTATCAGCGATAGCAGCTTTTCTCATCTTTTTTCCCTAAGTTTAATTAAGCTCACACAAGTTTTGTCCTTGCATCAATCCTTTGTATATTCAGACAGTGCATCAGTTACTCCTTGTTGTAATTGTAACAGGATCATTTTTTAAAGGGTTAAAGAATTCATCCGAAAGGCATAAAGAACGACATTAAACCTAAAAATAGGATAGATGCAAGACAGTCTACGACTTTCATTTTGAGTATGCAAATTTTCGACTAAGGGCTTTTATGATCCACTCAACCATAAAAAGTAAATACGACCAAAAGAACAGATTTCTTGGAATCGAAGATGGAAAGTGTGTTTCCGGTATTAAATACACGGCGAATGAAGTTATGAAACATCTGATTTTATTTATTTGTCTTTTTATTTTATACATGTTTTTCTTTTAGGAAGAAACGCTCCTTCAGATGGAAATAAAAGATCTCCTCACCTTTAAAGAATTTATCAAGGAGATGAAAACTCACGAGAAGAAGAAAAGTTTATTTTTGCCCAAGTTCGAAACCATTGATGGAGAAATCAACAAGTTAATTGGCAACCTTCGGGATCTGGTGAGTGAATCAGAATAATAAATTACTAGTTAATACTACTTAAGGCCAGCAAAAGCGGTTGCAATCAGCGGTTTCATTCATTTAGTCGATTTATCAAGATGTCAGTTATTGCATGAGTTTAACGTAACCCTTACTAGTATGTGATTGCTGCCTTGTTCTCGTCCTATCTGTCACTATTGTAAACGCATTTGTACATGTCTTTATGAACACAGAGGCTGTTTATTTTTCCCCAAATCTTTTAAGGGAGTTGCTGGACATTCAGATATGTTTTCTTTCCTGCCCTATATAATACTATCATACTATTATGAAAACCAAAGACTGCGTCATACTGATAATAAAGTTTTTACCGTACTTTCCTCATCTCTCATACAAACTGTTCATTTTTCTTTCTCTGCACAGGAAAACTGTCGTGGTTATCAAGTCACGTATCAAGGTGCCTCTGTCCAGCCCACCCTCAAATCTACCGCCACGCAGAAAGAACAGGACGAGTGGGAACTGAGCGTGATGAAAGAATTGTGGCATTGGTTGATACCAGTACAAGGAGAACTTTACAAGCAGTTGAACCACGCCTACTAGACTCGAGTCCCTCCCTTGCCTCAGATGAATTTGGAAACATCAAGAGAGCAAAGCCAAAGAGTTTTTCTTTCGTACATTGTATCAATGAAGTTTGTAACGTAGAGCTTAGTGCTCATTCTAGTCAGATTTCGGATTAGTTTTTAATCTCACGTGGTC
>OZ037994.1:34431539-34484039 GCA_964035705.1 Porites rus
AACGTGTCATAGCAATAAACAGATTTCTGCCCCATTTCAAGTCATGTGACGGTTTCAAGGAAATTTGCTTTTAGCCTTTTTTCATAGGTACGCAAATGAGACAAAATTTGAAAAGAGTTTCCGCATTACGTAGTCTAGCTCTAAAACTGGAAAAAAAAGACGATCAAAGTCGAAGGGGAGTCCTAAAAACTACTTTAAGCTCCAGTTGACACTGACATTGAAGGAGTTTTTAACTGAATTAAGCTGTGAGATATGAATTACTTACCGCCATATCCATACCAATAATTAGTCCTGACAGGAGTCGAACACCATCCTTCAAGCACAGATCAGACTGTGGACCTGTCATGCCACTTGGAATTTGACTAAGCAATAAAGAGTAGATTCTGATATGATTCAAGTCAAAAGTCAACCTCTGCAATACCTGAGGGAGAATAAAAATCCGTGATCAGTAATCTCTACT
Organism: Porites rus; assembly: GCA_964035705.1. Lineage (NCBI taxonomy): Eukaryota > Metazoa > Cnidaria > Anthozoa > Scleractinia > Poritidae > Porites > Porites rus. Next base: position 34,432,000 of record OZ037994.1, read on the forward strand.
ATACTACTATTCCTTCGTAATTATAGGTGGAATGTGATCGTTCGGTCGAGTAAAGCCCTGAATAGGACTGTTGTTGACAGTGATCATGACTGACGTTTTGGACAACCTGTGCAGAAGCCATCCTCAGATTCAAAGTGAGTTGTATCACGTCATTTGATGGAATTATTTTCTCGTTACTGACCGCTTTGGTCAATTAATTTGCGATGTTATTTGTCGACTGTCAAGTAAGCCGTGATGTTACTGGTTGTGGCTGAAGACTCTAAATGTGATTGGTGCGTTTCACGGATCTATCTTCTGTCAAAGTTATAAGGTGGGTTAACTGTCGCTTTCACTGTTTTACTTAGCAACTTTGAGGTATCTTTCATTGTCTCAAAGCAGTGCACTCACCGTCACTCCCGAAGAGGCTGAAATGTAGGAGCTTCCCATTGATCTTTTGAAAGGGATAGATGCCTAGGATAAAAAAAAAACAAAAAAACAATACGTAGTTAAAGTTTGCGATCGGAGATTAGCGAAAATCCGAGAAAGTATCTTACTGCAATTCAAAACAAAATTTAGTAATGAGGAAAAAAGATGAAAAATATATCAGATTTTCCGCAAGCATCTGATAGCCTCTGATATCTGCAAGTACACGATCTTGGCCTGGCTTTTGGAACTGATGATCCGATCAAATGGTAAAACTTGGCGAAAGTTTTACTTTGAGGCAAGAAGAAAATTTACATGAGCTGCAAGGTATAGGCTATAGATCATGGCTCGTGTAAATTTTCTTCTTGCCCTCAAAATAGAACTATCCAAGTTTTGCCATTTGTACTTGTTTTAATTATTTATTATATAGATACTGAGAAATACTCACCAAAAAGCTATGTCGTAAATTTTCATACGCAAATGAGTTCTAGCCAATCAGAGGAGTGAACGATGGTTTCGCAAGTGAAAAAAATGATACGTCCAATAAGATCATGTGTGAGAAAAATGATACGTCCAATCAGGGGCGACAAAGGTGTGTGAGTTTCGCGCCAAAATTCCCGCCTTCTATAGGCGCTTGCACCTTGCAGCGCCGCTTCGCAGTTTTTCTCGTAAAAAAGTGAAAAACATCTCGGAAATTGGAGTTTGTTCAGAGGTTTGTTTCACTGTCGATGAAGAAAACTGTAGGACTAAACAATAGCAGAAGGGGAAAACAGAACGATACGTAAGCTTAAGCTTAAATTTATTTATTTTCAATGGTACATTCAGGTTTAACAGTTAAGATTACTTGGGGCGCTTTCCATTTCACCCAAAATTCCGAAAATTTCGGTTGGTTTATCAAACGGAACGGACCATTTCGGTTTTGTCTGACCAGAATATTCGGGACCAGCTTTGAAGGTGGTCCACTTTGACCGGTCTGGTCGTTTCGGTCGGTCGGACCGAATGTCCTTTTCCATTTGACGTAATTGTTGTCCCCAGTAAGATCCTCTTTTGTACCCTGCTTACAAGAACAATAGGGAGCTTTAGCAATGACGACGGCGACGGCAACCAGGACGTCAAAAAAGCAATAGGTTTATTACGCAAAACAACAACTTTGCACGTTCTTAACGCTTTTTTGTACATTTCTTTACCGTCCTTGCACGACTACGACGTGAAAATGCCTAATTGCAAGTTTTATGGAGGACGTAAACAAGCGACGACGAATCTCTTTTTCTCTCTCTAAAGTTGAGTGAGGTCCGCAAGAAATTAAAATCAACTCCAGGGAAATTCGCCTACACTTGCCATTTTCAGCAAATTGGAATAAACGCGAGAAAGATTGAAAAAACGGGAATTCATTTTAAAACTGACGTTTTCGCTGCCGTTGCCGTCGTCGATGCTAAAGCTCCCTGATAACCAAACGCGCGACGGCTTGGGTCTGGTCTGCGCAACCGGAAGTACCGTTCCACTGGGCACGAGAAATTCGAAATGTCATACAGGAATTTTTATTGAATGGAAAGCGCCATGGTAGTTCTTGGATTACCTCATATCCTTACCCTCATTATATTTTTAACCAACGTCTTTACTAATATAGCTGATACTTCGATTTTGTTGTCATTTTGCGGTGTGTACTAGCGCCAAACTTGAGCATTTTGGAAAGATTTGAAATGATGATGACTGTCTCAGTATGTATATAATTAGCCTGTGCCAGGCTCTCAGATAGCATAATAGGGACGTATTAAAACGAGCAAAGCGAAAATAAGACGAGGCGACTTGGGAAAGGGGGTAAACACAATACCACATGGAAAGTGCTTCGTACGGTATTTACGCACTCGTTGTCTTTGTAACAGAAATCTCACTCGTTCGCTGTGCTCACTCGTTCGATTACTGATACGTCAACAACTCGTGCGTAAATATCGTACGCCCTCAATTTCTATAAAGTATTCTCTATATATACTTCACTTACAAACTCTTCCAAAGTTGTGTTGAGATGTGTCGTCAGGTTTGTACACCATTCATCAAGAACATGAACGGGTGACAAGGTTTGACCACCTTGTATCGATCCCGCAGCAGCAAGGCCCACGACGGACCTTCGACTTCTCAAAGTCGCTGAGTGGGTGTTTTGACAGAGGAGAAGAACTGTTGCCAAAAACACAATGGCGAATGCTTTGAAATTCATTTTTGCTGTAAAGGGATACAAACGGTCAATGATTAGCAAGTCAGTGATGAATCACGCAATACTTCACTGATGAGTAACTGAAGGCAATTGCAGCGGGTAGTAAATCAATCAATTAATAGCTAATTAATCAATCAACTAGTCGACAATCAACCATGTTTTAGTTCAATTCTGTGCTGAAGTCATAACTTAGTGCCCTTATCCGTTCACAAAATGCTCCTTTAGAGTTATAAACAGGGGCACCCAACGACTGTTTTCTGTAAAATGTCTGTTCGGAGAAACAAATTTTAACTAGAATTTTCTATTGCTTGAATACGGCTAAAAATTTCAAGATGAGCGTTCCATTCAGGTACAATTTTCGAAGCTTATCTAAAAAATTCCCTACGATTTTCTGGAGTTTAATTTTTCATATTTTACCACTTGTGTTCGTAGAAAAAGGAAACCTAAAATTTTCGGATTCAAAAATTTGATGGTGAGAGGAAAAAGAAAAATTCTCACATTCGTAAAACATTCAAGTGCATCTAAAATTTTCGGGAAAATATCACTGAAGCCCTTGTAATTTCGAAAAGCCTCAAGTTCTCCTAGGATGACCGAACAGATACAAATTTTATAGCGCCGCTTAGAATGCATTTCTAGAGATCTAAAAGTACTCTGGATAGCCTAAAAAGACTTTTCAATGCACTTCGAAGGAAACCGTCGTTGGGTGCCCCTGTACAAAGGAGATACCTAACAAATTTCATCAGGAAGCACTAACCATAATATTTTTTTGGTGATTTTTACAGGCATAGCATTAAAACGTGAAAAAGTTGGGCAGGCCCAACTTTTAGTAAAGTTTCAATCCTTGTCCAACCGATCCTTACCTTGGTTGCTCTGGGTGTGTAAAAAATATAGCAAATTATCCTGCTGCCGAGTTTCTAAGTATTGCATGAACTGTACCTCATAATTCTCACGGCTATTGAACGATATTTATACGGCTGTTATGTTTGGTTAATTGGTGAAATCACCGCTTCAAATCTGGAGAAGTGATAAGCAAATGGGAGAATTTTTGTATCGACTGAATATATCAAGAAATGGGATATATTGCATTTGTGTACGCGGTTATATTTGCTTAAGGAAAGCATTACCGTCTTTTGCTTGCTTATGGTAATTCAAAACCACCTTTAAGTGGAAATCAAGGAAATTTGGAAATCGATGGAGGTAGCAGCAGGGGGCGAGTAAGTCAATTCGCTCCGATCTTATTGGGTCAATGCACTTTGCACTTTGTAAGATTTTGCCTTTTATACGGCGTTTTCTTTTCCAAGGGCGATTACTAAGGTTAAGTCACTGAATGTCGGTGATTGGTCTAGTTATTCTGTTTCAACAAAACTAGATATGAATAGGGATAACTTTTCGTTTGCTTGTTTTTTTTTTTTTTGTAAACTGACTACCGTGATCGCAAACAACTTCCTTTCTCTTTATGTCGGTAGTGAAAATTGACCCTTAACTTACACTTCCGTGATTATTTTAAGAAAGTTATTTACTTCAAATTTATATCCGCAGAATCTAGTGTTTATAAAGCTAGGTGGCAGTAAATTATACTCTAATTGTGTTTAGCAATGAATTAACGAATTAATTTGTCCGTTGAATCACGTTTCAGTCTGTTTTCCTAACGATTACATTATCAAAGCCCTTACGTCTTGTTCTGTCATCGCTGGTACAGGTATAATTCATGACCAATACGATTTAAATGACAAAAACCTTTATAATTATACAAAAACGTTTAAAACAATACACTGTTATAACGGCGTTAAATTTCAGCGGTAATGACTCCTGACTTACCGGCGTCTCTCGATAATCATGAGTTAAATTGGTAAAAATTTGCTGTCACATGAAACTCTTAAGGGAAAATTATTTGTTGCATCTGAAGTTCTTTTTTATTCATCACATGATAGCATTGACGTAAGAGGTGGCCGAGATCTAGTTCAGCATCTTCGATCAAGGCGTTTTCGTGACACAAGACAGAGCAGCGCTTTCACTTACAAAATAATTTTCAAAATCTGTATAAAAATAATTAAAAAAATAACGAAGGTGACAGATTTTATCTGATTTTACTTTAACTTCTAGGTAAAATGTAACCTCATAATAGACTAAATATTAAGCAAATAAACTTGGGCTTTAAAGTTCAGATGTCAAAGAAGTACAAATGAAGCTTGTTATAAGACTTGATTTCTGAGGAACGGGATGATAAAAGTAGTCGATTAAAAAACACAAACACTCATCCACTCTGTCTCGCTTTTATATCCTTTGATTTCTCTAAATGTCCTTGTTGTGTGATGTTTGAATCAAGAGAGAATAATCTTGTCTTGTTTGACTAAGGCTCCGGGTTAGAAAACAAACTCATACGAACTAATATTGTTAAAAACCGCGACAACACTTATTATTCAGCAACTAAAAGCATAAAGTGAGCAAGCAATCAAACTCTCAAGCAATCAGGAACTTAAAAATCTCACACAGAAAGGCTGTTTTAAGTTTTTGCTTACCTTGCAATTTTGCAATCGACATTGATGAACAATATTTTACAATATTCGCACATAAAACTCCCTAAACTATTCTACAATTATACCGATTTATTACTGAGCCAGGTTAATAAGCGTAGCTTGAAAGGAAATTCAAAGTCAATTGGCTCTGAGAAATCGCTGAAATCGGTTATAAGTCAACTAGCTTTTTGAATTTTGGTTGAATTCGGTGGAGGGAACGGAAGTACGAATTTTAGTAACACACTAAGATTATCATTTTCAGTTCAAATCACAGTGAACCAAATATTTCTGACATCGCCAGGCTGTTGCACTTTCTTGCAAGTAGATTTCAGCGATCAGTGAGAACACCAAATCGGTGACGTTCTTTATTGGTTTATCTAAATTATTTGTAATACAACCCGATAGTAGTTACTAGTATAATATTACAACGAGAAGCATCAAATTACAGTTTTCTAGTTTAATTTGAAATTTAATACTGTCGTAAAATGCCAATGGGTGGCTTCTCCTGACGAAAAAGTCGAAAAGGAGGGATAAAATCAGCTTGAAAATGATAGTAAAGAATGTCATTATGACTCGTAAACAACACATTCCAATTAAGGGTCTGTAACGGCTGCATGGGAAAAAACGTTTAAGTCACGACATCCGCTACGTACGTACAGTGTCTAAATTTAGAGGTACATAATTTTTTTCAACAGTTTATGCCTCATATTTTAGTGAAAGAAGCATAGGAAGCAACGATAAACTCTTTTAACTGGTTGCATTGCTTAAATTTGAATATGATAGAGGAAATAGTAAACACAGGAAAAGCGCAAGAAAAATGTTGACTTTATATTTTAAATGCACAGTGCGGGATGACCGGTAACGGGATTTTTTTATTTTTAATTGTGACATTGAATTGGGGAAAAATTGAGATTGTCCAAATTCCCGGGCATTGTTGTCCAGAGACAATTTAACCCGGCGTTTCAACGTGTGTGGCCCATTGAGTGAAAGATACAGAGAAACGTAGCACACAATCTTTGTGAAATCAGAATGAAGACTTCAAATCCCGGTAAGTGCCTCAATACTTTGCTAGGCAATTATCTACTTGCTAACACTATCAATCGATCATTGAAAGTTGAATATCTGATGAACTTAAACAGAGCCACAAAGTATTTGTTACTGACTAGAGTAATTTTCAGGCACTACGAGTCGTGGTTAACATGTTTAAAATTGAATACTTAGTTTTAGCTTGTATTTCTAAGTTACAAGAAAACAAATCATAATTAGAAAAGCTCACTGAAATATAAAAAAACCATCTTCAACTAATTAATATAAAACGTTGAGAGACTAGTAAGAGTAACGTACTTATAACATTAAATCAGTCAATAAATCTTTTACTGAAAGTCAAATATCGCCAATTCTAATTTTTAATAATGATAATTATATCATTATTATTTTTTACCAGCCAAAAAATGGATGACGATTCACTAAGATCTTTTCCTTTTTCCAGGTTTTTACCCCACCGATTTCGTCATTTGGACGGCTGTGCTTATGTTCGCCAGTGGTGGAAGTGCCTCTCCAATATGTGTGTCTTTGCCCACGTCTCCAGAAGTTATAAAAAGCTTCACTTATTCCCAGTTCGTCCGGTTGTCAAAGACTGTGGGTGAAACACAGGCAGACTTTGTAAGTGAAATCAATAGTTTAAAAAGTTATAACTCTCACAAATGTTTTCTTTGATCGATAGCCCCTTGGTCTTATTTGCTGAATTAATGCCTTATTCCAGCTAACGGTCTTTACTTACTACTTCCCTACGCACGTGTACTAATTAATAATAAGAGCTTTGAAAAGTTGCTTTTTTAGAGTGAGTCATTCTTATATATTTGGCGTGTTGAAAAATTAAGTGTCAGAAAGCAAGCATTGGATACAGTTAATGGAAACCGCCATATGCTCAACAATCAGCTGCGAAAAAACTGAGCCTCTACCTTCGCCGTTTTAATACTCGGAAACAAAAGTGTCAGAGTTACGTTGCACTATTTTGTCTTTTTTTCCTGATAAATAAGAAAGATTCGAAATGTTAGGGTCACTTTGAAGTCATTATGATCAATGCTCACTCGTCTGGAAGTTCAACAAGGTGATAGAAAACGGTCAACTACTGAAATATTTATGGGTAACACTCGCTGACACCACCTTAAGAGATCATGAAAGCAACGCTGCGCTTAAGAATTTAAGTTTTTTTTATCTTGTTCTCTTTCATGTATTTTAGACTTCCACATCCTCGTCTTAAACGTTAAATGTGATAACACAGCTCTGTCTTAATTTGTCCCCTGTTGTTTTCAGGCCAAGGTTCGTCTTGGTAACAGAGACTACGACGAATATGTACACAGAATTCCACAATTACCTCGACCAATTTGGCATCCAGATCAGCTACAGGTAAGTACCTTACAGCAGTAGTTATAGCTTTACAAAGACGCAAATCTTTCACATCAGTTTGAAATGTTGAAGCTCGTGCTTAAAAATAGGGTTATATTCTAGCCAACAGTTGTAGATAACAAAAATCCAAGGCAAAATTACAAACTTTTGAAAAAAGTTAACTTTAACATGAAACAAGTTAAATCTTCTAACAAAAAGTTAATTGTCTTAGAAAGCTGGTCTAAGATCAATACTGAATTGCTAATCTTTAGGCCGTTAATTTTAATTCTAAGGACTGAGCTGAGGTTTGGCTGCTCTAGTGGAAGCTTTCTAACCTAACATCAATCAGGATCATATATTTTGGTTGGCAAACACACATCTCTATCAGCGATGGCAGCTCCTCTCGTCCTTTTCTCTCTTTAAGCTCACACAAGTCCTTGCATCAGTCCTTTTCATCTTGCTTGTTCATGAAGCTGTATCTTCAGACAAGGAGCTAGTTATTTCCTTGTTTAAACTGTTCAGGATCATTTTTTTGAAGGGTTAATTAAAAGAATATCTGAGATGGATACCGAACGACATTAAACCTAAAAATAGGATAGATGCAAGACAGTGTACGACTTTCATTTTGAGTAATTATGCAAATTTTCGACTATGGGCTTTTATGATCCACTCAACCATGAAAGGTAAATACGACCAAAAGAAAAGATTTCTTGGAATCGAAGATGGAAAGTGTGTTTCCGGTACTGAAATACTCTGCGAATGAAGTTATTAAACATGCGATTTTATTTATTTATCTATTTATTTATACGTTTTTCGTTTAGGAAGAAACACTTCTTCAGATGGAAATAAAAGATCTCTACACCTTTAAAGAATTTCTCAATGAGATGAAAACTCACGAGAAGAAGGACAGTGTATTTTTGGCCAAGTTGGAAACCATTGATGGAGAAATCAACAGGTTAATTGGCAACCTTCAGGATCTGGTGAGTGAATCAGAATAATAAATTACTAGTTAATACTACTTAAAGCGGTTACGATCAGTGGTTTCATTCATTCAGTCGATTTATTTAAGATTTCAGTTATTGCACGAGTTTAACCCAGCCTTTATAAGTATGCGATTACTGCCTTGTTCTCGTCCTATCTGTTATTATTGTAAACGCATTTTTACATGTCTTATGAACAAAGAGGCTGTTAATTTTTCCCCATATCTTTTAAGGAGGTTCCTGGACATTCAGATATGTTTTCTTTCTTGCCCTATGCAATACTATAATACTATTATGAAAGCCGAAGACTGCGTCATAATGATAAAAATAGTTTTTTACCATACTTGCCTTATCTTTCAAGGAAAGCTCAGTTCTCTTTTCTCACCAATCAAATAACAAAATTTGAGATCGTCTTTACCAAGAACATAAGTATTTCAGTTGGCCTATTGACCGACCATACAAACTGTCCTTTTTTCTTTTTTTGCACAGGAAGTGTGTCGTGGTTATCAAATTACGTATCAAGGTGCCTCTGTCCAGCCCACCCTCAAACCTACCGCCACACAGAAAGAACAGGACGAGTGGGAACTGGGCGTGCTGAAAGAATTGCTCTACTGGTTCATACCAGTACAAGGAGATCTTTACAAGCAGTTGAACCACAAATTCTAGACTCGAGTCCCTCCCTTGCCTCAGATGAATTTGGAAACGTCAAGAGAGCAAAGCCAAAGAATTTTTCTTTCGTACATTGTATCAATGAAGTTTGTAACGTAGAGCTTAGTGCTCATTCTAGTCAGATTTCCGAATCGCTGTATCAGTAAAAAAAAGTTATAAAAAATTAGAAAAGTAGAAGTTATAAAAGAATACGTTTTTACAGTATTTCGAAAAGGAATTTTTTATTCAAATAGACGTGCAAATTGTACTAGTTAACTATAAATTTAAATAAGAAAAAACTTGATTTTTTACTTTTATAATCTATTGAGTGGTCACTTTAATTTTTTCTCCCCTTTGGGTGAGATGTACAAAAAAAGTATTTTACTGCCACAACTTCAACTCGTTTTAAAAGGATGGCCGAAATTTTTCCATGTTAAAGGGTTTGGGTATAATATGAGAACTTTTTTTGAGGGGAGGAAGATCTGTACACGGGCTACAGCAGATACAGAGACGTTAGTTTTTTTTCGTCAGTTGATTGATAATGGGTTAGGTTTCGAAACAGATGAGAGGCTGGTAAAGTGCTTGAAAGATATAAATACTTGGGAAAAATAAATTCTTTCTAACGCAGAATATTAGTCTAATTTCTTGTAAAGCAATAATCTATTTTCGTCCTAACGAAGGACACTGTATAATAACAGTTCGCTTTCGAATCATATAAAAATTCCAGGCTGAAAAAAAAAAAAGTCGACAGGATGGTTAGTTTAAAAAGAAGATTGATTCTAGTGACGTAGGAAAGGACCACAGAGCGCTTATGAGTGATGATAACCAGCGATTGGCGACAAACTTTAAAGAATTCGAGGAGCAATGCGAACTTCAGTTGCTAATAATAGCCTTATACAGCTGTTTCATCATTCGGCTACTTTAAAATTAATCCGCCAAATTTCCTGCTTGATTTTTTCAGATAATAATTATTATTCGCCCTCTCTTAATATAAAATTAAGCACATTTAGGAGCACAGAACACGGTTTATTTTAACTGCTTAATGAATTGTTTGTCGAACCGTAGGACCATACTTCTCATGAAAAACTGACCCCTCTCAGGTTGCAGGAGATATCAAATTACAGCATTTTCAGCTTCGTAAAATTCGACGACAACACAACGTTTTTTCAACTACGCCAAAATTAATTAAACCGTGACCAGCTGTTAGTAGAAAATAACCCGGAACTAAACTAAAGAAAAGGCTTCTTTCGTCAATGATGCTGGCCGCTTATGTAAGACGATAAAACCCATGTTCTCTTTTCTTTCAATAAGAATATCGAGGCTAAAATTTACGAAATTTTAAGAATAATATAAGAATATTCCCAAGGCTAAGATTTTGGAAAATGATATAGTTTTGTGTGTTAAAACTATGTAAATACCATACACGTGTACAATTATACGTTCTTAAACCGTTTAAACCTATTCATTTCTCTAAACGGTAAAACTATAGTGAACAAAACGTAACAAGAATGACGATACAAAGCAGATCAAGGGATTGTAGACCTAGAGTCCCGCAAAACCTCAGTGTCCAAAAATCCAAGGCTGCCATTTCAGTCACAGTATTTCTAATTGAAAACGAATTTTACTTTATTCTCTCTCAGCAGTTGAACTTCCATTTCCTAATGTTTTTCCCGTGTCTTTTCACTTCCTAAAGCATAATTATCATGGATGTCTTCGATACTTATTTTTTTCCCTTTAGAGTTACGAATCGAATACGTCATCATGGTCTTTGCTACTCTTTACCAGTTCCCAAATTCTCACTTAGTTTTAGCTTGATGACAACGCTGAATCTCTTATATAGAAGAAGCAAAAAGCGTACAATGTGCATTCATATTAGTAAGTTACCTCCGTGCACCGTGGTAGTAAGAGCATCAAGTCAAGACTAAATTTAACGTCAAGTTCTTAAAGAGACTTGAATGAACTCGACGAAGTTACTTCAATTACTTGGCAGAAAACATTTTATGAGTTTAGTCTCTAAATAACGGCTAATCGTGAAGTGATGACTTGTAAATGAGATTGTCATCTTTTCACAAAAGAAAATGTCACAGCGCACACCGGAAGTGGAAAGTAACTAGAGTCCAGACTCTCCTGCGCAATGTCGAACACACATCACACTGACTGCAATCCCTCCTTGAGCTCCTTATATTTTTCCATAAAAGATTATTATAAAAGAGTAAGCTTCGTTGCGGTGTTAAAGATTCAGAGGAAATAATCTAATATACAATACTGAAGCTTTCATTCCGGTTTTATTGTGTTGTCAGTGTTTGACTGTGTGCTTTTTTTTTTTCATATCGCAAGTTTGACTCAATACAATACTAGATGCGCTTTAAAATGATTGTTTGCACAGCATTGAACAATGTAACTATTTTTGTTGGGAATAAACTGACCAAGTAATACTGTTTGTCTTAATCGCATTTTGAATTCAATAGATTTGTTTATTCTTTGTAGGCGTTTAACTGTTTTCAAGAGGCTAGGAAAACTTGACCGTTATTACTGTGTGTTAGCTGGTCAAACGCCTGTTAGCGCGACGAAGTCGATGCTCAGAAAATAAAAGGCAATTGAAATTGCACCGTGTAAAACGGTTCAAGTGAACCAAATTTTGAAATCATTACAATTTCACTTGCACTAAATATATTCGGTGACTCGAATAACTATGACATTTGCGTTCAGGATGGACCTCTTTATGCGTAAAAAAATAATTTCTAAGAGGTTTATAAAACCTACCACTCTGCTTCTCTACATCTGTATTTTGAAAGTATATCCTTTTTCGCAGTTTTCGAACAATTTTTCTGTTTTCAAATTTGCGCAGAACCGTGACAAGGAAGTTATTATTCATAGAGTCTCGGAATAGAGAATGCTACAACCTTACTGAAAAATTATACCTTGCAAGGAAAAGCAAAATTTTCAGAAACAAGACTGAATTCTCTAATAGGATCATTCTGAAAGGTGACGTGGGAGAATAGTAAAGAAATGCGAAGAAAAAAAGTACTTTTATCGAAAGTTGTACTAAACGGATAACTAATTCTACTGTCGTCAATCAGAAGTCAATTTTAGTAAATTACTCGTAGAGAAAACAAATCAAAATATTGGAAAGACATCAAACATGCAAAAATCGACAAATCGAATAGGCATTGTTACTTTTAATGGATCTTAGCAAATAAGGAAGCGTAGCAGCACAAATATTTATACAAATTCCCAGATAGGGAACCGCAACATATCTATCCTATCTGTGTTAGCCAAATATTGGTATTAAATATTTATTAACTTGGATCACTTTGAAAAATCCAAAAAAAGTATATCCAGAATTTTTTTTTGATTTTTCATTTGAATTATCTAATATCCGCTATTTCTGGTTTCAAGGAACTTGAGAAGCGAACCTATTGCCCAATTCTTTGAGTACCTGAAAATTTAATTTCAGACTATTGCAGTACTGGTTCATAATTTTTTTTCCGTGTCGTTTGAACTGTTCAAAATCTTTGTTGCGTTAAAGAGCACTCAAGGAGAAAAATTTCTATTATTTTATCGTTTAAGCAAAGTTTGAGGAGGCGTTTTGATTTAAATGAGAAAAACCTTTATAATTATACAAAAACGTTTAAAACAATACACTGTTATAACGGCGTTGAATTTCAGCGGTAATTACTCCTGACTTACCGGCGTCTCTCGATAATCATGAGTTAAATTGGTAAAAAATTGCTGTCAAATGAAAATCTTGAGGGAAAATTATTTGTTGCATCTGAGATTCTTTTTTATTCATCACATGATAGCATTGACGTAAGAGGTGGCCGAGATCTAGTTCAGCATCTTCGATCAAGGCGTTTTCGTGACACAAGACATAGCAGCGCTTTCACTTACAAAATAATTTTCAAAATCTGAATAAAAATAATTAAAAAAATAACGAAGGTGACAGATTTTATCTGACTTTACTTCAACTTCTAGGTAAAATGTAACCTCATAATAGACTAAATATTAAGCAAATAAACTTGGGCTTTAAAGTTCGGATGTCAAAGAAGTACAAATGAAGCTTGTTATAATACTTGATTTCTGAGGAACGGCATGATTATGATAAAAGTAGTCGATTAAAAAACACAAACACAAATCCACTATGTCTCGCTTTTATATCCTTTGATTTCTCTAAATGTCCTTGTTTTGTGATGTTTGAATCAAGAGAGAATAATCTTGTCTTGTTTGACTAAGGCTCCGGGTTAGAAAACAAACTCATACGAACTAATATTGTTAAAAACCGCGACAACACTTATTATTCAGCAACTAAAAGCATAAAGTGAGCAAGCAATCAAACTCTCAAGCAATCAGGAACTTAAATCTCACACAGAAAGGCTGTTTTAAGTTTTTGCTTACCTTGCAATTTTGCAATCGACATTGAGGAACAATATTTTACAGTATTCGCACATAAAACTCCCTAAACTATTCTACAATTATACCGATTTATTACTGAGCCAGGTTAATAAGCGTAGCTTGAAAGGAAATTCAAAGTCAATTGGCTCTGAGAAATCGCTGAAATCGGTTATAAGTCAACTAGCTTTTTGAATTTTGGTTGAATTCGGTGGAGGGAACGGAAGTACGAATTTTAGTAACACACTAAGATTATCATTTTCAGTTCAAATCACAGTGAACCAAATATTTCTGACATCGCCAGGCTGTTGCACTTTCTTGCAAGTAGATTTCAGCGATCAGTGAGAACACCAAATCGGTGACGTTCTTTATTGGTTTATCTAAATTATTTGTAATACAACCCGATAGTAGTTACTAGTATAATATTACAACGAGAAGCATCAAATTACAGTTTTCTAGTTTAATTTGAAATTTAATACTGTCGTAAAATGCCAATGGGTGGCTTTCTTCTGACGAAAAAGTCGAAAAGGAGGGATAAAATCAGCTTGAAAATAATAGTAAAGAATGTCATTATGACTCGTAAACAGCACATTCCAATTAAAGGTCTGTAACGGCTGCAGGGGAAAAAAACGTTTAAGTCACGACATCCGCTACGTACGTACAGTGTCTAAATTTAGAGGTACATAAAAATTTTCAACAGTTTATGCCTCATATTTTAGTGAAATAAGCATAGGAAGCAACGATAAACTCTTTTAACTGGTTGCATTGCTTAAATTTGAATATGATAGAGGAAATAGTAAAAACAGGAAAAGCGCAAGAAAAATGTCAACTTTATATTTTAAATGCACAGTGCGGGATGACTGGTAACGGGATTTTTTTATTTTTAATTGTGACATTGAATTGGGGAAAAATTGAGATTGTCCAAATTCCCGGGCATTGTTGTCCAGAGACAATTTAACCCGGCGTTTCAACGTGTGTGGCCCATTGAGTGAAAGATACAGAGAAACGTAGCACACAATCTTTGTGAAATCAGAATGAAGACTTCAAATCCCGGTAAGTGCCTCAATTCTTTGCTAGGCAATCATCTACTTGCTAACACTATCAATCGATCATTGAAAGTTGAATATCTGATGAACTTAAACGGGGCCACAAAGTATTTGTTACTGACTAGAGTACTTTTCAGGCACTACGAGTCGTGGTTAACATGTTTAAAATTGAATACTTAGTTTTAGCTTGTATTTCTAAGTTACAAGAAAACAATTTTTAATTAGAAAAGGTCACTGAAATATAAAAAAAACATCTTCAACTAATTAATATAAAACGTTGAAAGACTAGTAAGAGTAACGTACTTATAACATTAAACCAGTCAATAAATCTTTTACTAAAAGTCAAATATCGCCAATTCTAATTTTTAATAATGATAATTACATCATTATTATTTTTTACCAGCCAAAAATGGATGACGATTCACTAAGATCTTTTCCTTTTTCCAGGTTTTTACCCCACCGATTTCGTCATTTGGACGGCTGTGCTTATGTTCGCCAGTGGTGGAAGTGCCTCTCCAATATGTGTGTCTTTGCCCACGTCTCCAGAAGTTATAAAAAGCTTCACTTATTCCCAGTTCGTCCGGTTGTCAAAGACTGTCGGTGAAACACAAGCAGACTTTGTAAGTGAAATCAATAGTTTAAAAACTTATAACTCTCACAAATGTTTTCTTTGATCGATAGCCCCTTGGTCTTATTTGCTGAATTAATGCCTTATTCCAGCTAACGGTCTTTACTTACTACTTCCCTACGCATGTGTACTAATTAATAAGAGCTTTGAAAAGTTGCTTTTTTAGAGTGAGTCATTCTTATATATTTGGCGTGTTGAGAAATTAAGTGTCAGAAAGCAAGCATTGGATACAGTTAATGGAAACCGCCATATGCTCAACAATCAGCTGCGAAAAAACTGAGCCTCTACCTTCGCCGTTTTAATACTCGGAAACAAAAGTGTCAGAGTTACGTTGCACTATTTTGTCTTTTTTTCCTGATAAATAAGAAAGATTCGAAATGTTAGGGTCACTTTGAAGTCATTATGATCAATGCTCACTCGTCTGGAAGTTCAACAAGGTGATAGAAAACGGTCAACTACTGAAATATTTATGGGTAGCACTCGCTGACACCACCTTAAGAGATCATAAAAGCAACGCTGCGCTTAAGAATTTAAGTTTTTTTATCTTGTTCTCTTTCATGTATTTTAGACTTCCACATCCTCGTCTTAAACGTTAAATGTGATAACACAGCTCTGTCTTAATTTGTCCCCTGTTGTTTTCAGGCCAAGGTTCGTCTTGGTGACAGAGACTACGACGAATATGTGCACAGAATTCCACAATTACCTCGACCAATTTGGCATCCAGATCAGCTACAGGTAAGTACGTTACAGCATTACAAAGAGGCAAAGCTTTCACATCAGTTTGAAATGTTGAAGCTCGTGCTTAAAAATAGGGTTATATTCTAGCCAACAGTTGTGGATAACAAAAATCCAAGGCAAAATTACAAACTTTTAAAAAAGTTAACTTTAACATGAAACAAGTTGAATCTTCTAACAAAAAGTTAATTGTCTTAGCAAGCTGGTCTAAGATCAATACTGAATTGCTAATCTTTAGACCGTTAATTTTAATTCTAAGGACTGAGCTGAGGTTTGGCTGCTCTAGTGGAAGCTTTCTAACCTAACATCAATTAGGATCATATATTTTGGTTGGAAAACACACATCTCTATCAGCGATGGCAGCTCCTCTCGTCCTTTTCTCTCTTTAAGCTTATCCTTGCATCAGTCCTTTTCATCTTGCTTGTACATGAAGCTGTATCTTCAGACAAGGAGCTAGTTATTTCCTTGTTTAAACTGTTCAGGATCATTTTTTTGAAGGGTTAATTAAAAGAATATCTGAGATGGATACCGAACGACATTAAACCTAAAAATAGGATAGATGCAAGACAGTCTGCGACTTTCATTTTGAGTAATTATGCAAATTTTCGACTATGGGCTTTCATGATCCACTCAACCATGAAAAGTAAATACGACCAAAAGAAAAGATTTCTTGGAATCGAAGATGGAAAGTGTGTTTCCGGTACTGAAATACCCTGCGAATGAAGTTATTAAACATGCGATTTTATTTATTTATCTATTTATTCATACGTTTTTCGTTTAGGAAGAAACACTTCTTCAGATGGAAATAAAAGATCTCTACACCTTTAAAGAATTTCTCAATGAGATGAAAACTCACGAGAAGAAGGACAGTGTATTTTTGGCCAAGTTGGAAACCATTGATGGAGAAATCAACAGGTTAATTGGCAACCTTCAGGATCTGGTGAGTGAATCAGAATAATAAATTACTAGTTTATACTACTTAAAGCGGTTACAATCAGTGGTTTCATTCATTCAGTAGATTTATTTAAGATTTCAGTTATTGCACGAGTTTAACCCAGCCTTTATAAGTATGCGATTGCTGCCTTGTTCTCGTCCTATCTGTTATTATTGTAAACGCATTTTTACATGTCTTATGAACAAAGAGGCTGTTTATTTTTCCCCATATCTTTTAAGGAGGTTCCTGGACATTCAGATATGTTTTCTTCCTTGCCCTATGTAATACTATAATACTATTATGAAAGCCGAAGACTGCGTCATAATGATAAAAATAGGTTTTTTTTACCATGATACTTGCCTTATCTTTCAAGGAAAGCTCAGTTCTCTTTTCTCACCAATCAAATAACAAAATTTGAGATCGTCTTTACCAAGAACATAAGTATTTCAGTTGGCCTATTGACCGACCATACAAACTGTCTTTTTTTCTTTTTTTGCACAGGAAGTGTGTCGTGGTTATCAAATTACGTATCAAGGTGCCTCTGTCCAGCCCACCCTCAAACCTACCGCCACACAGAAAGAACAGGACGAGTGGGAACTGGGCGTGCTGAAAGAATTGCTCTACTGGTTCATACCAGTACAAGGAGATCTTTACAAGCAGTTGAACCACAAATTCTAGACTCGAGTCCCTCCCTTGCCTCAGATGAATTTGGAAACGTCAAGAGAGCAAAGCCAAAGAATTTTTCTTTCGTACATTGTATCAATGAAGTTTGTAA
The DNA here is from genome assembly GCA_964035705.1 of Porites rus. Classification (NCBI taxonomy): domain Eukaryota; kingdom Metazoa; phylum Cnidaria; class Anthozoa; order Scleractinia; family Poritidae; genus Porites; species Porites rus. The sequence continues at coordinate 34,449,650 of OZ037994.1, forward strand.
CGTAGAGCTTAGTGCTCATTCTAGTCAGATTTCCGAATCGCTGTATCAGTAAAAAAAAGTTATAAAAAATTAGAAAAGTAGAAGTTATAAAAGAATAAGTTTTTACAGTATTTCGAAAAGGAATTTTTTTACTCAAATAGATGTGCAAATTGTACTAGTTAACTATAAATTTAAATAAGAAAAAACTTGATTTTTTACTTTTATAATCTATTGAGTGGTCACTTTAATGTTTTCTTCCCTTTGGGTGAGATGTACAAAAAAAGTATTTTACTGCCACAACTTCAACTCGTTTTAAAAGGATGGCCGAAATTTTTCCATTTTGAAGGGTTTGGGTATAATATGAGAACTTTTTTTGAGGGGAGGAAGATCTTTACACGGGCTACAGCAGATACAGAGACGTCAGTTTTTTTTCGTCAGTTGATTGTTAATGGGTTAGGTCACGAAACAGCTGAGAGGCTGCTAAAGTGCTTGAAAGATAGAAATACTTGGGAAAAATAAATTCTTTCTAAAGCAGAATATTAGTCTAATTTCTTGTAAAGCAATAATCTATTTTCGTCCTAACGAAGGACACTGTATAATAATAGTTCGCTTTCGAATCATATAAAAATTCCAGGCTGAAAAAAAAAATGTCGACAGGATGGTTAGTTTAAAAAGAAGATCGATTCTAGTGACGTAGGAGAGGACCACAGAGCGCTTATGAGTGATGATAACCAGCGATTGGCGACAAACTTCAAAGCATTCGAGGAGCAATGCGAACTTCAGTTGCTAATAATAGCCTTATACAACTGTTTCATCATTCGGCTACTTTAAAATTAATCCGCCAAATTTCCTGCTTGATTTTTTCAGATAGCTCACACAAGTCTTATCCTTGCATCAGTCCTTTTCATCTTGCTTGTACATGAAGCTGTATCTTCAGTGACGATTCTAGTGACGTAGGAAAGGACCACAGAGCGCTTATGAGTGATGATAACCAGCGATTGGTGACAAACTTCAAAGCATTCGCGGAGCAATATAGCCTTATACAGCTGTTTCATCATTCGGCTACTTTAAAATTAATCCGCCAAATTTCCTGCTTGATTTTTTCAGATAATAATTATTATTCGCCCTCTCTTAATATAAAATTAAGCACATTTAGGAGCACAGAGCACGGTTTACTTTAACTGCTTAATGAATTGTTTGTCGAACCGTAGGACCATACTTCTCATGAAAAACTGACCCCTCTCAGGTTGCAGGAGATATCAAATTACAGCATTTTCAGCTTCGTAAAATTTGACGACAACACAACGTTTTTTCAACTACGCCAAAATTAATTAAACCGTGACCAGCTGTTAGTAGAAAATAACCCGGAACTAAACTAAAGAAAAGGCTTCTTTCGTCAATGATGCTGGCCGCTTATGTAAGACGATAAAACCCATGTTCTCTTTTCTTTCAATAAGAATATCGAGGCTAAAATTTACGAAATTTTAAGAATAATATAAGAATATTCCCAAGGCTAAGATTTTGGAAAATGATATAGTTTTGTGTGTTAAAACTATGTAAATACCATACAAGTGTACAATTATACGTTCTTAAACCGTTTAAACTTAGTCATTTCTCTAAACGGCAAAACTATAGTGAACAAAACGTAACAGAATGACGATACAAAGCAGATCAAGGGAATGTAGACCTAGACTCCCGCAAAACCTCAGTGTCCAAAAATCCAAGGCTGCCATTTCAGTCACAGTATTTCTAATTGAAAACGAATTTTACTTTATTCTCTCTCAGCAGTTGAACTTCCATTTCCTAATGTTTTTCCCGTGTCTTTTCACTTCCTAAAGCATAATTATCATGGATGTCTTCGATACTTATTTTTTTCCCTTTAGAGTTACGAAGCGAATACGTCATCATGGTCTTTGCTACTCTTTACCAGTTCCCAAATTCTCATTTAGTTTTAGCTTGATGACAACGCTGAATCACTTATCAGCTTAAAGAATAGAGGAAGCAAAGCGCTTGCAATGTGCATTCATATTAGTAAGTTACTTACGTACACCATGGTAGTAAGAGTGTCAAGTCAAGACTAAATTTAACGTCAAGTTCTCAAAGTGACTTGAATGAACTCGACGAGGTTACTTCACTTACTTGGCAGAAAACATTTTATGAGTTTAGTCTCTAAATAACGGCTAATCGTGAAGTGATGACTTGTAAATGAGATTGTCATCTTTTCATAAAAGAAAATGTCACAGCGCACACAGTGGAAAGTAACTAGAGTCCAGACTCTCCTGCGCAATGTCGAACACACACCACACTGACTGCAATCCCCCGTGAGCTCCTTATATTTTTCCATAAAAGATTATTATAGAAGAGTAAGCTTCGTTGCGGTGTTAAAGATTCAGAGGAAATAATCTAATATACAATACTGAAGCTTTCATTCCGGTTTTATTGTGCTGTCAGTGAGTGACTATGTGCTTTTTTTTTCATATCGCAAGTTTGACACAATGCAATACTAGATGCGCTTTAAAATGATTGTTTGCACAGCATTGAACAATGTAACTATTTTTGTTGGGAATAAACTGACCAAGTAATACTGTTTGCCTTAATCGCATTTTGAATTCAATAGATTTGTTTATTCTGTGTAGGCGTTTACCTGTTATCAAGAAGCTAGCAAAGCTTCCGTTATTACTGTGTATTAGCTGGTCAAACGCTTGTTAGCGCGACGAAATTAATGCTCAGAAAAATAAAAGGCAATTGAAATTGCACCGTTTAAAACGGTTCAAGTGAACCAAATTTGGAAGTCATTACAATCTCGCTTGCACTAAATATATATTCGGTGACTCGAATAACTATGACATCTGTGTTCAGGATGAACCTCTTTATGCGTAAAAAAATATTTTCCAAGAGGTTTATAAAACCTACCACTCTGCTTCTCTACATCTGTATTTTGAAAGTATATCCTTTTTCGCAGTTTTCGAACAATTTTTCTGTTTTCAAATTTGCGCAGAACCGTGACAAGGAAGTTATTATTCATAAAGTCTCGGAATAGAGAATGCTACAACCTTACTGAAAAATTATACCTTGCAAGGAAAAGCAAAATTTTCAGAAACAAGACTGAATTCTCTAATTGGATCATTCTAAAAGGTGACGTGGGAGAATAGTAAAGAACTGTGAAGAAAAAAAGTACTTTTATTGAAAGTTTTACTAAACGGATAACTAATTCTATTGTCGCCAAACAGAAGTCAATTTTAGTAAATTACTCGTAGAGAAAAGAAATTAAAATATTGGAAAGACATCAAACATGCAAAAATCGACAAATCGAATAGGCATTGTTACTTTTAATGGATCTTAGCAAATAAGGAAGCGTAGCAGTACAAATATTTATACAAATTCCCAGATGGAGAACCGCAACATATCTACCCTATCTGTGTTAGTCAAATATTGGTATTAAACATTTATTAACTTGGATCACTTTGAAAAATCCAAAAAAAGTATATCCAGAATCTTTTTTTGATTTTTCATTTGAATTATCTAATATCCGCTATTTCTGGTTTCAAGGAACTTGAGAAGCGAACCTATTGCCCAATTCTTTGAGTACCTGAAAATTTAATTTGAGACTATTGCAGTACTGGTTCATAATTTTTTTTCCGTGTCGTTTGAACTGTTCAAAATCTTTGTTGCGTTAAAGAGCACTCAAGGAGAAAAATTTCTATTGTTTTATCGTTTAAGCAAAGTTTGGGGAGGCGTTTTGATTTAAATGAGAAAAACCTTTATAATTATACAAAAACGTTTAAAACAATACACTGTTATAACGGCGTTGAATTTCAGCGGTAATTACTCCTGACTTACCGGCGTCTCTCGATAATCATGAGTTAAAGTGGTAAAAAATTGCTGTCAAATGAAAATCTTAAGGGAAAATTATTTGTTGCATCTGAGATTCTTTTTTATTCATCACATGATAGCATTGACGTAAGAGGTGGCCGAGATCTAGTTCAGCATCTTCAATCAAGGCGTTTTCGTGACACAAGACATAGCAGCGCTTTCACTTACAAAATAATTTTCAAAATCTGAATAAAAATAATTTAAAAAATAACGAAGGTGACATATTTTATCTGACTTTACTTCAACTTCTAGGTAAAATGTAACCTCATAATAGACTAAATATTAAGCAAATAAACTTGGGCTTTAAAGTTCGGATGTCAAAGAAGTACAAATGAAGCTTGTTATAATACTTGATTTCTGAGGAACGGCATGATTATGATAAAAGTAGTCGATTAGAAAACACAAACACACATCCACTATGTCTCGCTTTTATATCCTTTGATTTCTCTAAATGTCCTTGTTTTGTGATGTTTGAATCGAGAGAGAATAATCTTGTCTTGTTTGACTAAGGCTCCGGGTTAGAAAACAAACTCATACGAACTAATATTGTTAAAAACCGCGACAACACTTATTATTCAGCAACTGAAAGCATAACTGAGTGAGCAAGCAATCAAACTCTGAAGCAATCAGGAACTTAAAAATCTCACACAGAAAGGCTGTTTTAAGTTTTTGCTTACCTTGCAATTTTGCAATCGACATTGATGAACAATATTTTACAGTATTCGCACATAAAACTCCCTAAACTATTCTACAATTATACCGATTTATTACTGAGCCAGGTTAATAAGCGTAGCTTGAAAGGAAATTCAAAGTCAATTGGCTCTGAGAAATCGCTGAAATCGGTTATAAGTCAACTAGCTTTTTGAATTTTGGTTGAATCCAGTGGAGGGAAGGGAAGTACGAATTTTAGTAACACACTAAGATTATCATTTTCAGTTCAAATCACAGTGAACCAAATATTTCTGACATCGCCAGGCTATTGCACTTTCTTGCAAGTAGATTTGAGCGATCAGTGAGAACACCAAATCGGTGACGGTCTTTATTGTTTTATCTAAATTATTTGTAATACGACCCGATAGTAGTAACGAGTATAATATTACAACAAGAAGCATCAAATTACATTATTATAGTTTACTTTGTAATTTAATACTGTCGTAAAATGCCAATGGGGTGGCTTCTCCTGACGAAAAAGTCGAAAAGGACGGATAAAATCAGCTTGAAAATAATAGTAAAGAATGTCATTATGACTCGTAAACAGCACATTCCAATTAAGGGTCTGTAACGGCTGCAGGGGAAAAAAACGTTTAAGTCACGACATCCGCTACGTACGTACAGTGTCTAAATTTAGAGGTACATAAATTTTTTCAACAGATTATGCCTCATATTTTAGTGAAATAAGCATAGGAAGCAACGATAAACTCTTTTAACTGGTTGCATTGCTTAAATTTGAATATGATAGAGGAAATAGTAAAAACAGGAAAAGCGCAAGAAAAATGTCAACTTTATTTTTTAAATGCACCGTGCGGGATGACCGGTAACGGGATTTTTTTATTTTTAATTGTGACATTGAATTGGGGAAAAATTGAGATTGTCCAAATTCCCGGGCATTGTTGTCCAGAGACAATTTAACCAGGCGTTTCAACGTGTGTGGCCCATTCAGTGAAAGATACAGAGAACGTAGCACACAATCTTTGTGAAATCAGAATGAAGACTTCAAATCCCGGTAAGTGGCTCAATTCTTTGCTAGGCAATCATCTACTTGCTAACACTATCATTCGATCATTGAAAGTTGAATATCCGATGAACTTAAACAGGGCCACAAAGTATTTGTTACTGCCTAGAGTACTTTTCAGGCACTACGAGTCGTGGTTAACATGTTTAAAATTGAATACTTAGTTTTAGCTTGTATTTCTAAGTTACAAGAAAACAAATCATAATTAGAAAAGCTCACTGAAATATAAAAAAACCATCTTCAAGTAATTAATATAAAACGTTGAAAGACTAGTAAGAGTAACGTACTTATAACATTAAATCAGTCAATAAATCTTTTACTGAAAGTCAAATATCGCCAATTCTAATTTTTAATAATGATAATTATATCATTATTATTTTTTACCAGCCAAAAAATGGATGACGATTCACTAAGATCTTTTCCTTTTTCCAGGTTTTTACCCCACCGATTTCGTCATTTGGACGGCTGTGCTTATGTTCGCCAGTGGTGGAAGTGCCTCGTCAATATGTGTGTCTCTACCCACGTCTCCAGAAGTTATAAAAAGCTTCACTTATTCCCAATTCGTCCGGCTGTCAAAGACTGTCGGTGAAACACAAGCAGACTTTGTAAGTGAAATCAATAGTTTAAAAACTTATAACTCTCACAAATGTTTTCTTTGATCGATAGCCCCTGGGTCTTATTTGCTGAATTAATGCCTTATTCCAGCTAACGGTCTGTACGTACTACTTCCCTACGCATGTGTACTAATTAATAATAAGAGCTTTGAAAAGTTGCTTTTTTAGAGTGAGTCATTCTTATATATTTGGCGTGTTGAGAAATTAAGTGTCAGAAAACATGCATTGGATACAGTTAATAGAAACCGCCATATGCTCAACAATCAGCTGCGAAAAAACTGAGCCTCTACCTTCGCCGTTTTAATACTCGGAAACAAAAGTGTCAGAGTTACGTTGCACTATTTTGTCTTTTTTTCCTGATAAATAAGAAAGATTCGAAATGTTAGGGTCACTTTGAAGTCATTATGATCAATGCTCACTCGTGTGGAAGTTCAACAAGGTGGTAGAAAACGGTCAACTACTGAAATATTTATGGGTAGCACTCGCTGACACCACCTTAAGAGATCATAAAAGCAACGCTGCGTTAAAGAATTTAAGTTTTTTTTATCTTGTTCTCTTTCATGTATTTTAGACTTCCACATCCTCGTCTTAAACGTTAAATGTGATAACACAGCTCTGTCTTAATTTGTCCCCTGTTGTTTTCAGGCCAAGGTTCGTCTTGGTAACAGAGACTACGACGAATATGTGCACAGAATTCCACAATTACCTCGACCAATTTGGCATCCAGATCAGCTACAGGTAAGTACGTTACAGCATTACAAAGAGGCAAAGCTTTCACATCAGTTTGAAATGTTGAAGCTCGTGCTTAAAAATAGGGTTATATTCTAGCCAAGAGTTGTAGATAACAAAAATCCAAGGCAAAATTACAAACTTTTAAAAAAAGTTAACTTTAACATGAAACAAGTTAAATCTTCTAACAAAAAGTTAATTGTCTTAGGAAGCTGGTCTAAGATCAATACTGAATTGCTAATCTTTAGACCGTTAATTTTAATTCTAAGGACTGAGCTGAGGTTTGGCTGCTCTAGTGGAAGCTTTCTAACCTAACATCAATTAGGATCATATATTTTGGTTGGAAAACACACGTCTCTATCAGCGATGGCAGCTCCTCTCGTCCTTTTCTCTCTTTAAGCTTATCCTTGCATTAGTCCTTTTCATCTTGCTTGTACATGAAGCTGTATCTTCAGACAAGGAGCTAGTTATTTCCTTGTTTAAACTGTTCAGGATCATTTTTTGAAGGGTTAATTAAAAGAATATCTGAGATGGATACCGAACGACATTAAACCTAAAAATAGGATAGATGCAAGACAGTCTGCGACTTTCATTTTGAGTAATTATGCAAATTTTCGGCTATGGGCTTTTATGATCCACTCAACCATGAAAAGTAAATACGACCAAAAGAAAAGATTTCTTGGAATCGAAGATGGAAAGTGTGTTTCCGGTACTGAAATACCCTGCGAATGAAGTTATTAAACATGCGATTTTATTTATTTATCTATTTATTTATACGTTTTTCGTTTAGGAAGAAACACTTCTTCAGATGGAAATAAAAGATCTCTACACCTTTAAAGAATTTCTCAATGAGATTAAATCTCACGAGAAGAAGGACAGTGTATTTTTGGCGAAGTTCGAAACCATTGATGGAGAAATCAACAGGTTAATTGGCAACCTTCAGGATCTGGTGAGTGAATCAGAATAATAAATTACTAGTCTATACTACTTAAAGCGGTTACAATCAGTGGTTTCATTCATTCAGTAGATTTATTTAAGATTTCAGTTATTGCACGAGTTTAACCCAGCCTTTATAAGTATGCGATTGCTGCCTTGTTCTCGTCCTATCTGTTATTATTGTAAACGCATTTTTACAAGTCTTATGAACAAAGAGGCTGTTTATTTTTCCCCATATCTTTTAAGGAGGTTCCTGGACATTCAGATATGTTTTCGTTCTTGCCCTATGTAATACTATAATACTATTATGAAAGCCGAAGACTGCGTCATAATGATAAAAATAGTTTTTTTTTACCATGATACTTGCCTTATCTTTCAAGGAAAGCTCAGTTCTCTTTTCTCACCAATCAAATAACAAAATTTGAGATCGTCTTTACCAAGAACATAAGTATTTCAGTTGGCCTATTGACCGACCATACAAACTGTCTTTTTTTCTTTTTTTGCACAGGAAGTGTGTCGTGGTTATCAAATTACGTATCAAGGTGCCTCTGTCCAGCCCACCCTCAAACCTACCGCCACACAGAAAGAACAGGACGAGTGGGAACTGGGCGTGCTGAAAGAATTGCTCTACTGGTTCATACCAGTACAAGGAGATCTTTACAAGCAGTTGAACCACAAATTCTAGACTCGAGTCCCTCCCTTGCCTCAGATGAATTTGGAAACGTCAAGAGAGCAAAGCCAAAGAATTTTTCTTTCGTACATTGTATCAATGAAGTTTGTAACGTAGAGCTTAGTGCTCATTCTAGTCAGATTTCCGAATCGCTGTATCAGTAAAAAAAAGTTATAAAAAATTAGAAAAGTAGAAGTTATAAAAGAATAAGTTTTTACAGTATTTCGAAAAGGAATTTTTTTATTCAAATAGATGTGCAAATTGTACTAGTTAACTATAAATTTAAATAAGAAAAAACTTGATTTTTTACTTTTATAATCTATTGAGTGGTCACTTTAATTTTTTCTTCCCTTTGCGTGAGATGTACAAAAAAAGTATTTTAGTGCCACAACTTCAACTCGTTTTAAAAGGATTGCCGAAATTTTTCCATTTTAAAGGGTTTGGGTATAATATGACAACTTTTTTTGAGGGGAGGAAGATCTGTACACGGGCTACAGCAGATACAGAGACGTCAGTTTTTTTTCGTCAGTTGATTGATAATGGGTTAGGTCACGAAACAGCTGAGAGGCTGCTAAAGTGCTTGAAAGATAGAAATACTTGGAAAAAATAAATTCTTTCTAAAGCAGAATATTAGTCTAATTTCTTGTAAAGCAATAATCTATTTTCGTCCTAACGAAGGACACTGTATAATAACAGTTCGCTTTCGAATCATATAAAAATTCCAGGCTGCAAAAAAAAATGTCGACAGGATGGTTAGTTTAAAAAGAAGATCGATTCTAGTGACGTAGGAGAGGACCACAGAGCGCTTATGAGTGATGATAACCAGCGATTGGCGACAAACTTCAAAGCATTCGCGGAGCAATGCGAATTTCAGTTGCTAATAATAGCCTTATACAGCTGTTTCATCATTCGGCTACTTTAAAATTAATCCGCCAAATTTCCTGCTTGATTTTTTCAGATAATAATTATTATTCGCCCTCTCTTAATATTAAAAAATTAAGCACATTTAGGAGCACAGAGCACGGTTTACTTTAACTGCTTAATGAATTGTTTGTCGAACCGTAGGACCATACTTCTCATGAAAAACTGACCCTTCTCAGGTTACAGGAGATATCAAATTACAGCATTTTGAGCTTCGTAAAATTTGACGACAACACAACGTTTTTTCAACTACGCCAAAATTAATTAAACCGTGACCAGCTGTTAGTAGAAAATAACCCGGAACTAAACTAAAGAAAAGGCTTCTTTCGTCAATGATGCTGGCCGCTTATGTAAGACGATAAAACCCATGTTCTCTTTTCTTTCAATAAGAATATCGAGGCTAAAATTTACGAAATTTTAAGAATAATATAAGAATATTCCCAAGGCTGAGATTTTGGAAAATGATATAGTTTTGTGTGTTAAAACTATGTAAATACCATACACGTGTACAATTTTACTTTTTTCTCTCTCAGTAGTTCAACTTCCATTTCCTAATGTTTTTCCGTGTCTTTTCACTTCCTAAAGCATAATTATCATGGATGTCTTCGATACTTCGATAAGTGTACAATTATACGTTCTTAAACCGTTTAAACTTAGTCATTTCTCTAAACGGCAAAACTATAGTGAACAAAACGTAACAGAATGACGATACAAAGCAGATCAAGGGAATGTAGACCTAGACTCCCGCAAAACCTCAGTGTCCAAAAATCCAAGGCTGCCATTTCGGTCACAGTATTTCTAATTCAAAACGAATTTTACTTTATTCTCTCTCAGCAGTTCAACTTCCATTTCCTAATGTTTTTCCCGTATCTTTTCACTTCCTAAAGCATAATTATCATGGATGTCTTCGATACTTATTTTTTTCCCTTTAGAGTTACGAAGCGAATACGTCATCATGGTCTTTCCTACTCTTTACCAGTTCCCAAATTCTCATTTAGTTTTAGCTTGATGACAACGCTGAATCACTTATCAGCTTAAAGAATAGAGGAAGCAAAGCGCTTGCAATGTGCATTCATATTAGTAAGTTACTTACGTACACCGTGGTAGTAAGAGTGTCAAGTCAAGACTAAATTTAACGTCAAGTTCTCAAAGTGACTTGAATGAACTCGACGAGGTTACTTCACTTACTTGGCAGAAAACATTTTATGAGTTTAGTCTCTAAATAACGGCTAATCGTGAAGTGATGACTTGTAAATGAGATTGTCATCTTTTCATAAAAGAAAATGTCACAGCGCACACAGTGGAAAGTAACTAGAGTCCAGACTCTCCTGCGCAATGTCGAACACACACCACACTGACTGCAATCCCTCCGTGAGCTCCTTATATTTTTCCATAAAAGATTATTATAGAAGAGTAAGCTTCGTTGCGGTGTTAAAGATTCAGAGGAAATAATCTAATATACAATACTGAAGCTTTCATTCCGGTTTTATTGTGCTGTCAGTGAGTGACTATGTGCTTTTTTTTTCGTATCGCAAGTTTGACACAATGCAATACTAGATGCGCTTGAAAATGATTGTTTGCACAGCATTGAACAATGTAACTATTTTTGTTGGGAATAAACTGACCAAGTAATACTGTTTGCCTTAATCGCATTTTGAATTCAATAGATTTGTTTATTCTGTGTAGGCGTTTACCTGTTATCAAGAAGCTAGCAAAGCTTCCGTTATTACTGTGTATTAGCTGGTCAAACGCTTGTTAGCGCGACGAAATCAATGCTCAGAAAATAAAAGGCAATTGAAATTGCACCGTTTAAAACGGTTCAAGTGAACCAAATTTGGAAGTCATTACAATCTCGCTTGCACTAAATATATTCGGTGACTCGAATAACCATGACATTTGTGTTCAGGATGAACCTCTTTATGCGTAAAAAAATATTTTCCAAGAGGTTTATAAAACCTACCACTCTGCTTCTCTACGTCTGTATTTTGAAAGTATATCCTTTTTCGCAGTTTTCGAACAATTTTTCTGTTTTCAAATTTGCGCAGAACCGTGACAAGGAAGTTATTATTCACAGAGTCTCGGAATAGAGGATGCTACAACCTTACTGAAAAATTATACCTTGCAAGGAAAAGCAAAATTTTCAGAAACAAGACTGAATTCTCTAATTGGATCATTCTGGAAGGTGAGGTGGGAGAATAGTAAAGAACTGCGAAGACAAAAAGTACTTTTATTGAAAGTTTTACTAAACGGATAACTAATTCTATTGTCGTCAATCAGAAGTCAATTTTAGTAAATTACTCGTAGAGAAAAGAAATTAAAATATTGGAAAGACATCAAACATGCAAAAATCGACAAATCGAATAGGCATTGTTACTTTTAATGGATCTTAGCAAATAAGGAAGCGTAGCAGTACAAATATTTATACAAATTCCCAGATGGGGAACCCCAGCATATCAATCCTATCTGTGTTAGCCAGCCAAATATTTGTATTAAATATTTATTAACTTGGATCACTTTGAAAAAATCCAAAAAAAGTATATCCAGAATCTTTTTTTGATTTTTCATTTGAATTATCTAATATCCGCTATTTCTGGTTTCAAGGAACTTGAGAAGCGAACCTATTGCCCAATTCTTTGAGTACCTGAAAATTTAATTTGAGACTATTGCAGTACTGGTTCATAATTTTTTTTCCGTGTCGTTTGAACCGTTCAAAATCTTTGTTGCGTTAAAGAGCACTCAAGGAAAAAAATTTCTATTGTTTTATCGTTTAAGCAAAGTTTGAGGAGGCGTTTGATGTACGTTATATAAGAATATAACTTGTATGGCATTAAAAGAAGTAAGAGAGTTATCTGTGCAAAGCTGGTAAATCGCGTACTTTATTCGTGTTACACCTGTTAATAGCGGTTAAAACCGTAACCATAATGTTCCTTTTAGCGGAACTGACTCATACGGGACATACATCCGTACTGAAGGAAAAAGTACCTTTTTTCGAAACAAGTTAGAAACATTACGAATAGGATTTCCTATCCATCTGAGATGGTGACTTGAATAAAAAGGGCAGTCGCGAAATTTCAAAGTTCACTTGAATCTGAGACGATCAACAGGAGTGTCAAATTACAGAAACATATAGCAGTATCATGCTAGGTAAGAGAGAAGTTGGTTTACTTATTGCAATCTGCTCTTACGACTTAAACTTTAATCTGCTAATAATATAAACGAGAGATTCAACCATCAATCTAGAATACTGTAAATTTTCATGTTGCTGATTTTGACTTTTTCTGACAAGCTTGGTGCTGCTGTAAACCGATGACACTTAATCTAACTTTTGATTGTGCTTAAGTTACTGTGCTGCTCGGTGCTAGCCTATTACACGCCACGGGTAAATTGCTTTTAAACGAAGGTATCGCTTTTCATTGGAGAATAGCTTCTTATAAAATTTAGGAACGTAATTATGCTGACTAACCAAAAATGTTATCTACGGGGCTTAGACGACAAATTAACCACCTTGGCTCTCTTATGGAAAAAATAAAATACTTAGTTGTGTTAACCATGGCCAACAGAAAATATAATGACAAGTTTCACTTGTCAAAATTTACTTGCGAACCTGCGTTTCTCGCACTTAGGGGTGGGTGTTTAGCAACGGAACTCACTTCAGAGCTTTCAGCCTTATCCAGTAACTTTTCTCCATCGATTTGACCTTAAAAAGTCATAAATGCCTTCTCTTTGACTTTCTGAAAGAATGTTAACCTGATCCATTTATCTACTTATAGCGTGTGTATCTCCTTCTTCTATTATTTTTTCATCTAGAGTAAATAATTTTAAGCATAAATTCTTTATCTTATTCCTTAATTTTGCTAGTAACGTTTCTCATCTTGAAGAATTAATATGTTATGTTTGTCGTTTTTCTCTTTATCGTAACTGTATTAGAAGGTAACTAGTTTATATCATCTTATATCTATGTTAAACCATACATTTGTCTGGTTCTATTTTTTTTTCTCTTGTTGTAGTCGTATATTTCTGATTAGGCATTGCTTTTATATGTGTATTCTGTATTGTTGTGAAGGCCGTAAGTTAGATAACTCATTGGGTTATTACGTCACCTTCGTAAAATAAAGAATATTGTATTGTTGAAGTATTGTATTGTACTTACAGGTAATGTATTTCTTCATTTTTCAGTTTCAGTTTTGCTGGTTGTACTACTTCCACGGTTTTCCCTTGGAGCTCCCGTTAGCAGGAGGGAAGTGTCAAAGACAACGTTAGTAAAAGATGCGTTACTGTCCATGCGTAACGTCTGCATCTCGAAACCAAATCTAATGATATTGACTTCTAAGACAAAAAAGGCCTATGTAAGTGTCAAAAAATCTATTTAAACTTTATACTTTTTTACACGACATTATCATCATCTCAAAATCTTAAAATGATACATTTTGCCAAAGAGACTTCTCCTCAATCAATCAGTCTATCAATCAATCAATCTATCAATCAATCGAAAATCAATCAATCAATCATCCATTGGTGTACTGTAATTTTGATGTTAGATTCGACTGTAGAAATTATTTCACAAACGTTTTAAAAACTTAACTGGAACCACGTGCTGCAGGCGAGTTGTTTCACTTCAAGGTTTTGAACATTTTGCATTCCTAAACAAGTTTTGCTCCCGAAGCGCGCGTTTTAAAGACCATGTGTTTGAAGGAAACGACGGGATATGGGAACGAGTAGTCAGTAGTCCTTTCAAAATTCTCGTTCCCAGGCGTTTCGCGCGTTGAGACTAGGCTTTGTTCTTCTGATGTCGAACGAAGCAAACAAATAAGCAAACAAAATGCAAACAACAACAGCAACAATAAAGACAATGGTTTATAAAATATTTAATATTTGGTTTTATTTTCGTTCCATTTTAGGCTAAAGAACACTTTGGGGACCCTATGGAGTCCAGGCAGGTTGACATTAATGGAATTGAACCACTGAGCAATTATCAGGAAATGACAGTAAGTTGTTCCAAGAGATTAAGTTGTTTTCAATGATAATGAGTTTTAGTTGAAAACATATTCCTCCTCATTTAATTTTTTCACCGTACTTTATCTTATGATGTTGAGGTGACTCTCACTGGGTAAATAAGGAGTTATTATTGTTTAGGGTTATCATCTTCAAGAGGCAGTACTGACCTACAAGTCTGAGCATTTACCACAACTCCAGCATAAACAAAGCCGAAAGCGTGGAATAACTGTCACGATGCCTGAATTAGTTAACATGGAAATGTTAGCCCTTTGTTATAAAATTAAACTATTGACATCGTAGTTGTTAAGGCAACTTCACGCGGTGCGGTAACTACCGGGTACTTTCGCCCATCGTAATTAATCGGCCTACGGGACCTTTAATTTTTTTTTGATCTGATCCTAGAACTCGAGGGAATACCTTTAGCCCATAGCGAAAGGCATGGATTTAATTTTACCACGGCACTACGTACGGCTTTACATTTTGTGAACTGCTCTCATAAAATGTGTTTCATATTACTTTCAGGTACAGCTGTTTGTTCCTAAAGCTTTCAAACAACTCTCCATATTTCACGCGATCTTCGAAGACATTTTGAGCCACTTGAATCAGACTAACGAGAAGCACAAGATCGTGAAGAAGATCGAGGCTATGAAAGGAAAGATTGACAAGCTGAAACGGCTGGCAAGAAGCTCTACCGTAAGTGATTCATTTGTAGCCATTTTAGCTAAATTTCATATGTCATCTGTATGTTTCAAATGCGCTCAGTTTCTGACTTGTCCCCTGATGCTCTTTGCCTTTACTCCTTCCGATCTTCCTCCGTACGTCACGCGCCTTTATCTCGCGCGTTTCCCTTGTATGTGTATAGGAACCTTTAGATTCTTAGGCGAACACGACTACGAGGAAGAGATTTCCTCAACACTAAGTAGTGCGAGCGCGTGTATCAGCATCATTTTGGCGGGAAACGCCATGGCCTTTCTACTACGGTTTTATCGAGAATGTGGAAACGACATAAACTAGACGTTTTATTATTTTGCGATAGGGAAAGGGCTGAACCTACTTTAGTAAAAATTACCGTTTCAATTTTTGCGGTGAAAAAAGTGCAATAAAGCATTCTAGGGTGTCTCTCTATTGAGAATTCGCCAAAATAATTATTTTAACTTTAAATTTCGTCCTCGTGCTCGAATCTAAAGGGTTTTAATATTAGAATAAAGACAAACGAGATCCAAGCACCCATCGCTACCACGCCGTTATTACAAACACCACCTGTTAGAATCTCCAGTAGTCGTTAACTTTCCCGCAGTTTTTATACTGCTATTTCGAGAAAGGTTGTCGGAAAAAGTAAAACGACAATCCCGAAAGGTACTGTGGGTAGTTTTGAGTTCTTTTTTCTTCAAAGAAATTTGAAAGAATGGCACGAGAGGCCATGGATGTATGTTTGCGAGAGCTAAAGGAAAGCAACAAAAGCAGGTTCGACAGCTACAGTGTCAGGAACAGTGTATTGATCATATCCCATATTATCTTTCGGGATCGTCGCTTGCACTTTTTTTCCGACAACCTTTCTCGAAATAGCTGTATGCCTTAATGATACGACCAACTACAAATGATTGCTGGGGAAACAAACAATCCCTCAGGTAGTAACACCCCGGCTTTAATTAACGCTATGATTATTTCTTTAGGCATTACTGTCTGTTAAATCCATGGCCTATAGCAACTCTTCATCGATAGCTGCCTCATTAAAGCAACAAAGAGCTGTTTGGACCAAGTCGGCCTTTCAACAGGAAAACTGGATACTTGGAGTTTTGAGAGAGTTTGGAAACTGCTTAATCTATTTGGAGCAGGCGTTTTATAAGTTTTCAGAGTAATGAAAGAAGACATACGAGAAGTATTGAACTGGTCATGTCACTTTGAATCCAAGGGTTCTTATCACATAGTGTCGTTTGCCTGCAACGGGCTATCATTGTAACATGGTCTGCAATATGATCATTAATATATTAAGTCTTTACTTACTTTCAGTATTAAAATTTTAGTTTACACGATTTTTCGAAAATGTGATGTACGTCGCTTATTTATTCCTTTAGTCACAGATGAGGTGATAATAATATAGTTAGGAAACTTTTACCTTTAATAAGTCTAGCTTATTTTTTAATTACATTGGATCAATGTATTTTAATGACGTTGGGTTTGTTAGCTCGTTTTATACATGTACATCAGTCTAGGGTGTAATTTTATTCAATTCAATATTTAGGTAAAGAAAATTTTACAAATAATATCAATTTTACAATTATTTTTTTTAAATAATGATAATAATACTTTGCTTTTTATAAAAGCTTTTTTACAACAGGTAATTCAACAAGCTAGTAGCAGTTGCCTATCGAAAAAAAGTTATTTAATATTTATACGTTTCCTGGCAAAACAGATTCGTTTCAGTACGATGATATTTATTCATTTACCGTGGGAATATTAAAAACAGGTTTGTCAAATAATATGTTATAAATAAAAGTGTTCTTCTATATTTGACTTTATAGTGTATAACTGTCACACGGTTTCCCCCGACTACATTATTTGTTTCGATGGTACGCCCTCGTTCCTGAGAATCCATGGAAATAATCTTGCCACCTCATCCCACCTTGCCTTAGGACGTGGGTGTGCCGTCAAAAGGCAGGGGCAGGGCTATGCCTTTTTAGGCTGCTTTTTTCTTTAAAAGACTCTAGCTAAACCCCTTTTCCCCCGCTCTTTGACCAGTCCCATTCCCCTCTTTTTTAAAATTTTTATTTTGGGGGGGGGGGGGGGGGACTTTACAGCAACAACAATAACAAAAACCACAGGGCGCAGAGGAGTTATCTGTGACCTTGATTATTTATTGCAGTTAAATTTTACAGTTGATACCTCGCATTGCCTTCGTTTTTATATTGTACAATCGAGCAAACCTTTATTTGATCGTCTTACAACCTTAGCAAAATATTATCCAATGCACTGGAAAACCGCTGAAGGTAATGACTTGGCCATTTTCCTCAGCTGATATCAATACAGCACTTTTTTTTCACTTTCAGAGAGAATTTGAAAATTGACTTCGTTTCAACTGACTTTCTGGGGCCATTCAGTTTAGCGCTGAATGTTTGCTTTCGTACAATGTGGACCGGAGGATGCTAGTGAGGGAAATACGTCATCAGTTTCGAAAATGCAGAGAATGTGAGGGGGATCGAAATATTAAGACACAGGACCGGCCTTCTTTGTAAAACTATATTATGAATTAAGCAAAACAACGTTTCCTTTAAAAGAAGACAAAATAATACACTTTGGCAGTTGTTTGTCAGGAACAAAATTTTATCTGTATAAAGCTCGGCCCAGGAACCTATCAGCTATTTCTCCTACCAGTACCAGCATTTTTATAATTAAATTGGGATAAATATTTCGCTCTATATTGGTATTTTTGTGTTAGGATTTCCTTTATCCTTTTACTGATTAAGTGAAGTGAAATGGATCCGAATGTGAAGCCACAGACCTTGGCTGAGACTTTTGACCAAGCCAACTCTAATTCTATCCGGGAGTATATGTCAGGGCTTTCATAACTTTGTTGACTTATCCTGTGTCAACATACATAGCTGAGCGTAGCTTCAGCGATATGAAGAGAATGCAAACTTTTTTAAGAAGGATCATGACAGACGAGAGATTGAGCTCTCTTTCAGTTCTGCATATGAGCACAAGGACGTAGTTGATATTGATAGCATTATAACAGAGTTTGCCTGTCTGAAGGGTACACATCCCGCCCATTTCTTGCCACCTCCTTGATGGCGTCACTGTTTTACCCTTTTTTGCCGTAAACACTGTACCTTACCGATAACCCTAGAGATGGGTAAAATAAACAACTAATTACTGCATTTTTCTTCGTCTTTATTTACTTAGAATGTCCTGCAGAAAACGCAGAAGATGGAATTTGCGAGATCCTAAATTTAAACTTTTTCTGGGGGAGCATGCCACCAGACTCCTCCAGGTTTGGGGTGCCTTCGGCGCGCTAACTTTTCTTCCCCTGCTACGCTGTTGACTACCGGTATCTTATAGCTTATGAAATCAATGCCCAAGGACGGAAGAAGAGATTTGGTCTAGTGGGGTTTAAAGGGGGGGGGGGGGGTGGGGGAGAGAAGGGTCATTTTAAAAATTATAAAATACAACTGTTTACACCAAAGACACGGTTTTGAGTGTCAACACAATATTAAACAATTTAACTGTTATTGTTCAGAATAAACTGAACACCATTGTGTGCCCACGTCACATTTTGAAGTCAATATAATTGCTTATTCAGTTAAGACGTTTAAACGTCCACAAAAAGCCAGCAAAGCTTATCACTCTGTAACAGCTGACCAAACACCTGCTAGTGTGCAGAAGTCAGCGCTAACTGTGCCTTCAGATGGTCAGAAGATTAAAGACAATCGAAATTGCGCCATTTACTGAAAAAAGCAATTTCACTTGCACTAAATAATTATATTCAATGACGCGAATGACCATGACATTGATTTTCAGTGTGACCATCTTCACACCAAAATAAAATAAAAATAAGAACAGTGATATTTCTTAGAGTGTATAAAAACTGCAACTTTTGCTTCTCTACTGCTCTATCTTTTTATCACAGTCTTTGAACAGTTTTTGCTGTAAGCTAATGAAGAACTGTCTTTTAAATTTGCACGGAACCGTGACAAGGAAGTTATTCATAAAGTCTTGAAATAGAAAACGCTAAAACCTTACTGAAAATTGTATCTAGTTCTCGTAAGCAAACGCAAAATTCACAGAAATAATTCATTTAAGACTTAATTATCTAATTCGGTCATTCTGAAAGGGCATTGGAATATATAAAGAATTGCTAACTAAGATTAACAAAATACTTTAACGGAATTTTTACTATGCAAATCACAGTAAGAGATTCTATTGTTGACAATCAGGAGTCCATTTTAGTAAATTACTCGTAGAGTAAAGAAATTAAAATGTATTAGAAAGACAACAAACTTTTGCAAAATCGACAAAACGAATAAGCATTATTACTTTTGGATTTTAGCAAATAAGGAAGGGTAACGTTGCTAAGTAAACATTTATACAAAATTCCCCGCCGGGGAACAAAATATTTTGTTATGATATTCAAGCCCAACATATTATCCATCCTGTCTGCGTAAGCCAAATATGGGTATTTAAAATTCATCATTCTGGATTAAATGCAATCACTTTAGCAAAATTGAAAAATATATATAGTGAGAAATATAATTATATTTTTCATGCAAATTTTCTAACATCCGCTGCTTAAGAAGCGAACCTATTGCCCAATTCTTTAAGTACCTGAGAATTTAATTTCAGACCATTGCAGCACTGATTCATAATCTTTTTTTTCGTGTTGTTTGAACCGTTCAAAATCTTTATTTTGTTAAAGAGGCTCAAGGAGGAAAATTGCTTTTGTTTTATCGTTTAAGCAAAGTTTGAGGAGGCGTTTGATGTTGTATAAGAATATAACTTGAAATGTATGGCATTAAAAGAAGTAAGAGTGTTCTCTGTACAAATTTGGTCAATCAGCGCGTATTTCACTCGTGTTGGATCAGTTAATAGCGGTTAAAACCGTTCCCGCCATATGTTCCTCTTAGCGGAACTGACTCATACGGGACATACATATATACATCCGTACTGAAGGAAAAAGTACCTATTTACGAAAAAGTTAGAAACATTACGAATAGGATTTCCTATCAAGTCGAGATGGTGACTTGAATAAAAAGGGCAGTCGCGAAATTTCAAAGTTCACTTGAATCTGAGGCGATCTTCTTCATAAAGAGAACAGGAGTGTCAAATTACAGAAACAGATATCAGTATCATGCTAGGTAAGAGACAAGCTGGTTTACTTATTACAATCTGTTCTTAGGACTTAATATTATTAATTTTTACGTGGCTGATTTTCACTGTTTCGGACAACTGTACTGCTGTAAACCGATGACACTTAATCTAATTTTTTATTGTGCTTGAGTGACGCCGTGCAGCTCAGAAATGCGAGCCTATTACGTATACGCTACACCGGTAATTTGCTTTTAAATTAAAGAATCGCATACAATTTTAGAGATCAAGAAAATTTAATTTAATTAATTTTTTAGTTATGCTGACTAGCAAAAAAATTGTTATCTACGAGGCTTAGAAAAAAAATTAATTAACCTCTCTCCTACGAAAAAGAAAAATTAATACTTAGAAGTGTTAACCATGGCCAACAGAAAATATTATGACAATCTTTACTTGAAAAAATTTACTTGCGAACCTTTGGACGAATTGACTTGAAGAAATAGAAAGTTTTTCCAAGGGACTAGAGGCAAACACTGAAACACTTGAATTTGCACATAGAGCGCGGTTTTTTTGTTTAACCTGTTTCTTGTGCCTTAGGGCAGGTGTTTGCAAACCGGACTCACTTCCTTCTCTAGAATTTTTTTTTTCACGATATTTGACCTTGGAAAGTCACAAATGCTTACTCTTTGACATTCTAAAAGAAAATTAACAATGATCTATTTACAGTTCATAATGTATTTCTTCCTTTTTCAGTTTCGGCTTTGCTGGTTGTACTCCTTCCACGGTTTTCCCTTGAAGCTCCGGTGAACAAGCGGGAAGTGTCTGCGAGAACAAAAGATGTTTTACTATCAATGTATCATGTCTGCATCTCGAAAACAAAGTTAATGGATTTGACTCGAGAGACGAAAGAGGCCTATGTAAGTGTCCAAAAAAATCTCTTTAAACTTTGCATTTGTTTACTCGCATTTACCATTACATAATCGACCTTAAAGCGATAAATTTTACCAAACAGGATTCATCCACCGGTGTAATGTAATATTGATGTTAGAGTCGACCACATAAATGATGTCAAAATGTCTATAAAGTTTAATAACTCAAGTGGAACCACGAGTAGCAGGCGAGTTGTCACACGGCAAAGTTTTGAACATTTTGCATTACTAGACATTTTTTTCTCCCAACAGATCGTATTAAAGATCATTTGACCTAAGGAAACGACAGGATCTGGGAGCGAGTAGTCTAAGGTCTATGTCGTATTTCCTTATCCGGGACCTGACTCAACTTACCAACCGATCAGCTAAATTCTCGTTCAAGAACGCACGTTGAGTTTAGGCTGCGGTCTTACTGTCGTCGAAAGCAACAAGCAAACATAAAAAAAAATTCAAACGAAAACAATAGTTAATGAAATATTAAACATTTTGTCTCATTCTTGTTCTCGTTTAGGCGAGAGAACACTTTGGGGACCGTTTGGAGTCCAGACAGGTTGACATCAATGGAATTGAACCACTGAGCAACTATCAGGAAATGACAGTAAGTTTCTTTTAGTGATCCACTTGTTTTCAGTTATAATGTCTTTTAGTTGAAAATATGTTCCTCCTCATTTAATTTGTCACCGTACTTTTATATTGAGGTGACTCCTGATTCAGTGGGTGTATAAGGAATTATCGGAGTTATTAGCTCTTAGGCCCGGTTCAGACGCCGAACTTTTTATGAGCCGAACCTTATTTGAATTGAGGATTAGACCGGCTAAATTGATTCAGATGCCGATCTTAATTCCCGCCGAACTAAATTCAGAAGGCGAAAAACGCGCATTTCGGTCAAACTGCTTACACAATACGTTATAAGAATTGATTTATTAGGTTCGGTACATGAAAAGTTCGGCGTCTGAATCACAGACGTAAATTGAAACAGGCGTTCCGAATTGATTCAGACGCCGAACTTTTCATGTACTTAATTCAATGTATTAGGTTCGGCTCATGAAAAGTACGGTGCCTGAACCGGGCCTAAGAGGCAATAACGACCTCCCAAGTTTGAGCATTTACCTCAACGCTAGCATTAACACAGTATTTGTTAAAAAAAGGTCACCATTAAGATGAAGTTGCTGTTTGTCATAAAATTTAAAAACTATTGACGTCGAGTTTTCAAAGCAATGTTATTGCCTATTTGGTAATTACGATCATATTTCGTTTACCGCCCCATTAATAGTATAATTTGAAAAAAATCATGGGGCCCTTTTTATCTTTATTAAGAGCTCAAGGGAATAGCTCAGTTTAGCCGATATCGAAAGGCAAAAGGCCCTTGCCTTTTGAATTTTCCTCCAGCACTAAGTACGGCATACATTCTATTAAGTCCTTTTGAGTCCATCTTCTGAATTACTCTCACAAAATGTGTTCCTTATTACTTTCAGGTACAGCTGGTTGTTTCAAAAGCATTCAAACAACTCTCCATATTTCACGCGATCTTCAAAGACATTTTGAGCCACTTGAATCAGATTAACGAGAAGCACAAGATCGTGAAGAAGATCGAGGCTATGAAGAAAAAGATGAAAGAGCTGAAACGGCTGGCAAGAATCGCTGCGGTAAGTGATTCATTTACAATCATTTTAGCTTAATTTGACTGTTTGTCATTATTTATATGTTTCAAATTCGCTCAGTCTCTGACTTGGCCCCCGTTTACTCTTTGTCCTTGCATCCTTCCAATCTTCCTCCGCACGCATTTTTATCTCGCTTCTCTTGTACGTAAATAAGGACCTTTAGATTCTAAGACGAAGACGACTACGAGTACGAGGTTTTCTCAATACTGAGTAGTGCTTTCGCGTGAATCAGCGTCATCTTCGCGGGAAAACGCGGTGGCCTTTCTACTACGGTTTTAGCCAGAATGTCATGATTGCAAACACTATAATTTTTATCATTTTACGATGAAAAAAGGGCTTAGTCCTGCTTTAATACAGATTACCGTGCTAATTTTTCTGGTGAATAACAGTACAATGAGGCATTCCGGGATATCTATTTTTTTTTGAGAATACGTAAACTTTGTTAGGCTGAATCTCGTCCTGCAATCTAAAGGTGTCCAATAGAGCTAATCCCTATTAGAAGCGGAATCGCACTCAAAAACCCACTGCGACTACCCCGTTAATACAAACACCACCTGTTATTGATCGTTATGATTATTTCTTTAGAATTTCGAGTTTGGTAAATCCATGGCCTATAGCAACTCATCATCGGTAGCTACCTCATTGAAGCAACAAAGAGCTGTTTGGACCAAGTCGGCCTTTCGACAGAAAACCTGGATACTTGGAGTTTTAAGAAAGTTTGATATCTGCTTACGCTATCTGCAGCCGGCGTTTTGGGAGTTTTCAAAGTGATAAAGGAAGACATACGAGGAGTATTGAAATGGTCATGTCACTTTGAATCTAAGGGTTCTTATTACATACTTCCGTTTGCCTGCAACAGGCTATCATTTTATACATGGTCTGGAATGAGAGTTAAAAGTTTAGTTTATACGGTTTTTCGAAAATGTGACTCACGTCGCTTATTTATTCAATTAGTCACAGATCAGGTTATAATAATATAACTAGGAAAATTTTCAGACCTTTAATAAGTTTAGGTTAGTAATTTATTACATTGCATCAATGTATTTTAACGACGTAGGGTTTGTTAGCTCGTTTTATACATGTACATCAGTCTAGGGTGTTGTTCTATTCAATTCGATAATTAGGTAAAGAAAATAATGTTACAAATTATTTCAATTTTACAATTATTTTTTAAAATAATGATATTAATAATAATAATAATTATAATAATAATAATCAATAATAATAATTCTTTGCTTTTTATAAAAGCTTTTTTATGCAACAAGTAAAACAACAAGCTAGTAACTGTTGCCTATCAAAAAATATTATTTAATATTTTATACGTTTCCAGGCGAAACCGATTCGTTTCAATAACGGTGATATTTAAAACATTTACAGTGGAAATATTTAAAACAGATTTGTCAAATAATACTGAGTAATAAACGAAAATATTTTTTCTATATTTGACTTTATTTTGTATAACATTCACAAGAAATGCTTGGGCTATGCTTTTTTAGGCTACTACCTTTTTAAAAGGCTCTAGTTAGCTGAGCCCCTTCCCTCATAAGCTTTGACCAGTCCCTCTCCCCTCTTTTTTTTTTTTTCGACATTTACAATAACAGCAACAAAACAAGCAAGCAAATAAAAAATGAAGCTTCAAATTCCATAGTTATTAGAGGAGACTGGTTATGAAAAGCGGCAAACATCAATGATAAAAACAACAGTGCTGCAGTTTATGTTGGAAGCACCCTGAAAGTGCACAATCCTTTGTTTTCTGTTGGCAAATTGTTACGGAATAAACTAATGCAACGTTTTTATTGGTCAATACAATCAAAATGATAGGAATTCTTTCAAACGTTGTGCACTTTCAGGTCCACAAAAACATATAACAAAGGAGTCTGACGGGTTTCATAACCATTCCACTCAATTAACTATGTCAAATTCATACCAGAAAATATCTTCAGTTATTACATGTAAATCGTATGTATTGAGCCTTTTTATTCGTGGATTTTGTTGCATCTGTTTTCTCTCTTTTACCTGTTCTTCAGTGAAAATTGATTATAATGGAGGATAGGAAATTGACACAGAAGTGATGAACGAATGCAAATTTTCAAGTACAATTCGCTCGAGTCGTCAACATATATTAATATGATTGATTCGGATAGCTGTGGCTATCTTAGATACTGAAGTGCAATCCCGTTTCAATCTCCAATCTTACACTTCACTGATTGCAACGAAGAAGACGGTGAAGAACCCGTTTGCGCACCACACATGCGACAATTATTTTCGTCGTTTCTTTTGGTCACGTGGTCTGTGGTTCTCTTCATGTGTCTTATTCCTCGTGCCAGCGTAAGTTTCATAGAAACCAGTTACGAAAAATCGTTTTCAGTTGCTTGTACAGCTTCTATTTTGCGTACCAAGTTGTTACATGATGTCCTCTGAGCCGTCTAAACCCACTTAATCGATATAGACTTCAGAGATGTTTTTTATTCAATACAATTAATTCGGCTAAAAGTCAGCCTGGATGTCTTTGCCATTGGATATCCCTGGCTCATCCAGTCGTCAGAATACAAGGTAGACTAAGTCTGCTGCCTCTTCGTCTTCGAACAACTATAAAACATGGGGAGAAAACAAAAGGCTGTGTTAAAATAATATTGAAGACGTTAAATTACCCATTTAGATTGGTAATCCGGGTCTTAAATGTATGCGGTCAATCTTGATATGCTTAATAATTTAAATGGCAAAGAATTTAGACTAGAACGCGCTATAACGTCTTGCACGCCAATGTTTGACCTTGTTACCAACAAATATATTGCACGGTCGCGCTCATCAACCCACTTAAGTCTTCTGATAAATACTTTAACGTTTGGTCATTCAAGGAGCTTTGATTAGTTAACCCCTATATAGCTAAGGGCTAACCCTATAGACTGGAAAAGTAGTTCAATCGTTACTTATAACAAGAATAAGTATAAGAACAAGAATTTCATCTTTTTTTTAAAAAAATAGTCTCCAGTTCGCTATTCTCCGCACAGTGTGCTCCGATGTGTTACGGACCCATGCACCGACAATGGAACCATTCAGGCAAGAATCATCGAGGGCATTTCCTGTGTTGCTGTTCGTTATGCAGTATTAGGATTCTTTTAAAAACCCTCGTTTGGGAGGTATTTGTTGAATCTTGGTATCATTAGGCTGTGGGTGTCCTGAGGCATGAGGGCAATATTTAACTCCAATGATCATAAAGGGCCAGGGGCTCGTTTCTCCAAAGTCCCCATAACTTTTCGGGCCCGAAATCAAATATTCAAATCGAAATAAAAAGAATTAGCGCGCGGGTTCTGGCTTGCAAAATACTCCACTTTGTTTCGTTAAATCATGTTGAAACTTTTATCTTGCATGTAAACAACAACAGCTTTACGGGCCCGTTAATTATCGGAACTTGGAGAAACGGGCCCCTAGCCTGAAATGATTGGAAAGGAACTTAAACCACAACCGGCACTTTTGTTCATTAGAACATTTTTTTTTTTTATCTGAACCGTTCCCTTACTTACTTTCTAGAGTGCCATGCAGCTTATCGGAAACTTTTTCCGTTATTTGTTTGAATATTTAACCCACACAAGATCATACAAAACTGCTGTTTGTGAGGAGAAAAAGAAGCGGAAAGAAGAAGGGCAAATTTAAAGCAATGGATACCGGCACATACACCAACCCACGGTCTGGTACCTCATGCTTGAGCATAGCCATATCGCTGCACGGGAAGAGAGAACAAAGCAAAAAAAAAAAGCGTTTATGTCATCGGGGGGCTGTTTATCTTTAAACTGTATCTTTTAGAGGTCAAATAACGTTGAAGCCACACCTAGGTTAGCTTCCTTTATTGGTTTAATCAGGAGCCTTGTCCTGTCCTTTTTTCCTGCCCCCACTTACAAATGCGAGTCACCAACCAGGGTAATTTGGGGATAAAAGTCGTGCGGCCAATCTTACATAAACTTTAAGGCAGCCTGCAGTTGTACGTGTGAGTATACCTTCATTGACGTCTTCCTACATGTCCTAAAAAGTGTAAGTTTTGAATGGACACAAGAGACCGTTACAATTGTCAACTCATGATTCTATCATGTTCTATAGCACGCTAAGTAATTCAAAATATCAAGATTCCACACAGCCTTGAGGTAGCAGGAGGTAGCAGTTATTAAATGAAACATAACAAGACAAGTGGGGACGGAATCTATGAGAAACCGATTAACGTGAGCTTTCAGCTACCGCGCAGGGGTTCCAGACTGAAGGACACTACCGATCACTTTACGAATGAATGACGTCATTGCCACTTATGTCAACTTTGGAATGATCCAAAATACAGTTGCATCTTTTTAGAAATCGTTTATAAAATGAAAAATTCAAGTAAAAGAATGAATTGACCTGTCTGTTTCTATAATAAAGATCTTACGCGTTTCAACAAACAATTTAGTGACTTGTCCTCTAACATAGCGTGACTCTATCAATATTCTGCATGATCGGTAATTATCACTTAATGCTTGGGCGCATTGAGCCATTTATTGGCATCAAGTTGTTGCCATATCAATCGTTAATTGTTATTCCGTAATGTTATAAGCTGACTTTGAAAGAAACATTAAATATTTTCTCGCCACCACTAACCGTTGAAAAGTGCAAAAGCGATATACACTCGACCAGTTTTTACAACTTGTCTTTAAAATTCAATTGCTTCAAAATTAAGGCGGTGGAATTAAATCTGCAACTGATGCAAGCCAATTATGAACTAACCATAACACCTTATCAAATCGACAAAGCTGTCATTGTCGTAGAGGAGCTCTCATTTATAATCCGCTTGGAAATTTGACATAGGTTTGCACAATTCCTTTCATACTGGGGCTTCATAATAAACCATTAATATCAATTTAATTTCGTATAAGGATAGCTTACTTGTTTCAAATCTCTCGTCATGTTCTTGAGGCTCCTTTTCCTCCTTTTGTACGTTGTTTGCAGCTGTTGCCATCCTTGCGCGGTGAAAATTGTACAGCATGAACGTAATCGCCAGAAACATCATTAACACAAGAGCTGCAATTATGTTATTATCTAGTGAAATCTCCATCCCTACGGCGACTATCCCTTGCACCGTCTTGCACTCTAACTAGGTAAATTACTAGTGTTTCACTTGCCTCTAAATCGTCTTTTCTGGCGTTTGATCTCAAACTGTTTTGCTCTGAAACAAAGAACAAGAAGGAAGGAACTGGCAGAAAGTCAGCAATGTGATCATCAATCATTCAGTGTAACCTATGACGTCAATAGACGTAGACGGTCTTCTTGAATCACGCGACAGCTACTTAGTGTAGAACGTAGACAGACAACCTAAACAATCTCAAAAATCAATAATTTACTCTTCTAATATAAACTAATTGGCTCTTTTCGATTACAATTAGCTTTGCATAGCTTTAGCTGTACGTACATCTTCTCGCCTAGGCATTGAAATGACAGTATTGCATCAATGATGCTAATTAAGAATTCACAAGTGTATAATCCCCTTGGTTATTTGTCTTACTGTTTACATTAGTTGGCCAATTTTTACAATAGTAGGTCATCAGACATATCTGAGGTGACAATTATATATTTGCCTAGGTCTTTATAATGGAATAAATACTAAGTATCCGGCCATTTTTCGAGGATTTGAATCTTGACCCAAAAACATTATTCTCTATTGATAGCGGATTGATCCGTTCGTGTGCACATTTATTTCTGCTTTTATTTGCAAGCAATGAAAATAAGACGTGAAACATGTTTAAAGACAAAATAATGTGCACCTGTGACTCGTTATTATCGATTTCTTTTTTTCCTACCATTAGCTGTTATTTTGGGTAATCGGCCATGAAATTTATTGGAAGTACCGTAATATGTTCAAAACATCTTTACTAAAATTTTGAGGCTTTTTCGAAGTATACGGCAGACTAAGTTCTCGTAGAAGCCAATGGGCAAAGCTAGAGGGGATGGGACTTATGGGTACTCATTATGTCATTGATGCTACATTGTAGCAAAAATTCGACTCCTGTTGAATTATTAAGATCACTTTCTCGGCTAGAAAAAATAAATAAATAAAAAATAATGTTAGAAAAAAATCAAACTTAATGAAGGCAAGAAAGTTTGCTTTCCTGGATAATGGGCTTAGAACTGCACCTGCGTATTAGGAAACATTGTAATCACAAATCCAACAGAGAAATCCGGTTTATCATTTTCAAAGCAAATCTAGCTAATATGGCGTGCCATTTCTGCCGAAATTAAGATTTACCCAGTCACTCTAGTGCGCTATCATTAGGTACTTAGTCACATGTGTATGGATTGGTCATCAGAATTTGTTAATTTGTTATTATTAGCCATAATACCCGGTGCCATATACGCTAAATGTGGCAGTGGTTATTATTAGGCACTCACCTTATGCTATTTTAAAACATTTAGTTTTGTTATTAGTCATTTAATTCATTACTGGCGGGTGTTAACGAGAAAGTGCACCATAAATTCCCAAGTTGTCAAAATTACGGACTAACTCCCCCCTCCCCCAATCACCCTATTCCACTCACCCCATGCAGGCGATGGAGGATACGTGATTAGTCCCTTAGGCTATGTCTCCACTGTACTGGGTAGCTTTTCGTGTGGACGATACAAAAATTAAGCTACCAGGTACTGTAAACGGGACTGAAACAGAACTTTCACACATGGCTTTCTTCGCCAAAGCCGTTGACTGAGAGGGCTTTAGTGCTTTAAATCTCAATCCCCACTCCAAAAAATTAACTTCAGTTTCAGTGGGTTCCAGGCCACTTTCCTATTTATTCACTTCCGTTTGTCTGAAAACTAGCCTGTGTACAGCCGCCAGCGGCAGTACACAGGCTAATCTGAAAACCAGTTCACAGTACACCAGAGGTGGCACAGAACCTACGCGACATGTGACGCTCCACTCTCAGTTACAGAAATCGCGCCGAAATCAACGTTCTTATGTGTGAACAAAAGCCCTATTCCGTATGATTTTCGCCGCCGATCTATCCGGTAGGGTGTGAATACAACCTAAAGCTCAGAAGGATGAGAACCTCTTTCGTTTAGTTAATTTTATAAAGTGCTTTGTCTCGTTGAGGTACTGTATTTGCCCCTGTTGTTCCAAAGGTGGATGACGCTATCCACTGGATAGCGCAATTGGTTTCCCTAACACTTATCCGTTGCATATGTAGTGGATAGCGCTATCCAACTTTTGAACAACTGGGGCGAGATGATTTAAAGCGAAAGGCAAAGCCGATGTTCCGGTTATGCGTGATCTCTGAATGAAACGACGAATATAACAGCCCGGGTCAGGCGACATCAAACATCCAATCACAAATCACGCTCACAAAAAATGAGTCAAAGAGCTTAGAGTTTAACTTAAAGTGTCGATGGCCGCATGCAGTTGAGTTCATTGTACTTGTGCGTTATGTCCAAACCAGTCTAGGGTCTAAAAATTCCCTTAGGCCATTTTTTGTACAGGTTCTGTGACCTCTAACTAACAATTGGCATATCAAAAAGATAACGCTGTCGTGAAGAGTGCTCACCGGTAACATTTTGTCGCAATCCTCCCTGTTTTCTCTTACTTTTCTGAATGGATAGAGCTCACAGAAACGACAATTTTCATTATTTGCTTTAAAAAAAATACGCACACACACTTGGTATCGATTCTAGAGCTAGGGTAATTACATACTAGGTCTTTCATAGCTAGTTAGTCCCCCACACTTCCCACTGCGTCCCAACTCATAATCATGATGAGTAAAGGTTGTTCACCCCAATTTGTATCACCCCCTACAGAGTACCACATAGCTGGCTCGGTCCCCAGCCGAACAGTAGTTAATAGACCTTTTTCCGATGCGGCGGCCGTATTGAAGTAATTGGATTTAAGGAGTATTATGGGATGCCCAGGGGGCATGAGCACGATCCGATATACTCGCATCAGTATTTACGCGCGCTTTTCGGGCCAATTGTTCTTTAAGTTTTCCTAGAAAAAAGATTGTAATGGGAAAAACGATCGTTGTGCTGTGTTTGGATGTAATAATCATCACCTTTTTCCCGAGAAATGTACATTGAAGTGCTCTTTTTGCCCGAAAAGTGCACGTAAATACTGAGCTAGTGCCCCCCTGGGCATACCATAATACTCCTTAAATCTAATAAATTCAATTTTACATGTGGCCGCCGTATCGGTGAAAAGGTCTTCTGACTCGATGCACCCAAAATTATAATTCACTCCACCTTATGGCTGGGCGCATGGAAAGTCTGGAAAGGGGACACTTTAAATTTTGCGAGGGATAAATTTTAGCCATACTAAGTTACGTACTAAGGATTTAAATTAAATTGAAGAATAACATAATGTTGTTTTATGGGGAACATATACTTTGAAACTTCTTGATCACTTGCTTTTGACAGGTTTGGCTTGATAATTTAACATAGGTGAAAAAACAGAGTTTACAGATGATTTCATTTCTCGTATGCTGAGCTTTGTAATTATCATGACTTCAAGAAAGAGCAAACAGTCGAACCCAGCTAGGCGCCCAACGGCTGGAGACTGAGGCAAGTGACTGCAATTTCATGTCACTTTGTCGGCAAAGCATGTTTAAGAGCCAACATCTGTAATTGTCTCAAAGACATTTGTTGAAACAAAAGCTAAAAATATTCCTTTTGGTGGCCGAATAAGGAAAAAAACTGGGCTGAGAAACCGAGAGAAAATGTATCGATAAAGACAAATATTTGTTTCGTTACAGGTAACAGGGCTATCAATAAATTATAATTGAAAGAATTTTTTGAAGGTTTCCTGGCCTTTCATTTGTTTCATTTTATGCACTGTACTTGCCGAATCTGACGGAAGAAACTGAAAATATAAAGGTAAGTTACCCGTGCCTCTCCCCCATAAAAATAAAAAAAATTATGATAAAAAAATATATATATTAAGATATAATTCCCTCATACGATTAAAAGGGTGAGGGGGAATAAGCAAAATATCACAAAACTGAAAACTGCGTTCACTGTTTTGGTTACATGTTTAGTCAACTGATGTGTTTCCTGGAAATAAAAATAAAAGAACATAACATTGAAATTGCATCTCTACTTGAGTGGACATTTGTATATAATGACAATTTAAGAAATGGACATTTCTTTTCAATTCTTCTCCGTAATAATCGTCGCTCTTTTGCTATATTTCATTTAATTCTCCCACGCCGTAAAGCAACGTATTCTTAATAAATGCCGGGTTATGTGAAGGAGGAAAGGAGAAACTTTTATCAAAAATTACTTAGAAGAGATGTAGAATAATATCGATTTTTATCTTTTACTCTCAAAACTTCCAGCCCTCTCTAAGCCTTTGAATAATTCTCTTGAATTTAAATGGTGTTTCATAGCGAAGTAAAACGGGTTATTGACAATTGCTATATTGTAGTAAACTGATATAAGGTATGTTCAGCGCGGAAACATTTCAGTGCAAGTGCTTTTCAATTTAAGCAACTGGTTTTAACAGTGTAATGCGGTTTCAAAAGTAATTCAGTTATACTTACACTCCAAACAGTTGTAACAAGGAGGTATTTTAATTTACTGGTCAATCATTTGACTTGATGACTCAACTGCGAGCTTAAACTGGACTCGTGATATATTATTGTTAATGTCGTAGTGGACTAGAATAAACCTCAGAATTATTAGTACTGGTTCCTACTAGACCTCTTGGAGCACAAGGCCGATAGCTATACCCTATAGCCTATTGTTAATAACGAAGCTCACAACGAAGTTCACAACGAAATAATTTCTTTATTATCTTTACTTGTAGATAAACAGCATTGAACAACTAAACTTAAAGCGGTGGCCTGGGTATTGCTTTCGCTCTTTTGTGCCGCCTCTGGGAGTACATTTATTAACACAATTTCAAGAATTAAAACGGCCTGAAGAAATGTTTGTTTGCTTCTTTCACTTGATGTTTGTTTGTTTTCCTAAGCCCAAACCAGATGAATGCTAATCAGGGAATAGTTATCGGATTCTTCTTCATGGCATTGGCTGGAGAAATAGGTAGGTGCTAAAAGTAAAATTTATCAACCTGCAGTCACCAACAGTTTTTTCTAGCTTATTTGAAGACCGATCAGCATCAGGGAAAAAAGGGGATGCATACGGAGTAACTCATGTATAGCGACAAGTGGTTCTTAATTATTGGACTGAAGTGTTTTTGGTCTTGGAGATTCAGGAAGTGTTTTTGGAATGCGGGGAACTGTTTTGTCCCCATAGAAACCACTCCGTAGGTGCAAAATTAACAGGACCCTAAACATGAATAAGATAAAGAATTTTGCTTTTCTATGATGCGATTTTTGGGGAAAGTTATTGTAAAGAACCCGTATCCGGAAAGGAAAAGCGAAAAATTCTTTCATTTTGCCAAAACTTGCTTACATTTGGCATCATTTCCTTGAGCTTATAAGCGCCAGGTGCTATCTAAAAGTTTCATGTTTTTTTTTTTTTTTTTTTTTTTTTTTTTTTTAATTTTATCATCTCCTGACTCTGAAGATGAGGCAACCCGAAACTTTTTTAAAACAATTTTTAAATCGTATTTTGTTTTTCTGGTGGTAGGATTGGGATTAGCCAAAGCTTCAAGATTAGCGTCGGAGCCCACGAAACTCAGGGAAAATTTTGGTCGGGATGGCAGAAAAACTATTGAATATCAGATTATCAGATTATTAAGGCAAATCGTCGTTTGCCATGGAAAAGTTCAATCAAAAAAAAGAATTTCATCTTAGTGTTTGGTGTTATTATTTTTCAGGCTGCCATCCTTCTCAAGTTCCAGCAGAGGATACTTTTGATGACTTTTTAACTCACAAGGATATCAGCGCTCTCACTAAAATACTTGAACAGGATGATGTATTGAAATCTACGCAGTCGATTTTAAAACATATCTGGCCTTTCAAAAAGTATCTGTAAGTACATGATACAAAAATTAGTCTGAAATTGGACTTATAATAATATGTTAGGGCAGAAAACGGGAGAAAAGATAATTTTCGACTCGAAAAGTACTACATTTGCATGCGTCGTGTGATGTTCTTTCACTTCGCTACACCGAATGTCACCTCTGTTTGGACACTGGCATCATATTCACTTCGAGCAGGGTCGACTGTTTATGATGTAGCAGATACATTTGCATGCAAATTTAGGTACAAAGGAAGGAATATTAGAAAAAAGTTAAAAACAGATGCTGGCTACATGTGTTTGATTAATTTTCCGTAAGTCACCATTCCGTCAAACTTATGTGCATATTAAAACTGTTTTCTATTTATTTTAACCTTTACTTTTAATTAGGTAAACAGGTAGGGAATCTCATGATATAGTTACGAGACGGTGGGCCCGATAATCTCTGACGTACCCAGCTGTGTCCAGTTTTTCTTACTATTGCAATAAGCATTGCTGTCTAACTGTTTAGCTAAAAAAACTGTGATTTTATTCTCTTAAGGTTGCCAATTTTCAAAAAAATCCTTATTGGAATTTCAAAAAGCAAGAATCCAACTGATATTCTACTTGACATTATTTATGTCCTCGAGGGAGGC
>OZ037994.1:34491539-34509039 GCA_964035705.1 Porites rus
ACTTCATTCATGGTACCGTTCCAGCTCAACACGGAAAGTTATCATGACTTAAAAACAGGATTTTCAGTTTCTGATATTGTCGTCAATCTATCATGATCTGTTTTTCCCTTGGGTATTTTGTTTTCATTATCCGGAATTTCAAAGAAAACGATGCAATTATCATAAGTATTCCGGGAAAACCCTCTCAAGGGTTTCCAGTGCTATAATATGCTTGTCACTGGCTTGAAGGTCATCAGTCAGCACTGGCCTCACTGAGTAAACGCTGTAGTCGTCTCGACTGTTGGTTATATAGGGACTTGGCTAAGACAGATCCGTGTTTGCAATCTCCGGTAAGTTATAACGTAGGTCTATTAAATTGTAGGAGTACACTGCTGCGAATTCGAAATTCTGTAAGAATTGGTGCAACCACCGTTTTGAAGTACTCTCCCGGGAAAGTTTCAAGTCGGCGCCAATTTTAAAAAGTGGGAATAGCACCCTTAAAAAATTGGAAAAAGAATATCGATTTGGTCAATTTTAAACTACCATTGAATTGAATAACATATTTAGATAAAATAAAGTAAAACGTAATCAAATATCCAGACGGCTTTTGAAGTAAACTCAACTGATCGACGCTACCCAGCACAATTTACTTGCGGAACAGAATCCTTATGAGAAATGGCAAATTTTGTAAGTCTGAAATGACATTAAGATTCTACATCATTTACGGCCAACAGCAACATTAAAATAATATTTTAATCAAAAAAAAAGTTATCCACTGTTGGCAAAATTGTCTGCGCTTACATGCGCGCCAAAATTCTTGCAACGGGTGGCCCCAGAATCTGGAAGTGTTCGAAATTAAAGATCAGTAAAAGTTGCATCTTTTTAGAGTCATCGGGAAGTAGCTTTTACAAACCGTTGAAGCCTGGAAAATAATTATTAATCAGTTAGCCAAATCATGATTTTCTCCAGTCTATACTCTGGTGATAAAATCCGATCTCAAACTCAGGAGATTTGCAGTGTGTGATATGTATATTTTGACTGATAAAGTAAAGTTAATATTTCCTTGCACGAGTTTCTCTCTTTTAAACCATGTTTATGTCGAATATATTAAGACTAAAAGGGCTAAGAACAGTCTTTGTTCCAGTTCAGCGCACTAACGGTTATGCAAATGGCCAATCTCGGATAATAAGGCCAAAGCATCATTCTCGGTGCAAATATGCCACTACTTAGTTACCGTCTGTCACTTAAAATTTTGCAATTTTTGTTTTCTTTCTTTATTAGGCGCTTGTTTTAAGATCCGCAAATGACGGCTATGGCACAAAAACTCGCGTGTAACACAAAACATTACTATTCAGTAAGCGGGTATAGCAGAACTTGCAGGGGGGTTTTCCCGAATTGTTCCCAGGGGCCAGCTGATCACTCTATTTGTTTTTAAATGGCTCGCAATATGATACCGGTAAGAAAGGTCTTTGGAGATAACGGTTACTTTTTTAAAATAAAATTCCAAACCTTAAACATTTTCGTTGACGCAGTCAATACCCAAACAAAAGCCCTATAGTGGGGGCTCATTGGGCTGCCGACTGCGCGATGGTGTGGTCTAAATAGTTTAGGATATTGATTATAATTATGCTTTTTTTCCCGGAATGAGTGCATAGCTTTTCCTAACTGGTGGAATGGAATATATAGTGAGATATTTACACTTGGCCAGTTAGCCTTTTGAGACAAGAACCGTATGGTATTATTTTAAAGTGGGACATTCCACAGCCTACCTCTCCCGATCCCCCAATCGCTGTGCTCATGCTCCCTCCACCAAAAAAACCCCCTGCCTTTTCCATTTGGTGTTTTAAATGCTGTAAATAACAGTAATTTTATCTGACCTTATAACCCACAAAGCAAAGCAAGTTTCAGTTTAACTTCTGTCGGATATTGCATTTAAAGCCCTTCTAACTATCCGAGTAAGTATGTTTTTATTTGACGGGGAGATCTACAATTAACATTGTTTCTGCAGCTCCTGCGCAGGCTAATAACATCATCATCGGCTCCTGTCGCACACTGTATTAAGAAAATCATTCGGCATGGATATAGGGCAAATAACTCCATGCAATAATTTTGTGTTTGTTCCAAATCGACTACCAAAAGACGACCTGAAATTACCCGTCCCCTCTCGGCAAAAATCGGCTTCATTGAAGGGGGAATGGGACACGCAACGCCTTCTGGGTGAGCCGTCCGTCCGCCATTTTGTCCTTTCTCGACTTCTCCATAACTTGGTTGTGTCTAGAATGAATATTCCAAAGTCAGATTGTCCTCTTCACTCAAAATACATGATAGAAGTCTTATAACTTAAAAGTAGTAATTAAGAGAAGAAAGAAAACAGAAGAAATCAATAGGTAGTATGTAACACTTAAACCGGCGTCATTTGACGTCTAATCCATATCCGTATCCACTACACCATCAAGGGCAAACTGCCGACACCGTTTAATTTTAACGTGCTTTGCATGGCATTAATCATTGCATTCTTGAAAGCTTACCGTTTTTTAAACAGTGCTTAACCCTAATCACTGTACTTCGGTCCTAAACCCCGTATTCAACTCTTTTCCTTACACAGCTGTCTCTTAATATTCTGATTTACCCACTTTTCTCAAAAATGTGCCCAATAAATTCTTATAGGTATAGGATAGCGTGGTATAGAGTATAGCGTTGTGTAATAAACATAAGGTTTCCAACCCTGATTTTGAGGTATCCATTCTGGTCACAACCGTTCCTTAATTGGGTACCCCAGACTGCCCGATAACGAATGCCGGAAGTCTAGAAACTTCACAGTCCCCGATTTTCCCGAAAGATCGTTTTAGCAACGCTACAGGCGGCAATCTTGACCGAGTCTAGCTAGGAGATGGCTTTCATTGGCAGTGACGGTGTGAGACTATGCTGTAATGATATTTCAGTCAATTCTATAGCCAGATCTTAGTTGTAGCTCCAAAATCTCAGAAAATGCATAGGCCATTCCCCTTTTTGGCCTGCGCTATAGTTTTAAGTTCCACAACACTGTGTTAATTTTCATTTTTTTATATTTGCAGTTCATTAAAAAATCTTTCCGGAGTTCAACATGCTTAGTCAGTATATGAGTATTTTACCTGATAATGGCAAGAAACCTTTTGATCTCCAATACCTGTGCCCGTCCTGCAAAAATGTGTTAAGAGATCCAATACAAACCAGCTGCGGACACCGATACTGCAGGTCTTGTATAGAGGAGTTGTTAAGGTAATTTCAAGCTTGAACCTCTCCCTCAGGTCATTAGACTGATCGTAAATATAATTATGTAATAACAAGCAAACGGAAATACGAAGATGTTTCTGAGACAAGCACTTGGGGCGGCAAATGAAAAAATGGGAACAAACTTACCTTGAGCCCTAGCTATAAGTTTATTTCTATTTCTAGGTTGGCGTTCATGGAATCTCATAAATATCTTGTTAATTATTTTTCGTTTCGATTTTTGAAAGGTCGTCTTCTGGAAAGTGTTTGATCGATAACAAACAAATCAAAAGGAAGGAGGTATATATATGCTAGTCTCTTGTTCTTGCGGCTTGATCTTGTAACGCTTTTCATACAAATCCGAAGCTTAAGAGGACGGAAAAGAACTTAGGCCTAGCTAGGCCGAACGTCGAACTTTTCATGAGACGAACCAAACTTACTAAGTTAGGTTCATGAAAAGCTCGACGTCTGGCTCAGTTAAGTTCGTTTGAATGAATTTGGATCGTCCAACACGTTCAATCCGTCTGCTTCAGACGAAAAGAACGTCTGATGTTCGTCTCCGGGACAAACGTCGATCTTCACATGCGACGAACTAATTAAAAGTAATAAATTAAAAATTTGTATGATAATGTATATTTAGGCTCGTTTGGCAGAAAATGTATTAAAATTGCTTTTTAGTGTAATTCAGTTGATTGGTTCGACGCGTCCTAAGTTTGACGACTGACCCAACAGACGAGGTCGACCCAAATTAGAGTTTGGTTCTCACCATGAAAAGTTCGACGTTTGGCCTAGGCCTTACATTGCCAACAAAACAGAGCAGAAGATTTAGACTTCAGTGGTGTAGAAAAAAAGGGAACCCGCTTTTTTTAATCCCATACAGTAGTATAGAGCATACTTTTAATTCAGGTTAAAACTTCTCTTATCGTAAAATCACTTATTTCTTAGATTTTCGAGGACCATTTTGCAAGACGCGAGATTCTGTCGTTACCAGTCCAGTGTACCAACCACAGTGACGGCTGCGACTGGAGAGGGGAATTAAGACAGCTGGAGGTATGTTGTATCACGTCATCTAAAATTTTCTACCGTTTCGGTTTTTATAAAAAATCTGAAAACAGGAGATTCCTGAAAGTAACTCTACGATATTTTAGTTCACGCAAGCGTCATTTGAAGTCGTTTTCCCGCACAAGACTGGAAAGTTAGGATCGCATTAAGTCTTATTGCCTTATACCCCTCCCCCCAAGTAAGGGAATTTAAGACAGTCTCAGATCCTGGATTCCACGCTGTGGATTCCGGATTTCAGGTACTGGATTCCACTCTTTGTCAGTAAAACTTAGATTCCACTTTCCAGTTGCTGGTCAGATTCCGGATTCCTCGAGCTGTATTCCAAACTCCAAAGCCCAGGATTCTCGATCCACAAGTAAAATTTCGCCGGATTCAATTCCGGATTCCACAAGCAAAAATGTCCCGAATTCCTGATTCCCTTACACGAGGCGACGCTTCTGTCAGCCTTTGACCAGTATTTTAACATTTTTCTTCTTTTGTTTACTACTAAAGGTTCACCTGGAAAAGTGCTCATATGCAAAGGTTCAGTGTATGCATTCTGGGTGCGGAGCCTTAGTACCAAGAGGTGATTTGCCGCGCCATCTTACTGAAGATTGCAACTTCAGGCAGGTTTTTTGTCAGCTGTGCAAACTAGAGACAACCGCTGACCAGTTAAAGGTAACATTTATCACTGTGTTTAATTAGATTAAGAAGCCAATGACTTGGGCTATCATGGAAGGGGCAGGTGATCTCCCGCAAAGCTAGCTGAAAACTTGTGAATCTTTTTTGGCGAAGAATCAATATTTGGTTCAAAAAAAGCCTTCTCCTTTCTGATTATGACGAGATACTGTATTCCACGGGTTCCGCAACATGATTATAAGATTAATTATGTTGGAATAAATAGTCCAATA
This sequence comes from Porites rus, assembly GCA_964035705.1. Taxonomy (NCBI): domain Eukaryota; kingdom Metazoa; phylum Cnidaria; class Anthozoa; order Scleractinia; family Poritidae; genus Porites; species Porites rus. The sequence goes on from OZ037994.1 coordinate 34,496,720, forward strand.
TTGGCAGGTTTCAATTCATGTTATATAAAAGATATTAAGTTACTCTGTCTTTGCAGCAACACCAAGAAACGGACTGTCAGGAGTACATCGTGGATTGTCCGAAGTGCTTCGCTGTGAAAATGTCACGAAAACAGGTAAAATTGCGATTAGATTCAAATTCCAAATTTCCTCCATAAGGCTAATTTATTAAGCAACTCACCTCACTTGTATTGTGCCACACAATTAATGGCAGTTCAGCCATTGTTTAAGGATATAATAATCTGGTTTGGGATAAAATTATGGTAGTTAACATGGTGACTTCGAGCGACTTTCCCCTTTTTCCGTATTGCCTTAGTATGTTAAGTATAGTATGATTAAGTAGTATGTATTAAGTAGTATGTTTTGAACTATATCTCTTTAAACTTAACTCATGCATTCTTGGAAGCTCCCGGGGATTCTTTGAACTGTTTTGCACGGCACTGCCGGTTGTGTTAAAAAAAGATAAATGGAATAACATAATTTTTAATATTAATGTACAACAGCTTTCAAGCCACCTGGATCCTGTCAACGGAGATTGCGAAGCTTATGAGGCACCTTGTCCGTTCCACACCATAGGATGCCAGGATGAAGAGGTTGGTCCTGTGAACACATGCTATTTTACGTTTGAAAAGCCAATTTTTTTCCTTCTGCAGTACTGTTAAATCCCTTCATCACTGTAAAATGTAAATACATACTTACTTCGGTCTCTCAAGGAGAAAATGAATTAAATTAAACCATGATAATCTGGCTTCGGATCCTCGAAATACTTGGGGGAAAAGGATAAAATTAAAATCCTGGCTTGAACGAAACATTTGTGATGATAAACCACTTGGTCGGAAGAGAAAATTAGTACGATGCTGAAAACCAATGTGTTTGTTGTTCTTTCCTAAGACATTCATACTTTCAAACTTGAGGCATTCGGCACAAACTCTCTGTTTCAAGCTTACGAACGACGGATATTTAGTTCTTCCGTTTTAGGTACCAGTACTACCTCTCTGAAATCATAGTATTTAAAATCCTTTGCAAATGATCGCTAAGAGCATAACATTACTCAAAGAGAAAAATATTATAAGTAAATAAAATTAAAATAAGGCCCTTGAACATAGCTAACAATATGTATTTTTTTTTGCATTTTTATAGCCAAGAAGGAGAAAAGAAAACAAGGATCATCAGGATAAAATGGTGACAAAACACCTTAACTTCCTCCTGTTATTTGTGCAACAACTGTCAAATTTGGTGTATTCCAAGACTGATCATGCAAATACATCAACGGAAAAATACCGACTCTTGGAAACCATGGATACCACAATTCACAATTTACTACAAAAAGTAGAAAATATCATAGTAGAACAGTCTGAAATGTCGTCACTACTTCAAAGCCATGGTACACGCATTAGTAATACTGAAAAGAGCATTGAACGCCTTTTAATGGATGACGTCATACCTGACAGTCCTCCTTTAAACTCCATGCATCGTTGGTCTCAAGCGGATATAAGTCGTGTATTGCATAGGTTGGATAATGCTGATGCAAAAGCAGCTAATCATGAAGTTCTGTTGGTTGAAATGAACGCAATGGTGGAAGAAAAGACCAAACATGTCAATGTCTTAGAGACTCAGCTAAGAAATGCAAATGAGGAAATTAGGAAACTTCAACGGCGAATGGAAACTTTGGAGTATAATTCAAGTCTCAGGAATATCGCTACCGCTGATTTAGAAGAACATATTAGACAGCAGGAGTTTTCGTGCAATGATGGTGTCCTTATATGGAAGATCACCGATTTTGCAAAGCGCAGGAACGAAGCCATAACTGGAAAACAGGTGTCTTTCTATAGCCCGTGCTTTTACACTAGTCGCCATGGCTACAAAATGCGCGTGCGTATCTATTTAAACGGTGACGGCATCGGCAAGGGAACGCACATTTCACTGTTTTTTGCTGTCATGCGTGGTGAGTACGACGCAATACTCCGCTGGCCATTTCAACAGAAGGTTACACTCATGTTACTTGATCAAAACAATGTAGAACATGTAATCGACGCCTTTAGGCCGGATCGCAACAGTTCATCTTTTCAGAGACCAAGAAGAGAAGTAAACATCGCTAGTGGATGTCCTACATTTTGTTCCTTATCAGAGCTACACAACCACGCCTATATCAAAGACGACACTATGTTTATCAAAGTCATAGTTGATACCTGCGATATATAAAACGGTCACCGTTTCTTAACAAGGCTAGAAGATCTATTTCATTGTACATTATTGATCACATCCTTTTTAACTGTATTTAGCTGTTTAACATTGCTTATATTATTATATATATCTACCTGGATTGATGAAAACAGGGTTAGCAAAACGTTTTCTCTCAAATTCCCCTATCTTAGCTTGTTTACTGAGTTGTTAAAGGGACATTCTCGTCCCCACAGCCACTCGGCTTAATTTGTAACCGACCAGTGGCTGAGCCCCTCGTTTCCCGGCCACGTGACTAAGAAACGACGGGCTCTGGGGACGGGAATGTTAAAGCGACAGTGTCCCGATTATGCGCACGCGCAAGCGTCATCTGTTTTTTCTTCAAAAAAAAAAAAATAAAAAATAATTAAAAAATAGAACTGTCATATTGACCCTACAAGATTTCTTTCCGGACCGCACCGCCGACGGAGATTTGTTGTTTACATTATCAAGTTATATTTTAGACTTTCAAAGAAGTCTTTCGTCTTATTTAAAATTTGGCTCGCGGCACGAAGACCCATAGCGATTTTATCGCAAGCAGGGCCGCCTCGCGACCGTGTAAAACTTTGCCTATTGTTATATGGTTGCATTTTTCAAAGACAATAGCGCTTTTGTCCGTGATATTCTTTTGTGTTTTCAGATACTGCGCCCGACCTTCATTCGGCCATGATGATCGGCAAATTGTCGTTCATAACATCCTCCTTCCGCTCGCTTTAGAAACAGCTTTTTTAATGTGAAACTTCTGTCAGAGGTCAGTTGTTCCAAGTCCAGTAATATTCATATGATTTGCTCGCGTTCTAGCCTCAAACGTTTGAAAGACAAACATAAAAGTGCAATCTCAACGTTATGAATCATCGCAAAAGTCGCAAATTAAAACTAGTGCCATGAAATTTCATTTAAAGGTTTACCAACGCGTCGTTGCAAAACATTCTACTTCACGAAGCTTAAGTCCACAAGATCTCCTCAGTCACATCAATATCTCAATGGTTTCTTTCTTACAGTCTTTATTGTTGCTGTTTCATTTCTGCATATTCCTTTCACAATTATCTGAGCTTGTATGGAAGCTGGCAGAAGAAATAAGCCTTCAATTGGCATCAAAGTGCTTCCCATCTTTTGGTCCTCCAGCCAACGGCAATAAAAGTAATGCCAAAAAATTCCGATTTCACCCAAATCGAAAGTTAACGGGAAAATATATCATTGATCTGTAATCCTGAGAAGTTTTAGTGTAGTATTGAACTCGGCCAAGCACGATGCAAACGGATTTTTCAAGGTTCTCTTACTCTCCTCGCATCTTTCGCGACATCCTGTCCAAAAATCAGTTTGGTGCATGCGCAGTAACGGTAACTGTTCCTTTAACTTATGCCGTTTTTTTTTGGTTGTTTTGTGGTTAAGGATTCAGGGGCACCCGATGGGAAATTTTGAGAAAAGACTGAAAACTAACAACAAAGCATGAATAAAGCTTTCTGAAGCCCATTTAAGCATTTTGGGAGATTGCTGGGAAAAATTTATCTGTTCCTCACTCCCAGCAAGTCTGATGGAAGAGTTCCCAGCCAGCAAGGTGCACCTACATGTACACCCTGAAACCTGACTTACTGGGAAGTTTCCCAGGAGACGTATATCCAGACATTACTGGCCAGTTTGGTTGTGGGGTCATAAAGAAAAATTCAGACCTTCAGTGTGTTGGTGTGTGTTGGTGGGGGGGGGGGGGGGAGGGGGGTAAGACAATGGGTGTGGCAAAAGGGTGCGATTCACCCCTTCAGTGGGAGGTGGGGGGACTTTCTGATAACTTAAACAAAGCAACTACTCTAGACCAGAGATAAGCTCAGACGCCCAGAATTGTCTTTTTCCCAAAAGCACTTTCCTTCCATGAACATATAATTACTTACACATCTCCCATTTTGCAAAAATTGGCCTGAAGAACAGATAGTTTGAGGAACAAATCAATTTGGTGGATTTGTGTAGATGTGGCGGTAGACAGAATTTCGCGAATTTCAGAGTCTGCATCGTCTTATATCGTATTGTCTCCTCGTTTCATTTGGCTAAACGGATCAATCACCCTGATCCGGGCTGAGACAGAAGGGAACCATATAGTTCGCTTTAATTTCTAAGATGACCACTAAGTCTTTGGCCACAGGAACAGGGTTTTAGGAGTCAAATAAACTGGGCGAGAGCAAAATTGCAGGTGAACTTCGAGCTGGGCCAAGACTATGGGTCTCTGCTAGCGCTTGTCTGCCGACCGTGTGACTGTACATCCGGGAACTTGAATAAGACGAGTGTAAGAGAAAAGTCCACGGGTGTTTATCTGCCAATAGGCTGAGTTTTTCCGAGTTATTTGATGATATTTTGCTTGTGTTAGACGTGACAAAATTATGGCTTTGAACATATCGGTTTTTGCCGATAAGTGTGGTTTAAAAAACCGTTCAAAATTATTCTGGGGTATTTCCGACCTCGGAAATGCAATTCACGGGGTCGGAAATGAGTAAGAGGGGTCGTTTTTTTACTTACCAATATCGGACCCGTAAACAGACTTAATCTCGGGATCGAAATTCAATTCACGGGGTCGGAAGGGGTCGGGTTTCTGCGTCCCCGAAAATAGACCTTAATCTCGGGTTCGAAATCTAAATTAGAATCTCCGGATTCATTTCACTTTTAGTCCCCTATCTCAGCTAGATAAACAAAATATTTTTGGTTGCTAAGACGGTGCGGCTAGTTATGCTTTTCTTCACTGGGCACTCAGGAACATCAGCGTTTTTGAAAAGGGATCGATTGTGTCTTATTGTAGGTAAAAACAAGCCGAGAAATACTCACGTTTTCGAGACGACGGCAAAACAGGCTGAATGGCGTCCTCGGACGGCAAGAACAAGAGTTTGGGCTTCGTGTGCGCATGCCTCGTTGTGCAATTTTACTTCCGGTAGCCGTTGTAGCTTGTCCCGTCCTCGTATCTTAAGGTCCCTAATAAAAAGCTTTACGCTTCATAAGAGGTCAAAGAAAACGCGTTTACATCAGAGGGCAAATCCTGCCGAAAATAACCACAGTAAATCGATTTGTGTCATCAACCTCGTCCCCCAGGGCTTTTCCCTTAAAAAATGGGTGGGGCGGGAAAAGGCCCTGGCATCGGCTGGTCACGTGTCCCCTCGTACACCCTAAAAACCTGGGTGTAATAAATTAGCGCTATGTGAAAAGCTAAAATTATGCGTAACCTCACAGCGCGCGATCTTGGGCGGCCTTTTATATCTCTTGACGATTAACGAAAGGTTTTACAAGGTTTCCTTTTTGTCACAGATACTGGCTATGGTAAATTTTTGCTTTCCTCCGATTTCTATGAAGTTGACGGCGAGCGGTAACATTTGTAAAAGTTCCTTTATAGAGCGATATAAATGACAAACAAGCTATCGTACATGCATAAAGTTTGTACCGGAAAGGTTCGTTTTCGCGACTTCTTTTGATATTTTATTTTATTTCTTGCGAAGTAGACCGCCATACACAACCTAGTTCCATTCACCTAAACTCTCAGCCATATCATCATAGCGATACGCGTTGGTTTAGACTTATCTTGTACGACTGTATTTTTAAAAAATTCATTGACCTCTGCGAGACTTGACCGAAACCGGAAACCGCGCATGAATAGTCTCTGGCACCCAGGGTGTCAAACGACTGGTAACAAAGAAAGACTTGGGTCCATTTAAAATTGACATAGCTGTAGTTGATTCCAATCGATCGGTCAATCTTCCCTTTAATATAAGGAAAATCCTTTGTACTTATCCTCGGAAGAGAAAATATATAAGAGATCTTCAAATGTTTCAGATCGGCGACCTGTCATCGTTCCTGGCTGGAGGGCTGACTTGCATCCGGCGCGGAGATTTGTTTGTCTCATGGTCGGGTTAGAAGACCAGATTCCATAAAGCATTTTGATGAACAATTCTATTTCAATTAAGTTCAATTTGTTTAAATTAACTGCAGATCCTAGAGGCAAAGACCCACACTTTTGTTTGACATTGGACAAAATCACTTTCCGCTTGATGATCGTACAGTAATTCCACAGTCGCGATGAATTTCAGTCGAAGTACTACTCGATAACAGCTTGTCTCAACTCTGAAGCATTTGACATATTTTGTACGTGACAACGTTGAGCCGGTACGCCCTTTCATAAACTTGTAGCATTTGAATAATACGCAATTAAATGGATCTTAAGCTTTTGAATCGCACAGACGCGAAAATATTGACATACAGTTCGCGATATTGTTATTTTCCATTGTTGCTCCGTTCGACTTCTGTCAGCGCAAAACCAGCGGGTTGCATATAAATTAGCTTCTCAGGAATATTTAGGCTGTACATGTGACCAGCCGATGCCAGGGCCTTTTCCCGCCCCACCCATTTTTAAGGGAAAAGCCCTGGGGACGAGGTTGTTGTGTCATGACCTCTCAGTGTGAAACATGCGGCTAAAAATTACATTTGCTCACTAAAAATGTAGACGAACCTTCCAGAGCATAATCTACCCAGCAGAGGAAAAAACTTTATTGGAACGAGCAGCATTTTGGCATGAGGTAAAAGTCGTGTAGGCGTACCACCCCCTTTTTTTGCCTACCGACCCCTTAATTTTTGCGCACACTAAAATGTAGAACCCCGATCCCGAACTCGGATAACTCGAATTCCCAGTCTAACTTGAACTAAATTTCCTTTCCCTCGATCAAAATTTCACTGAAATTTACCGCGATTACTCGAATTTCCCCCTAACTCGAACTGTTTTTTGTTCCCCAACAAAGTTCGATTTACTCGGGTTCTACTTTATTTTATTTATTTACTTTTTTTAACTGAAACAGGTGAGTGATCGCTTTAAGTTGAAGAGAGAGAAGGTTTATAAATAGCGTAGACTACATTCATTGTGCTTTTTTTGTTTTGTTTTCTGTAAAAAAGGAGACTTACCTTTGATGTAATGATATTTAGCATTCGCAGACCCTAGTATTTATTTCTCACACAAAGTCTCAACGGTCTCTTGTAACGCGACACTGACTCTCTTCAGTGACAAAGTAAATTTACATAACACTTTCTTAACGTGACCTTGGCATGCCTGTGTTACAACAAGCATCCAACTGGAGCCGATTTGCTTCAGTGAATAAAACAAATCTCAGAAACAACTTTTACATGTTAAAAAAGCCCAAGATTAAAGCCATAAATATTAAAGAAACAACCACTCCAACACAAGGTACACTGTATTGTATACGCGCCGCACATCTCCTTTCGATTCTCTCGAGTGACGCAAAAGAAGCGGACCGCTTGGGAAGTATTGAATTCTTCGTTACGATTGGTTCGGTACAGTCCGATACGGAAACAGTCTCATCGAGGCAAAGATAGCCAACCAGAGAGCCGCTTTGGAGTGGTGCTGGTCAACTGTCGATCTTCCTAGATAAGTCGGAAGGTCACGATAATCTCCCGGATAACCACTTGTACATCTCGAAGCAAACAAATAATTGGAAATATGTTTTGCGTGACACTGACATGTGATATACTACTTCCTCAAAACAATTACATGTAATGATAATACGAGGGAAATTCCCTTTCCCACCATGCTTTGTCAGCACATTCCATGCTATTTGCAGTTCTTCTTCTCCTCGAGACGCCAGGTGAGTAAAGTAAAATCATCGTCAGTAAAAACGGGTAATTATTATGTTTTCTTTCTGTCCATATTTTCCTTTACATGTTGTGTCGTTGGAGTCATTCGCTTAATGCTTCGGTTTAATTCCTGAATGTATTGTGATGTCAAGCAAAAAAACAAGCGTTCTCGAAAGCAAGATTTGATACTGGGTCGCCTTTAAAGTTTTTAAATAACTCGATCGTTCCTTTTTTCAGGAGGCAAGTTGATGTTCCGAAGTCAGAGGTCTGTGGTCATCGACAGATCGAGGACAGGCGACTGCAGTTCGACGACAATTCCTCAGTAGCAACAACAAGTCGAGATACGAAACAAGGTAATTGATCATAAGGCGGAAGTCGCAATGTAGGCTATCGAAAAATGCGGGTGTGGAAAAAACATGGACCAGGGGTCCATGCACCCCCACTTTGGACCAGGTCCATGGACCACCTTCATGGCCCGGGTCCATGGACCTTTGTTATTGAGACAAATGACTGACACAAGGAAATAGAGGAATTGGGTTTAAGTATGTTTCCGTTTTCAGCATGTTCAGTTTTCAGCTTTGAAATTTATAAGTCAGTCAAAACAAAAGGGGTTTCTTTTATCGGTGTTTGACATTTGCAGACTGCAGCCCACAGACTGCAGACCGCAGACCGCAGACTGCAGACCACAGATTGCAGATTGTAAATTAAAAGACACCAAAAATCTTCCTTATAAAGGTGACAACATCAAAAATATTGACATCGTGTGAAAGAGAGAAAGTAGCCTGGGAACAGAGATTGAAAAACCTGCGCAGCGTAGCACTTAGTGTTAATTTAAAAATTGTAAAACTGACGCTGTTATTATAAGAATCTTAACCGACGTTTTTGCAATGCTGCCTTCTTCAGGGTATACAAGGTTGAGCAATAATTGGCCTGTTAAAAAAGCCATTGTCGATTTGCCTATTTAGAAATTCAAAATGCACTTCCGGTAATATTAATTTGTCAAGTCCAGGCAGGATCTGTTCGGTTTAGATTATTTGGCATATCCTTAAATACTGCTAAGATGAAATACGTCATTTAAAAGGTGTTAAATGTCCGTGATCTATCCTACTTGTTTTTGTCGACGTAACTGTAGTGGGCACGAAGTGCTCGCAATCTAAACACTTTTTTGACAGAAGACTACTATTTAGACAGGCATTAGTGGGCATTGCTACTTGTCATTATCAAATTCACAATAATCAAAGAAGAATAAAGATTAATCAACGCAATTAGTGATATGCCAGGTGAGTCAATAAAGAGTCGCATCGGTGGAGAATAGCCAACAGCATCTTGGAAATGAGGCCAATGTAACTTTGCGCAAAAATATCAACCCTGTTCCCAGGCTACTTTCGGCTCCTGCTTTCACACGATGTTATATTTTTGATGGCGTCACCTTTATTAGGAAGATTTTTGGTGTCTTTTAATTTACAATCTGCAGTCTGTGATCTGCAGTCTGCAGTCTGCAGTCTGCAGTCTGCGGTCTGCAGTGTGCAAATGTCATACGCCGTTCTTTTATAAAACATATGCAACCCTTAATGTAAGAATGAGGATCTCTTATATCGTAACATTTGTTATAAATGTTCTGTTGATAATGTTTCTGTTTTTTAAAATGGAAAATAGTGCCTAAGAAGAAAAAAGTAGTCATTAAAATCAAAGCATTGTTTTATTTGTTGATTATATAAATATAGATGTAATTCAAGCTAAGTCAATTTGTATCCGTTTTATTTGTTTTAATCCGGGTAGAGGTACATATACTGATGTTCGGAAGCCCAAAGTCCATGCAGGGAATTGCTAGAGCACAGTCTTTTGAAATGTATCTCTCATTTTCAAATCTGTCTTTCGATGCTGTATCACCGTGCTGCTCTAGCAATACCGTATTTATTTGAATAAGCGTCCAACCTCGAACTAGCGCCCACCTCAAATAAGCGCCCATCCTAAAGGCAGAAAAAGTTAATAGGCGCCCAGCCTTGAATAAGCACCCATCCCCACCCCACACCACCTCCCTCCCAAACTCAAATAAGCACCCACTCCCTTCCCGCTACCACCCCCAAAAAGGAATAAGTACTAATAAGAGACTTCCCGAATACGGAGTTTTCTTAAGACTGTACGGTTTTGCAGAAACCTTGCTTTGTTACATCTTCGCGTTTTGTTATTACCATTTACTGTTTTTTTTTTGCAAAATATACATACTACACTTGTTGAAAATGGTGAAAATTTAATAAGCGCCCAGCCCCGAATAAGCGCCCACCTCGATTTATAAGCGTCCACTCTCAAGGTCCAAAAATTTAATAAGCGCCCAGGGCAGTTAATCTAATAAATACGGTACCTTGCATATGGCCCTTGGGCTTCCAAACTCCTCATTTGTTTCCTGTGGACTTAATAATAAGGTATGCCATAATGACATCCGAGAGTTTCACCACCCAAATAGTCCACAATTGTACCATCGTAAACCATTGCCTTGTAAGTTTCTTTCAATAGAAAATATATAATATATTGAGGTTTAGGATAGCCATTGAGTACAAAGCTGCCTCTCCTTGGGCGAAGTTTCCTTAAAAACCCTGATGAACGGGAAAATTTTTTAACAAGAATATACAATGAGAAAAAAGGAGTTTATCTGTTATTTTATTGACACATGGGGAAATTTGTACATATTGCAGGAGTTATTAAAATCTTAATTAGCCTGAGAAAACAGCTGACATTTGGTGACGCTACCACTGGTTTCCCCGCCAAATGATGTCTGAGAAACGAGCGCAGAAATTCCATACTGATGACGCGTCACTACCCAGATCTGGGTAGTGCCTCTGATTGGTTGAATCAAATTTCCCATGCAGCACGGCCAGTCAGAAGCACTACCCAGATCTGGGTAGTGACACGTCATCAGTATGGAATTTCTGCACTCGTTTCTCTGGCATCCTTTCGTGGGGAAGCCAGTGGTAGCATCGCCAAATGTGGGCTGTTTTCTCAGGCTATTTCTTAATTGCACTAAAGAATTAAAAAGTGATGGGGTCATGATTCAGAACGAAAGTCCATTTAACTATGCTACAAGAAAACAGCAAAAATAAGTAATCTCTGGGTTGAAAGCATAATTGTGCCAGCAGTCTGTACTTCAAAGGATGGCAAACTGTGCAAGCAGAGTGTACGTCATGTAAGCACAATTACTGTAAATGCTCGAATTGACGCCCCGGGCGCTTATTTAATTTGCTTATTTGAAGGGGGCGCTTATTTCGATTATCAATTTTTCGCCTCAAGATGACACCATCTTTTCTCTCTAACATATATATCAGGCGCTTTTGTGCTCACATAGATATTTCTATCAAGGAAACGAGAAGCAAACCCGTACGACTTTGAAGAACATTTAAATTTTGAACTATTACAGGATCTTGTTTACTGTGGGTAATGTCGACCGAGGTATCGGTCGATATAGCGGTCGATATAGCGGTCGACATAGCGGTCGACAGTCGGTCGATACTCGGTCGACAGTCGGTCGATACTCGGTCGACAATCGGTCGATAGTCGGTCGACAGTCCGTCGATACTCGGTCGACAGTCGGTCGACAGTCGGTCGATATAGCGGTCGATAGTCGGTCGACAGTCTGTCGATAGTCGGTCGATAGTGAGAAAGACTATCGGCCGAGTATCGGTCGATATTTCGACGACGCACCTCGACTTACTATCGGTCATATGTCGGTGATATATCGGTCAACTGTCGGTGGTATATCAGTCAACTGTCGGTGGTGTATCGGTCAACTGTCGGTGGTATATCGGTCAACTGTCGTTCGAATATCAGTCATGTGTTAATTTATCAGGTGAGTCTAATGGCTCTTTTTTCTAAGCAAAGACGTCATTAATTACTGTTATCATGCGATGGGGGAACATGTGGCAGTGCGAGGCGCGATTACTCTATGAAGCGAACCGAAGAGCACTGGGAACTAAGGACATGGTAACCGTTTTTTTTTCCAGTTTGTACCATCACCGATCGTCCTTTTTTTAGCTGTTAAACACAACTTGTCTCAGCCTAAGTTGAATCTGCTGCTCCTGTGGTCCCGCAGTCGAAGAATACTTAAAGAACGACGAGTGAAACGAGTGCTCCCGCAGTCCCGAAGTGGAAGAATAATGAATAGGAAAAGGCAGTTCATGACATGCTTTAAATACACATCTTTTATTATCGGGCTTGGACCTGCTTCATCACGCCGAGTTCTCGTTTGTGCAGAGACCACAAATTAAACTTATATATTTCTGCATTGAAGACGGGAACAGTCCTTTGTTTAACGATCAGTTTTTGATAAAACGCGCTGATAATGCGCCGAGGAAGGTGACAAAATATCCAGCAGACTGAACACATTCATTTATTGTGGGAATGATTTCAACTTACAGCAAGGAAAATACAAAAAATGACAAAAACAAGGGAAAAAGGAAAAGCGAAAAAAAAAAGGAGAA
>OZ037994.1:34511539-34539039 GCA_964035705.1 Porites rus
AGAAAGTGCTTTGATGTTTCTTTTAAACCGTCTAAAGTTTTCGAACGGTCAAAATTAAAGAGGCTTGAAAAATTCGGATGGTTTAATTTTTGGAGGTGACCAGTACCGTCTTTCTGCGGAAAACGTCGGAACAATTTTTGCAAGAAATGTTATTGCGCCGACGAGTACTCCTTTGACCTAGCTACCCCTGTTATCGCTCGAATTTTTCTGCAACATTCATTTTTCAGCGGGGACAAGACTTATAAATGTAAAGATGACAGTGAAGAGTTTCCCCTTTCTGAGGTAAGATACTGAATTGTCTGTGATCAGGTACCAGGCAAATTTTACATTTCATACCTCCTTGTAAACGTATTTCTTTTTTTTTTTTTTTTAATTTGAATTTTGGCAGTGCAAGCCTATCAGGAGTTCATAACGTAGGCTACATATATTTCCATAGATAGATATTCAATTTCGCGACTATAAAGTACACATAAAGTTGTTTAGTTTCATTTTGATCACGAGCCAGTACCGGCAATATCAGAAAATAGGTGCAGTTGAGCGAATCATCATTATCTCGTCATGGGATTGCCGTTCCACTGATAAATCTTTACCGTCTCTTTGGAAAGGGCAGGTTGACAATAGAGTTTTTTTAGCGAGTTCTCCGCTAGATAAAGTTTTACTCAGTGTATAGTGTTATCCACCTTTTTAACAAGTTTGGGGCATGTTTGTCCGATAGTAGCCAATAAGAATGGCATTGATAACGATGACGATGATAATGATTCCTGAGATGATGATGATGATGATTAATGATGACGTTGTGAAGACCGTGGTGATGTCAATTAACGCACAAGCGACGAAAAAGAAAAAAATCATCAGATTATGATACCAAATTGATTTTTGATTTTGTAGGTGTTTCATGATCGTTGGGTCAGGAACGAAATCCGGGACCTAATCGTCCACTGCTTATATGAGGACTGCGGTTGTGATTGGGAAGGGAAGATAACCGCTCTGGAGGTGAGTGACGCATTAGCAGTTTGGAGATGAAAATCTCTCTTCTGGAAAACCAGCTGTGCTTTGATACCCTCCTCCTCTATTAGGAAAGTTGACCTTTCAACTCTTATAAATATTTAGATGTTTTTTTTAGGCTTTTTAACAAATTTTGTAAATAATTATATAATCTACACGCAATTTTAAATTTTTATGTTTTAGTCATTTGTATCTGGTATTTAACTTATTATTTTACAGTGTCCTCCATTAGCTTTTAGCTAAAAACATAGAAACTTAAAGGTTTCACATGATTCCTTTATTCATTCATTCCTCCTTTTTTGATACCTGAACGCAGTTTACGAATTAAGCTACCTCTCTCGTCACAGAGGACGTTTCGTAAGAGAAACGAAAATAGTTACTCAAGAAGTTTTCTAAAGAAAGAACTGGAACCATCCGCCATCTTCGATCCACCATATTGAATTAATTATATAAATTTCAGTTACGTTCATTTTTAACCCGTCCCGTATAAATCGAGGTAATTGAAAACTTTGCAACTTTATCTGCCATTCAGTAATTCTGAATTCATGTTTTTTTCTTAACTTTGAGTGCTAGATTACATTAAAAGTTATCCTGAATTTGGTAAAATAAATGCTAAATTAAGTGTAATATAATGATTGAATAAGCAAAAATAGGAATAATCCTTTAAAAAAAAAATCGAAAATCACGGATGTCAATTCTCGGTTGCCATGGTAACGTCAATGTTGATGTACACCTCACTATGATTTGGCGGTCATAGATTGAACGGTTTTGAGGTTATTCAACTTTAAAGCTAGGGGAGCCTCAAAAGCGCCCTCCTGTGTGGATAGGGTTAATCCACCCCTGACGACAAACTACCACTATATAACTATACAATTCTTAACCTTTTTTTTTTTTCATTAAATCACTTAGGACCACTCTTCCCGTTGTGACTTTGTAGAGATACCGTGTTTGTTTGAAAAATGTCAAACAAAAGTACTGAAGTCAAGATTAGCTGAACATCTGGAAAACGAATGTAGCCAAAGGAGTGTAAAGTGTGAGCACTGCAAACAAGAAATGCATTTTGCTGAACTAGAGGTAAAAACTTTTGACACATTAAATGGACAGTGGAATACTTTCTGATTCCTCGATGAGATATGAAGGAAATCGAATGGCATGCCTCGATACAATCAGAGATCAGGAACGGAAGAAAGTATGGTGATTTTTTTTTTTGATGTATGAAATGCAGAAGAAACTTTCAATGATTACCACCATTTCAACGTGGTCTATATTCGAGCAAGCCAAAGGTCTAGCCGTCTGCCCGCGAAAGGCAGTACCTTAATAATTAGTTTAAGACTCTTCGTCAGTTAGTTAGGCCCCGGGTGTTGAAACCGCGATATTCCGATTTGCAAGCCAGCACTCTACCGAACTTACAAGATTTGCCGCGAAAGTGAATTTCTCATGCTTTTTTTTTTTTTTTCTCCTTTTACAATTTCCCTTGCAGAAAGACAGTAATTCAATTCAAATCTGTCATCTGTGGCAATTAACCGAAACAAGATCCGTTTTAACTTATTGTTTACGATTTATTTGCTTGTTTGGTTTTGACAGGATCATGTTGCCAATGATTGCCAGTCGTTTGCCATTGACTGCACTCTGTGCGACAAGAAAGGCATTCTTCGAGGGAAGCTAAAAGATCATCAGGATGCAGAATTTGGAGACTGCGAAGGCACCAAAGCAGTCTGCCCTTTTGGAATACTTGGCTGTGAAACAAGAGAGGTAATGGGCGAGTATTGTAGTGTGTTCAGTATCTTATTTTTTTCTTCAAAGCTGAGACTGATTATGAAGCTTTTATTTCGAATGTAACAACTACACTGTCTGTCCAGTGAAGTGAATAACTCGATATATTTATGTTGCGTTTGCCTGTCAGCAATAATGGAGGGTTCTACCTCGAGGTAGGATTTCGGTTATACATATGTAAAATCGGAAAGTTCTCTACCACTCAGTTTCCGTAACAAGATCAATTTAATGTGCTCTGACTACTTTCTATACGGGATTATTCTGAGTTCCTTTGATTTCTGTTTTAATTTTCTGTTGTCTTTGTTTCTGTTGTCTAAGCGCGGATACTAGAAGTCACTGTGTGACCACCTGTTATTGTAAAAAATCTACCTGTATTTTTTCAGTAAACTAGCAAACTTACCGTTGCTGTGCTTTCTGGCTCTTTTGCAGGAGTTAAGACGAACTGAAAGGAGACGCCACGAACAAACCTTGGTGTCATATCACCTGGCACTTCTGTTTCGCTTTGTACTTACATTAAGAGACCAAGTTGGCAGCTATGTTAACGAGATAAGTCCTTTAAGGGAAGGCGTCACAGTCGTAGATAGACTGAAGTCAACAGTCGGTCAGCTTCTGTCCCAAGTTACATTAGTGGTTCGTGAAAATGGGAATATCCAAGAGGAAGTCGATAACTTGAGGACGCAACTGGCGCGAGTGGAAGAAAACCTAGTGGGGCCGGATTCTGCTGCTATTGGACAGGGTCACTCCTTGCAAGTGCAGTATCAGCAAATAACTGCAATGCTAGCTGATTTTAAGCGTCAGCTAAGTAACATGGAAGCAAAGTTTGAAAACCACGAACTGCTGCTCTCTGAAGCAAACCGCTACATTGAAGAGCAAAACCAAGAGATTGCTAGGTTAAAGCGACAGGAGGAAATTGACAGAGAGCAATTGAACCGGTTGCAGGCCAAAGTGATATCTATGGAGGAGAGCTTGAAGAGGAGGAATACACCGCCGGAAGCTGGTATTCAAAGTTCCCCGAGAGATCAAGAACCAAATAGCTTTGACGGCATTCTTCTTTGGAGGATAAATAATGTCTCAGCGAAAATGTATGATTCATTTAACGAACCCGAAAAGTCCTTTTACAGCCCGCCTTTCTACTCAAGTCGTCATGGATACAAAATGTGCGCACGGATTTACTTGAATGGTGACGGGATGGGAAAGGGAACACACATTTCGCTGTTTTTCGTGCTCATGCGTAATGAGTATGATCCGTTACTTCGCTGGCCGTTCAGACAAAAGGTTACCTTCATGTTGTTGGATCAGAACAATGTGGAGCACGTGATTGACGCCTTTAGGCCGGATCCAAACAGTTCGTCCTTCCAAAAACCGAGGAGGGAGACGAACATCGCTAGCGGATGCCCCCTTTTCCTTCCGCTCGCAGATTTAAATAACCACGCTTATATCAAGGATGACACTATGTTTATAAAGGTCATCGTCGACTGCTCCGACTTGTAGAAGGAAGGAAAAAGAACTGAGCATGATAATCAGTTAGTGTGCTAAGAAATCAAATAATTTAGTTGATGTGCGTCCAACAATTCCTTCACAATTTAACAAGACTCGTTTCTTGCTAAATTGTCTATTATTGTCTACATTATCCGAAACTGCGTTCCCGTTTCGCGGCGTGATACTAATTAAGCAGTTTAGGCCATATTTAGTGCTATTACCTTAGGTAGAAACAATACATTTATACCCCGCAAACTGGATCGTACGGTTTTTTCATTGCTATGTTATGTAAAATAGACGTGTAAATGAATCTGAGAGCGCGCTCGTTCACTGATTCTCTAACTTGCTGGTGTTTCTGGCTCAACAATGGAGCCAGACTTGGCTGCATTAAAAAAGGTGAACTTGTCAGTCGTAGAGGTAATTAAAAAAAAATATTCACTTTTCTCTTTCTTTACAAAAAATATCGGGAACGGGGACATCTAATTTGAGCCTATTACCTAGTGTAACACTTAATAACTTGATGTCTCAGCTTAAATGGGGACCAGTTTATCCGCACATTTAATTGCTTATATAATGTGAGTGTTTCTCAGCATTAGAGCTCTGTTCTTCTCATTCCCCATAAATCTCCTCCTCGAAAGCGTGGGAATTAGGACATGCACCGCTCGATAACAAAGCTTAGATCATTTTTTAACAACTTTTTTGCTTAAATGACAGGGGTCCAAGGATAGACCTCTACTTAAAAACTGCAAAGCTGATCGTGCTTCGTAAGGGTTAACTTTGCAAGTCAATTAAACGCGAAAACAAGACACGTTCTATCGCGGTGTCGTATGCATGTCTTGAAAAGTTAAGTCAGTTTTACGTAGTACGACAGCTTTGCAGATTTATGTTTACTTTTTAATTCTTTTGCTGATCCGATGTCCTGTAGACCCTACGTCCTGCAGCATATTCGTTTGCGATAATTTGCTGTTAATGTTCAGTTGAAAAGGTTTCACCCAACTTCACTCGTTCGGAAAGTTAACGTGAGTTCACAGGTAGACAAGCTCGGAAATGTAAAATAATAATAATAATAAAATATATATTACTGTCAGTCCTGCTTTTGCTTATGTTGCTTGTTACGACCACTTTTTGACTCCAGCACCACCTAACAACGAAAAGACATTTGACTTAAGTGTCGTAAATGATGCCTTTAAATGATGCCTTTAAAATGTTTTCCTATTTCCAGCCGTTTCTGAAACAATTTTTTCCCGGTACAAATATTTATATTTCGAAGGTTATAGAACTTTTATGATGCTCATCGAGCTTGACCTCCCTGATATCCGATTGTTTTCAGTGTCGTAGTGTTTTCAGAAGTATCACTGATCCTCTTCAATTCTTCAGGAAACTGCAATTAACTTTTCAGATTGAAATAGTACCAGGAGACGACAGCACTTAGTTGCGGCTGTGTTATCTGAATTTTGGGATTTGATGAGAATCATGCCTTAATCAGTTTCTTGAGTCACGTTTCTTTGAGATGATCCAGATCAGGATGAGTGATCCGATGAATCCACTCTGGACAATGACTCATCGGTTCATTTGATCTCACTGATACTGATCCAGATCATACCAAAGGAACGCCGAGTACCACTGCTAAAAGACCACGTCGACTTTTGACGCACCCGCGCGCTTACCGCGACTGTGAACATCAATGCACATTATCAGGAAACTATGGTTAAAAGTTAGCTATAGGTAATTAGAGATCACCGCTCTAACAAGTCAAAATTGTTTGATCTATGCTTCGCAAACCGCCGGATGATTCTTTTCTGATATCTCTTTAAGTCGAACTTACCAGTGATGCGTTTGAACCAGCTGACTTAGCGAACTTTCAGATAGGAGTAATTGGAATTATCGAAGTATCGTAGCTGATCAGGGCAGAGCTAGTGAACATCAGTTGTGTTCGACACAAATCACCATGTTTGTCGTGTTTCTTTACTGTACTATGAGCATGTTTCTAGCCGTGCTATTAATAACCGCAGAGAGTAAAATCTTACTTGTCCATGGCAATAAGATGGAAGGAAAAGTCGCTGGCTGTTACAGTTCCTGAGATTCAGAAGTAAAACTGAACCAAGTGCTGGTCGTGACGACTCAGCTAGTCAGTATTGCATCGCTTGTCGTGATGCACGTGGTACTGTACTATGTTGTATTTATTCAGGGTGGTAGAGTAGACAGACAGCAGCCCAATGATGAAGCTGCGGCGGTTTAATAGGAGGAACAATGTTGCTGTGAACGGTAATCGCGTCCTCCCGCAAGAATACGAAGGATGACCGCCTTGAGTAGGTAAATGACATTTAGTTCATTCATCTCTCTGACTGTTACCTTATTTAGTGTTTTTATAGGACATATCGTTGGTCACAGTATTCTTGGAGTTGAGGGTAAAACCGTGGCTTTCTATTTTCTATGAATGCATGGGCTTCACTGGCATGGGAAGGTAGAATGTCAGTCTAATGCCCATCATAGGCATGCAGTCATTTAATTTTTCAGAGGCCTAGAGGTTAAATCAAACAAATGTTGGTTAATTGGCAGGTAATCTTTCTTTTCTTCATGTACTTCTTCATTTATTTAGCAATTTTCAATTATGGCTATTTTGACTGCTACTTTGAAAGTACAAATGTTAGTTGGAAGAGGAATGACAAAACAGTTCAAAATGGTTTGGTTTGGTTTTTTTGGGACCTCGATCAGTCACGCAGTCGTAAATGTCACTTGCAAATTACTTGCGTGTTTCGCTTTAACAATAAAAGAAGCAAAAACAAGCCGTTGGTATTTCCACTATAAAGAAATCTTGGGAATACAACTGTCAGTTGGGAGAGGATCTTGGTGGATCACTTGAAGGAAAGTAAATCCGAAAAAGTTATTTGTGGCCATAGGCACTTTGTTTATTATCTATTCGTTCGGTAAATAAACATCTTGTTTCTTTCAAGACTTTGGTCAGTAGCGAGTGTCACTCCCAAATTATAATTGCATACGTGTTTTTGCTTTTGATAGAAAGGAACGAGAAATACATTTGTCTTTAGTAGTCAGTATGTAATGTCCAGTATGTTTGATGCATTTTCTTGTTATTTTTTTTCAGGATTCAAGGTTAGATGCCCAGTCGATTTCACATCGGTTTTGTCAAGTTGTTGATATTGAAAGACCTACTGAATGGCTGATATTTAACCCATACTTTGATAAGCATTCATAGAGACGTAGGTTAAAAAAAAAGAGGGGGAAAAAGTGTACAATGAGTTATATGCAACAGCGCCCGTATGATCGCAGAGAACGCACTAAGAGGGGTGGTTGTTGAAACACTTACCAGGCCAATCAGAGTGAACCTCAGAGTGAACCTCAGAAAAGGTGGAAGGAATTTAAGTTGTTTTAATTATGTTAAATTCTAGACTGGGCTGTAAATGTTCTACATACTATCCTCATTAGTCATCGTTAAAAGAAGGTTGAATCTCTTTTAACAACGTATTTAATGTCAATCAATATTGGATAACAAAAGAAAATTGCGAGGCACAATTATGATTCAGAATCTTTGCATGACTGAGCTATTGTAGCTAGAATACTGCGTTGTAGCTTGCCATATTGCCATACCAGAATCCATCAGAACTTGTATGGTGTCGTGTGTTGTTAAAAAAGATAATGAATGCACTGCTGGATCGAGCAAACTTTTAGGGTAGATTTAGTTCAGCACGGAGCACTCATAAGTTTCTATATTACATCTGTAATATACCGGAACAATGGATCTAATCTCTATCCTTGGAAAAAAAGCTAAGTATGAAAAGGGGCTAAGAGTTAGACTGATGTAAACTAATAAAAAGCTTCTTTACTAAGTAAAAACGACAGGCTGCTGATGCTTGGGAGTTACTGGAAACTTTGGGATGAGATAGCAAAATACATGTTATCAAAATTGGCGAAATACACCCCTTAAACCTTTGATTTTATTTATTATAAGGAAAACACGTTACCGAAATTACCGAACTGCGTGGAACGCACGTCATAGGGATCCCTATTTTCTGTGGATGAACGTCTTTTTCATAACGGGTTAATTTAAAGCACTTGCGACTACCAAACTTACTGATGAATGTACACTCGTATCGACTAACTCACTTTCTTCAAATTTCGGTAAAAAAATTGACCCACTAGGTACATTCACCTTCACAGCCCATAAATATTCTTGCTGAAAAAGGAACAAAAATAGAATTTTTTTAGAATTATCATGGTAGCTTCCGGGTCATTTGCGATTTGGCTGATTTGTTTTGGAGCTAAATAAAACATTTGACCTTGTGGTGGTGAACGTGAACAAATTAGTTACTATAGGTGACGTAACTCGCTGGGCTCAATTCTGTTATTATACAAGAAAATTGAGGGATTACATCCACCTCAAGGTGTTCGTGAACAAGCGGATCTTGCTGCAAAAGGACGAAGATTAACATTTGTTAGAATTATGACAGCTTTGGGGTCATGTCTGATTCGACTGATTCAGGTCCCTGGAAACTCGTGATTTCGCATTTCAGGGAGGGGTATTGATTGCCTCTATCACGTGCTGCTAAGATAGTTTTTCAAGCTTACATAACGGACTTGGGACTTGCTACCTGTTCTTTTCAGAATATTTAGAGCCGGCGAC
Source organism: Porites rus (assembly GCA_964035705.1). Taxonomy (NCBI): domain Eukaryota; kingdom Metazoa; phylum Cnidaria; class Anthozoa; order Scleractinia; family Poritidae; genus Porites; species Porites rus. The sequence goes on from OZ037994.1 coordinate 34,520,436, forward strand.
AACTCTTTGACGTCTCGGAGTGACGGCCAAACTGTTTTTATTTTTTACTTGCTCAAACCTACACTATACGATCAAAGTATACCTAACTATGCTAATAACCGGAGAAATAAGAATATTATTTTCTGTCGACGATGCTGAGATAGAAGAACAGGCGAGGCTTTTTTGGGGGGCCTGCCCAAATGGAGACGCTGTAAAACAAGCGGTGCTTATAGTTTTCTTAGTCGTGATGCTGGTGGTTCTCTATTGTGTTGTGAACATGGACTTAGCCCCTGAACGAGCCTTAATTCAGGTCGCTCGGGTACAAAGGCAGCAACCAAGGGATGAAGCAGCGGAGACTCGGAGGACTAATGCAACTGTGAGCGGGAATCGGGCCCGCCCGCAAGAACACCAAGAATAAGCAGCTTGAGTAGGTAAAAGTAGACCTTCCATTTGTTCACCTTATTTTTAATTATTTCATCGGATTGGCCATCTTATAGTTCCGCCTTGCACAGTAATGATTTGCGCATATCTCAGAAATGTGATCAGGAGCCCCCAAAGTGTAAAATAAATTGGTCATGTTTGTCGTTGTCCTGTAACCGCATGTTGACAAAGATGCTTCGTTTCATGGACGGTATGCAATTTGCGAAGTCGAAGCGGCAATACTAACGGGATACTGGGATTTTTTTCGAGGTATTTTAAAAATCACCTCACAAAAACTTTTGAATTGCTCTATTGAACAAGCGAAGAGGAGCAAACAATTTACAGAACTTTTTCGATAGGCTTTGCCTTCATGCTGCTATTACCCTTCTAATTGTGAGCAAAACAATAGCACAACTGTTAACCCAGCTTACACTTGTACTCTTCACATCGGAAAGCTGGGTAAAAAAAAAAAACAACAACAACCACAACAAGGAATAATAATGAAAAGAAAAAAAAAAATAAACGTCTAGTGTGCTGCGCTCAATTCAGTCTTTAAATAGCTAAACATACAAAAAAAACAAACAAAAAACATAATAAATATAAACCTATGGACGAGGTTTTGGTAATAGCGTTTGATCCCCTTGATATCTATTTCAGGATACACTGCTGGTTGCCCAATCGATTCAGAATTCGCCTGGTCAAGTTGTTGATGTCCTGAACTTACTTAATGACTGATGATCCAAGCTTCTTCAATGAACGGACAATTAATTGTATCCTAAACGCCCGTCAGCTAGATACGTTTCACTCGATAAAAGGTCGGCTAGCGCAAAAAAAAAAATTATGTAAATGTTATTGATACACGGTCTCATTTACTTAAAAAAAGGCTTAATTTTTGAATGTCTGTATTAGAATAAAGAAAAAAAGAAAAAGTGACGTAAAAGGCACGAAAACGATCTGAGAATATAACGTTGTAACTTACAATTTTAAAATGTAACAAAATCTAGCATAACTTTTTGAAGATCGAGGGCCTCTCAATCCTAGCAAATTTCATTTTAAAATTTAAAGCTTAGGGTAGTCGAAAGCGCATAAGGAAGCACCCGTAAGTGCTTGGTTAAAGCAAAAAGCCCCTTATTCTTTCCGCTCCACGTGCTTGAAATAAAATCCTATAATTATTGATACACGGCATGAACACTAGAGAATTACCTCTGCATTCAATTTCTAAAGCTTCGCTGAAACGGGCGGGCAACTTTCTTTTGCATTATTGCTGCAAAACTAGTTGAATAACGATCGGCTGCGCATTTTACCACCCAAAAATCAAACCTTTCTCGCAACAAATTAGGTTCAGTGGCTGTAGATTGCAAAACGTTGTTACAAAAAGTAGAGAGTAGTTCTATTTTTTCGAACAACTTTTTGCAGCCTAAACTAACCTGATTTAATGCATGACAACTTCTGGCAAAACAAGTTGCACGATTTTGTCGTTTTACCAGCTTGAGTCAGCCTCATTGCCGAAAACAAACCCTTGGGAACAACCTATTTGTAACAAGAACGCACGTCAAATCCTTTTTTGAAAGAAAAGGGGGTCCATATTTTTACAAGTCACGAGTACGTCAGTTGACACGTTTAGTACTTGCGAGTACAAACAGCGTTGTTTGATGACCGTGTCAGTGCCACGTATGGACTACTTGTTGACCTTCTGATGAACATGAACAAACTAGTTTTAAAAGTGACGTAACCGCACTGGGCTCTATTTCTTTAAGAAAATTGACCGTTCATCCACCTGAAGGAAGTCGTGCACAGGCGGATATTGCTGCAAAAGGAGTAAAACTAAAATTTGCTAGAATTATGACAGCTTCCGGGTCATGTCTGATTCGACTCATTCCCTGGAACGGACCACGTGATTCCACCTGGGTTCCGTTTCAGGGAGGGGTATTGATTGCCTCTATCACGCGCTGCTAAGATAGGTTTTCAAACTAATATTAACGGTACAATTGTAAGCAAGATGCATTTCTGTTCAACTTTTTTATGAATTTTGTGTTAGCCCAGAAAAGGATTTATTCATTGCTTGATCAAATGGTAGGTGAAATTTTGTCTTTTATCTGTCAAAATTACAGCTGTTATGCTTTACCTTACCGACGTCCGGTATTTTAAGTACATCACGCAACGCGGTACCGATTATACGTAATTTTCCGTTAGAAGACCTATGCTGCAGATGCTACATGTCTGAATGCAAAATTGTACTACTGCACACAAGTTGAGCTCTGTATGACAATGATTTTAACTGAAATTAAAGCAATCAATGACATAATTATGTTATTGGTGGTGGGGTTGACATTGACTTCTTCACGACCGAAATATAGGGCCAATTCGAATTACGTGATGACGTAATAAAAGGGCTGCGGTATCCAGAATTAACGGCGATATAGTTTACAAGCTAAAAACTGAGGCTGAAACTCGCGCACATGTACAACTTTTGGTGAATTTCAAGAGTATGCGTACTGAAAATATTTTTAATAAAGTGAATATTCCTCTTTCTTTACTTTATCCGATTGATAAGACGCAAACAATCAGGGCTAGCGTAAGCATTGACACGTATTGGGGATAGTCACTGGCCGGCCACGGAAATATGGAGCGTTAGTGAGGATCGGTCATCACTGCGTTCAATATCGGAACTACGGAAAAGTGAAGGTAAATTCATGGTCAATTTAATAAAAAACTAAGGACAGCGTAACAAATATTACAAGTGTACGCGAAAACAATTACTTTCAATCCCACCTGGTGACACCCTCTGTGACATGATAACGCAACGCAAATAGCGTGACATGAGCGCATATGTCTGAGTATTTGGACTGCATTTCTCAAGCGAAACCCTCTGTTTTTCTCTATTGTCGGCAGGACAAATGAAAACAGAGCTTTAAAACGTGAACTGGTATCTGACTCTCAAAGAATACGACAGCTCAAACTGAGGAAAACACTGCTTCCTTCGTGATACAACGGTTAACCACGTTTCGGCAAACGGAAAGTAACATTAGTCTGTTATGACCTCTTAATGTCGATATGTTTTCTCGTGGTTAACCGTTAAAACTCCTTATTTGCACCACATCGCTGCAATCTTGCTCGCCAAGAATTAGTATTGCAAAGCACTTTCTACATAGCGAGATCTTCTTTTGCCTTTTGTGAGGAATTAGGGCATGAAAACGGAAAATTTTCCAGCTCACGGCCGTCATCGATCACGTGCCAATCCCGCTCTCCTTGTCATCAAGTGAACTTCTGGGCCACAGTAATTGGTTTTTTGGTGAGATACAGACTGGTCTGTCTATCTTGAAAACAATTTCTTTAGCATTATGTGATTTAGGAGCTGGGAAATGAACTAGAATAAATGAATAAATGGCAGGCGGTCATCTAAAATCATTACAAAAGTACATTCCTAACCTGTTCTACGCCTACCTACGCTAAAGGTTTGGATCTGTTAGGTTTGAAAAGGTCTCAAAAAAAAGAAAAACACTTATAGGGCATAGCAGAAACGGCTGGCCCATCATTTATGAGGTTCATATCCTGTATATTGCTCACGTCCTTTCACCAATGGCACAAGTCAGTGTCGAAAATAATGCATGTCCGCTCCGTTACTCTGCAGTATTTCATTATCTTAAGTTGACTATTCATGCACACAAGAACAATTTTCATTGTCCCTTGGTGTTTCCATCGTTTTTCCACTAGTGTTAATACTTGTGAAAACATTACATCCGCAGCAACGGCAGTGATCACAACACAAATGATTTCCTCTCGACCCGACAGGGTATCAGGAACGCACGCGGGAGTACAAGATTAAGTAATGACATACGCGTAGTACATTTTACTGTACGTGTACTACCAATCAGAACGAAAATTTACAAATGGTTGTTTGTACACAAACAATTTGGCCCATAGAGTAACGCCATGGCACAACAATTCAGCAGCGTCAAAAATCTAGCCGGAAAACATAGATACATATTTCAGACAATCAGGGACAAAAGTAGTTGACACACTTGTTTAGAACGGGTGCTTTTATCAAACATTTACTTCATTTATTATTTCATTCCCTTTAAACGCCATAAATCCCCTCACCCCCTGAATCAATGTTGTCTGAAGTAAAAGAAAGAGTTGAGGGTCCAAAATACAACATTGATTTTGGGGGCGAGGGGTGGAGGTAGACAGGGGAAGGGGATAGGTAAGTCCAGTATTCAAAAAGGGGCCATTTTGCGGAAGTGTCTCAACACTTTTGTCCCTCATTGTAGTTTACTGATAAAAGTCACTACACACACAGAGCCCATGCATCTCTAAATGATGGCTCTCTCTACTGAACGCTATATAATAACTTGTACTTTTATAGCAGCTATCATAGTATTTTATGGCTTAAATTGTGAATGACCGCTCTGACCAGTATCTAGCCAGTCTGTCCAAACGTCAGGGGCACCCAACGACTGTTTTCTGTAAAATATCTGTTCGGAGAAGCAAATATTGCCTAGAATTTTCTATAACTTGAGGACGGCTCAAAATTTCTATATGACCGTTCCATTCATGTACAATTTTCGAAGCTTTTCCAATAAATCCGCTACTATTTTCTGAAGTTTAATTTTTCACATTTTACTCCACAGGTTAGGCTATTTTCGTAGTAAAAAGGAAACCTAAAATTTTCGGATTCAAAAATGCAGTGTAGAGAAGAATTAGAAAAATTCTCACTTTCGTAAAACGTTAAATTGCATCTAAAATTTTCGGGAAAGTACTACTGGAGCCCTAATAATTTAGGACAGACTCAGGTTGCCCTAGGATGACCGAACAGATACAAATTTTATAACGCCGCTTAGAATGCATTCCTTGAGAGCTAAAAGTACTCTGGATAGCCTAAAAAGTGTTTTCAATGTATGTAGGAGGAAACCGTCGTTGGGTGCCCCTGAAACGTTCCTCGTTGGTTTCTGCATCCCGCCTATGGTTTTAAAACTTCGATACCGGATCTCCTCCGACAGCATTTGAAATAGAAGATAAGCACGGAGAGGAAAATAAAAGAGAGGCAAAAGGGTAAGAAATGCAAACTTAATTGTTTCCCAGCAATATTTTACCGTTATATGAACCTGACTGAAAATAGCGCTCTTTAGGCCAGGGCCTCCAATGCCTTGCTATTTATAGCACTTATACATTTAGTACTTATGAAGTTAAGACTGCCAGCTATTTTACCCCTTAGTTTTAAATTTTATATGCAGATGAACAATGCTGCCCAGAAACGGCTCAGGACTTTGGGTATGAAGTCGAGATGATCGATGTTGATTAAACGAAGAGCAACAATCGCATTGCAATTTTGGTCAAGTTTGAAAGCGTTGGTAGTCCGATGACTGCAAAGAAAGATAACAAAAAGTGTTCTGCACGTTCAGAGCTTTTTTTGTTTGTTTATGAAATTACTATTACTTTTTTCTCGCTTCCGTCTTCGTTGTGGTTGATCGAGCGCACCAGTAGCGCGTTACCACGCAAAACAACATTCTTTGTAAGCGACGATTTCGTTTAAAAATGGAAATCGCGCGACGAAAACGACGTCCGCAGGTAACCATAGAGAAGCTCACTCCCAGGTGCTGCCGTGTGCCTGCATGATCGGTGAGTGACGGTTCAAAAATAATTCATGACCGTATGATGATGTCATTGTAGGGGGTTTCCCCCTTCTACATTAAGACACTCAGTGTTTGCATATGCTTTTTGAAACGAAGTTGTTCGACCGCTACGAGTGGTATTACTGTCATGGCTGATAAAACTGCTTTCTTGAGGCATGATGAGTAAATTCTGAATTTTGTCGTACAGATCCGTATCCGTGCTACAACAGAGTCGTGACGGCATCCCAATCAGATCAGGTTTGATCGATCTCGATCCTTGAAAATCAATTACTTTTGCATCCCCGCTAATTTCATATAGACCAGAAGCCCATCATCCTGATGTTTATATTTGATAAAAATTAAATGTCTGGGCCCAGTTTGACGAGTTACAATGACGATGCACAAAGATCATGGCTGCATCAGGTAAAAAGCGTTCAACTGTCGAATGAAACAGAAGGTGAACGTGGTGTTCTTCGACGTCAAAGTTCATTGTCAGAAAACAGTTACAATGTTTTTTTTTTTTTTTAATTTTAAAAAATTCCAGTGATGGGTTTTCAGTACGAGTCCAGGTGTCGTTTCCACCATTTTACATCGCAACAGTTTATATCATGATTTTCGTTGATTACTTATTGTTTGACAAATATGTTTTGAATCACGCAGCAATTATCCGAAAATTCCAGCATTTTTTCCCTTCCGGAACGGGAAGTGGGAGCACTTGCTACCGTTAGCTCATTTCTCTGTTCGTATCACAAACACGGACACTTAATTGCTCCCTTCCAGTTACCTCAACAAATGCCGGAAGGATGAATTGAAAATAGTTATGCATCACCCCGTTTCGGTTGGAAAAGCCCCTGCCATTGTTGAGCGGTCATTCCATCCGGTTCTTTACGCTAAATGTAATGGTGAGCACGCTTGTTAAAGCCGACTGACGAAATCAGGTCAATCGTTAGTGGTTTTGTTTGGGCGCGCCAACAACTGTGACCCCCTCTCGCAGCTATTCACGCCCAAACCGCCACCTACACAGGCTAGGTAACTCGTGTGAACTACCTGTGCCTAGTTAACCTCTTCAGTTTTAAACTATCAAGAAAATTAGGAAAAAGTGTACTTATAGAGGACAGCTTGCACACACTCATTAACTTGCTTTTATTGCCAAATATCCGCAAACGTATACGGCCGGTGTTCTAGTTTTCATACTACTTTTGGAAAGTACCTTTAAGCATCCTTTTCCCTTGTTCAAGGGAAAAGCCCGGTAGACGGCGTTGTCCTTTAAATTTTGTTTAAATATTTTTTTGTCCCATTTCTTTCTGTTTTAACCATGTAAGAGAATCTGCTAAACAGCCTGTGTAAACTGGCAGTTAGTCGGGTAATTTTTACACTGCTTGTATACATTAGGAATTTAATAGCGAAAGAACTATAGAGGGAAAATCAGTTTTCGCTTGTTATAATTATTATTTCTTTCGTTTTGTATTTGTTTATCGCATTGGAAAGTATAAAGAACGAAAGAGTTTGCTGATAGCCATTTAGTATAATGGTAGACGGGGACGTGACTTTCCCTAGTATGAATTATGACGCATAATATTTTTTTCGTGCGGCGTGAAAATATGCTAATTACTTCCTTTTTCTCTATCGCGGAAAAAGGTATTTAGCTCGGTTATTTCCAGGGAAGTTATAAAAGTGCTGTTAAAAGCTCTTACCCCGCCGTTAGGCCTGTCAAAAGTTACTTCATTCATTCGTGCCATTTATCCATAGCTAAATCATGCCTGGCTACAGTTTGGCTGCAGTTGACCAATCGAGAATTGACGAAAAGAGTCTGTGCCCTAAATGTAAGGGTCTTCTCAAAGAAGCTGTTCAGACCATACAGTGTGGTCACAGATACTGCAAAACATGCGTGGATACCCTGTTAAAGTGAGTTAATACGATCATGCAGGACAGTGTAAAATGAAAAAAATATATCTCTCTCGACAACCAACTAAAACATGCTTCACGAAAGAAGTTTGGTTATACTAGACCCTTCCCTGTGTGTGTGTGTTTTTTTTCTTTTTTTCGTCAAAACGACTTCAACTAATAAGGTAACGCCTTAAAATTAGTGAAGATGTAAATTTTGAACGCGGTTTGTTGAAAACGAGCGAAGATATATAATAGCTCCGGAAAGTCACCGAATTTCAACTTTTTTGATAATCGTTGTAGCCCATGCCGATACTGATTCCTTAACAAATAACCCGTTTATAGCAAAAATTAAAATTTAATCTTTTCAGGATTAGAACTCCCCGAGCTGTTGTCCTAAGGTCATGAATAGTTAAATGAATTTAAAAAAGCGTTTATTTCACTCTTTTTTATCTCTGATTTAGCCATGAAGATGGGAAGTGTGTTATTGATAGATCAGATATTATCAAAGAGCAGGTGAGTTTATTTCGTTTTCTAACGTCATATCTACTTTTGAACTATTTTCCCCTCAGAAATGCCTTTTATTTTTAATATATTGTTAGCAAGATTACAGTTCATGAAATATTTTCCGTTTTACTTTTTCCCGTCTTTTGAAAGTGTCAATAATCTACTTTTCATCCTGACACTTCCAACTTCCCTTTTTATTTACACGCATGGCGTTTACTATTTCTACTTCCATCTAAGAAAAATGTTCATTTTCGTTTTTTAATAGGGTAATCATTTGAAATTTATAAAACTGATATGAATTTATAAAAAGTTTGAAAACCACAATGCCTTCCCCCAGATTGCGATTTAATGTAATCTTGCACATGAAAACATGTGCTTGAACGAAGAACTTTGAACTAAGAACCGTTAGGGAGACCGGATTCATTTGCCTCTCATTTTGTCCTTTTACTTCTTTGTTTTGGAGATCAGTATTAATCCTGAAGTTTTAATGATATTATAGGTGTTCTTGGACAGATTTATTGAGCGTGAAATCCAGTCAATGTTAGTTCATTGTGTTCATCATGATCAGGGTTGCGATTGGAAAGACGAATTAAAGAAACGAGAGGTAATTTACGGTAGCAGTCTTTTCAATGTTTACACTGAAGAACTTATCAGTTTTTTAACTAGTCTTCTCTTTTATTTAGTATCGTGCTTGTTTCAGAAAAGTGCGCGACGACTCCCTTATGACGTGGAAGCCGGGCTTGCGAGCGCTAGACTTCGAGTAATGGCCTTTAATTTATCAAGCCGTGAAGATTGTAAGACACTGTGAGCGAAGCTATTCGTGGTTTGCAGCCACGTGAAAAGGCAGCCATGTTGATGGTCAACAAAGAATTTACCTATGAAATGGAGTTTAGTTCCCAGAGGAGAGAGATATTTTAATTGTTCTTGATCACCAACATGGCCGCCCTGACGTTACGTGCAAACCAGTGATTTGTTTTGTCAGAGGTTGGGGGTAGGTGTTGGGGAGCCGCGGGACGGGGTGTGACTCTCTTCAAGGGATTTAAATTTCCCTAGTGCACATAGAAGCCCAGAAGGCGAAATCCCGAGGAGGCACTCTAGTAACTCGCGCGTATATTTAGGGAAGTACTTACAGTTGAAATATACAGTCATACAGTCAATATAGAAAAAATCTCGATTTGCTCGAACAGGGGCCGCGAGGAATCGGTAGGTAATGTTGACGTTTCTATTGTTTGCGCCCGAAATGGTTAGGATGACGTAAAACACAACAAATCCCGAAGGAACAGCTTAAAATAGGTAGATTTTGTGACATTAACTGTGCAGTCATACTTCGGTACTTTTTTACGTTACGTATTATCAGTGACATTCTGTGGAGCCGTTGTTATGAAAGTTATAGACCAAAAGACACTCGTTAGGCGCAGATGAAGTTATAAGGTGCGTAGAACAGTGTATATTTTAACACTAAGTGAGTTTGCTAGACACGAGTTGACAAATCTTTGATTGGAAACCTTCAGCTGAACCTTGCCAGACACTCTTTCTCTCTCTTGGACCAGAATAAGACTCGGCTCAAAACAAGCAAGACGAGTGAATGATTCAACGGCTAGCTTATCACTAGCAGAACGATGGACGATTACAGAAATTCTCCGACCATCAAATTCTGTGCTGACTTATTCCCTGCTCACAGATGTCCTTCCGCTATAAAGTTTAAAATACGACTAGATTGCGCGAGCGTGAATTATTGATCAAACGTACTTTTAATTTCTAAGGCTTACTTTCCGGCAAATGAAACGAACTAAATGTAAAAAGTGAAATAGAAATAGCGAAAAATCAACGTCTAATTAAATCTTTTCTTATGGTTTAGAATAAAGTATTCTCGAAACTGAGAATGTTTTGATAAAAGCTGTGTAAATCGAACCGAAACTGTGCATTGAACCTTGCGTTTATTTCCTGTATTTATCTTGCCTATTGTATGGAATATGTGTGAACATCTTCAAGTTATGAATCGGTATATTTCAAAGAGCTTCACAAGGAACAAGAATACTATATACAGGGCGGGGGCAGCTGTAATGTCAACTATTGCTAGTATATATCACAGTGCCCGCTTCAGACCGTCCAATACAAAAGAGTAGGGTTTTTTACGCTTTTTGTTTTTTGTCAAAGCCTGAACGATACTTTACGGTCATCAAATGTCCCGCTATCCTAATTATAATCTTGGAGACGTACCCCGTAAAGAAAAACCTTTCTATCGATTTTCTGCTCGATATCTGCCTACATCGTGTACATCACTCGTTCAACTGAATAAAATTGCCACTAAAGTACGCATACGTATTTCAGGATCACGAAGCAGTCTGTGCATACGTTCAAGTACCATGTGTCCATTCAAAATGCGGGGAACTGGTGACTAGGGCAAATCTGGTGGAACATCTAGAGCACTCATGCAAGTTCAGAATGGAAAAATGCGAGTACTGCCACGCTTTGGTAGAAGTTGCATTCATGGAGGTACGTGTTAAGTAATTTTATTAAGGTTTACTTTCTTGTTTGTTTGTTCGTTTGTTGTTGTTGTTATCGTTATATTTTAAGCCCCATTTTCTAATAACAGGTATGCATCCTTCCCTCATAATGCGGCTTTAGGTTTTGTCGTAATATTCCGTTATTTTTCTAGAAAACCACTGCTCTCTTCGTACGTAGACTGCTTGCGTCCGCCTTTTCTCTTAACATCCGTCTAGTTCTTATCTCATCCAGCGCGATTGCAAACCACGACGTTGCTTAATTCGCCACTCGCGTGCTTAGGTCTCGCGTGCAGTAACTTTGCAAAGAAAAATAAGAGACTGCTCGCAGTCTACTCTCTTCGTCGTACCTCTACTAAAATTGACCCTTTCGATAAACCTATCTTATACTTTCTTGTTTCTTGCAATCTGGTCATAGTGGCTGGTTGCCGTTTTAAAAACCCTCGAAACCCTGCCAAATGATTTTTTATGAATCATCAATCATGAGGTTAATGAATTGTTACTGAAGCAAAACCGAAATACTATGGAAATATTTTATGCACAGGGTCACCAGGAATCTCAGTGTCCTTCAGTCCCTACAGTTTGTCCAGAGTGTGGCAGGAAAGCCATTCCTCGGGCTCAGGTGAGTTTTTTCGCAACACACATGTAAGGGAACCAAGACAGTTTTGGACTCTGGATTCCAAGCCGCAGATTTCGGATCCCAGGTACTGGCTTCCAGTCAGTGTCAGTGGAGTTTGGATTCTGAATTCCAAGCGTTAGTGGTATTCCGGATTGCACAAGCAAACTTCTCCCCCCGAGAACGGGATCAAAAAATTCCCGGATTCTGGAATCCGGATTTCCGTACCTGGAGCTACACGGGGCAAAGTTCTATTGAGGCTGCGGTCGCAATCAATATGCACGTACACATATCGCTCACATCTAATTTTGTCGTATTTGTATAGGTAATCACTTGATTTCGAGTTCAAGTTGAAATTAAAAAAAAAGCACGAGTACACTTTTGAAAGACCAGCAAAAGTGCACTAGCCGTAGGGCGAGTGCCGTTGTGGTCTTTGAAACATTTACAAGTGCTTACTTATTCCAATAATTGCACTAGAAAAATGATGCGATTAATTAATAAATTTATTTAAATTTATTATTATTGAGTGTTTTCAATTCGTCTACCGTTTATCGAGATGTAGATATTAAGAGAGGAATTTTTGTTACAAGTATTTTTTTATTACTATTCTTAACCCGTTAGATATCTGCCCATATTGATCCAGTGAATGGAGATTGCGAGGGAGTGCTATCATATTGCCTCTGGACACAGATTGGGTGTCCCGAGACTAAGGTGTGGAAACTACGATTTTAATTCAGTTGATTAAGAAGTCGATAACTTCCCAAGTATCAAAAGAGATTAGCATAGTTAAAAAAATAAAAAAAAAACACTGTAAATGTTATACTGAGCCTTCATTTGAAAATAGCGACGGAATCAAATACAAGAGTAAAATTTTCTTCCAAAACATGGTGGCTTGAATATTATAATCAGTGCAAAGATCATATCGTTCGCTATATCCGCCGTTCACATCATTTGATTTATTATTTCATATATTCTAGGTCAACATGAACACGACTTTTACACCAGTCAAACCTAGTCAAAATATACGTGAACAATAGCTTTTCAAATTTTGAAACAAAAAGCTAACTAGTACGTATCCTTCCTGCAATTTAGTAAGTAATCTTTCATCATCACTTAAAACTCTCTTTCTCTCTTTCTCTCTCTTGATTATTTTTCCAGGCTATGAAGTTGCAGGAAAGAAAAATCCATGAAGAAAAACATACTTCTGTCCACCTGATGCTCCTCTTTCAGACCGTTATGCAACTCATTTCGATTGTTGGAAGGAACGTGCGAGAATCTGGTCATTTGTCACTGAATGAAGCAAATCTCCCAACGCAAAAAGAATTGGAACAGTTTTCCACACAAGTGGAAAATGTACTAAAAGAAAATGATGATTTAAAATCTAAAGTAGTTGAACAAGAGCAGCGAATTCAGCAGTTGGAGAGCGCAAGACAGAATGGCCCTCTACCAGGAAAAGCAGCTGCGGCTGCGTTCGATTTGCCGTTAGGTGAGGATCTTTTGAAGAGGATAAATACAGAAGAGGCGAAGACAGCCGATCTGGAAGTTTTGTTCGTTGAAAGCAACAAGCTTAACGAAGAGCTTCAGCGTCAAGTCTCTAGCATAGCCAGGCGACAGGAGTCTTCGAATGGGACAGTGGATAGACTACAGAGACAGTTTGAATCCATGAGTCACTCATTAGCACTTCGTAATGTAATGATGACCGATTTGGATGAACATGTTAGAGAGCAACAAGTTTCTAGTCATGATGGAGTCTTGGTTTGGAAGATTTCTGACTTCGCCAAAAGAAGACAAAATGCAGTCACTGGGTATGAAACGTCGTTTTACAGCCCCTTTTTCTTTACCAGTCGCTATGGATACAAGATGTGCGCACGCGTCTACTTGAATGGTGATGGCATTGGAAAAGGTACGCACATTTCAGTCTTCTTTGTGGTCATGCGTGGTGAGTACGATGCCCTTCTCCGCTGGCCATTTAGACAGAAGGTGACGTTCATGTTGTTGGACCAGAACAACGTGGAACATGTGATCGACTCGTTCAGACCTGATCCCAACAGCTCCTCATTCCAGAGGCCAAGAAGAGAAACAAACATCGCCAGTGGATGCCCTACATTCTGTCCTCTTTCCGAAGTAAACAATCATGCCTATATCAGAGATGACGTCATGTTTCTGAAGGTCATTGTCGACACCACCGATTTATAAAGCAATTTGAAAACTCCAATCAGCTAGAAATTATGAACTTTTTACCCTGATTAAAAAACTTATAAAGAGACAACGACAACAACACAACAAAATCAAATCAGGAGGCTGTAATTTGATCACTTATTAGATGTCCCTACAGAAGGGGAATGGATACGAGACAGATCGAGAAATGCGTGCGCATCTACTGTAACATCGAGCGCACTGAAAATAGTTTCTTCCGTTGCCATTCTGGCAGAGGGTCACGTGTTTTGGATCATTATCAACTCAGAACATATGGTAGACTTTAAGCCTGATCCCAAAAGCTCAGAGGAGACTGGAGGTTTGGATCTGCTCAAAGACGATCACCCTGACCTTGGCTAACGGTGACCACAATGGATTGACTTGTAGTGGTATTTTCCACGTTGGTGTTGTATATTGCTGAGAGGATGATAATCAGGATTCTTATAAAGATCCTTATCAGTAAATATACTGACACCAGAGAGAATGTAGCTCATTCTCTCTCGACTGACATTATTTTAAATTCATAGTACCCAGTATTTAATTCGTCCAAATGCTTTTTTGTAATGAAACTTTTGATTTATGAAATAAATAAATAAATAAAAAAGGTTAACTTAGGAGGTGGCCAATTTTGGCAGAGTACCTTTAAAATGAAAAAACTGTAATTCTGCCGTTTTAATAATGGAGGTGATGTTACAATTGAAAGTTATTTTAAGTCTTTCTGTATTGAGAGGATGTTCAGGTCAAAGGATTTTCTGCTTGGCACAGTCCTTTTAATAATTTTCATACACGTATGATTGATTATTACCTGGCTACAGTAATCCTATATTTTCTACAAATGAACTTATTTCTCTTTGCATGAGTTATTTATATCAGTTTTGTGTCCCTAGTTATTTTATATAGACTGCTTATTTAACACCATTTCAGCTTTGCGGCACTTGAAGCAGCTACGTGCACATGTGTTAGTGCGGCATACATGCATTAGGTACCAATCACTTACGGTAAGCGAGTTGTTTGCGCATTAATTTTGGCTAGGTCGTTAAAAGTATTTATTTTGGCCATCGGCGGATTTAGAGGAGGCGGACTTTGGGGATGGAGTTTTGGTGCGACTGGCATCTACCCCTCCTCTATTTGTCGGAAACTGCGCTGAAACTCTCCAAGAATTCTTTGTAAGATCGTTCTTCTCGAGGCTTTTAGATTTTTGGACACATGTACTCACTGAGTTCTTTAATTAATTTATTGTAGTATCTTCACACACTAGCTGGTAACCTTGCGATCCCCTTTTTCCTAATTTTCTGGATCCGCCCTTATTGGCTAAAGTCGCCGCGTCAGGATTAAAGCACAACTTGCAAATCATGCATCGAAGTATGGTTTACCTACCAAATCACACGCATGCACTGTGCATGCCCATGAAGTACACACTTGCGGATGCTAAGCTCGGAAATAAACATGCATTCATGACTATCTCAAATGCCTAACTTCCAATCAGTTTCGAACCCTTTTTCAATAACCATTAACGTGAAAAAATTGAATTGATCCACCCAAATAGCCCATTGAACGACTCTTGAATTTTAACGACTCAATTAACCGTTCCCGGCAACCTCGTTTATATAGAGAATATTATATTGGAAATCATTGGGAATGTTCGAAAGTATTTAAAAGATGCTTGGCAATATTCGGATTACACTGTTCGGAAGTCGTCGGAAATTTCTTATTTTCAGGTAATATGGTTTCAAAAATCTAACGCATTTTACTTATAAAGAGTTGGCAGGTTTACCATAGTTAGTTAATATCGAAATAGTTTTGTTTGGCTACAAGAAGTTAATCATTTTTGTTTCAATTAGGTACTAGAGCCATATAGGGTTTTACTCCGGGCCCACTGCAGGTTTCCTCTCTGTAGAAACAATAATTTTGTAGTATTGACTTTTAAGAGAGAAAAGAAATAAAATATTTGGATGAAAAGTAAATATCCATAAACTAAAGTGCATTGCGAGTTTATTCATTGGCTAGCTAAGTTGTTAGGAAAATAGCCTGATCACAGACTTTCAGGTTTTCTCCATTTCTAGATTAAACTAAAAAAGGCGCTGAGAATTTATTGACTCAAGCGCCAGGAGAGGGGAAAGGGGGGGGGGGGGGGGGGGGTGTTTTGTTTGGTTTTGGTTTTTGTTTTTCTCAGCCTTCGTCCTCTGTTTTGAGGGCTTGCTTGCTAGCAAAATACAGGCACTCACCTGGTTAAAGAAGTGCATGTTTATCCGTTCTAAATAAACTTACCTTTTTTTGATAAGAGTTCGGAAGAAATTATGACCAGTTTGCTCAGTTCTGCCAGTTGACAGGATAATTCAGGAATCTGTTTTTACGCGTATCTCTCTGATCACTGTATGAATTGAGCGATATATCTGCGGCAATGACATATATACCTAATTCAATAAAGGTTACTTTAGCACTTTGTCATTGCCAATTGGTCATTGGGCATTTGGGTCGTTTTACGGAACTCGCGGCAGTCAGATTTGCTTGAGTGGCCGCCAAACAATAGCTTTTCAGTGCGCAAAGCCCAATATAATACTCCAAGCAACCTTTATCGAATAATGTATTTCTTCTGTGTCGCCGCTACATTAGAGACCTTTAGATTCAAGGACGAGGACGACTACGAGTACGAGATCTGACTTAACGTTATTTCGCGTATTCTCAAAATATAGACTCCCCGGAAAGCTTCATTTTACGATTTTTTACTAGAAAAGTTAGCACTGTTACCTTTATTGAGGAGGTCACACTTGCCTGTAAAGCACGAAGTATTGAAAGCATGGTTGGTGAGGTGTTTTGACCAGAGTCATCCTCATCATGAACAGCAGTAGTTGCCTGCTCTTTCTGTTTGGTGCTTTGGCCTTCAGCGGCGGCCTGGCTTTTATTCATGCTGAAAAAAGAGCGGGAAAAACGTAAAACGGAAAAAGCTCTAACGAAGAACGATAATTCACTCTTAGCTGTGTGTAGGTTTTGTCGAGAAGTATAGCCAAGAGAACTAAGAAGTACGTCGATGATTTTTTGTGGGCAAGGGGAGGGGATTTGACATTTTTCAAAAATTTGCCGTCAAATTCCCTGCCCACGGGCAAATCATTCCAGTCAAATGCAACCAAATTTCCCCACCCCGGGGGTGCACTTTGCTATCAAATATCCCAAGGCAGAACCCAAGAAAGACACAATGAAAATATTTCCAAATAAAACTCTGCAGTCTTTATTTATAAACGTTGCTGCATCACCAAAGATACATGCATGTTCCTGTTACAGTTGCAATAGACCTTGTCACGGTTTTCAACGCTATCTTGACGAGTAGGCAAACACGCGAGAAATTACAGTGATTGTATGAGAATCTAATGTCGAATAATTTCCGTAGAACGGCTGTTCTGAAAAAAATATGATCTGTAAACTAACGCTTCGCTCCTAAGGATTCTCCTGAAAAAATTCGAGGGCGTTACATGCACTAGAAGACCTAGGACCACTTTTTAAAATTTTCTTTACATTTGTATGTAAGAAAGTCCCTGGAAAATTACAGACAAATATATGGAAAATCTAAAGCAAGCCTCTGGAGAAATTTAAGCACAAGTACGCCCCCAAATTTTTTAGGACAATCCTTTGCTTTGTAGCTTTAGTTTAAAACTTATATTTTTTTCAGAAAAGCCGTTATGTGGAAATTATTCGACATTAGATTCTCATCCAAACACTGTAATTTCTCTCGCGTTTGCCTACTCGTCAAGATGGCGTCGAAAACCGTGACAAGGTCTATTATACGTTTTAACCATATTTCGTGTTACACTGCGTAGAATACAGAAACCTATCAGGAGAAAGTCCACATTTTGTAAGTTTAAATACACCATTCTTAGTAAATTAAGGGTACAAAGAAAGTCAGTTTTACAAGCTTTATACAGTGATTCTAGCGAATGAGCCATACACGGATCAGTTGTACTCAAGAATCGACTTTGTTTCTCTTTACTTAAGTTTACTTTGATACCACAGTATCTTAAGAGGATCAATTGGTCAAAAACACGGTAAAACAAAAAGAAATTTGAAGACAAAACAGTGAAATCCACTAAACTTTCGCTTGTTCCCGTTGGCCTCCATGATTTCCAGAATCTTTCCAGACCGTACTGCGCATACGTGAAGCGTGGAAGCGGGCGAACAAGTTAAAACAAGTTGAGGAAACAGGAAAACATATGTTCGGTCTCAGTCTTTTTCGTCCGAGTCGGCAGTCAAATATCTCCACGTCGGGCGAAGAAAGATTCAAATATTCCCACCCCTGGGAGAACAAGATTAGTCAAATGCCCTACCCGAGGGCCAACAAAGACAATTAAAATCAATCAATCAGTGCAAAAGTTAATTGCAAAATACGTATTCGACTGCTATGAGAAAGGAAGATCATTAGTTGTTTAGGTTAACATTGATTATAGTTCCACTAGTGTGCAATTTGTGTTATGATTTTAGATTATTTGGATAAAGTCGATATACATAGGACTGTATAAGACTCAAAATAAAACATTGTCTTGTCTTGTCTATCAAATCCCCACCCCATGCCCCGCCTCCCCCCCCCCACCCCCCCGCCGGCATGACATTCATAGGTGCCAGGAGCCCATTTGATGGGCTCCTGTAGGTGCTTGAGAAAATCTCGTAGTCGTACTCGTCTTAGAATCTAAAGGTCTCTATTTTACTGTTAACTACCGCATAATTGCTGACCTATCGAGAAAAGCGCATCCATCTTTTTCTTGCCCAATTTTACGTGGAAATTGGATGCATGGTATGCATGACATTCAACTCACTTGAAAGGGCGAGTGTTTGGCAAAGTTATGTTTACGTCACTTCCGCTACTTTCACTTCCTTTCAGCCCCAGCCCCCACAGGAAT
>OZ037994.1:34544039-34659039 GCA_964035705.1 Porites rus
CACTTCTGGGGTGAAAGTCAATTACAGTTTCTCAGTTTGTGTTGTCAACTGCATGTCCACAAAAAAAAAAAAAATCAAAAATACTACATGTATTAAAACAGTCATCCTTGCATCATGTGGCACCTTCATAGGCAACTTCGTACTCTCAAGACTGTTCATCATGCACTTTCTATTGACCTGTATCACTATTAAGACAACTGTTTTAACTACATGTATGTTGATATTAATGTTTATGTTGATGTTACAGTACTGGTCAAAAACTGTCTGTTGCAAGTCTCAATTCTCGATTCCTGTGTGAATGGAGAATCGAGAACAAGTTATTGAGAATTGCGTTGAGGATTGAGCCTCGCAAGACTAGACAAAACACAAAAGATTCACCCATGACTGATTTCTCAATAATTTTACGTGTACATTGACACAACACAAAATGGCACAAAATGGCATGGTTTATTTCCGCAAGTACAGCTGTATGCTTATACATTAATTTTGTAAGATCGGAACAAGACCAAGTTGAGCAAATTATTTTTTCTGTAAGGACATCTGCGTGACTTTAAACTTCATTTTTCTCAAATACAGTTTCAAATGCCTGCTCCAAATGCAAACAAACAGTGTATACATGTGTACTAGCAAGAAAGTATTAATAAAATATGTTAATTATGTTTTGCAGTTCGCTTGGAAGAGTTAGTGGACAACTATGTTGAGAAGACTGTAAAATTTGTTTATGTTCACTGGGTGGGAGAAAGTGTTCCATTTAGCAAGAAAGGCAAGTTTGGTGTTGTGCATGGCAGTGTTAAGGAGCATTTTCAGGTATTTTCTGCTGTGATTTATGTTTGGTTCAATTTAAAACGTCCCATGTGCATACATGATGCATGTTTGGCACGGCCAATGTGGATTTAATTGGATATGAATTGCCACTATCCAATGCTCAGTGTGTAACCTGGTGACACAGATTGAAGCTACAAAGATCAGGGGTTGTTAATCATTTATTTATTTGTTTATTTATTTATTCACTTATTTGTTGTTGAGCTTTTCATGATAATTTCTGTCTTAGATGCTTGTAAGTGACAACCATGTAAGAGCAATCTTCTTAATCAGTCTCTACATACAGTTGTGTACCGTGTCGAACAAATTGATTGTCCACCATGATTTCATTATAGCCCAGTCATTGCATCATTGAGACGTCACACAAGTCAGATCTGACAGAAGAGGAGATGATGAAAGTTATTTCAGACACAAGGTGACTTTTCACACAAAGGCTAATAGATTACCCAGAAGCCCCTAGCCTCTCCTTACCCACTGCATGCCTTTTTGCCTTTGCTTACCCAACAAAAAACACTCAGTCCGACATCTACAATAGAGGACAAAAGAACTTTGGACTGTGTGAAAAAGCTCTTCCAAGTAATTGTTACATAGGACCTTACTCCTAACGACAATTTTTTATTTGGCTTTGGGTTCATCCCGTTGTCCCCCCAACTTCCCCCGCAATGTTGTGGCCAAAAAAGCACTCATTTCCACCCATTTTGCTCAAAATTCAACTTTGTTTGGGGTGGGAGGGGAGGGCTCACCAGTTTTAGTAATATCACTGGAAAGGTCCCAACAGTTTTGACCTCCATTGTAGCCCCATGTAAGGGAATCCAGGGAACATTATTGAATTCTGGATTCCACGCTGTGGACTCCAGATCACAGCTACTGGATTGTGCATTCTCTGTCAATGGAACTTAGTTTCCGGATTTGTATAGGTAATAGCATGATTAATAGTGATATTTGGCATAAATACCACGAGTGATATTTCGAAATTGG
Organism: Porites rus; assembly: GCA_964035705.1. Taxonomy (NCBI): domain Eukaryota; kingdom Metazoa; phylum Cnidaria; class Anthozoa; order Scleractinia; family Poritidae; genus Porites; species Porites rus. Next base: position 34,545,840 of record OZ037994.1, read on the forward strand.
TATACGTAATTTCACGAGCCGTTAGGCGAGTAAAAATTTGAGACAATTTTGAAATATCACGAGTGGTAGTTATGCCATATATCACGTACAAATCATGCTATTATTTGTTTATACTACTACCCACAAAAGGTTTGTAATTTTCACATGTAGGTATTTCAAATTAAGCTGAAATACCACTGCTCTGAGCCAATCAAATTGCAGAAATTTCTCATCTAGTAGTATAGCAATCGTTTATAGTGGGATTCCAGATTCCTTTAGCTGTACATGTATTCCAGAGTCCAAGCTCAGCATTCGATATTCTGTAAGCCAAAATTTCCAGGATTTCCGATTCCACTGCAAAAATTTCCTGGATTCTGGAATTGGGATTTCTTTACAATGTATGGGGCGAGTATCCTTTATTTTAATTGTTTAAAATGAAGACTGGCATTGTGTTGTAATGTCGTGATGGCATATGAGGGCCTAGACATGAGTGTTTTCCTGGAACGGGCTGCTGCAAATGATAACCTTGTTGCCCTTGAAACACCGAGTTAACATTAACATCTTAGTTAACACATAATAGCCTTTGCATTGGTAATACTGGTATCCGTGGCGATTATTCTGAGAGCCCGCGCTTGATATGGACACCCGGGGGGGGGGGGGGCGTACTTTAGGAATTTCTGGGTGGGGATGTGCCGCTGGGACCCTGGAACCCTTAACCTATACCAGAGCTAGTTCAGTTAAATTTTGCTACCCTATACTAGAGTAAATTGCCCAAATCCCCCCTAGAGTAGAGTAGCTGTTTCCCTAGTCTAGATAAAATCTCCAACCAACTGATCAGTTTCCTGAAAAATGGTACCCTATTCTAGACCCAAATGTTCTGATTTATATACCCTATCCTAGAGTAAACTGCTTGAAAACCATACCCTTCACAGCGGCAGATACCTATATAGCCCATATATGGCAGTACCCCCCCCCCCTCCCCCCCGATGGACACCTAGCCCCAGTTGTTCAAACGGATAAGCATTAGGAAAATGAATTGCGTTATCCACTGGATAGAGATTTATCCCGTGGATAGCGTTATCCAGCTGTCGAACCACTGGGATCTTGATAGTATACGGATATTTTCATATCCATTTCTGTTCAATGTTAACTGGATTCCTCTTTATATTGAGTAAATACCAATATGGTAGTGTAGTATGTTAAGGAACGCAATTTTGACTCTGGCAAACAACAGCAGCGGCGTGCACGTTGTTCTGTTGTGGCTTTTTTTTTTGTGACTCATGGCTGTAAGCCGTGATTGGTGGTATACACTGTAGCATGATTGTGGCGCGCCCCCTTTATCATCGCCGGCGATATTGTTAACAAGAAAGTTGTTTGCATTGTAATTGTCTCATTCTTTTTCCTTTCTATTTTGATTCAGTGGACGTACAAACAAAGTGCTCGATGTCACAGATGCTGCCCAGAGACAGGTGACCAATGTTGTTTAATATCAAGGAGTTAGACAACACAGTATTCAGTAGTCCGGCTATTTGTGCATTTAAGATGCAAGGGTGCAGCAATGCTGAGAGCACTCGCCTCCCGCCAATGTCGGTTGGTTTCAAATACCGGCGTCGACGCGTTGACGTGTTGGTTCTCTACTTTGCTCTGAGGGGTTTTTCTTCGCTTACTCCGGTTTTCCTCTCTCCTCTAAAACATTTCTAAATTCAAATGTGACCAGGAATGGTAGCGAAGAATCACTAAGGGGATTTGCTTCCTCTAGATCGTTGTTTATTTCAATTTTTATTTATTTATTTATCTATTTTTATTTCTGTACGTCTCTCTGTCAGTCACAAAGTTATTGGTCGAGGCAGCATTTGTTGAATCCATTCCTTAGTTTTCTTATAACTGAACACATGAAAGTGCTATTAAAAGACCGCTGTAAAACAAAACCGCTAATGTGTCGCATTGAATAACACAAAAAAGGGCATTTTTATTTAGCTAGCAAAACAATATATGAATGACGAAAACAGTTCCTAGCCCTCTGTCACCATGGCTATATAGGGTATAGTTGTAACTTTGATACGATCAATGCAGGTAGACGGAATTGCTTTTTTCATTGAGGGTTTCAACACGGTCGACGTCAAACTGGGTTTTGTTTTTGTTTTTATCTTTTTGTTTGCTTGTTTTTGACTGTATGTCTGCACTATTTAACGACTTTTTGTGTGCGTGTGGCAGGATCGTGGTTTTACTAGCAGCAGTAATGTTATCAAAACTGGAAAGGCGGTGTCTAGTTTTCAGACCCCGGGATCTGGTAAGCCTTCGACTTGGCTTGGCTAGTTATAGCTTGAGAAAACAGCCGACATTTCGCTGGTTCCCCCTCGAAATAACGTCTGAGAAACGAGCTCAGAAATTCCCTACTGATGACGCGTCACCACCCAGTTCTAAGTAGTGCTACTGACTGATGGTGCCGCAAGTGAAATTTGCTTCAACCAATCAGAAGTACTACCCAGATCCGGGTAGTGACGCATCATCAGTATGGAATTTATGCGCTCTTCTCTCAGACGTCATTTCGCGGGTAACCAGCGGTGGCGTCGCGAAATGTCGGTTGTTTTCTCCGGCTAGAATAGTACTTGATATGATAATAGCGATGATTTATTAATCGGTCTTTCTATTCCTGTTGTTAGGTATGTGGGGTAGGGGGAGGGGGGGGGGGTTATTATGTTGGTTTCTTGATGTGTTTTCTTATCATGTGTCTGCATGTTTGCCTGCAGTCGCTGTCAACATCGACGATGCTGTTTATGGAGCGATAGCTGACGTGCGAAGCGATGATACGTCAACTAATTGGTAAGGTTAAAAAAAGTAGATGTGTGTATTTATGTTATTAATTGAATATTATTGTCTATTAATTATTATTGTTATTTCTGTTACTTTATCATCATCATCATCAACATCAACACCACCACCACCACCACCACCATCATCATCATCGTCGTCGTCGTCATCATCATCATCGTCATCATCATCATCATCATTATCATCGTTGTCGTCAACAACACCTAACGCGGTCTCTATTATAAACTGAGTAAAGGACGAACTCACTGAAATTAACTTTATTCCGATCGTCTATACCTATAGGTGTGTTGGTTCATATGCGGACAATAATCCTAAGAAGCCCATTGACTTGATCGGCAAAGGTGCAGACGGGTTACAAGGAATCGTCGCACAGCTGAAAAATGATATTGTTGCTTATGCCTTACTACGAGTGGTGAGTGAATATGATTATTCGCGCTTATTTAAGTGATTACTCTTTAAAGCATGCGACTCATCGTGCATTAGTCATAGCCAATTGAAAGGGAAGGAACTTCGCTCAAGAAAAAAAAGATGTTGATGACCGGATTTTCAAAGTCAAACAAACACACAATAACAACCTATGAAACGCCATCAACGGATACCCAGGAGCAAATAGTGGGGGGCGGGGGGTGGATGGGATGGTAAACTCGTTGATAAACTCGTGAACCTGCCGGAGGGACTATTGCAGGACAATCCGCTTTCCTGTCACTACACTTTGGTTTTGTAGAAATATCACAAAACAATGAAATAATAATTTTTGAAAAATAATAATAATAATAATAATCACGGGAATTTCTCAACTAATCATATACTTTCCTCCTTATGGTGAATCATAACTTATCTTTTACAAGCGTGAACGCCGCAGGGGGTGGGGGGGAGGGGGGTTCTTGTCGATTTATTTGGATTTTGTTTATTTGTCTTTTCTTTTCATCAGCAAGATGTAGTTGATGGCATAACGACGGTGAAGTTCGTCTTCATCACATGGGTGGGCGAAAACGTCAAGCCAATGACCAAAGGAAAAATAAGTACGCACAAGTCAACAATCGAAAAGGCATTCCACGTATCCTTCGTAATAAAAATAATACTGATGTTACTAACAGTACACGTGTACTGCCTATATTCCGTATGTTTAAGTTTACTTCACGGTGGTAGCTAATTACGGTGAAACCTCCTCAATGCGGACACCAAAGGAAGAGATCCAAGTGTCGTAATTACAGAGGTGTCTGTGTCTGTTCAAAGAGGTAGAAACGGAAGAACTAGATTAATTTAACTCCCCTGTTTTAACGTGTGATCGATATGATTGGGCGCTTAATTTTAATTGTGGCGGTGTGTTCTTTACATCTTGGTCTTAGTTCTTCTTTGACTTCTGCTAATGATCCTAATCTTCTTACTCTTCTTCTCTACTAAATCCTAACTCTTCTCCCTAACTAGTCAAATAGCCGCCGTTTTTGTAACCAAAGCTGGTCATGTTTGTGTTAGCTGAACGTGGGAATAAAAACAAGGTGAACTCGGTGTGGATAATGTTTTGATATCACTGAACCTACATGGTTGCGATCGGCAAGAAGCTACAAACACTGAAAAACTAAAACGCTAGTTAGCAAACCTAAACGGAAAGTTCAACAAGACTAGTGAACCAAGGTCAGCTCTAACATCACAAACATGACCACCTATGAAAAACTAACATCGGACAACGGCAAGCGAAGAATATTCCTAAAATGGCATAACTGAGTAAACTCGCGAGCTAAGCAAAAATTCAAGTACAAGCCTGAAGTAAAAACATAAGATGGATACAGGAAAACACCTATGGACAAAATCCAAACTAACCCTTACCTACTTAATGAAACAAAATGAAGCTTAAAAGATGAGACAAATACGTCTTAAAAATAACTTTCAAAGTACTTCACAACATAATTATACCAAGGAGGTGGGCATCCGGGTCGGTCTACTGCCGGTCTAATTGCCTAACTCAATTTTTGGCCTATTGTCGAGCCAAGAAAATCTCCATTTTTTATATATATAATTATATTTCACTATAGGCTGTTGCATCTATTGAGAAAATTTATCCTTAACAGTTTTTCCAGCCAGCGCATGTTACAATCTATGCAAACGCCTTAGGCGAGTTATCAGAAGATATAGTTATGTCCAAAGTACAAAATGCAAGTGGATCAAAGTCCCATGTCAAATAGGTGCAGAAAATGAAGCAAAAAAAATTGGACGATGACACCATCGATATTTAGGTAGATGTGCTGTAAAATTTTTAATGTCATCGACAAATAGTTAAGCACTGAGACATTGTTTATTATTACTCTTGAATGGTTTAGTATAGGTCTGAATTCTAAATGTGAGACCGGATCGTCTATATTGCCTTGAGCATGTTTGACGATTAGGATGATTCAGGCGATCATATGAAAACTATCCTACATCTAGCCAGGCTATATGCCAACTATCCTACATAGAGCCAGGCTATAACGATCATCTTGATTCCGTACACACATTTTAAGACGACATAGGGCCCTTGCAACAGTGAGTTTACGAAACAGGACGACAGGAAGAAGAAGGCGGCAAAACGCTTGTGTGTGACTAAAGTGACAGGGCTATTACTTGCGTGTTTTGTCGTAATCTTCACTTATAATTAATGTTTTCTGTTCTGCTGTTCTGCTTAAAAAAAGGTCAAGAAGTTTGACGGAAGGTTTTTTCAAACATAATTATTTTCGCGCTTGTCACAGAAGGTTTGCCGTCTTCTTTTCTCTCCCTTCCTGTTGCGTAAGTTCAGGCTGTCACTCAGTACTGGGCTGCCAGACCTGCCCGTTAGTGAAGAGAATAGACCCTTCCACGATGTTTGTTTGTTTGTTGTTTTTTTTTTCAACTTGTGACATTGACAAGGTAGAAAAAATCCGTCGACACCAATGGAAAAAGCGCCATTAAAAAAAAACAAAAACAAAAACAAAACAAAAAAAAAAAACATGCCACCCCCACCCCACCATGTAGAAAAGTAGAAGGATTTCATACGAGTAGAACGGAGAACATAACACTTAAATCACCGCAAGACGGACTAATCTATGCTGGTACATAAGCTAAGCACGTGTTATCCAACCCCCCCCTCGCCCCCGAGCTGTTCAGACCGGTTTTTAGAATTATTTACTTCATATATAACCGCATGAACTGTCCCACTACAACCGTACAAACGTCAGTCTGTAAATCTTCGCAACTTTTCGGAGCTATATCTTCGCTCGCTTAAGACGAATCACTTAAAATGGGCAATTTTACAAATTTTAAGGCGTTCTTTACAGTGGTGTCGACGGATTTTCGACGGGTTTCCACAAAGTGGTCCATGTCAAAAGTTGAAAAAACCGTGGAAGGTGTCTATTCCGCTCTCAGTCAGGGCTGTCCAGTCAGGGGATCATTATACGTTTCTGGGTAACTGCCCACCTACCCCTCCCTAAATCAACATTTTGCCCCAAGTGAGAAGTGAGTGTTAATGTTGGTTTAGGGAAGGGGTAGGTAGTCAGTTACCCAGATACGTAACCCCCAGGTTAGTCTATTCGTTAATCCTGCGAGCAGCATTGTTGGAAACTTAGCAAAAACTCTCCAAAAAAGCCCCTTTCACTTTCAATTTCAAGTTGACCGATCTAGCCGGCCAGTTCTTACTTTAGGTAAACACCTTTAGTCGATTGAGTTGATCCACACTTTTATTACATTTATGGAAACCAGTTTTTATCAGTCATGGTTCTAAAGAAATCCAAATCTATTTTGGGAGAAGATGAGAAAAAAACTAAATAGTACATTATGACAGTTTTTATTGAGCTCTAATTTACGTAAAATAATGTTCTATCCCTAGCATTTCATTTTTATTATGAAATATTCCATGTGCATGTAGAACTAGATTAGACATCTCAAGAAGTAAAAGTGATAAGTGAAGTGTCATTTTTATTACTAGTAATTATTATTATGATAGGCTTGAACGCCATAGATTGATTAGGGTATTACGGGGCATTTTCATCTTTCTAAAGTGGGAAAGTAGGCTATAACTTTCGAATTGCAACTAAGCTCGTTGGTTACTCCTTGGATTCATTGGTATAATATTTTTTATGGAATTTATTTCCTTTTTGTAAACCTCTTCTTAGTCATACATCTTATAAAAAATGGTATCGCCTGTTTGCAAGGAGAAAATTTGCATCGTTGGCTAACGACGATGCCTGAAATGTATACATGCAAGAAGGGAAATACCTCTTGACTTTCCGAGTTCAAGGTCCTTTTTGTAAGTTGCGGACCGAGCATTTTTTCCCGCTTGGATTCGCGGCCGGCCCTGTACGCGCCCAAGCCGTTTATCTAAGCGGGAAAGAAACGCGGGGATCCTTACGGACCGAGAAAAAGAGATTCTTGATATAAATAATGTCTTTACATTTATGTAGAGTTGCGAACGATTCAATTTAAGCCGAACGTGTTGAACGACAAGTAGTGTATTGCTAGTTTAAGTATTCTGTAGTTTGTCGTGGTTAAAGCGGTGTAATGGAAAAGAGAAGACGAAGGACTTGATGTTCTTTAAATATTACCACACTGGGAGCACGTCTCTGTTGGCCGTTTATGAAAGGCAAAAGCGTCAGGCATGTGGAAGTTTCCTTTTTGGGAGGCTTGATGGGGCCTGAATGAAGAAACAAAAAAATATTATTAATGAAATAGGGTGGTGACCGTTATCAGAAGTAATGTTATTTTCGCCTTTTCTACCGCAAAGTGCGGGAGACTGAAATTTTGCTGAGGTGATCGAAATAACTTGAACAGAAGGAAGTGATTCAAAAAGTTTGAAATAAAATTTAAAGTGAAGCTCATTTGTTTCTTGTCAGTCTGTTAATATCTTTCAGCTAGTCAAAGGGCCGTACTTCGTAGTCGGTTAATTGGTACCGAAGGTATGCTTAACGGCAATATTTCAGAGACTTTGATAAGAGATCAAAAGCCTTTCTGACCCGTTGTTTGGAAACTGGCTTGCGTCCTAAAAAGAGGACCAAAATTACAGCAAATGTACCACTCTCAAATAGAAGTCACCGTTACCTTGCTAGTGAAGCACTGTTGGTAATAAAATTAGGTATACTACTACATGAGAAAGTACTGCAATTTGATTGGCTCAAGCAGTGGTATTTCAGCTTAATTTGAAATACCTACATGTGAAAATTACAAAGCCTTTGTGGGTACTAGTATAAACAAATGATAGCATGATTTGTACGTGATATTTGGCATAAATACCACTCGTGATATTTCAAAACTGTCCTAATTCTCACTAGCCTAACGGCTCCTGAAATTACGTATAACAATTTCGAAATATCACTGGTGGTATTTATGCCAAATATCACTACAAATCATGCTATTACCTATACTAACTCATGCTAACTTACATGTGTCCGTCGCACCCCTTTTGAGTCAATTGACTTCTTGCTCGAACGTACGTCCGTCCACCCATCCGTACAGACAGTGACATACATAGCATCATGTCCATCAAATTTCTCGAAAACTGTCGAGTGTGCTTGTAATCTGATATTATGTCGCAGAAAAATGAGCATTTCCTTTGTAATTTGCTTAATTTTGAACGCGATCTAAACCCATGTGTCCTTTATCATAATCACAATTATAGATCCTACTTCATTGGCGTATATCCTTTTCAATCTTGTCGCAGGTAGCTGTAAGGATCTATCAAAAGGTTTCACATCAACGGTGGTTTTGGTTACGTTCATTATTGGTTAACAGCGTAAAGAACCAGCTATAGTATCGAATTCAAAATTAGATATTTTTTTTTTTGCGTGTCGGATTTCACGGAATCCAGAGCTGTCATAGTTAGTTTGTGATTTGGTTCTAGGGAATAAATACAGAGGAAATAAGCACTAGTAACAAAGTGAAATTAAACAGAAGAATGTTTTCTCTTTGACATATATTTTTGCTACGTTTTGGTCTAAATTCGTTTTCTTATTGTTAAGCCTCCTTACGATACAGCCTACTAGAATCTGTAACGTACAATTTCATCATTGTTGATGCTTATTGCCTTCACATTGGCAACAAATTCAAGTTCTGTTCCACTTGAACTATTTGCTGTTGTTTCTCGATATAAGCTGCACTACCGCAGTGTTGTCAATAAAAGAGCATATGTGTCTGGTCATATATGTCAAAAATGGACGGAGGCTTGCAAGGATTACCCATTTTAATGGAGGTGCTCTATTTCAATCAATTTACACCGAAACTTTCAAATTCTGCATTGTCATTTGTCCTTATCACCCTGATAGAATATCACAGCTCAATGTTGATAAAGATTCTTCCCTTTTTCGTATATAATCCATTTTCGGTTTGGCACTACTTAAGAACCTCTGTGTTCATGTTGTCATTATGCCCTGCTAGTCCACAAAATTAAAAGTGGTATAAGATTTTCTGTTGACTGTGGTTCAGAACTGAAGGTACAGGAACTGCAAATTAACCATTCAGCATGCATGGGTAACCCTTTATTACCGCAAGCAGTAAATAAAGTATACGACCGGAAGTTGAGGCATGTTGCTATATTAAGACCGGAGTGATGAAAGGAAGGGGATTTTTTTTTTTCCACGAAGAGAGAGGGGAGTAATCTCTCTTTGTGACATGATGATGTGGGTCTTAGACAATTTTTCACCTACCTAAATGGATTGTCTCATTTGTTTATATTTATGTATTTATTTGTCGCCCTTTTCATATTAATTCGTGAAATGTCATTCAACCTTAACTGACTCAGAGTATCGGCAGTTGATAGTATCGGCATTTTAGCTGCATCCCCGTCTGCATCCTCACCCTCCTCCCCCGCACCTCCTCCCCTCCCCCTTCCCTCCCTCGCCACGCCTCTTGCTACGTTTTACGGAAGCCAGATATATTTTGACGATGTATGTCGATTTGCAAGGACGTTTTTTGGGTTGTTTGCTATTTCATCCTTATACTGAGATACTTCAATTATTGGTCAAAGCACCAATCTGTCTTACGACTGTTCCTCTAATGAAGCTTATTCATCTACGTGTTTTAATTTTAAATAAATGTTTAAAAGCCAAAACATTGCGATCTTTAAATTCATGGTGGACACTAAGCATAGATCGGCAGCTCTCATCCTAACAGAAAAGCCGGCTTGGGAATAATCTTGATAAGTTGAATATATAAAGATACGCAGCTCTACCGCGAAGATAGTAATTTTCCAGTCATAAGCAAAAGTACCAAAATGGTCGAAAAACAAAGTGGTTTTCTTCTGTTGTTTGTTGCCGTGCTGTTTATTTTCTGTAACAGCCTTTGAGATTGAGCAATCAAATCTTGTAATTAACATCGCACGTGCCAATTAACAGGTTCAATGACTTTGCTTTCAATTGCAGATTCATCACGTAAAACTATTTCAGCGATAAAAGGAAGTTCTTGTTTCTAGTCCGACCCTCAAAACTTACTTGAAGGAAGAATAAAAGTGTTATTCCGCTTTACTTTTTTTTCCGGCCAGTTTAGAGTCCGTCATGACGGATACCAAATGACCCTGTAAAAGGTGCAAGAATATATGAAGAAATAAGCTCATTATTGTTGTTATTATCTATTCATTTTTCAGTATCGGTTGTTTGTTTGTTTCAAGGAAAATAAACAAAATAGCGTTTACACCTCTCCAGCAAAAAGCGGAGAATTCAAGAACCGTAGAAAAGTGATGTCACCTGATGTCCATATGACGGTGAATTCATCAGCACCCTGTATGCTCTGTGAGATTAATTATACAATTTGGGCGGAAGAAACTGATTCTTGCAGCCAAGTGATGCAGCAAGTTCCTTAATTAAACAAGAAGAATGCCTTACCACGTGGACTGCATTAAAGAGGATGAAAAGCTTTATTTAAAGAAAGTGCAAATGGTATCGAAAATAGAACACAGAACAATGACTTGCTCCAACTCAGATCCGCATTCTGCATAAGTAGAGGAAGATAACTCCCATCCATGAAAATCAACTGGAAAGAGTTTCTTTCATTAGAAAATCTAAACTACTAAAGTGGACGAAAGGCGTAATTTGCTAAAAATGTCTTGGAGTAATAGTCGAGTGGTGTTCAAGGTTCCCGGTGTAGCTATAAAAGAAAGTCAGATTTTCTGGACTGTCCAATTCAGAGAGTTGAAAGAACACAGAACACTTCTGAGTATATTTGAGTTTTTAAGGCAACAGAACTACCTCGACTAGCCTGACGGGTTAATTCACTAAAATGGCATTTTGCGAAACAAAGGTAAGTTCAAATTGATGATTCAGGGCAAACTCAAAAAAATATTTTTCCTTACTTCGCGTTTATTGTGATTGGGCTTTCCCTTCTTTCAAAAATTCTGTAAAAAGAGAAGCAATTAAGCAGACGACTACCTTTGCAGGAGCTAGTCGTCCGTCTAAACTACGTTTTGCAGTATGACAGCACTACACTCATCAGCTCTCGAATGGCCCCTCGAGCACTAAGGCGTTTATCTTCGATTCTCTGAGTTTTGCAAAATATTGGCAAGAAATATTGCACACAAAAAATTAAACAACAACAAAAAATATATTCCAGAGCGTCTCCATCAAACTTAGCACTACTTCAAGCAGAAATGAACTGCGACAGGGTCTCTTTTCATTCAGCTATTTTTTGTTTGTTTGTTTGTTTCTTATGTGACCACCATTCGATAACTATAAACCACACAGACCCAAAATCCCTAGCTTTGAGTCGATCTGAGAGAGGGCCAGAATTCAAAACCTCAAGTTTTTAAACCTGTTAGCTCAGTTGGTAACTTCATTTTTTCTCTCTCTTCATGTTTGTTGACTTGTTATTTTGATGTATATTGTTTCACTTGTTTACATGATGGTCATATTGGGGAAACTTGTACTTATCGAATGACTTTTTAATTTTCTTCTCCTTTAGAAAAGTGTCATTTACACCACCTCAGCTGTTCTTCTACTGGTTTTCTCGTTGTATGGAAATTCAGCAGAAAGCAAACCGACAATTCCAACCTTGCTAATTCGTCATGACATAAATCCCACGGAACAAAGCATCTCTGAAGGCTCTGTTGAAGAGAAGTCTGGTTTGCTCGTTATTGCCCCAGAAGAAAAAGATGACACGGCAGTTAGTGACAATAGAGACGAGAATGCTTTGCACTCAGACGGAGCAAGCAGACCGCTAGGACGAAGAGCAACATCTAAACGCCAGAATAAGGCAATCCGATTCAAGAGGAACACCACACCGAACCCATGTGTAGAGAGATACCAGCTCAAATTGATAGACCGCGAAACAGTTGCGCCCACCGTGATATGTGCAGAGGGTTGTAAAGAAATTAAAAGAGTGTATTTCTTTAAAGATAGGGATGATCCACTAACATTTGCAGTAGACTGTCAACGGCCTGCCGAAGGAGCACGGCGGTGAAGGACACCCTTTCTTCCTCTTTAGTCCTCTTTGCCCTCTTCCCCGATCGCGCTTTCTCGTTTGTTTCATTCATCCTGTAATCCACCATGAGGGTATGTTCACAGACTGCATTTTTCTGTCGACTGTGGAAGTTTTGGTTTGTTGCGTATTCTAAAAACGTATTTACTTAGAACATGGTTTCACTTAAATAATTCATTAATTTTTGATTATTGTTATTAGAAATCAATGCTATAGACGCTGTTGTCACCACAAATGGTAATTAAGGCGGTTATATTATTTAATATAATATTTATTAAGCTGTAATGAGATTGTAACCTTCCATTGGTATTAAAAGAAACAATCAAGTTACGAAGATAATTTCTACCTGTCTTCTTTTCTTTCACACTTACACTTTTAATATTGGCGAATCTCAATTTCCTCCCCGAGGTCAATGTTGTATAAAGTGAACTACGACCTTACTCACCTACTCGGTCATGGAAGAAAGCCCAGAGGAAAGGTGGGGACAGCAATCAAACGTTACCGTAAAGTTCCGGTAGTAACGACTCCCCGAAAGTAACGACCCCCCAAAGGCTGGTAATTCCGAAAGTAACGAGAGTCGCTACCATCGAAACTCTACGGTAGCAGCGGACATTGAATATTGCATCAATCGGTCAATCAATCAATCATCAACCAACCAATCAATCAATCAATCAACAATAGCACACAATACAATACAAACTTTATCGACACTCCCTGAAGAGGGCTTTTCAGTGGTACGTCGAAACAAGAGTAAATCTAAAAATTACAAAATTATAATAAATATCAAGAAAGAGTAAAATGTTAATAAACATTCACTACAATTAAAACTGAAACAGAAACTTAAAAAATACAATAAAATAGATATGATAATTAAACCAATAAATCAATCAATCAAATCAAATAGAGCCTTTTATTATAATCCACCCCCCTGTGTCCCTATATTTAAGCAATAGAAAACGTTTTCTGTGTTTGCATAGCCTGATATAAACACGAGAGGGGTTGGGAGAATTCTCAACAGTTATGCAAACCCTCGACTTCGTCTCGGGTTTGCATAACTGTTGAGAATTCTCCCAACGCCTCGAGTGTTTATATCAGGCTATCAGGCTATGCAAACACCGGAAAAAAGTTTTCTATTGCTTTTATAAAATAACTTTCCCGAGAAAAAAACGCAAAACTCTTTGTATGGCTCTGATTAAAAGAAAAATTCTTACCAGTCGCAAAATCTTGTCCACGAAGTCTTGCACGCGTAATCAGTTCTTGTTTTGCAAAAAGATGCTTTGCAAAATACGGATTTTTCTCGCTTAAAACGGTCAGCTTAAGCGAAGAAAAATGTACACACCTTCTTTGTAACGATTTTCCAAGTTCCAGCCGACGAAGGAATGGGTAAATAAAGTAAGCTTTTTGAGTTTTGAACTCGAGGACTTTTTCAAATTTGTGCTTGCGTGATTAGCGGGCGAAAAACCAAACAACTTGACGCCACAACCATGTTTACATACTCTCATGCAAACACTCCTCTCGGCCAATCAGAGCGCGCGTACTATCTTGGTTATTTTATAAATATCCTTACTACCCATCCACCTGGCTGCTATTGAATTGTAGTGATTTGCTCGACTGGAAAAGATCTCTGACCTCTAAATAGGTGGTCTACGGTAAAATAGCAACTATTTGAAATATTTCATTTCATTACACGAATGGAATGCGACCAGTAAGTTCATAATGAAAAAAGAGATCGGGTTGAATCCTCTAAGCTCAATTCGTCTATTTTTTTTTTTTTTTTTTGTAATTTAGGAGGTGAACCCCAAGAACTGTCCAATTTTTTCAGACCTTCAGGACATATGCTGAAAAGGATATGAAAAGTCAAAATAATAAAAAAAAAAATGAACTTCGAGTTTTAATCAGTCCATTGAGAAAAATATAGACTCCTTCGCCGTCACAGCAAGCTAATTTGAGCCCCTGACAACCCAAAACCTAATAAACACAAAACAAAGAAAATATTGAAAGCTTTTAACTTTATTGTGATACGGCCACTAAAATTACACATAATTATGTACTCATCATTTCCAACATTTCTTGATTGTGGCAGTGGCATAATGTGACGTCATTATGAGATCATAATTGCTGAATTTTTGACAGAACCCACAGGAGAACCTACTGGAAATAGAAAAGTAGAGAGAATCCTTTCCGTGAATTTCTTTAACCGAAGATTTAAGAAATCCGTGAAGAAAGTGCCAAAGACTAATAGATCCCGTTCTGTACTCTCTGAAAGTGATGATTCTAAATGGATGGTGCTGCCAAAGAAAAAGCCAACACATTGAGCTGCGTGACAACTTCAAAGTTAGAGATGAGCAGTCAAGACAGTATCATTTTCAAGGGTTCAAAGTGTGTCATCTCCGGATTAGTCTAAGACCCAAAATAAAAGAGAAGCCTAACAATCACATATCGATAGGAGAAGGCGCGTGAAGTTGTGTATCTCTCTTTGTGACATAATGATGTGGGTCTTGGACAATTTTTTCACCTACCTAAATGGATTGTCTCATTTGTTTACATTAATGTATTTATTTGTCACTCTTTTCATATCAATTCATGAATTATCATTCAACCTTAACTGACTCAGAGTATCGACATTTGATGCATTTTAGCTGGATCGCCGTCTGCACCCTCCCCCTCCCCCTCCCCCTCCCTCGCCACGCCTGTTGCTACGTTTTACGGAAGCCAGATATATTTTGACGATGTATGTCGATTTGCAAGGACGTTTTTGGGGTTGTTTGCTATTTTATCCTTTTACTGAGATACATCATTTATTGGTCAAAGCACCAATCTGTCTTACGACTGTTCCTCTAATGAAGCTTATTTATCTACGTGTTTTAATTTGAAATAAATGTTTAAAAGCCGGCCTGGGAATAATGTTGATAAGTTGAACTGTAAAGATACCCATCTCTACCGCGAAGATAGTAATTTTCGAGTCATAAGCAAAAGTACCAAAATGGTCGAAAAACAAAGTGGTTTTCTTCTGTTGTTTGTTGCTGTGCTCTTTATTTTCTGTAACAGCCTTTGAGATTGAGCAATCAAATCTTGTAATTAACATCGCACGTGCCAATTAACAGGTTCAATGACTTTGCTTTCAATTGCAGATTCATCACGTAAAACTATTTCAGCGATAAAAGGAAGTTCTTGTTTCTAGTCCGACCCTCAAAACTTACTTGAAGGAAGAATAAAAGTGTTATTCCGCTTTACTTTTTTTTTCCGGCCAGTTTAGAGTCCGTCATGACGGATACCAAATGACCCTGTAAAGTGTCCAAGAATATATGAAGAAATAAGCTCATTATTGTTGTTATTATCTATTCATTTTTCAGTTTTGATTGTTTCTTTGTTTCAAGGAAAATAAAAAAAATAGCTTTTACACCTCTCCAGCAAAAAGCGGAGAATTCAAGAACCGTAGAAAAGTGATGTCACCTGATGTCCCCTGATGTCCATATGACGGTCAATTCATCAACATTCTGTATGCGCTGTGAGGTTAATTTATACAATTTGGGCGGAAGAAACTGATTCGCAGCCAAGTGATGCGGCAAGTTCCTCAATTAAAGAAAAAGAATGTCTTACCACGTGAACTGCATTAAAGAGGATGAAAAGCTTTATTTAAAGAAAGTGCAAATGGTTTCGAAAATAGAACACAGAACAATGACTTGCTCCAACTCAGATCCGCATTCTGCATAAGTAGAGGAAGATAACTCCCATCCATGAGGATCAACTGGAAAGAGTTTCTTTCATTAGAAAATCTGAACTACTAAACTGGACGAAAGGCGTAATTGGCTAAAAATGTCTTGGAGTAATAGTCGAGTGGTGTTCAAGGTTCCCGGTGTAGCTATAAAAAGTCAGATCTTCTGGACTGTCAAATTCAGAGAGTTGAAAGAACACAGAACACTTCTGAGTATATTTGAGTTTTTAAGGCAACCGAACTACCTCGACTAGCCTGACGGGTTAATTCACTAAAATGGCATTTTGCGAAAGAAAGGTAAGTGCAAATTGATGATTCAGGACAAACTCAAAAAAATATTTTTCCTTACTTCGCGTTTATTGTGACTGGGCTTTCCCTTCTTTCAAAAAATCTGCAAAAAGAGAAGCAATTAGGCAGATGACTACTTTTGCAGGAGCTAGTCGTCCGTCTAAACTACGTTGTGCAGTATGACATACAGCACTACACTCATCAACTCTTGAATGGCCCCTCGAGCACTAAGTCGTTTATCTTCTGACTTTTGCAAAATATTGGCAAGGAATATTGCACAAAAAAATTAAACAGGAACAAAAAAATACATTCCAGAGCGTCTCCGTAAAACTTAGCACTACTTCAAGCAAAAATCATGAACTGCAACGGGATGTTTGTTTCTTATGTTACTCCCGGCATTTGATAACTATAAACCACACAGATCCAAAATCCCTTGCTTTGAGTCGCTCTGAGAGAGGGCCAGAGTTCAAAACCTCAAGTTTTTGAACCTGTTAGCTTAGTTGGTAACTTGGTTAAACTCTCTCTTCATGTTTGTGGGCTTGTTATTTTGGTGTATATTGTTTCACTTGTTTACATAATAGTCATATTGGGGAAACTTGTACTTATAGAATGACTTTTTAACTTTCTTCTCCTTTAGAAAAGTGTCATTTACACCACCTCAGCTGTTCTTCTACTAGTTTTCTCGTTGTATGGAAATTCAGCAGAAAGCAAACCGACAATTCCAACCTTGCAAATTCGTCAAGACATAAACCCTACGGAACAAAGCATCTCTGAAGGCTCTGCTGAAGAGAAGCCTGGCTTGCTCGTTATTGCCCCAGAAGAAAAAGATAACATGGCGGTTAGTGACAATAGAGACGAGAATGCTTTGCACTCAGACGGAGCAAGCAGACCGCTAGGACGAAGAGCAACATCTAAACACCAGAATAAAGCAATCCGATTCAAGAGGAACACCACACCGAACCCATGTGTAGAGAGATACCAGCTCAAATTGATAGACCGCGAAACAGTTGTGCCCACCGTGATATGTGCAGAGGGTTGTAAAGAAATTAAAAGAGTGTATTTCTTTAAGGATAGGGATGATCCACTAACATTTGCAGTAGACTGTCAACGGCCTGCCGAAGGAGCACGGCGGTGAAGGACACCCTTTCTTCCTCTTTGCCCTCTCCCCCGTTCGAGCTTTCTCGTTTGTTTCATTCATCCTGTAACCCACCAGAGGTTATGTTCACAGACTGCATTTTTCTGTCGACTCTAGAAGTTTTGGTTTGCTGCGTATCGCAAACTTGTGTTTAGAACACTTAGAACATGGTTTCACTTTGATAATTTATTAATTTTTGATTATTGTTATTAGAAATCGATGCTATAGACGCTGTTGTAACCACAAATAGTAATTAAGGCGGTTATATTATTTAATATTTATTAAGCTGTAATGAGATTGTAACCTTCCATTGGTATTAAAAGAAACAATCAAATTACTAAAATAACTTCTACCTGTCTTCTTTTCTCACACTGCCACTTTCAATATTTGGGAATCTCAATTTCCTCCCCGAGGTTAACGTTGTACAAGGTAAACTACGACCTTATTCGCCCACTCGGTCATGGAAGAAAGCCCAGAGGAAATGTGGGGACAGCAATCAAACGTTAGTAGCGCACATTGAATATTGCATCAATCGGTCAATCAATCAATCATCAACCAACCAATCAATCAATCAACAATACAATACAATACAATACAATACAATACAAACTTTATCGACACTCCCTAAAGAGCGCTTTTCAGTGACAATGATAATACGTCGAAACAAGAGTAAATCTAACAATTACAAAATTACACCAGCAAGCGCTTGCAGCACCTTTTCAGCCTGCCCAACATAAATAAGACCTTTTATTTGAGCCAAATACAGGAGCTGCGTTGATTGGAAAGGTGAAGAGACGTTTTGCTTAGCATGGAATAATAGATACTTTCCAGACTTTCAAACAAAGTTTCAGCCTTTGCCACAATGTATGAGTTTGAGCATGTTGCCAGCTCTCCAGAGAGTATCCGTGTAGCAATAGCAATGTGAAAAATGCAATTGAGACGACTAATCGAAGGCTGAGGTGGTAGATAAAGGCCCGGAAAGGGGGCGGGGGGGGAGGGGGTGGGCCTCTAAGAGCTCATACCCCATTATAGTCTATTCTGTGGCCAACTGTAGACCCCACCACCTTAGTCCCTTTTGGGCAAATATGTAATATTCGCGATCCGAACTACTCACTTTCTAGTTTTATGAATTTACCCATTTTTAGATTGAATGAAGAACACTTACTTTTCTTCTGCAGTACAAACATTCTAAAACGCTTGCTAACCGTAAATATGAAGAACTGTCTTACCCAAAAAATCCGAAAATGTGCGACCCCATTCTAGTAACTCTATTGGAAATGCGACCCTATTATAGTCAATCCAGTCGTGAAAATGTGACCCCACCCAGCGGCATGTCCCCATTAGCCTCTTATGATGCAGTACCCTCCCCGGGGATAAAAGCTAGGTGAGTTGAATTTAGCAAGATGTAGACGATCCCGCAAGAAAAGCAAGGGATGCTGGATTATTGTTAAATGAAAGGAAATGCAAGGAACGAGACAGAGTTTGACCCTATCTGTATTAACCGTCAGACCCTGAAGACTGGGAACAGTGTGAAATTATTAGGGACCGTTCGTCCGTTCGTTTATTACGTCCCAGTGGGGGGCGGAGGTTTTCAGAAAAGTGTGGTGTATCAAAACTTTACCCTTTCCCAAAGCAACTACAGTATGAAAATTGTACTCCCCTTAAGTTAAGTCCACCGCTTGACAGAGATTGATATATAACAGATCTTATTATTTTATCACTTTCGTTTTTCCACAAAAATTTTGTTATTTTTTCTTGTACCCAGTTTAATAACCATTTCAGGAACACGCAGCATAGACCAGGGTAGGTCTCTTGTTTGCCATATATTCAGCTTGGTGTCCATTTTGATAAAGAAATTTAAGTTATCGTTGTCTTTATGTTTGTATGATAGATTTATTCCTAAAGATTTAAAACCTAGAGGTTTAGTTTCATTATTTTTGGCGGAACCAATCCACATTGTTTTCGTTTTTTTCTTATATTTAATTTAAGCCCCGATATGGCACTAAAAAACCAAAAAAATTGCCCCCCCCCCCCCCCCGCCCCACCCGGGACGTGATAAACGATCGGTCTCTTTTTGGACTTAATATTAGCAGTGATTTAAAATACTATACAGTACAAAAGAAATAAACGAACCGAAGAAAAAAAAAATACATATATGATAAAGTCTTTCTTAATCTGATTATAATCTAACAATAATACAAGAGTATTTTCAGGATGAAATCAGCAAAAAATTAAGTTAGAATATTCAGACTGGGCCAAAAAAACAACATTCCTATATATTTAAAAATAAGGTGCATATGTGTCGCGTGTTATAATTATCAGCTTTTGCTCATAATGACGAAGCTGTGTGCATCTTAAAGTGTTACATGTTTTCAGACTCGTACCCAGTCGCTATTTACATTTGTTTTTGGGGTGAGAGAAGATTGGGGGTTAGGTTGAGGCTCGCGAGGTCTCATGGGAAAGAACGAAGAAGAAATAGCGACGCTTTTTTCCCTTCGTACCTTCTTATGATACCCCGCGCGCGCCTCAACCTAACCCCGAATCTTCTCTCACCCCAAAAACAAATGTAAATAGCGACTGGGTACGTACGAGTCAGACATGTTTTTATTTCCAATTTCCTTTGAAATAGTTCCCCGTAGGAACACAGTAGTTGAGGGAAGGTTTGCTTTTGTCTCGTAGTTTCCGTTGGAGAACACACACACACAAATACAAAAAAAAAAAAAAAAAAGAAAGAAACTTATGCCAAACTTATTGGAAATTGAGTGTTTACTTTAATTGAATGGGTCTCTATTTTCCTTTGAATTGATCCCACCTTTTTATTTTACATACCACACTGCCAGTTCTTAGACCAAGGCTGAATGGGCCACATCTTGTTCTTTTTTTTTTTTTCTTTTTTTTTTTAGAATACAGATATGACCTGGGAGCCAGAAAAGGCGCGCAGTCGTCTATGGGATTATTAGGTTTTGTCACG
Organism: Porites rus; assembly: GCA_964035705.1. NCBI lineage: Eukaryota > Metazoa > Cnidaria > Anthozoa > Scleractinia > Poritidae > Porites > Porites rus. The sequence continues at coordinate 34,566,165 of OZ037994.1, forward strand.
TGATTCGGCCTCAATTAAGGCAGGGAAGTTTTACCCTCGCAGCTCTCTATTATTTTCATGTTTGGGAAATGCATGTAAATATATGTAAGTTTATCTCTCTTACAGCGGTCTTAAATTTGTGAACTCCGAAGGAGATTGAGGAGATAAAACACTCGATTCATTGGTTGAGCCGTGCATGATTATGAAATACGAAAAACGACAAGTAAGGATCTTTGAGAACCGTTCATGTACTTGTTATCACTATAAAACACCAAATAAACATTATCTTGCCTTGTCTTCTCTAAAATGTTTTTTTTTTTTTTTAATATTCAAAAGGAAGAGACAGACCATCTGGTAACTAGAGTAAAATAAACCAGTCATCAGCTGGATGGATAATTAAGAAAACTTTATGCTATAAACGATAGTAAAATGTATATTTTTGTTTTTGTTTTCGTTTTTGTTTTTTTTTCCCTCTCCTCTTTCTCATTTTCTTTGCCTATGCATCCTAACATGGGTTGAGTTTGTTGTTGGTTGCCTTCCTTTCTTCGGATGTTCCAGTTCCTCGCAGAATGTGGTAGAAGAAGAGCCAGTTGGTATGCCACCACAACATCATTCTAAATTTACATTTATATATTTTTCATCGAATATCGTAAACTAATCTACACAATACTTGGCTACAGGCCTAGGGCAGTAGGTGAGTTTGTCCGAAAACTCAGATTTTTTTTGGTAGAAAGTCTTAGAAGACACCTTTCTTCCATGTTTATGCGGAAGGTAATTCTCAAGGCAGCTTGCTCGGGAAATTGTATTAAATTCATCAGGTTCACTTCGATCTAACTTCAGCAAATTTATCAAGTCCACTTCCGACTGCCGTTCGAATATCTAAAATTTTCTTTGCGGGGGTCATATGAAGTTATCATACGAAGACGATATTGAAAAGACTTACACCTAATTGCAGAATCATAATATGTATTCACAGAAAACATATTTACATGGCAAATTCACTTTTAACTTCCTTAACTCAACTTACGATACGGCATGTTGTATAGGAATAGGCTATTAATTAAACGTATAGCACACGGAAGTCTTTACTGTTGTTGCAAAAGACGTTTTTTTTTAGGATTATTAAAACGGAATTTTGATGTGACAATTCCTAGTTAGTTCTTTGTTTTGATGTCGAATTGTTTCTTTGACAACTTTAACACAAGGACGTATATACATCATATCTCAGCTGGTATCTAGCAGGGTTTCGTTTCTTTTGAACTTTATTATGAAGGATCTGACGTGTAAATGAAATGTGAAGTGCAATGTGACTAAATTTCAGGCGCGGATCCACACCGGTTTCCACCGTTTTACGGAAAGCGGTCTGATTTTTCATAATATATTTTTGTAATAAAGAAAAAACTTTTCAAGTTGCAAGGCTTCATCCAAGGAAAACGAAACTGGCCAATATCGTGTCTGAATGACTCAGAAACCCAGGAAAAGGGACTTTAGGGACTTGAAAGCTAAAACATTTTCAGGGTCATTTTCGGTCAGTATTTATCCTAGATCCGCGCCTAGAAATAACTTTTTGAAAGTTTTTCGGCAAATTAAAACCTGTAAGAATTTATCTACTTAACCCCCCCCCCCCCCCTAAAAAAAAAAAAATTCAAACATTGATTGTTTACGAGTGTAGGTAGATGATATTTTGCACAATGTGTCAGGTGTGCCACACGGAAAATTGCCATCGATAATAGAGGGACGCTATCTAATTCACTAATTCAACCAACCATAGCGGGGGCAGTAAGTGTTAACAAATTAAGACGCTGATAAAGCCAACTTTATGGTTTAAACTTCCTTCTCCAATTACTGTATTAGAGGCAGCGTTTTGGATGAAGCCAAAAGCGCTTCTGTTTTGTCGGAAATTTATTGATAGATTTTTTCATTTTCTTCATTTCAGAAAGAAAGATTTTAGGGAATAACTTTGCTTTCCCTGAAAGCATTCCTTTTTACCAATAATATCACTTTTTTTAAAACCCTGAAAGCCTCAAAGCCTTCTTAATAGTAATAATAATATCACTTTCCACAAAACCCTTCTTCGTACTCCAAAATATATTTAAATCTAGTACATGACTGTGTAGCAACTGCAGAAGCCGATAGGTTAGCGTCTCAACATTTTTGAATTGACAATAGTGTTAATCATCGTGATAGAAAATTAGTTTCCGGCTTGTGGGAGTCCATACACTTTGAGAGAGCGTGTCATACATCATTTTTAACGACAACAAATAATATGATGTCGTTATTGCGACACAAATCCACATTAATGTTTCATGGGGGCGTCAAATAACTACAACACCGGCCGCTAAATAAGTTACGTATACACGCGAGGCATTACGTTGTCTCTTTTTCACAAGCGCTTTGTTGAAGTACAAAATATTAAGACCAGTGTGTCACACTAAATGGAATGCCTTTGCCAGTAATTTAGGGTGGAATTGTAGTTTTTTGAGCTGCATTAATTCTAGGGCCTCATATCATGAGACCTGTCGGGCTAATAACCACGCTAGGCCGCCAGAGTATCTGAAGCTGATCCATCTGCCAAATTATATCTACACAGAGCGAAAAACGGTTACTTATTCTAAGTGTTGGTAAGGGTTTTTGAATATTGAAAACGTAAGTACAGTTGATGTACAGCTGGTCGACGGGGTCCTCGAAAATGTGCTTTGACTATTTTATAAAAGAGAGGTGCGTAAGGGGGACCGGGTACGAATATACCGCAAAACCGCACGGAATTACGTATAAACACCGCACAGAATAACATAAGAAAACTGCAAACCGCATTGAAATTACCCGAAAATCTCAGCATGCATAGGTAACCCTTTATTTCCGCAAGCAGTAAATAAAGTGCACGACCGGTAGTTGAGGCATGTTGCTATATTTAGACCGGAGTGATGAAAAGGAAGGGGATTTTTTTTCCACGAAGAGAGAGGGAGAGTAATCTCTCTTTGTGACATGATGATGTGGGTCTTGGATAGTTTTTCACCTACTTTAATGGATTGTCTCATTTGTTTATATTTATCTATTTATTTGTCACTCTTTTCATATTCATTCGTGAAATATCATTCAACCTTAACTGACTCAGAGTATCCGCAGTTGATGCATTTTAGCTGGATCGCCGTCTTCACCTTCCCCTTCCTCCCGCCCCCCCTGCCCCCTCCTTCGCCACGCCTGTTGCTACGCCTGTTTACGATGGAAGCCAAATATATTTTGACGATGTATGTCGATTTGCAAGGACGTTTTTTGGGTTGTTTGCTATTTTATGCTTTTACTGAGATGCTTCATTTATTGGTCAAAACACCAATCTGTCTTACGACTGTTTCTCTATAAAGCTTATTTATCTACCTGTTCTAAAGTAAATAAATGTTTAAAACCCAAAACATTGCGATCTTTAAATTCATGATGGACACTAAGCATCGGATCTGCAACGCTCATCCTAACAGAAAAGCCGGCTTGGGAATAATGTTGATAAGTTGAATATATAAAGATACCCAGCTCTACTGCGAATAGTAATTTTCGAGTAATAAGCAAAAGTACCAAAATGGTCGAAAAACAAACTGGTTTTCTTCTGTTGTTTGTCGCCCTGCTGTTTATTTTCTGTAACAGCCTTTGAGATTTAGCAATCAAATCTTGTAATTAACATTGCACGCGCCAATTAACAGGTTCAATGACTTTACTTTCACTAAGTGCAGATTCATCACGTAAAACTATTTCAGCGATAAAAGGAAGTTCTCGTTTCTAGTCCGACCCTGAAAATTTAGTACTTAAAGGAAGAATAAAAGTGTCATTGCGCTTTACTTTTTTTCCGGCCAGTTTAGAGTCCGTCATGACGGATACCAAATGACCCTGTAAAATGTCCAAGAATATATGAAGAAATAAGCTCATTATTGTTGTTATTGTCTATTCATTTTTCAGTTTTGTTTGTTTGTTTGTTTCAAGAAAAAGAAAAAAAAAAATAGCAATTATGACCAAATTGAAGTTTAAAAGAGATTATTATATTAATAGCGATTCATCGTTTACACCTCTCAAACAAAAAGCGGAGAATTCAAATACCGTAGAAAAGTGATGTCACCTGATGCCCATATGACGGTGAATTCATCAGCACCCTGTATGCGCTGTGAGGTTAATTTGGGCGGAAGAAACTGATTCTTGCAGCCAAGTGATGCAGCAAGTTCCTCAATTAAACAAGAAGAATGCCTTACCACGTGAACTGTATTAAAGAGGATGAAGAGCTTTATTTAAAGAAAGTGCAAATGGTTTCGAAAATAGAACACAGAACAATGACTTGCTCCAACTCAGATCCGCATTCTGCATAAGTAGAGGAAGATAACTCCCATCCATGAGGATCAACTGGAAAGAGTTTCTTTCATTAGAAAATCTGAACTACTAAACTGGACGAAAGGCGTAATTGGCTAAAAATGTCTTGGAGTAATAGTCGAGTGGTGTTCAAGGTTCCCGGTGTAGCTATAAAAGAAAGTCAGATCTTCTGGACTGTCAAATTCAGAGAGTTGAAAGAATTAACACAGAACACTTCTGAGTATATTCGAGTTTTTAAGGCAACCGAACTACCCCGACTAGCTTGACCGGTTAATTCACTAAAATGGAATTTTGCGAAAGAAAGGTAAGTGCAAATTGATGATTCAGGGCAAACTCAAAAAAATGTTCTTCCTTACTTCGCGTTTATTGTGATTTGGCTTTCCCTTCATTCAAAAATTCTGTAAAAAGAGAAGCAATTTAAGCAGACGACTACTTTTGCAGGAGCTAGTCGTCCGTCTAAACTACGTTTTGCAGTATGACAGCACAATACACTCATCAGCTCTCGAATGGCCTCTCGAGCACTAAGTCGTTTATCTCCTCTGAGCTTTGCAAAATATTGGCAAGGAATATTTCCCAAATAATTAAACAACAACAAAAAAAATATATTCCAGAGCGTCTCCATAAAACTTAGCACTCGTTCAAGCAGAAATCATGAACTTCGACGGGGTCTCTTTTCATTCAACAATTTTTTGTTTTTTTTGGTTTTTGTATCTCGTGTTACCATCATTCGATAACTATAAACCACACAGACCCAAAATCCCTAGCTTTGAGTCGCTCTGAGAGAGGGCCAGAATTCAAAACCTCAAGTTTTTAAACCTGTTAGCTCAGTTGGTAACTTCATTTTATTCTCTCTTCATGTTTGTTGGCTTGTTAATTTGATGTATATTGTTTCACTTGTTTGCATAATGGTCATATTGGGGAAACTTGTTCTTATCGAATGACTTTTTAATTTTCTTCTCCTTTAGAAAAGTGTCATTTACACCACCTCAGCTGTTCTTCTACTAGTTTTCTCGTTGTATGGAAATTCAGTAGAAAGCAAACCGACAATTCCGTTGCAAATTCGTCAAGATATAAACCCTACGGAACAAAGCATCTCTGAAGGCTCTGCTGAAGACAAGTCTGGCTTGCTCGTTATTGCCCCAGAAGAAAAAGATGGCATGGTAGTTAGTGACAATAGAGACAAGAATGCTTTGCACTCAGACGGAGCAAGCAGACCGCTAGGACGAAGAGCAACATCTAAACGCCAGAATAAGGGAATCCGATTCAAGAGGAACACCACACCGAACCCATGTGTAGAGAGATACCAGCTTAAATTGATAGACCGCGAAACAGTTGTGCCCACCGTGATATGTGCAGAGGGTTGTAAAGAAATTAAAAGAGTGTATTTCTTTAAGGATAGGGATGATCCACTAACATTTGCAGTAGACTGTCAACGACCCGCCGAAGGAGCACGGCGGTGAAGGACACCCTTTCTTCCTCTTTAGTACTCTTTGTCCTCTTCCCCGATCGCGCTTTCTCATTTGTTTCATTCATCCTGTAACCCTCCAGAGGGTATGTTCACAGACTGCATTTTTCGGTCGACTGTGGACGTTTTGGTTTGTTGCGTATTGTAAAAATGTATTTACTTAGAACATGGTTTCACTTAAATAATTTATTAATTTTTGATTATTGTTATTAGAAATCAATGCTATAGACGCTGTTTTCACCACAAATGGTAATTAAGGCGGTTATATTATTTAATATAATATTTATTAAGCTGTAATGAGATTGTAACCTTCCATTGGTATTAAAAGAAACAATCAAATTACTAAGATAATTTCTACCTGTCTTCTTTCCGTTCACATTTACACTTTTAATATTGGCGAATCTCAATTTCCTCCCCGAGGTTAATGTTGTATAAAGTGAACTACGACCTTACTCACCTACTCGGTCATGGAAGAAAGCCCAGAGGAAAGGTGGGGACAGCAATCAAACGTTACCGGAGAGTTCTGGTAGTAACGACCCCCCGAAAGTAGCGACCACCAAAGGCTGGTAATTCCGAAAGTAACGAGAGTCGCTACCATCGGGACTCTACGGTAGTAGCGAACATTGAATATTGCATCAATCGGTCAATCAATCAATCATCAACCGACCAATCAGTCAATCAATCAGCAATACCACACAATACAATACAAACTTTATCGACACTCCCTGAAGAGGGCTTTTCAGTGGTACGTCGAAACAAGAGTAAATCTAAAAATTACAAACTTATAATAAATATTAAGAAAGAGTAAAATGTTAATAAACATTCACTAGAATTAAAACTGAAACAAAACTTAAAAAAAAAACCAATAAAATAGATATGATAATTAAACCAATAAATCAATCAATCAATCAATTAGTCAGTAAGTAAATCAATCAAATCAAATCGAATAGAGCCTTTTATTATGATCCATCCGCCTGTGTCCCATATATATCCTTACTACCCATCCACCTCGCTGCTATTGAGTTGTAGTGATTTGCTCGACTGGAAAAGATCTCTGACTTGAAATAGGTGGTCTACAGTAAAATAGCAACTATTTGAAATATTTCATTACTGTACACGAATGGAATGCGACCAGTAAGTTCATAATGAAAAAAAGAGTTCAATCCTCTAAGCTCAATTCGCCAAGTTTTTTTTTGTAATTTGGGAGGTGAACCCCAAGAACTGTCGAATTTTTTCAGACCTTCAGGACATATGCTGAGAAGGATATTAAAAGTCAAAATAATAAAAAGAAATGAATTTCAGGTTTTAATCAGTCCATTGAGAAAAATATAGACTCCTTCGCCATCACAGCAAGCTAATTTCAGCCCCTGACAACCCAAAACTTAATAAACACAAAACAAAGAAAATGTTGAAAGCTTTTAACTTCATTGTGATACGGCCACTAAAATTACATATAATTATGTACTCATGATTTCCAACATTTCTTGATTGTGGCAGTGACATAATGTGACGTCATTATGAGATCATAATTGCTGATTTTTTTACAGAACCCACAGGAGAACCTACTGGAAATAGAAAAATAGAGAGAATCCATTCTGTGAATTTCTTTAACCGAAGATTTAAGAAATCCGTGAAGAAACTGACTAATAGATCCCTTTCTGTACTCTCTGAAAGTGATGATTCTAAATGGATGGTGCAAACAAAGAAAGAGCCAACCCATTGAGCTGCGTGACAACTTCAAAGTTAGAGATGAGTAGTCAAGACAGTATCATTTTCAAGGGTCGAAAGTGTGTCATCTCCGGATTAGTCTAAGACCCAAAATAAAAGAGAAGCATAACAATCACATATCGATAGGAGAAGGCGCGTGAAGTTGTGTATATCTCTTTGTGACATAATGATGTGGGTCTTGGACAATTTTTTCACCTACCTAAATGGATTGTCTCATTTGTTTATATTTATGTATTTATTTGTCACTCGTTTAATATCAATTCGTGAAATATCATTCAACCTTAACTGACTCAGAGTATCGGCATTTGATGCATTTTAGCTGGATCGCCGTCTGCACCCTCCCTCTCCCCCTCCCTCGCCACGCCTGTTGCTACGTTTTACGGAAGCCAGATATATTTTGACGATGTATGTCGATTTGCAAGGACGTTTTTTGGGTTGTTTGCTATTTTATCCTTTTACTGAGATACTTCATTTATTGGTCAAAGCACCAATCTGTCTTACGACTATTCCTCTAATGAAGCTTATTTATCTACGTGTTTTAATTTTAAATAAATGTTTAAAAGCCAAAACATTGCGATCTTTAAATTCATGGTGGACAATAAGCATAGATCGGCAGCTCTCATCCTAACAGAAAAGCCGGCTTGGGAATAATGTTGATAAGTTGAATATATAAAGGTACCCAGCGCTATCTCGAAGATAGTAATTTTCGAGTCATAAGCAAAAGTACCAAAATGGTCGAAAAACAAAGTGGTTTTCTTCTGTTGTTTGTTGCCGTGCTGTTTATTTTCTGTAACAGCCTTTTGAGATTGAGGAATCAAATCTTGTAATTAACATCGCACGTGCCAATTAACAGGTTCAATGACTTTGCTTTCAATTGCAGATTCATCACGTAAAACTATTTCAGCGATAAAAGGAAGTTCTTGTTTCTAGTCCGACCCTCAAAACTTACTTGAAGGAAGAATAAAAGTGTTATTCCGCTTTACTTTTTTTTTCCGGCCAGTTTAGAGTCCGTCATGACGGATACCAAATGACCCTGTAAAGTGTCCAAGAATATATGAAGAAATAAGCTCATTATTGTTGTTATTATCTATTCATTTTTCAGTTTTGATTGTTTCTTTGTTTCAAGGAAAATAAAAAAAATAGCTTTTACACCTCTCCAGCAAAAAGCGGAGAATTCAAGAACCGTAGAAAAGTGATGTCACCTGATGTCCCCTGATGTCCATATGACGGTGAATTCATCAACATTCTGTATGCGTTGTGAGGTTAATTATACAATTTGGGCGGAAGAAACTGATTCTTGCAGCCAAGTGATGCGGCAAGTTCCTCAATTAAAGAAGAAGAATGTCTTACCACGTGAACTGCATTAAAGAGGATGAAAAGCTTTATTTAAAGAAAGTGCAAATGGTATCGAAAATAGAACACAGAACAATGACTTGCTTCAACTCAGATCCGCATTCTGCATAAGTAGAGGAAGATAACTCCCATCCATGAGGATCAACTGGAAAGAATTTCTTTCATTAGAAAATCTGAACTACTAAACTGGACGAAAGGCGTAATTGGCTAAAAATGTCTTGGAGTAATAGTCGAGTGGTGTTCAAGGTTCCCGGTGTAGCTATAAAAGAAAGTCAAATTTTCTGGACTGTCAAATTCAGAGAGCTGAATGAACACAGAACACTTCTGAGTATATTCGAGTTTTTAAGGCAACCGAACTACATCGACTAGCCTGACGGGTTAATTCACTAAAATGGCATTTTGCGAAAGAAAGGTAAGTGCAAACTGATGATTCAGGGCAAAGTCAAAATAATATTTTTCCTTACTTCGCGTTTATTGTGATTGGGCTTTCTTTTCTTTCAAAATTCTGCAAAAAGAGAACCAATTAATACTAGCAGACGTTGACTACCTTTGCAGGAGCTAGTCGTCCGTCTAAACTACGTTTTGCAGTATGACATACAGCACTACACTCATCAACTCTTGAATGGCCTCTCGAACACTAAGACGTTTATCTTCTGAGTTTTGCAAAATATTGGCAAGGAATATTGCACAAAAAAATTAAACAAAAACACAAATATACATTCGAGAGCGTCTCCGTAAAACTTAGCACTCCTTCAGGCAGAAATCCTGAACTGCAACGGGATGTTTGTTTCTTATGTTACTTCCGCCATTTGATAACTATAAACCACACAGATCCAAAATCCCTAGCTTTGAGTCGCTCTGAGAGAGGGCCAGAGTTCAAAACCTCAAGTTTTTAAACCTGTTAGCTCAGTTGGTAACTTGCTTGGACTCTCTCTTCATGTTTGTGGGCTTGTTATTTTGGTGTATATTGTTTCACTTGTTTACATAATAGTCATATTGGGGAAACTTGTTCTTATAGAATGACTTTTTAACTTTCTTCTCCTTTAGAAAAGTGTTCTTTACACCACCTCAGCTGTTCTTCTACTGGTTTTCTCGTTGTATGGAAATTCAGCAGAAAGCAAACCGACAATTCCAAAGTTGCAAATTCGTCAAGACGCAAACCCTACGGAACAAAGCATCTCTGAAGGCTCTGCTGTAGAGAAGTCTGGCTTGCTCGTTATTGCCCCAGAAGAAAAAGATGACATGGCGGTTAGTGACAATAGAGACGAGAATACTTTGCACTCAGACGGAGTAAGCAGACCGCTAGGACGAAGAGCAACATCTAAAGGCCAGAATAAGGCAATGCGATTCAAGAGGAATACCACACCGAACCCATGTGTAGAGAGATACCAGCTCAAATTGATAGACCGCGAAACAGTTGTGCCCACCGTGATATGTGCAGAGGGTTGTAAAGAAATTAAAAGAGTGTATTTCTTTAAGGATAGGGATGATCCACTAACATTTGCAGTAGACTGTCAACGGCCTGCCGAAGGAGCACGGCGGTGAAGGACACCCTTTTTTTCCTCTTTAGTACTCTTTGTCCTCTTCCCCGATCGCGCTTTCTCGTTTGTTTCATTCATCCTGTAACCCACCAGAGGGTATGTTCACAGACTGCATTTTTCTGTCGACTATGGACGTTTTGGTTTGTTGCGTATTGTAAAAATGTATTTACTTAGAACATGGTTTCACTTAAATAATTTATTAAATTTTGATTATTGTTATTAGAAATCAATGCTGTAGACGCTGTTGTCACCACAAATGGTAATTAAGGCGGTTATATTATTTAATATAATATTTATTAAGCTGTAATGAGATTGTAACCTTCTATTGGTATTAAAAGAAACAATCAAATTACTAAGATAATTTCTACCTGCCTGTTCTTTTCTTTTACACTTACACTTTTAATATTTGCGAATCTCAATTTCCTCCCCGAGGTTAACGTTGTACAAGGTGAACTACGACCTTATTCGCCCACTCGGTCATGGAAGAAAGCCCAGAGGAAATGTGGGGACAGCAATCAAACGTTAGTAGCGGACATTGAATATTGCATCAATCGATCAATCAATCAATCATCAACCAACCAATCAATCAATCAATCAATCAATCAACAATACAATACAATGCAAAACAATACAAAATTTATGGACACTCCCTGAAGAGGGCTTTTCAGTGACAATGATAATACGTCGAAACAAGAGTAAATCGAAAAATTACAAAATTACACCAGCAAGCGCTTGCAGCACCTTTTGAGCCTGCCCAACATAAAAAAAAAAACCTTTTATTTGAGCCAAAGACAGGAGCTGTGTTGATTGAAAAGGTGAAGAGACGTTTTGCTTAGCATGGAATAATAGATACTTTCTAGACTTTCAAACAAAGTATCAGCCTTTGCCACAATGTATGAGTTTGAGCATGTTGCCAGCTCCCCAGAGAGTATCCGTGGAGCAATAGCAATGTGAAAAATGCAATTGAGACGACTAATCGAAGGCTAAGGTGGTAGATAAAGGCCCGGAAAGGGGGCGGGGGAGGGGGGGGGGGTACTTAGGTTAACTTTTGCTGCGTATGTGCCGCTGGCCTCTAAGAGCCCATACCCCATTGTAGTCTATTCTGTGGCCCCACCACCTTAGTCACTTTTGTGCAAATATGTAATTTTCGCGATCCCAACTACTCACTTTCTATTTTTATGAATTGACCTATGTTTTAGATTGAATGAGGAACACTTTACTTTTCTTCTGCGGTACAAACATTCTAAAACGCTTGCTAACCGTAAATATGAAGAACTGTCTTACCCCAAAAAACCGACAATGTGCGACCCCATTCTAGTAACTCTATTGGAAGTGCGACCCTATTATAGTTAATCCAGTCGTGAAAATGTGACCCCATCCAGCGGCATATCCCCATTGGCCTCTTATGAGGCAGTACCCTCTCCGGGGATAAAAGCTAGGAGAGTTGAATTTAGCAACATGTAGACGATCTCGCAAGAAAAGCAAGGGATGCTTCATTTTTTGTTAAATGAAAGGAAAGGCAAGGAACGAGACAGAGTTTGACCCTATCTGTATTAACTGTCAGACCCTAGAGACTGGGAACAGTGTGAAATTATTAGGGACCGTTCGTCCGTTCGTTTATTACGTCCCAGTGGGGGGCGAAGGTTTTCAGAAAAGTGTGGTGTATCAAAACTTTACCCTTCCCCAAAGTAACTACAGTATGAAAATTGTACTCCCCTCCCTCCCCCACCCCTCCCCCTTGGCAATAACAATTTTTCAAAATCGGGCAGCGATTTCATATATAAAACACCAGTGGTCGCCAGCATAGCAAGAGATTTTGACGGTTTACGCAGGGGAAACGTTTGCCCGGCGAAGGCGCCCCAACCCTGGGGTAGTCTGGGGGCATGCTCCCCCCAGTTAATGTTTAAATTTTGGGTCTCAGAAATGCCATATCCTGCATTTTCGGCAGCACATTTTTGTTAAATAAAGACGAAGAAAAATACCGTAATAGTTGTTTATTTTACCCATCTCTAGTAAAGTACAGACTGGTTACGGCAAAAAAGGATAAAACAGTGACGCCACCAAGGACGTTACAAGTAAAGGGCGAGATGTGTACCTTTCAGACGGGCAGACTCTGTTATAATGCCATCAATTATATATCAGTTACGTCCTTTTGCTTGTGTATGTGCAGAATTGCAAGAGAGTTCAATCTCTCGTCTGTCATGGTCCTTTGTAAAGGAGTTTGCAGTCTCTTTATACCACTGAGGCTACGCTCAGCAATGCATGTTGACGCAGGATAAGTCAACAAAGTTATGAGAGGTACAGTATACTCCAGGATAGATTTGTGATTGACTCGTTCAAAAGTCTCAACCAAGGTCTGTGACTTCACCGATTCGGATCCATTTCACTCCACTTAATCAGTAAAAGGATAAAGGAAATCCTAACACAAAAGCACCACTATAATGCGAAATATTTATCCTGATTTAATGATAAAAATGCTTTTAGGAAATAGCAAAAAAATCTATATATTTTTTCCAGATTTCAGCTGTATGCATAGGCGTATGTGGGTACATGCACACTACATTCCTGGTAGTAGAAATAGCTGATAGGTTCTTGGGCCAAGCTTTATACGGGTAACATTTTGTTGCTGACAAAGAACCTCCGAGGCAATTTTGTTTTACTACTTTTGCAGGAAACGTGGATTTTCCTCAATCGTAATATAGTTTGACAACCTTTTTCTTAAAAGACCAGTCCTGTGTCTTAATATTTCGACCCCCCTCCGTTTTCGTCTCATAAGTCTTGAACAAAACAGATTCCTTTCTCAAAAAGATGTGGCCAAAATACAGATTTCCGTGATTTACGTGATTTCCTTGTCATTCCAAAGAATGAATTTACTTCTATAGACATCAGGGTGACCTGTACGCAGTTCCTTAAAATAGTCCAACATTTCACTTCAAAAGACTGAGGAGGTTGTTTGTCTAAGCCAGCTCAAGCATAAAGATTTAACCACTGTGCGAAAGTTAGGAAAGTTAAGTCCACCGCTTGACAGAGATTGATATATAACAGATCTTATTATTTTATCACTTTCGTTTTTCCACAAAAATTTTGTTATTTTTTCTTGTACCCAGTTTAATAACCATTTCAGGAACACGCAGCATAGAGGCTGCATAAACAAATTTGGATAAGCCCAGGGTCTTAACCAACATTGTGCGTCCAAATAAAGTTAGGTCTCTTGTTTGCCATATACTCAGCTTGGTGTTCATTTTGTAAATTTTGATAAATAAATTTAAGTTATCGTTGTTTTTATGTTTGTATGATAGATTTATTCCTAAAGATTCAAAACCCAGAGGTTTAGTTTCATGATTTTTGGCTGAACCAATCCACATTGCTTTCAGTTTTTTCTTATATTTAATTTAAGACCTGATGTGGCACTAAAAATCCAAAAAAATTGTCCCCTCCCCAAATCAAGCCTCTTATAAGATTGTACCCTCTCCAACCCCCCCCCCCCCCCCCCTTCCCCCTCCCCACGGACGTGATAAACGATCGATCCCTTTGGACTTAAGTGTCATTGTCACTAAGAACCAGGCAGGGTCCGCGGATCGAGGTCGGCCGATTACCTCCAAATTTTCAGCATTTTTTCTCTATCAGATAAGATTACGATCGGTGGTATTTTTAGTAAAATAACATTAATTTCTTAGAATTTTGACCACCCCCCTAGTTTTTGGTGCTATTTTGCCCACGTGAGACGGAAAATTTGGGTAAAGTTCCACGACGCATTTTACTTACTTGGCATTAGCCTTATTCATTTATACGAACTGTACATACTTTCCAGCCTATAACCAGCTCATGTCTCCAATATAAACGAATTTGGTTAAAATTAACTTACTTTGGAACGGTTCCAAATATCATCACTTCGTGGCTATCGCAAGTAAGAAGAATTTTGGCAATTTTCCAATCTGGTTTTCTCTAAAGTGCGGCAGTTTATATCCAGATCAAAACTATTTTTTATTAGTCTGTCATAAAGTCTTTACAAATACGCAAACTCTTATTTGGCAAGTTAAAATCTCGTCGCGTGAGCTTTCTCACAACTTTAACCTAATTTCCTAATTTGCATAATTGTCGTTTTTCCCGGAAATATTTCACGCTTGATTAATTTGCGACATATTCCCGGTGTTTGTGACTAAGAGCAACACATTACTTTTTCAGATAGGTGGCCTGCATATTATACTATACTTCACTGTCAAACTCTTTGAAATATTGAGCGGTTCTGTTATTTGGTAGAAGTACACTTCAGGGAAAGATAATTTTCCATCCCTTATCTGATTACCTGCAGACAGCTGTCCTGTTCAGCTGATTTTGCTGTTTTCAATATGGATGTTAGTTTGACTTGTTCGTTCAGTTCTCCTGATTCTGCCTGTAGTTTGGAGGGCACGGGGTCGCAGGTTGTACCCCTGTTGGCGTGCAAGCTAGACATCACTGCACATTTACTAAGCCTGGGAATCAGCTCAGGGCAACTGCGAACCGGAGACGAAAACGTTAATGAGGTTGACCTGATCCTGAATAGAGCTGGATACTTTGTTACAACTGATAACGAGAAAATGTCAATGACAATATGCCCGAGACACAGAAAAAAACTAACTACAGACTGGGCTGGCAGAAAGAGCAACACATGCTCGTATCCAAGTCATCGAGGACCGCGGAAAACTATAAAGAAACCGCGCCGCGTAAACGCCACCTTGTCGGAAGAAATTTATCAATTTCACCAAGCCACAGTTCCCATTGGCTCGGGTAAGTACAAATCGGGTGCAGCCAGACCGCATCCTTAATACTTAGAGTTGTAGTATGGACTTCACTGGTAAATACAAACGAACCCTTTATTTCGAAGGTACTTATTTTACTTTGTGCTTATGGATATGGTAAGTACATAAATTTTATTTCTTTATCGGAATATGCTAAGGGAATGAAGCAAAACGTAATCCGATGCCATCGCTTTTTGTATTTGAATGAGCTTTTCTCTTTTAGTCGACTCGTTTAAATATACAAAGGCATTGCCTAATTCTGTTGCATTGTCTGATATCCTTCTGACATTTTCGGAAAAGGGGAGGGAGAGGGGACGTTGGGGTAGTGTTTCGAGGTGGATTGAAGTGGTAATTTGCTAATCAAGCACCCCGCTGCAAGATGACGCCAAATGGGAGAGGACGGGGGAAGAGGAGAACTAGGAGGGGGAGTAGAGGGAATGGGAAGTTGGGTGGGGCTGCAAGGGACGCCCAAACACTCCTTATTTCACTCACCTTCCTTTCTTTAGCTGTTAAGAAAGCAAATTACCGCACTTTAATTTGGTCTTACGTGAGTGACACAAACTACAGTCAATGGACATAAGTATTCGTCACTTTCAAAAATAACGCGCGAAATTCTTACCCGCGTTGTGCACACTACGCGGGGGAAAACTAAGTGCGGAGCGCGACATCGGTCAATAAAGGCGGGAAAATTATGTAAAAAAAAAAAACAAACAAACATCCGACTAAGAGCAAGAAAAAAATTTCAAACTTCCCAAAAGGAAACGAACAAAAGCTGTTTGTGTTTTGACACATCGTTCAGTCATTTATTCAACAGTAAATGCAACGGGTGGTCGCAAAAAAAGATCACAGTTATTTTGTTTTGCTTTTGATAAACAATATTCAGCACTCGTGAGTCGACAAAGTGCTTAACTGTCTGCAGAGACAAAAGAATTAATTGTTACTTTGTCAGAATCCGTGAAAAACAAAGCTGAACTGTCAAGACTGTTGAACATTCTAAGAACGACTATCACAGGTGGAACAAAAGATAAATTTGATGATCTGGGGAAGTTTTTGATATGATGGTGTTGGAAGTGTGACTTCAGTTGAAGGCAACAGCAACTCTGCCAAGTACATTGACATCCTACAAAATAATGTATGGCCAGTAGTTGTTTAGTACTTAGAAGACAAAGACTACATGTTCATGGATGGCAATACGCCAGTTCACAGCGGAGCACACAACGTAAATAATTATAAAGATAAAGCAAAGTATCCTTAATGGAATGGCCAGCACAGTCTCCAGATTTAGATAAAATAGAAAATATTTGGCTTTACATCAAGAGAGAGTTACAAAAGTCCACTGAAAATATCGCTACCAAGAATGACCTTCTTCGTGAAACCGAGAGTGTGTAGCGGAAGATCGAATAAGATTGAATAAGAAAGCTTTACCAGCCCATTCCTGATCGCCTAGACAATGTTATCAAAATGACGGGTCATCTTACCAAATACTAAGGTGATTTTAAACTTAAATTTACCGTAAACGAAGTTAAAACAGCGCGCGTAAACGCCGCCATATTGAAAAAGACGAATATATATGTCCCTTGACTGTATATTGATGATGGGTATGATAACGATAACCATAAAGACGATGGTGACGGTATAAAGGGTCAATCACGTTGATGGCGATCGTGTTGGTTATTGTTGTCAGTATTGTTAATCTATTTATCATTATCATTTTTTATGACAGCTGTGTGTTCCAGCTGCCGTGGAGCACACTACAAATCCCGTAAGGCTCACGGTTTCGTGTCTGGAGAGCAGGTAAGCTAGTACACATTGGCCATTCACAGCTTAGTGTAACGAAGCATAGTAGTATAACTGATCATATAATCAGGGGATGTTTTGATACCACCAACAGGTGCACTGATATCTATAACAACTGACAACATGAATAACACGTACCTTTGTTGGTTTTCCTGTCTTTTCTTCAATGGGTAGCCATTTAGAATCGTTAAGGTGTGGTCGATTTCCAAGAGGCTTGGGACCTAGTTATAATGATAGCCATGTCTAGAGTTTTCAGATCGCGCGTCGAGAACAATTACTCGACTACATTTGAATGTTTTCTGAATGACAAATTGGTCTTGACCAGTGCTTCAAGAGACCAGCAACAAAAAAGATGCGAGGGCACCCTTTGGCAGCGGCTAGGAAACACATATAGAGTTTCCACAGTTACATGTATTGGAGATCTTTGTGGAATTGTTGACGATCTTGTCCATAATTTGCTAATCTATTTTATTACGCTTCAGGATCCTTACTCAGACACCTTGGTGATTGGAGACGAGATCGAGGAGTCTGATTCTGCCACTGTCTCTGTCATTACTGTTTGTGAGGAGAGCACATTGCCAGCCACGGTGTGTGCGGCGGTCTCAAGCACTGGTGAGGGGTCAGAAACAGTCTCTTTGCAGTCCCATTCGTCCCAAGCCTCGATACCAGACGAAGAGATTAGTTTATGGGTTGACGAGATGGAGGAACAAAACAGCAAACGGCAGAAATTAAACGAAGCTGTCCACAGCATCTCAGGTGGCCGCTACAGCCCCGTAATGTCCAGCCTGAACACGACCTGGGACGACGTCTCCGACACCCAGCAGCGATATTACATCCGCAAAGCTAAGGAGACCATAGTGACTTCATTGTCTGTCATTACTCCCGGTCAAGAGGAACTGGTTTGGAAGGCGTTACAAACGGAGGTACTTTTGGATCCAAACAGAGACAACCAAGGAAAGCGCAAGCGTTTTGATCCCAACTCTGGTCTTGTCGACATTTTAGTCAAGGCCTATGAGCAAGCAGGTCATTGGCAAACAAAGCGACAGATCCTTTCCCTCTTTGCAGAGGACTTTTCAAGAGCTGAGCTTCAAGAGATGATCCCTGGGCTTTCCAAATGGCGCATCGACCAAGCTCGCCAACATGCAACAGAAGCAGGGAAAGGCCAGCCTCTCCTTGAAATTCCTAGTTTCCGTACAAGAATTGAGCATGAAAAGGTGGATCATTTCATTGAATATATCTCCAGACCAGAATTTGTCCAAGACGTGGCGTTCGGGACAAAGACTCTCAAGCTTGACTCGGGGGAGAAAATTGTCATACCAGCAGTCATTAGGACCGTCATTCCTTCACGCATCATCAGACAATATTTAGGCTATTGTAAAGAACAAGAGTTCGAGCCGGCGAGCCAGCGTTCTCTCACACATGTCCAATACTCTCGACCGATTCCAGTGGACAAAACCTGGAGTCCGACGGAGTCTAGTCGAAAAATAAAACCGGAAGTACAGTAGAGTCCACTTGAGTTACCGGAAGTTTAGTCATGAGTGAAACCGGAAGTGTAAACAATACTTAGGGGAGGGTTGGAAAGTCGTCCGATGGAGTCCATCGGTTCCATTGGAAACACATCGATTCCGATGGAATCTCAGGAAGTCTAGTCGTGCCATGAGTCAAAACAAGCACACTGCACGTGTAACATAACTCGTTCTTTAAGCCCTAAGTCGAGAATGGCAAGCCTAACAGGCAACAGAACTCGAATGAGTCGAAACAAGCACGGACGTCGGTACACATAAGTCGTTCTTAAAGCGATGAGTCAAAACAAGCACGCTACACAAAAAATATAACTCGTTCTTAAAGCAATGAGCCGAAACGAGCACGCTACGCGAATGGCATAACTCGTTCTTAAAGCCAAGAGTCGAAACAAGCACGGTACCCACGTAACATAACTCGTTCTTTAAACCCTAAGTCCCCCGGGCCCTTATTCGAGACGGACTGGCACGCTTAAAGCCACGAGTCAAAACAAGCACGGTAAAGCTATGAAACGGGGTAAAAGCCCCGCGAAACGAGGACAGTACACAAGTATATGCTTCGTTCTTTAATGGTAACTATAATATGAGCTACACTTGAGTAGAATTATTAAAAGAAACATACTGGTAGGGGGTAGGCATAACATTGAAATTGACATTACATGGATACAAAATGTACTAAGTTATTGAACTTTTACGCGCGCTCGCGTTTCGCTCGCTCTACTATCCCTGAGGAAAAATGGGGGACTACTCGTAGTCTACTTTGCATGTGAAACAATATAACAACTCACACCTTTTACAGAAAAAAAAATTATTCATTTAATAAGTGAAGCTAAGTATTTCAGTGGTATAAAATAAATGGAACATATTGCATGGCCGCTCGGAGATATGAAATTTCTCTTCTCATGTTGAAACAATATTTCACTGCTTCCAGCAAGGCTTACCCTTCCTTCTCTGTTGGATTGCTGTTAATCATACCTTTGTTGAGAAAAGCATGGACAAAATTCTTATAACAAGTTAGAGTGAATTTGTGTTTTTCATGTAAAATCATGCATGCCCAACCCTATTCTGCACCCTACAGGAAATAATTACGTTGGATTTATGCACGCAATTTCAATATGTAAAGGGTGTGGGGAAACAGTGATAGATTTAGTACAAGGTATTTTTCAAAAGGGTAGCACCTGGCTATGAGCCAGGGCACAAATAAATTACAAATATTCAATCATTGTTCCATAGACTTTCAATGCAGGATTGTAGCTTTTATCCTGAATATTAGACAGTGGTATTACATCTTAAGAAGAGACAGTAAATTCCTTTTAGCTTGTGTTTTGCTTTCCCCAGTGTGAATGAAGAGGTGTTCTCACAACCATTTACCCATCATAACCTTAAAATTTATATAGGTCTTGTGTCCAAAAATTATTGACGTGACTTATACACAATTTTAAAGAAAGCATTCTTTGGAGCACTATTACATGGCTAGGCTTGATTTCCATGCCCTAAATGTTGTCACACATGACCTACATTGGGGAAACATAGCATCTGCGGTAACAACCACAAGCTAGTAAAGGTCTTTACTATTACTTCTCCTCTCATAACTGTACTTAACAAAAACTTTTCTTTGGCATTGTATCATGCACTGTATTTTACTAGCTTTATAGCCACTGCACTGCTTTCATCCCATTCTCAATGCCCTTGTCAAAGACAACTTTGAAGAAGAGGAAGAGTGAGCACAAATATTCAGTAAAGGGGCCAGAGGAAAAGACAAAAAAAACATGTAACATTGATTTAAAAATTGCAAAAATAATTATGTTCCAATTAACCAATCACTTCCTGCTATCCTACTATTTAAAAGCTTTCCCAATATTTCCCCACCCAAATGAAGCCAGTAACAGTGTCCATTGAAAGAAAAAAAGGGTAGCAATAAAAGCAAATAAAGAAGGGAAAGCGAAATTTGTGACTGCAGCTGAGTTCCTTTAAAACCACGAAACCATCTCATGATTTCTATGCATGCCCCAACTTTTGAAAATAATATTTTCAATTTGCATCTGTAACTGAACGCTGTGAACTACACGGCTTTTAAATAGTCTTCTGGTAAGATTTAGCTCATAAGCCAGACAGTGACTAGAAAACGAAGCCACTAGCTTCAAAACAAGTTTCTCAGCAAAATTCGCACGAGAGGAATGGGATAAAAAACAAAACAAAAACAACAAAACAACGATGAGCTGAACTAAAAGGATAACTATTACAAAGGGGACTCCGGAATGAAAAAAGGTTTATCAGACTGCTTTGAAGGGGCTGGTCTCACTTGTCCGTTTTCATCAGCCAGCTCTAGGAACTCCTGCACCTGGAGCTGACTGATGCCTGGCCTTTCCAAAGCTCCCAGCAAGGCCTGTCCCTTTGCCCTTCTTTCACCTGTCACCATCTGTGCCTTCTTCAGGAATAGCCGCCTTCTGCAAATAAGACCTGACTTGTTATCTTCATTGTCAGAATTGAGAGGTGGGATAACAGCTTTAGTAGGTACAGGGGAGATTTCTGATCGGTTTTTGAGATATCCTCCTTGTTCCTAATGTCATTGGGGGAACCAGACCTGATAGGTTTCTTCACTTCCTCATCTCTCTTTACCTATGAAAGATTGCAAGAAAAAGGTACGACAGAGAAAACAAAATTAAATAAGGTGGCTTGACTGGATTTTTTAGGGGGGATACCTTCCAAGTTTTAAAGCATTAACTACATCAGCATGAGTAAAGATATGGGAAAAAGGCTACCAAACATTACTATATTATATATACATGAAAATTTCTTATTATCTAGGTTTTATTGCAAATGGAGTCGCCATGGCAACCTAATGAAACCAATATGTTTTTTATTTATGTTTGTGTTTCTCTGTACCAGGAGTGTTTTTTAGAAATGGCTTAAGGGAGTATGTACCTGCCATAACTGCTTCAATTATGCAAAGTTTGAACAAATTCTGTGAGAGCATTTTCGAAATATTTTGAAACAAGTTTTTAGAATCATAAAAACAGTGAAATAGCATGCTATATATCCACACAATTAGCTAACATGTTAAGAAAATGTTAAGCTTTCATCTTTTCATCTCATAATGATTTGATTCCGTTGAAAACTGTGTACAAAAAAAAAAAAGGGGGAATTGCTCTGGGCGATCGCGAGTGAGAAGAATTTTATTAACCTACATTCAGCTGCTTTTGTTACAGTTTTTGCACATAATTATTTTGGTCCATGCCTACAAATTTCACATTATTCAAAAAACCACTTGATAAATTTTTTCATAAACTTACCAATCTCAAGGTCAATTGTTAATAAATATACCCTGCAAGTTTCAAGAACATTGAAAGCAGTGAAGGTTTTTAAAAAGGGCCTCCAATATAACCAGGGTTGTCAGAAAGTTTTGAAGTAGATGACTGAGTTGTCAAAGGAAGCAGCCAGCTTAGGGATACTTTATTTAAAAAACGTCATCTGCAAAGAAATGCTAAGCAGAGTAGGCGGCCAATACTAACCAAGTAGGCGGCACTTTTCACCGGCAGTCTGCTACTTTTGACAACCGTGTATAACCAAATTTTC
Source organism: Porites rus (assembly GCA_964035705.1). Lineage (NCBI taxonomy): Eukaryota > Metazoa > Cnidaria > Anthozoa > Scleractinia > Poritidae > Porites > Porites rus. The sequence continues at coordinate 34,588,249 of OZ037994.1, forward strand.
CCTCAGTGAGTGTCCTCATTATTCAGTGGCATTGTTTTCAAGTTTCATATGCACATGTACAATTTTTTGGTAGCAAAAGAAATACATTTACATTTAAAAGAACTCTAAATTACTTTCCAAAGAAATATCCGGAAAATGCTAATAATTGTCTTGTGTCATGGATAGCAGTGAGAATCGAAATGGTGAACATCACGGCTCATCATGTAGGATGTAATACAACTAACTACATGTACGAGAGAACTACTGGAGAACTGACAATTTGACTAACAATAGACGACTGTTTAACTGTGACAATAGACGGATCAAAATGCACCAATTACTGATTATTATTATTATTACAACATCACGGCTTAACTGACAGACGACCAATAACATTGCAATGTAATTGACCAATCAGATCAATAGCCAGATATAATACCATCGACTAACGTGATACAACTCACTTTGACTCTGAAGATGACTACCGCACAGGTTGTTGAAACTTCAGTCACTGTCGACAACAACAGTCCTATTCAGGACTACGTTCACCCGGACGATCAAACTCAACCTGCTTTTGAAATGACTCCTGGGTTCAAACCTTTCACAATTAATTATCTTACTTGGGTTACAACATCACAGCAACTTTTAGAAAGAGTTGCTGCGATTTTCTTAAAAGATTAGCTAGTTGTGTGGATAGCATACTATTTCACTGCTTTTATGATTCTTAAAACTTTGTTTGAAAATACACTGTATTTCCAAAATGCCTTAATTGAGGCAATTATGGCAGGTACATAATCTCTTAAGCGTTTTCTTAAAAACACTCCTGGTACAGAGAAACACAAAGATAAAGAAAAAATGTAATGGTGTCATTACATTGCCATGGTGACTCCGATAATTGCCATAAAACCCAGATCATAAGAAATTTTCATCTTTATATAATACAGTTGGGGTAACCTTTTTCCCATGGATATCTTTACTCATGCTGACATAGTTAATGCTCAAACTTGGGGGGTACCCCCCTAAATCCAGTCACGTCACCTTAATTCTGGCTCTGTTCAACAAACAATAAAATGAAATTTTTAACAATTCCAAAGTCAACAGTTACATGTATTACAGTACCTCACTGTAGCTATTTGCTTTCTCTCTTTTTCTCTTGACGGCATGACAAGTCATAAGAGGCCCAGTAGAGGTCAAATATCTGACATAAAGAGGACATAGCTTGATCCTCTTGTTTTAGCTTGAATGTGTTTTCTAAAATAACATAGAAGAATTCCTCACATCAGATGTTGCCAGAGAGCTTCTTTTTCTATCTGCTTTTACTCACTGCCATAAGAGTTTCTGAGTTGCAAAACACACCCTAATACCAGACTCAATTTGATTGGAGGGGGAGGGTGATATTCTGCAGATTAATTTTGTTGGAAAAAAGTTTTGTAAGAAAATCTCTCTCTGATCATGAGCAAAAATATAGTATCAAGGTCATTTCATGCCAACATAATTACTGAAATTTGTTTAACACCTTCTGGTAGTTTATTATTCAAAATCAAGACAAACTTGCAGAAATTATATTCTATACCTGATGCTATATGTGGTGTATGTGCTGTAGCTGAAATGCATTCTTGTCTTAAATGAGAGCTTTCTTTAGACCAATTTTTCTGTGCTGGAGACTTTCATTTTATTCCTCTAAACTACAATGTACAAGTTATTACTAGTGTTATTGGAATAATAAACTTTTAAGAGTATTGTTTCACTAAAATCTGTTATATTTGATTGTTGCATTGTCAAATAGAAGTCCATGACCGAAAATAGCATTGTGTACATATTTATGTTGCAGATTGGGTTCTCCCCACTTTGTTCAGGTATAGCAGATAACAAAAAGTAAATACTTTATGGAAAATGGAGTAAGTTTGAGGGCATAAGATCATTATTTTCGATTCAACATATTTTGCTTTTTTTGATTGGTTGCCCATGGGAAAATTTAACCTGAGATCAGGTCCAATTTTAGTGGTTCTCAGAGCATGATCTCTGGTTAGGGAAAATTGGAATTTTAGGTGACATCTTCATTGCCTCTAGAAATATCACATGGCCATGGTTATATTTCCACTCAAGGGGTATAATTTGCAGGTTGCAGGTCAGAATTTGGAAAAAAAATGTCCTGAACGGTTTACAGATCTTCCCAAGCTCTTAAAAACAGAACATTACAATGATGTTTTGGTGATATCATATTCTTCACAGGGTCACGCAAAACCGGAAATATCAGATCTCAGTTCTATAAATTGATTCTTTAGTCCCAGGTCTTTCAAGGCAAGAAGGAAGGTTTTAAAATTGTCAGATCAGCTGATCTCATCACTCCTGCCAAAGCTAGCATATATAGTTAAAGAAAAGACTGGTTCCTCGTCGCTATTATTGTCTGCCGTACCTATGATAGAAAAGGAAATTACACAGCCAAGGTGACCCAATTTATAAGTGCACTCGACTAAACGCACAATAAAGTTTCATCTAAGTTTAAAAGCAAAAACAAATTTCACTGAAATCCATGTTGGATGGACGTTGTGGATAGCCAGCACCATTCGTTATTCTTTTTTTTTTTAAAGTGTAAAGTGACAAGACAAAACAAAAATATATTATCTCAAATTCCAACTGAGCTTGAGAAATTCTGATTTGTAGTGCAGTGTGGTACTATGGCCAGAATTGAATTTAAAACTTTCCTCTTTGTATAAAGAGGGAATCGCAAAATCTAACTCCCTCCAAACAATTATTTAAAACCTTCCTTCTTGCCTTGAAAGGTCTGGAACTAAAGGATCAATTTACAGAACTGAGATTTGAGATTTCCAGTTTGGCATGATCCTGTCAAAATCATTATAACAACAAAACATCAGGGGCATAGCTAGGAATTTTCAAAGGGGGGATCACACTGTGTCACACCCAGGGTACTTTTGCATGTAGTTTGGGGTGTGGATTAATTTATGGTGAGTGTTTTGGACGTCTAAAAGTAAGTTGGGCGTATTTCTACCAATGATAATGAGACTGTTGTTGACGGTGACTGATCAGTGGAATAGCCAGAGGAGTATTCGAGGGGTTCCGGAACCCCCCTTAGGCTGCAGCACTACGTGGTAGGTATAATTTTAAGAGGAATGAGATTTTAGCTTTTAAAGAAAATGAGAAGAAAAAAAAATAAAAAGCATCACATTCTATTTCAAGGGTTACATATGTTGAGGTTTAATCAGTCTTTGCAGTAGTCTTTTTTACTTTAATTCTATTACTGTGAGGAAGATCATACGTGGCCCCTGTGTATACAAGCCTGCAATGTGTGATTCAGCACCTTTGTTGGTCTAGATTGCTTTCAGTTGCATGTTGTAATGGTTTGACCAGGAGAGAGCTTAATAGAAACTCGGTGGAGGCATAAAAGTGAAAAGGTAGAATGAAATCAGCCTTGATGTTTGCAAATCAGTCTGAGGAAATTGTCTGAAACTGGAACACAAACACTAACAGCATGGCAAACTGCCTAAAACATACAGTATTCAGGAATTCATCATATGCCACCCAGGTTACCACGATGCAGTGCCTTTTCCTTACATAAAAGCTACTCACTATCAGGCTCCGAAAGCGAGGCACCGATGTCTATTAGGATACCATCAGCTCTAATTTTCATGTGGCAGCTTTTTTGTTGGCAGTGCAAGTGTTTCAAAGTGGAAAAAGACCTTTCTAGTAGTGCTACATATTTCAAGTACTACGTAACTTAGCCTGCGTAGCAGGCACCTGGAAGTAGTGAGCGCAAGAAAGAATGGGTGCGCGAGAAGGAGACACGCGAAGGGTCTTCCTCTCCCCTTGCGTGTCTCCCTCTCGCGCGCCCGTCCTTTCTTGCGTCCACTACTTCCAAGCACCTGCTACGCAGACTATACATTATTACGAATTACATCAGCAGAACATGAGCGACGGCTTAGCCCATTGCACAGACTTAAAAGGTAATTGGCGACGACCATGACTGAATCGAGAGTCTGCTACTCTTACTATGATGAACATTGCATTATGGACATGTACCCTGAGGCTAACAACCGACACCTTTGCACCGAAGCATCCATGATGTTTCCTTCTTGCTAATACCCTAACTGAGTAAACAGCAAATCACAGGACTACAGTGTGTGTTTTTATGTATTCAACGATAATGAACATATATGTTGTAGTTACATTTCTATACCCAAAAACAAAAGAAAAACAAAAATTACCTGAGATAAAAAATTAACGATCTACAACATAAACACTATCTCTTCACTGGAAGCGAAAAAAGCTAGCTTCATATGGCACTGTTATTGGAAATTTGTGCTCAGAATCACAAAACGAAATTTCAGACGACCTAAAGTATTAAAACTTTCCAGGAAACCCACTGAAGATTTATCGTCAATCTAGACAAAAATACCACATTAGGAACCCCTCTATGCAAAAATGCTGGCTACACCCCTGCTGATGTTTCGACAACCTGTACGATAGTCATCTTCAGAGTCAAATACTTTTTGTATTACTGAATTAGAGTCATGGCAGCAAAAAATCGTACTTTTAGCTTGTAAAGTCCTTGTTATGTAAGCCGTTCCTTTACAAAAGATGTGCCTTTACCTTTAAACTCCTCCATCTACGTTGTCAACCAGACGATGACAACATAAAAAAATGTAAAATTGACATTTGACATACCCAAGCAAAGGTCAAATTCACAATTTACCACAAAATAGTGTGTCAAATACCTGGGGTGGGGGGCAGGGGGGATGTTGAAATTTTCAATTGATCAGCACATAAGGTTTATACTTCATTAATATGCTTTTGTTATGAAAAGATTCGTCATTTTTAAGGAACTGAGGAGTTCCAAACCATTTCATAAACGAACCTAGACTTTTATAATTATCATCACTCGGATAAGTAAATGTTAAAAACTACACTTCAAAAACAGGTCTAACACATTATAATGAATTGCCAACTGGTCTACTTGCATGTACTTGCATGCAGTGGTGCGCAACTGTAAGTACATGCAGATAATAAATAGTGGTATTTTCCTGGCTACTTACTTTTGAATCAAAATCTCAGGCAAGAGACATCTCTTTCTGAGGGATGCCAAAGTCTTTCTGAGGGATTCCATTTGCAACACACCTCCTTCTAAGGATACCAAACTCCTTCTGAAACGTCTCCTTCGGAGGGATGCCAAAATCCTACTGAGAGATTCCATTTACCAGTTTCAAAATAGATAACTCCGTCGATTCTTCCCTCGGAGGAATTCCAAATTCGCACTTCAGGTTACGTTTTTGCTTTCTTATGCTCTGGTTTAATATCGAAAGATTCCACAATTTCAAGGAACAGTGGAATTTAAGATAATTCCATATGCCTTTTCCTTGCCGTTCGAATTCTTTACTCGTAAATTCTGGAAGTCTCTCTTCATTTTCCCAAACTACCGCTGACTTCCTCATTGAACACCGAAAACTCAGCCTCCCTCTACGCCCGTGGGAAATTGTCACCTTTGTTGATCAGGCAACTCTTGTTTCTAGTCCCCTCGATCGCATCGTTCGTGTTCCCAACAGTTCGCGTTACCTGATCCTGTAGCACGCTCGCTTTGTCAAATGTAATTGACTTTTTTCACTTCTCCTGGAGTATAACAACGAACTAACATATCGCAATTCGGGAGCTGGACGAATAGAGAACGCATATCGCTACCGCCATTCGCTACACAGGAATTGTTATACAGAATTATCTCAAATACGAGTTCGCTTTTAAAAAGAAATTACCTCATGAAGCGATGCAGTTTTTGATCGATGATCGGACTTCACTAGCTAACCAAATAATTAAGATTACATACCACATTTTCCCGACCTCTTATACACCTCTCCACTGCGAAAGACTGATGCAGTAGACTCCGTTTCACACTTTTCCACCTCGTTCAACATGATGACAATTTTTGACCTGGCGTTACGAATAGAAAATGTTCTTCTCCAGGCAATCGAATCTATTCGAATCTAATGGATACAATGGATTCCATTGGAACGCCTTTTCATCCCCTTATACAACAGGAGTGGAATTTCCTAAGTCTCTCGCGAATAGAAAAATGTACTTTTCCATCGGAATCTATTCGTTTCCAACGGCTCCGATGGACTCCATCGGAACGACTTTCCACCCCCTCATGTAACATGAGTGGAATCCATCTAACATGAGCGGAATTTTTCTCTAACGAATAGAAATGAACTTTTCCATCGGAATCTATTCGTGTCCAATGGATCCGATGGACTCCATCGGAACGACTTTCCACCTCCTCATTCATCATGAGTGAGATTTTTGTAAGTCTTTCACGAATAGAAAAATGAACTTTTCCATCGGAATCTATTCGTGTCCAATGGATCCGATGGACTCCATCGGAATGACTTTCCACCCCCTCATCCAACATGAGCGGAATTTTTCTAAGTCTCTCACGAATAGAAAATGTACTTTTCCATCGGAATCTATTCGTGTCCAATGGATCCGATGGACTCCATCGGAACGACTTTCCACCCCCTCATCCAACATGAGCGGAATTTTTCTAAGTCTCTCACGAATAGAAAATGTACTTTTCCATCGGAATCTATTCGTGTCCAATGGATCCGATGGACTCCATCGGAACGACTTTCCACCCCCTCATCCAACATGAGCGGAATTTTTCTAAGTCTCTCACGAATAGAAAATGTACTTTTCCATCGGAATCTATTCGTGTCCAATGGATCCGATGGACTCCATCGGAACGACTTTCCACCCCCTCATCCAACATGAGCGGAATTTTTCTAAGTCTCTCACGAATAGAAAATGTACTTTTCCATCGGAATCTATTCGTGTCCAATGGATCCGATGGACTCCATCGGAACGACTTTCCACCCCCTCATCCAACATGAGCGGAATTTTTCTAAGTCTCTCACGAATAGAAAATGTACTTTTCCATCGGAATCTATTCGTGTCCAATGGATCCGATGGACTCCATCGGAACGACTTTCCACCCCCTCATCCAACATGAGCGGAATTTTTCTAAGTCTCTCACGAATAGAAAATGAACTTTTCCATCGGAATCTATTCGTGTCCAATGGATCCGATGGACTCCATCGGAACGACTTTCCACTCCCTCATCCAACATGAGTGAGATTTTTGTAAGTCTCTCACGAATAGAAAATGAACTTTTCCATCGGAATCTATTCGTGTCCAATGGATCCGATGGACTCCATCGGAACGACTTTCCACTCCCTCATCCAACATGAGTGAGATTTTTGTAAGTCTCTCACGAATAGAAAATGTACTTTTCCATCGGAATCTATTCGTGTCCAATGGATCCGATGGACTCCATCGGAATGACTTTCCACCTCCTCATCCATCATGAGTAAGACTTTTGTAAGTCTCTAACGAATAGAAAAATGTGCTTTTCCATCGGAATCTATTCGTTTCCAATGGATCCGATGGACTCCATCGGAATGACTTTCTACCCCCTCATCCAACATGAGTGGAATCTTATTAAGTCTCTTACGAATAGAAAATGAAGTTTTCCATCGGAATCTATTCGTGTCCAATGGATCCGATGGACTCCATCGGAACGACTTTCCACCACCTCATTCAACATGAGCGGAATTTTTCTAAGTCTCTAACGAATAGAAAATGAACTTTTCCATCGGAATCTATTCGTGTCCAATGGATCCGATGGACTCCATCGGAACCACTTTCCACCTCCTCATCAATCATGAGTAGGATTTTTGTAAGTCTCTCACGAATAGAAAATGTACTTTTCCATCGGAATCTATTCGTGTCCAATGGATCCGATGGACTCCATCGCAACGACTTTCCACCCCCTCATCCAACATGAGCGGAATTTTTCTAAGTCTCTCACGAATAGAAAATAAACTTTTCCATCGGAATCTATTCGTGTCCAATGCATCCAATACACTTGGTAGGACTTTACACCACTAGACTTCCGGTTTTCCGATGGAAGGCAAGGGGATACGACTGGATTCTGGTCGACAGTATTGGACAACCCTCCGTTCTCTCTACCGAATGATTGAAGTGTGTTCGGCCTCTATGCAGAAATCCCTTCAGGGACTTGACAACACCACTGCAGAGGGTACAGAGGCTTTTGATCAACTCTTTTCTATGTTGGAGGCCTTAGCAGATCAGGGTATCAACGTTACTGCCACTCAGAAATTTCTAAAGGATGCAAAAAGGTACTTAAAGAATGATTTCAAGACACACATCGGACGAGGAGAACATTGCAGTGATCACTGCACGGTCCACGCACTAAGTGACAGTAGTGCATGGGAGTTCAGGGGCGAATGTGATCATGAACATTGCTACGAATGTGAGCGCTGTGAGAGTCTAGAAGGAGTACTGAAACAGGTGGCAGAGATGCAAGACAAAGCGGACATGACGGAGGAGGAGAGGGTTAGGTGGAGGTTTGAGTACACTGAGAGTGTGCGCAACATACAAGCGTGGAAGGCTCACTTGCTACGGTCAAGTAACCAGGACGAAGCCAAGCAGGATATTCTCAAGAAGCTAGACGACAACTCGTGTCTTGTCGTAATGGACTGGGCAATGAAGTTTCTGCCTGTGCAATACAGAGAACACATGAGTGATTTTTTTGGCAAGAGAGGAAGAAGCTGGCATATCAGTGCAGTAATCACTAGAGCAACAGTGGAGAGCAAGCATGAAGTCGAGTGTTTTGTACACATTTTCAACAACTGCACCCAAAATAGCTTTGCAGTTCTTTCAATAATAGAGGACTTGCTGCAAAAAGTCAAACTGGAGTATCCAGGGGTGACAACAGCCTACCTCCGAACGGATAACGCTGGATGTTACCACAATGGGCCTCTTTTGTTAAGTCTTAGAGAAGTAGGGGTGAGAACCGGTGTCAGGCCAGTGCGATATGATTTCTCAGAACCACAGGCTGGCAAGGACATTTGTGATAGGAAGACTGCTGCTATGAAGGCACACATAAAGCGCTGGGTCAACGAAAAGCACGACGTCGTCACTGCTGAAGATATGAAAGCAGCACTAGAATCCCATGGAGGTATCAAAGGGTGCAGAGCAGCGGTCGTTGAGGTGGACACAACCAGGGAAAGAAACAAAGATAGCAAGATACCAGGCATTAGTGTGTTGAACAATTTCCAGTATGAGGAGTGTGGCATCCGTGTGTGGAAAGCGTACAACATCGGCCCTGGACGCCTCATCCCTTATAGCGGTCTCGGAGTTACACCACAAGGAGATACTGGAGTAAGGGTGGTAAAGCCATTTGGTCAAGCTACACACAGGGGAAGCGTGGGTGAGAGCGTCAGGCACCAGTCCGAGATCTACTCTTGCCAAGAGACTGGATGCGTCCTCACGTTCAAGACCCAAGCAGAGGCAGACAACCATATGGACACGGGCAAGCACCGTCTTGAGGTGGACTGTGAGTCCATGTATGACCGCGTTAGGAGGAAATGGGCGGGAATTGTGACAGGGGTGACGTTCGCTCCGGATGTGCCAACAACCTCATCGCAAGGTGAGAATAGTGGCAGCGCTTTCAGAGAACATGACCCTAGACCATTGGGGTGGGCTCTGAAGGTAACAAAACGACCCACTAGAATGACTGATAACGTCAAGACCTTCTTGATGAAGGAATTCGAAGAGGGTACAAGAACTGGAAACAAGGCCGATCCTGTACGGGTAGCGAGGGAGATGAAGACCCTCAGAAATGAGGACGGAAAGCCCACGTTTAAGCCTGAAGAGTGGAGGACTGCGCAGCAGATCAGTAGCCTGTTTTCACGTCAGACAGCGGCGCTGCGTCATAGGGGTATTGATGCGGAGGAAATCTCGGAGGAAGACATCGAGGCTGCCAAGTCGGAAATAGCGTTTGACACCCTTAGAAGTTTGGTGATGGATGATATGGGCAAACCAAGCCATCCAATCATCGTGGGCATTAGCAATATCTGCGAACTTGTAAAAAACAAGAAGCTTGACTCACTCAAACTGGCAGCTCTGAAAGAAATCTGCAATCAGCTACACCTGACGACAAGCGGACCACTGTCAAGAAAAAAGACTTTCTTTGAGGCCATTCAAAAATTCTCTGAGAGTTGCACGTGTTTTCAAAAATAACGTTACATGGTTTTAGTAGGGAGGATCTCTATGCTTCTACCCCAATCTTCTCCATTGGGGCCTTTTAGATAGGTACAGGGAGACCCTTCGATAACAGGGTTTATAAATACTTGTAAATTAAAAAATCGTGAGCAATATAAGACTGCAAACTGAATGAATGCTATGGTAAACACAGTAAAACAAAAAACTGCAAGGATTTTTAGATACTGCTAAACACCAGCTGTCCGTCGCTATGCTTGACGGATGAAACCAATGGATGAAACCAATGGATGAAACCAATTCGGTTTTCTTCCTAGACAAAAGAGCAGTGCCGCAAGATTTCAGCAGCAATGCACACGGATTGATCAACTTTAGTGACGTTGTGTCAAATCTGTTACGTTATAATGCATTAAGTTTCGACTCACTAATTTGCGCATCTGTTCGAATTGCATTTCCTCTGCCACGAATTGACTGTCATTTCGGCAGCCTGTTTGCCTTCCATCACACGTGGAGAAAACATTAACTCTGTTAGTCTCCAAAACTATTCACTACTTTACAAAACACAATCTTGAGCCTGTCTGGCGTATTAATTTGCATGTCCATGTTTAGTGAAATGACAGAATTGTTATGTTCGCCCCAAATTTGTGGACTGTCAACGTCTGCAAGATCGAAACAACAATTAGTTTCAAAAACAAGAACCTCATAAAAATTAATAATTAATTACGTGCAGGGTTATCATCGCTTGTATATAGTATCAACAGACAGGTGAAGTTTTCCCGGGGAAATTCGACAACATGCAAATTAGTTAAATTTGAAGAAAGCTTACGGGAGGGGATTTTGACCTACCAAATGACAAAATAGGCCGATGAACTATGGCCACTTATCTGAAAAAGTAATGTTTTTCTCTTAGTGATAGTAAAGAAGCCAATAAACGCCTGCAACAAGTCGCAAATCCAGCGTGAAATTTTTCCCGGAAAAACTACAACTATGCAAATTAGGAAATTAGGTTAAAGTTGTGAGAAAGCTCACGCGACGAGATTTTAACTTGCCAAATAAGAGTTTGCGTATTTGTAAAGACTTTATGACAGACTAATAAAAAATAGTTTTGATCTGGATATAAACTGCCGCACTTTAGAGAAAACCAGATTGGAAAATTGCCAAAATTCTTCTTACTTGCGATAGCCACGAAGTGATGATATTTGGAACCGCTCCAAAGTAAGTTATTTTTAACCAAATTCGTTTATATTGGAGACATGAGCTGGTTATAGGCTGGAAAGTATGTACAGTTCGTATAAATGAATAAGGCTAATGCCAAGTAAGTAAAATACGTCGTGGAAGTTTACCCAAATTTTCCGTCTCACGTGGGCAAAATAGCACCAAAAACTAGGGGGGTGGTCAAAATTCTAAGAAATTAAATTTATTTTACTAAAAATACCACCGATCGTAATCTTATCTGATAGAGAAAAAATGCTGAAAATTTGGAGGTAATCGGACGACCTCGATCCGCGGACCCTGCCTGGTCCTTAGTGACAATGACACTTAATATTAGCAGTGATTTAAAGTACGCTACAGTACAAAAGAAATAAAGAAACCGCCAATATATATATATATATATATATATATATATATATTTATATATATATAGCCGCATTTTTGAAAACATACCTCAAAATGGGCCAGAATATTCGCACAGAAAGCTGGCGATAGCCAGGTTTCTGGTCACTGCGGTGCGAAAAAACATAGGGGGCTTGCTGTCCTGGTTGGTCTCATTGTCAAGCTCAGTCCCTGAGCTACAACCCCGGAAAAAACTGTTGAGACAATTCCATCTATTTTCTAAGTTTTGCGCCCTACTCCCGTCTCCCCTAAACACAAAAAGTAAACCCCCTCCCCAACCCCTATTCAAAGTTGCCTTGGTCTAAAAACCAACGTATATAATTGCCATGCTATCCTAAACAACTTTGGATAAGGGGAGGGGGGAAATCGGGCATTCATTTGGCGGAGGTTTCAGTTTTTGCCGGGATGACAGGAAAAAATAGGCATTTTCGCGATTTGTCTCAACAGGTTTTGTCCGGGGTTGTCTGCGGACTGTTTTCGGTATTCTTTAACTTTCATAGCAATTGCCTCAAGTTAAAGTCCTCTTTTTTGGTCAAATTGATAAAAGCCATTGTTTCAACATACTTTTTTTTTCTTTTGAATGCGAAATAAAATTTTTACAGTAAAAATTGACGTTATAACACTCTGATTACATGATCTGTCAAATGACATTTACTCCGTGACGTTACCATGGGCATGACTTTTAACGGCTTACGTGTCCGTAGACGCTTTGCCTGCTCAAATGATGACATTGATATGTAATCGCCAGACAAAATGGATCTCTCGAGAACTTCCGATAGTGACGAATGATTTTCAGGAGGCTCGGAAATATCGCATGAATCACTGGGTGAGAGGAAGGTTAGTGCGCTTATCTGGTCACTTACAGTCACGCGAATTTGGTTCATTTTTCCATCCCGCGAGTAATTTGCCTTAGCAGTGATTACGTCGTTCGCCAAGTGCAGTGCAAAGATCCTACACTTAATAGGACAACATTGCCTCAGTTACAGCAAATGTGGAATTGTGTACGAACGGGAATGTGGTATGATGGATCTCTCATTTCTCCACGCAGATCCCGCGGGAACAATAACGGAAAATCCCTTGATGTGTAAGGTGCTTTGATGAGCTTGTTGTGCAACAAAAACGGAGTAGTTTTTCTCGCAGACGGTTAACTTAACGAATAAAGTACGGCAGAGGAAAGAAACATCGGTTAACGACGGTTAACAACGGTTAACAACTTTTCTGAAGAAAAACAACAGTTAGACTATCAGTTTCCTTTAATATATTCTGTTAACCGCTGTTAACCGTTGGAATAAACATGTGCGTGCCTGTTAATCGTTTATTTCAAGCGTTTACGGTGCTTTCAAGCATTTTCCGTAGTATATAGAACCTTTTTGTTGATTTTCAAGCATTAAAAAGACCTTTTTACTTAAGGGAAAACTTTTTGACACTGGTGTAATTGTCATGAAATGCGCTGTTTTTTGCCACGAAAGAACTGCCATCGCGTGACAACATGTTTTCGTTGTATTTGTGATCAAAGAGGCATTGCTTTCCCTGCACATCCTATTTCTACCCATTTTGGAAGTTCGTCGTTAATATTTGTTCTTTTGGCCTTGGTTGTCATAGAAAAATTAACGGTTTTATCGGCATGGATTCCATTATTTTGTCAAGTAGATAATCTGGTATATATGTTGTAAACTGTTCTAATTACACACTCAGTAAACGCGGGTATTGTTAACTCGGTGAAGCTTACTTTTCCAGTTCTACTCTAACTACATGGAGAAAGTTGTCAGTACAACTAAGTATCACTACCTCTAAGGCATATTTTTAACTGCTCCGCCGCATTCTTGAGTCCTCGTGCATGACCTGCACACCACGCACTATTATTTTTGAACAGGACAGTTGTCCTGCGCAAGTATAATAAATACCCGGTCTTATCTAATTTATTCGACATGTAAGCACAATTAACGTTGGTAAAAAGGCCGGAGGTAAGGCTCCTATTAAGATATCATACTTGTGACACACAGTAACTCCTTAACCGAGGCCACCAACCACAATTAATTTCAATACTTTTTCTGTAAAGAGCATGATTTCTTTCTCATTTAGGTATAAGATTTCTAATTTATGGCTAAATTTCTAAGTGCATAATTAATGCGTCCTAATTGTTTTTATGACACCTTCTTTACTAGTCACAAAGCTTTAGACAAGTACAACATCTGTGCAAAAAATCAATACCCTCCGACCTTACATTGCGAAGTCACAGCGATTTGAACAACTGGCCTTCACAGAAAACCCCGGACAAAACTGTTGAGACAATTCCATCTATTTTCTAAGTTTTGCGCCCTACTCCCGTCTCCCCTAAACACAAAAAGTAAACCCCCTCCCCAACCCCTATTCAAAGTTGCCTTGGTCTAAAAACCAACGTGTATAATTGCCATGCTATCCTAAACAACTTTGGATAAGGGGAGGGGGGAAATCGGGCATTCATTTGGCGGAGGTTTCAGTTTTTGCCGGGATGACAGGAAAAAATAGGCATTTTCGCGATTTGTCTCAACAGGTTTTGTCCGGGGTTGTCTGCGGACTGTTTTCGGTATTCTTTAACTTTCATAGCAATTGCCTCAAGTTAAAGTCCTCTTTTTTGGTCAAATTGATAAAAGCCATTGTTTCAACATACTTTTTTTTTCTTTTGAATGCGAAATAAAATTTTTACAGTAAAAATTGACGTTATAACACTCTGATTACATGATCTGTCAAATGACATTTACTCCGTGACGTTACCATGGGCATGACTTTTAACGGCTTACGTGTCCGTAGACGCTTTGCCTGCTCAAATGATGACATTGATATGTAATCGCCAGACAAAATGGATCTCTCGAGAACTTCCGATAGTGACGAATGATTTTCAGGAGGCTCGGAAATATCGCATGAATCACTGGGTGAGAGGAAGGTTAGTGCGCTTATCTGGTCACTTACAGTCACGCGAATTTGGTTCATTTTTCCATCCCGCGAGTAATTTGCCTTAGCAGTGATTACGTCGTTCGCCAAGTGCAGTGCAAAGATCCTACACTTAATAGGACAACATTGCCTCAGTTACAGCAAATGTGGAATTGTGTACGAACGGGAATGTGGTATGATGGATCTCTCATTTCTCCACGCAGATCCCGCGGGAACAATAACGGAAAATCCCTTGATGTGTAAGGTGCTTTGATGAGCTTGTTGTGCAACAAAAACGGAGTAGTTTTTCTCGCAGACGGTTAACTTAACGAATAAAGTACGGCAGAGGAAAGAAACATCGGTTAACGACGGTTAACAACGGTTAACAACTTTTCTGAAGAAAAACAACAGTTAGACTATCAGTTTCCTTTAATATATTCTGTTAACCGCTGTTAACCGTTGGAATAAACATGTGCGTGCCTGTTAATCGTTTATTTCAAGCGTTTACGGTGCTTTCAAGCATTTTCCGTAGTATATAGAACCTTTTTGTTGATTTTCAAGCATTAAAAAGACCTTTTTACTTAAGGGAAAACTTTTTGACACTGGTGTAATTGTCATGAAATGCGCTGTTTTTTGCCACGAAAGAACTGCCATCGCGTGACAACATGTTTTCGCTGTATTTGTGATCAAAGAGGCATTGCTTTCCCTGCACATCCTATTTCTACCCATTTTGGAAGTTCGTCGTTAATATTTGTTCTTTTGGCCTTGGTTGTCATAGAAAAATTAACGGTTTTATCGGCATGGATTCCATTATTTTGTCAAGTAGATAATCTGGTATATATGTTGTAAACTGTTCTAATTACACACTCAGTAAACGCGGGTATTGTTAACTCGGTGAAGCTTACTTTTCCAGTTCTACTCTAACTACATGGAGAAAGTTGTCAGTACAACTAAGTATCACTACCTCTAAGGGATATTATTAACTGCTCCGCCGCATTCTTGAGTCCTCGTGCATGACCTGCACACCACGCACTATTATTTTTGAACAGGACAGTTGTCCTGCGCAAGTATAATAAATACCCGGTCTTATCTAATTTATTCGACATGTAAGCACAATTAACGTTGGTAAAAAGGCCGGAGGTAAGGCTCCTATTAAGATATCATACTTGTGACACACAGTAACTCCTTAACCGAGGCCACCAACCACAATTAATTTCAATACTTTTTCTGTAAAGAGCATGATTTCTTTCTCATTTAGGTATAAGATTTCTAATTTATGGCTAAATTTCTAAGTGCATAATTAATGCGTCCTAATTGTTTTTATGACACCTTCTTTACTAGTCACAAAGCTTTAGACAAGTACAACGTCTGTGCAAAAAATCAATACCCTCCGACCTTACATTGCGAAGTCACAGCGATTTGAACAACTGGCCTTCACAGAAAACCCCGGACAAAACTGTTGAGACAATTCCATCTATTTTCTACGTTTTGCGCCCTACTCCCGTCTCCCCTAAACACAAAAAGTAAACCCCCTCCCCAACCCCTATTCAAAGTTGCCTTGGTCTAAAAACCAACGTGTATAATTGCCATGCTATCCTAAACAACTTTGGATAAGGGGAGGGGGGAAATCGGGCATTCATTTGGCGGAGGTTTCAGTTTTTGCCGGGATGACAGGAAAAAATAGGCATTTTCGCGATTTGTCTCAACAGGTTTTGTCCGGGGTTGTCTGCGGACTGTTTTCGGTATTCTTTAACTTTCATAGCAATTGCCTCAAGTTAAAGTCCTCTTTTTTGAACAAATTGATAAAAGCCATTGTTTCAACATACTTTTTTTTTCTTTTGAATGCGAAATAAAATTTTTACAGTAAAAATTGACGTTAGAACACTCTGATTACATGATCTGTCAAATGACATTTACTCCGTGACGTTACCATGGGCATGACTTTTAACGGCTTACGTGTCCGTAGACGCTTTGCCTGCTCAAATGATGACATTGATATGTAATCGCCAGACAAAATGGATCTCTCGAGAACTTCCGATAGTGACGAATGATTTTCAGGAGGCTCGGAAATATCGCATGAATCACTGGGTGAGAGGAAGGTTAGTGCGCTTATCTGGTCACTTACAGTCACGCGAATTTGGTTCATTTTTCCATCCCGCGAGTAATTTGCCTTAGCAGTGATTACGTCGTTCGCCAAGTGCAGTGCAAAGATCCTACACTTAATAGGACAACATTGCCTCAGTTACAGCAAATGTGGAATTGTGTACGAACGGGAATGTGATATGATGGATCTCTCATTTCTCCACGCAGATCCCGCGGGAACAATAACGGGAAATCCCTGGATGTGTAAGGTGCTTTGATGAGCTTGTTGTGCAACAAAAACGGAGTAGTTTTTCTCGCAGACGGTTAACTTAACGAATAAAGTACGGCAGAGGAAAGAAACATCGGTTAACGACGGTTAACAACGGTTAACAACTTTTCTGAAGAAAAACAACAGTTAGACTATCAGTTTCCTTTAATATATTCTGTTAACCGCTGTTAACCGTTGGAATAAACATGTGCGTGCCTGTTAATCGTTTATTTCAAGCGTTTACGGTGCTTTCAAGCATTTTCCGTAGTATATAGAACCTTTTTGTTGATTTTCAAGCATTAAAAAGACCTTTTTACTTAAGGGAAAACTTTTTGACACTGGTGTAATTGTCATGAAATGCGCTGTTTTTTGCCACGAAAGAACTGCCATCGCGTGACAACATGTTTTCGTTGTATTTGTGATCAAAGAGGCATTGCTTTCCCTGCACATCCTATTTCTACCCATTTTGGAAGTTCGTCGTTAATATTTGTTCTTTTGGCCTTGGTTGTCATAGAAAAATTAACGGTTTTATCGGCATGGATTCCATTATTTTGTCAAGTAGATAATCTGGTATATATGTTGTAAACTGTTCTAATTACACACTCAGTAAACGCGGGTATTGTTAACTCGGTGAAGCTTACTTTTCCAGTTCTACTCTAACTACATGGAGAAAGTTGTCAGTACAACTAAGTATCACTACCTCTAAGGCATATTTTTAACTGCTCCGCCGCATTCTTGAGTCCTCGTGCATGACCTGCACACCACGCACTATTATTTTTGAACAGGACAGTTGTCCTGCGCAAGTATAATAAATACCCGGTCTTATCTAATTTATTCGACATGTAAGCACAAATTAACGTTGGTAAAAAGGCCGGAGGTAAGGCTCCTATTAAGATATCATACTTGTGACACACAGTAACTCCTTAACCGTGGCCACCAACCACAATTAATTTCAATACTTTTTCTGTAAAGAGCATGATTTCTTTCTCATTTAGGTATAAGATTTCTAATTTATGGCTAAATTTCTAAGTGCATAATTAATGCGTCCTAATTGTTTTTATGACACCTTCTTTACTAGTCACAAAGCTTTAGACAAGTACAACGTCTGTGCAAAAAATCAATACTCTCCGACCTCACATTGCGAAGTTACAGCGATTTGAACAACTGGCCTTTACAGACAACCCCGGACAAAACTGTTGAGACAATTCCATCTGTTTTCTAAGTTTTGCGCCCTACTCCCGTCTCCCCTAAACACAAAAAGTAAACCCCCTCCCCACCCCCTATTCAAAGTTGCCTTGGTCTAAAAACCAACGTGTATAATTGCCATGCTATCCTAAACAACTTTGGATAAGGGGAGGGGGGAAATCGGGCATTCATTTGGCGGAGGTTTCAGTTTTTGCCGGGATGACAGGAAAAAATAGGCATTTTCGCGATTTGTCTCAACAGGTTTTGTCCGGGGTTGTAACTCGCCATGGGTTGGAAAGGGGCCTCCATGTCAATGCCTAGGGGAGTAGGGTGCTGCAAAAGCGTTGTACCTTCCGTTAGTGCTGCTCTGAGAGAGTCACTGCACTGGTCATGTCTGCCTTTAGTTTGTCATGTCAAATTCTTGTAACGTTTGAGGCCCATTAGCCAATGAAAGCATTCCCCTCAAGCACGTGTTAGGCTGCGCGAGGCGGGTTTATGAAGTCAGGGGGGTGATTTAACCTTGAATTCTCTGCTTAGAACTTGGTTAAGTCTCAAGCGTCCTCCGTCATTTAGGGCCTTTAAGCAGCTAGAGTGTATGGCCAAGTCCAAAGTGTCTTTTTGATGGACTTGAATGTTTCTTTTGCTAATCAGGAACCAAGAAGAGAGTCACCTTAAGGTATCTGTACCGGCAAATTTTGCACATTTTCGCATCATTTTTAGTCGATATTTTATGGATACTATCTATATGTCCCTACATTGACAGTATTCCTCAGTTCTCGAGGAACTAGAATATAGCAAAATATACTATGTTATGGTACCCAAAAGGTGTTAATTTAATTACCTCCTAGGGTGGCACGGAAAGAAAAAAATCAAAATTTCAGAAGAATCCTTAGAGTTATTGTTAAAAAAGAAAGGTAACACAAATAAGGACGTAAGATAGAATAATTCTGTGTTTGACCACGACACAGCTCCAATTAATCCACCCTCTAGGGTACAATTTGCTATTTTGTAATTTGATCCACATTTTGACATCAATAGCTCAGCTGTACGGCAATTCTAACCTTTGGTCAAACACGTTCTGTTCATTAACATGCTCTTTGTGTATTTGCCAAATTTCACGAAGAAATAATGATCCATTCCTCCAAAAAACTGGTTCCCGTAAGTCAAGGTAAATCGGTCACGCGGTAATTAATGCTTTTCCGGTGTACAAAAGCTTATTTTCCTCACAAAATCAACTGTTTTTGCTCGATACTACCATCACAGACCTTCTTGCCCGCCATTTTGAATCACCGCTGGGTAAAATGCTCGTGGAAGCCTAAGAAAATGCCAAATGACCTCTCTATAGCCCCCTTGGATTTTGATACGTGACCAGTTGCTAGGTGTGACGCATTTCCGGAAGATGCGTTACTCAGTGTCAGCTATAATGCAGTGAAGCCCGCCGAAGTATGAAGATTGAAGAAGAGTTTTATTCAAAATTGAAAAGAATTGCTTATGTAAAGTGAAAGAAATTGGCAGAAAAAACAGACCAGAGGATTAGGGGCCAAAAAAATCGTTTTACTCTCCCGGCAAAATTATATTATATATATGATAAACTCTTTCTTAATCTGATTATAAACTGAGAATAATACAAGAATATTTTCAGGATGAGATCAGCAGAAAAGAAAGTTAGAATATTCAACCTGGGCCGAAAAAAACGACATTCCTATATGAAAAGTGAGGTGCATATGTGTCGCGTGTTATAATTGTCAGCCTTTGCTCATAATGACGAAGCTGTGTGCATCTTAAAATGTTATATGTTTTCAGACTCGTACCCAGTCGCTATTTACATGTGTTTTTGGGGTGGGAGAAGATTTGGGTTAGGTTGAGGCGCGCGAGGTCTCATGGGAAGGTACGAAGAAAAAATAGCGAAGCTTTTTTTTCTTCGTACCTTCTTATGAGACCCCGAGCGCGCCTCAACCTTAACTCCCAATCTCCTCTCACCCCAAAAACACATAAATAACGACTGGGTACGTACGGGTCAGACATGTTTTTATTTTCAATTTCCTTTGAAATAGTTCCGTGTAGGAACAAGTAGTTGAGGGAAGGTTTGCTCTTGTCTCGTAGTTTCCGCTGGAGAACACACACACACACAAATACAAAAAAAAAAAGAAACTTATGCCAAACTTATTAGAAATTGAGTGTTTTAAGTCTAGTATACTTTGAATGGGTCTCTATTTTTTTTTGAAATTGATCCCACCTTTTCATTTTCATACCACACTGCCAGTTCTTAGGCCCAGGCTGAATGGGCCACATCTTGTTCTTTTTTTTTTCTTTCTTTCTTTTTCTCATTCTTTTTTTCTTTTCTTTTTTTCTTTTTTATAATACAGAGATGACCTGGGAACCAGAAAAGGCGCGCAGTGGTTTATGGGATTATTAGGTTTTGTCAGTGTGATTCGGCCTCAATTAAGGCAGGGAATTTATTTTACTGTGATCGCCGTCTTTAAAATTAAACAAAATAAATAAAATGAAATGATAATAATAAAAATAAAAATTCAAAGAAGAGGAAGAGTGTGGAAACATATCATGGGGTATATATTTGCGCAATATTTTTTGTGTGTTTCTGAGTGCCCAAATGTGAGGAGTTCGTAAAACAGCCATTTCTATGAACTACAACTCTATTATTTTCTTGTTTGGGAAATGCGTGTAAATATAAGGTTATTTTCTCTTAAAGCGGTCTTAAATTTGTGAATTCAGAAGGAGATTGAGGAGACAAAAAACTCGATTCATTGGTTGAGCCGTGCATGATTATGAAATACGAAAAACGACAAGTAGGTTCTTTGACAGGTTTGCTTGGAAGAACCGTTCATGTACTTGTTATCACTATAAAACACCAAATATTATCTTGCCTTGTCTTCTCTAAATTGTTTTCTAAAATATTCAAAAGGAAGAGACACACCATCTGGTAACTAGAGTAAAATAAACCAGTCATCATGCAGCTGGATGGATTATTTAGAAACATTTTTAATGCAAACGATTGTAAAATGTGTATTTTTGTTTTTGTTTTTTTTTCCTCTCCTTTTTCTCATTTTCTTTGCCTATGCATCCCAAGAAAATTTTATCCGGATGTTCCAGTTCCTCGCAGAATGTGGTAGAAGAAGAGCCAGTTGGTATGCTACCACAAAACTCATATTTATTCTGTATTTACATTTATATATTCTTCACTGAATATCATGCACTAATCTACAAAATACTTGGCGACAGGGCAGTAGTTGAGTTTGTCTGAAAACTCAGATTGTTTTTTGGTAGAAATTCTTAGAAGTGAGCTTTTTTCCATGTTTATGCGGAAGGTAATTCTCAAGGCAATTCGATCCACTTCGATCCAACTTCAGAAAATTTATCAAGTCTACTTTCGACTGCCGTTTGAATATCTAAAATTTTTTGGCGGGGGTCAGATGAAGTTATTATACGAACACGGTATAATTAAGGAAAAGAATAGCAGTGCGAGATGCCTTAAATGTCTGACATTGTCATTTTTGTCACTTACACCTAATTGCAAAACCATAATAAGTATTTACAGAAAACATATTTACATGGCAAATTCCCTTTTAACTTCCTTAACTCAACTTATGATACGGCATGTTGTTTAGGAATAGGCTATTAAACTTATAGAAAACGGAAGTTTTTACCGTTGTTGCAAAAGACCTTTTTTTTTAGGATTATTAAAACGGGATTTTGATGTGATCAATTCCTAGTTAGTTCTTTGTTCTTATGTCGAATTGTTTCTTTGACAACTTTAACACAAGGACGTATATCCATCATATCTCAGCTGATATCTAGCAGGGTTTCGTTTCTTTTGAACCTTATTATGGAGGATCTGACGTGTAAATGAAATATGAACTGCAATGTGCCTAAATTTCAGGCGCGGATCCACACCAGTTTCCACCGTTTTACGGAAATCGGTCGGA
This sequence comes from Porites rus, assembly GCA_964035705.1. Lineage (NCBI taxonomy): Eukaryota > Metazoa > Cnidaria > Anthozoa > Scleractinia > Poritidae > Porites > Porites rus. The sequence goes on from OZ037994.1 coordinate 34,610,317, forward strand.
TTTTTCATAACAAATTTTTAATAAAGAAAAAACTTTTCAAGTTGCAAAGCTTCATCCAAGGCGAATGAAACTGGCCAATATCGTGTCTGAATGACTCAGAAACCCAGGAAAAGGGACTTTAGGGAGTTAAAATCGAAAAAATTTCCAGGAGAGCATTCCCCCGGATACCCCTGAAAGTGCACCTTCGACGCTAGTTCAGTTTAGGAAATCGGATCCTAGATCCGCGCCTACTAATTATTTTTTTGAAAGTTTTTTGGCAAATTAAAATCTGTAAGAATTTAACTACTTAACCCTCCCTCTCCCCCCCCCCCCCCTACCCCCACAAAAGAAAAAAGGAAAAAAAATCTTCTAAAAATTGATTGTTTACGCGTGTAGGTAGATGATATTTTGCACAATGTGTCAGGTGTGCCCTACGGAAAATTGCCATCGATAATGGTGGGACGCTATCTAATTCATTAATTTAACCAACCATAGAGGGGGCACTAAGTGTTAACAAATTAAGACGCCGATAAAGCCAACTTTATGGTTTAAACTTCCTCCTCCAATTACTGAATTAGAGGTAGCGTTTTGGATGAAGCCAAAGTTGCATCTCTTTTGTCGGAACACTTATCGATGGATTTTTTCATTCCTGCAAACGCCGACAAACAAACAAGGACAAAAGCACACGAAATATTAATTCTTAGACAATAAAATAGGTCAGCTTAAACGATTGCTCAAGAGATAGGCGTCAGTTCAAGATTTTCCTGCAAGTAAACTGCCCGGGTTATTCATTTAGTCAGTCAATATATGAGAAATCCAAAGCTGCAAGGTTATTAGTGAATAGGTGATACACTGACTAGGTGGAGCTGATACTTGTACTTTCACGTAAAACATGAAATAATTTCAGGGAGAAAGATTTAAGAGAATAACTTTACTTTCCCTAAAAGCCTTCGTTTTTACCAATAATATCACCCTCTTTAAAGCCCTGAAGGCCTTAAAGCCTTCCTTATAATAATAATATCACTTCCACAAAACCTTTTTTCGTACTCCACAATACATTTAAAACTCTCTTACTAGTGCATGACTGTGTCACTGCAGAAGCCGATTTCTGAATTGACAATAGTGTTACACATCGTGATAGAAAATTAGTTTCCGGGTTGTGGGAGTCCATACAATTTTAGAGAGCGTGTCATACATCATTTTGAAAGGCAAAAATTAATATGACATTGTACTGCGACAATAAAACCACACTAATTTTTGATGTGGGTGTCTAATAACTACAACACCGGCCGCTAAATAAATTACTTATACACGTGAGAGACTACTTTGTCTCTGTTTCACAAGCGTTTTGTTGAAGTATAAAATATGAAGACCAGTGTTTTACATTAAATGGAATGCCTTTGCGAGTAATTTAGGACGGAATTGTCGTTCTTTGAGCTAAATTAGTTCTAGTGCCTCCTATTATGAGACCTATCGGGCTGATAACCACGCTAGGCCGCCAGAGTATCTGAAGCTGATGTATTTGCCAAATTATATCATACACAAGGTGAAAAACAGTTACTTATTCTAAGTCTTGGTAAGGGTTTTGGGATATTGAAAACGTAAGTTACAGTGCTCTGACTATCATCAGAACTATCATCTTCCTACATGTAATATATAAATATACATATTTTTTCCTTCTGCAGGGTGTGTTTGCCTATTTAGGGTAATGGAACCCATTGTCGTATATAAATTTTCCGTTAATTTTTCGCTTGGAAACTACTTTATGTCGATCCAATTATTTATTTGGCGTCTGTCATCTAAGTTGCTAATCGCTATCCCAGTTCACAGTGTTAATTATGCAGCGACGTTTTTCTCTGAATAGCATTAAGCGTCCTATATATAAGTTAAAAAAAAAACTGCTTTCTGGATTCAAGGTGTATTTTTCTTTCAAAGTAATGAATATCATTACCTTAAATGAACTTTCCCTTAACATTTTGGCTAAAAACTAATAAGTGCTGGTCAGTTTATGGATTTCAAGGTACATTATTCTTTACCAACGCGATCCCAGCTGTTCCCAGAATTTATGCAGCAACGTTTTATGCACTTTTACCCACTTGTTAACGACTGATTACGTGTGCTGAAAACATAACGCCAACAAATTTTCCGTCCTGAAATTGTCATCACTTATCCATGCTGTTTAAACCAGGAAGCAACGTAAGTGGCTATCTTTCTTTCTTTGTCTTTTTTTAGTTGCGCATCTCCGCTCGTTATTTTTGTCACTTACACCTAATTGCAAAACCACTGTCTTAGAAAAACTTAAATATTAGATCAAAGTACCAATCTGTCTTACTCTTCCACTGCTGAGATAGTTCTTCTAATGATGCTTATTTATCAACCAGTTAATTTTAAATAAATGTTTAACCCTATTCAGACTGGGGGGGGGGGCTTTTCGAACCCCCCCTCCGGCAAAATCGTGATAACTCCTACACCGAAAGAGCTATGACGTTCAAATTTTCTGACTTTTCCTAAAATTTATCTAGGAACATTTTGGTATAATTACCATGTCCATGTGATTAATCATGTTGCCATGGCAACCAGTTTCTGACACATAGGTTTTGGAAAATTTAAAAAATGGTGATTTTTTTGTTTTAAGATCGCGTTTTTACACTTATAGTGCTTTTTGTTGTTAAAATGGTCTTTGCTTGGGACTAGTTTTTGAATTACATCAAAATGTTTCAACATCGAATATTTGGGGGGGAGGGGTGGGGTAAAATTTGTCACTTTTTTGCTTTGACAAATATGCTGCTCTATTTTCCAAATAATACTTCCAAAGTCATCTGTTTGGGTAATAAACATTAGTTTGATACTTCTTTTATACATTCTGAGTTTTTTCCCCTTTGAAAGTTGCTTTAAATTATAATTTTAACAAAAAAACGGAAATCCAAGATGGCGGATCCAAGATGGCGGATCCAAGATGGCGGACAACCATTTCAAATTTTAAATTTTATTGCTTCCTATTGCTTTTTCTCGCTGTACAAGTGTTTCCTTGTTACTAGTTCATAAGAAAGGATAACAAAGAGATGACTTTACCAATATTATTGATATTTTACGTATCTAAGTGGCAAAATAATAAGAAACATTGAAAAATCGGAATATGACGTCACTGTGACGTCATCATTGGGCGTGGCAAGTCAAAACTGGGCGTGGGGCTTCTTTGTACGGAGATGATCATTGTGTGTAAATTTCATGACCCTAGCATTATAGGTTCCAGAGATACAGAGGGGGGGTCCGAGGAGCCCCCCCCCAGTCACAGATTGACCAAAAAAGCCCAGTCTGAATAGGGTTAAAAGCCAAAACATTACAATCTTTAAATTCATGGTGGACACCAAGCATAGATAGGCAACAGAAAAAGAAAACAGAAAAGCCAGCGCGGGAATAAAGTTAAAGATACCCCGCTCTACCGCGAAGATAGTAATTTTCGAGCCATAAGCAATATTACAATGATGCTCAAAAAACAAACTGGTTTTCTTTTGTTGTTTGTTGCCGTGCTGTTTATTTTCTGTAAAGGCCTTGAGATTTAGCGATGAAATCTTGTAATTAACATTGTTCGCGCCAATAGGTAATTTTCGTATTGCCCGACGGCCCTTGGACGAACACGATTGCGAGGCTAATAAGGGTCCACTTCTTTGCAAAAACAAAAACAAACATATTTAATTTGCCGCTGAGTCACTGGAAAACGATAGAAATCTTAAAAAATAGTAAGATTTCAAAGCTTAAACTTTACCAGTAAGCCAAAGGGATGTCTGTTGCAAAAAACAAAATTGTGGGAAAAGCTAATCGTACTTAACAGAAAAAAGAAAAAAGCGACGAAGACAAAAGAAGAAGTAAACCTTTTAAGCTTGAAAAGGGTAAAGTTTGTTAAAATGACGATATTTTATTCCCTTTTAATTATCTTACTTCTTAGTATTCTATTTTACTCTTGCGTATATATGTAAAATGGAGTTTAAACTGCTCAGCATATCTTCTGTATGAAATTTTGTGCTTGAGCTCTTGTCGAGTGAAATGTGCGTACGTTTTTTTTTTTTTTTTGGTGACTAAATATTTTAACAAATAATGTAAGCTACATGAAAGCTTATTTACCTGTATATTGTTTTAGTTATCTTTGTTTAAACCGATTTAACTTCCTTACAGTGCAAGGAATTTATGCAGGACGTTTGCCCCGTTGATTTCTTTTTTTGCAAACTCACAAAATTTTGCATTCGATCGCTCCGTTAGAAAAAATGTCAACTAAAAATGTTTCAGATTAACGTGGAAGCTTTCGACAAGTACATACACTCCATGGAAGGTATGGCTTAGCAGTTTTAACCATCACTGAAAATAGCATTGATGGATTCAGGGTATTACCTTGTTTAAGGATTTTGAAAGCATCTTCGCATTTTTATTGAACTCACTCACCGACCACTAGTTCGGTCAATTTTGGTTATGCTCGTTGTTTTTCTTAAGAGTGTGTCCATGAGAAAACCAGGCAGAACCAGGCAGGGGGTGATAATGCTCAAATCACCGATTTCGCTCAAACTTGGCACAAATGTTAGGTATCAGGAGTTAGCTTATGTGACAGAATGTCAGGTCAAAATATTAAATTCCCTGGGAGATCCGGGCTCCCCCTGTAAAAATCGCCATTTTGCCCGTTTATGCATAATTAATTAGCTAAGTTTACGATGCCAGTGCAACAAACAGAAAAGCCACCTGGAACTTAAATGCACTGAGAGATAATCTAACATCATAAGACTTTAAGCACAATAAACTGTTTAAAGTCGCCGATTCGATTTCCCCCCTCTTAACCCCCTTAATTTGGGTCATCATTTCCAAGTTTTGAGTAAGACGTAAAATTAGGGTATTTTATTCCCAAATATCTCGGATGAGCAACCACTTATCTTTATAACTTTTGCATGAGTAGTTAAAGCCATCACTTAAGTTGAGAAAAAAATCATAAAAAGTTTGGGCAATTCACTTTCTTCCATGTGTTGACATAAACTGTTCATGTGACTGAACGACTTTTGCATATTTCATCAAAATTAAGGCCCTCACAATATTCGTGTGTTTGCCTTTGAATGACGAGAAATCGAACAAAAAACTCATCAGACAATGATTTAACATTAATAAGGGTAAAATCATAAAAATTGTTGTGCAAGAAACGCTAACGATGATTTTTGATAGCTATATACGCGATCTTTTCAAGTAAAAAACACATACAAAGATTTAATTCACAGTTCTAATTACTTTAACAATTTCGCCCTAAAAACAATATAAACGATCAATGAAATCCATATACGTATCTCTAAGATGTCTCAACTGCTAGTTTGTGTCCGCTTTGATTTGTTCTTCATGCCACTTTCGATGTCCAGTTCAGCGTCGTTCAGCATCGTGACTCGCTGTACGACTAAAATTCCTTAGCCATCAGTTTACGCACCAAAATCCAAATCAAGTTGTTTAGGATAAAACAATACGAAAGGTTAAAAAGCCGATTCTTAACCCATTGAAAGAATTATTTCTGCCATTGTTGTAGCTCAATTCACATGTTGCAAACGTCCGACATCTTTGACATTAAATGGAGCCCGCATTTTTAAGCAGCGGTTGCCACCACACGGAAACATCGTATCGGGAGTTATGAACCAGGAGCCAGGAGCCAGGAGCCAGAGCCTGTCAGTGAACAAAATGACTTTCCGACATTCTCTGAGATTGTTTTATTGTTATTATATGCTGATAAATAATTTAGAATTCCAAATCTATTGGCAACTTTATTCAGACCATGATTATAAATTATCCCATGTCTTCTCAAACTCGGAGATAGAAGTCGTTTTGTCTTCGTGTTTTGGAAAGAACTATTTTTTCTTTTTTAGTTGCACGTGAAATAGCAGCGAAGTGAAGCCGGATGTTGGTGCAGACCAGTTCAAAGAGACAAATAAAGCGTGAGACACGTCCAGATTGGCTTGCGACAAGAATTCCATTTTTTTTTTTTTCATACTGGAGTCCCTTCTCCCCGGGGGAGTGTCCAAATTGCGTACAAATGCCCTACCCTGCTGGCAGCGGATTTGACTGTCATAAACAGTGAATTTTTTTATCTCGCACGGTCTTTTGGGGGTCTTATAAAACCTAACTGTGGCACTAATGTTCCCAAGTAGAATTCAAAATACACCACACTTTCACATATTTTTTCTCAAACAACCGCTTCCATACGTTTAACACCCTTCCCACATTCCCTCCGAGAGATACTTCAACTGTAATACTTCGATTTCAAATTTCTCACCCTACCCAGGTAAGGTCAATTTTCTCGTCCTAGACCTCGATCTCGGAAGGGCCTTTTTGCGTACTCTTGGGCACCAAAACCAGTTTAGTTCCCAGCCGTGTGCCGTGCTGAAGCAGGCAGATGTTGAATTATGGACAGACACAACAATTAAGTTACAGACATTTGATGTTCCGGTCCGTGCGTGGTCGGAAGACACCCAGTAAATAATGCCCATGGGGTTGCCCAAGGAAAATTTGGGTTTTACAAGAGTCGAACTGCAGGAGGTCTTTAACGAGGAAAAGTGCGGACACATCTACTTTTTGGAGTGAATGTACTGCACGCAATTTTTAATTTACAATATACTATAGATAAACCTAATTTGTTTCTAAAGTTCCTCTCATACTCCGAGTAGCTGAGGACATACAGGGAACGCAGAGATCAGACCATTGCATCATGGAAAATTCTCAATCAGACTGTCATCGTAAAAAGTGGTCGCTGTCGTTTACTGGATGTGGATGTGTTCGTTTACAGGAGGTTCCAAGTACAAGCGCTTTGACTGGAATATATTTGGTGTGTTGAATAAGTGATCGCTTATTGGGAAGTGGTCACTTAAGTTGGGTGGTCGCACGTAGGTTCGACTGTGCCTCGTTAAGCGAAAATTTGTTAAGATGTAAGAGAAATCCTAAAATTGTAATACAGTGGAAGCTCTCGTACAAGGGCGCCCTCGGGACGAGAAAAAGGTGTCCTTAACTGGATCTGGCCGCTTACAAGAATGAATCTCATATGCAGCATAGTTATGCAAGTGGAATTCAGCCACTTTAAAAGTGGTGTAAAGGTTAGATAGCCGTAAGTAGAGCTATTCGCTATATACGAGAGTGTCCGTTAAGAGAACTTAATCTACAGTATGAATCCGCAAATGACAGCTTAAATGAGAAGTGAATATAGTGTATTAGTCTGTGTTCAAGAAACTGCTCTCTTACACCTTCCTTATAGACAAAGAAGTCTAGCCGACTTTTTTTGCAGTGTATTAGTGCCCCCTTTTTGGGTCTTTTGTATTTCTCAGAAGTTTTCCTCAACACGTTTATAAACGGTTATTATTATATTTTTGTAGTCAATAATATACCGAGATACAGATCCCAACCTGTATAGTTGTAAGACTACGAGGATTAAAATACAACTAAGTAAGTAATTATACCCAGTGGCTAGTCATTAATTGTCTAAAAATTGCACGGCACGGTCTGACTACAAAAAGGGCTATTATGGACCATTATTATCATGGTAATTAATGTCAACATCGAATAAACTCAAAATTTCAAGCAACACGACTTTCACAACCTATTTTCAACAAACCAGTTATAACAGGATATTTGCGCGTACAACAACAGATAGCGTATTCCGCATTCCGGAGTCCGGTAGTCCGGTAGTCCGGCGTCACAGATTCCATCTTTTTGGCAGAGTCTAAAGTCAAAGATGGAGGGTGTTTTACGTGTTCGAGCAGGTGGTTGTTTTCTGTAGATATAGACGGATTGTCAGTGATCCTTCTTGTCCTTTGAGAATGATTTTGTTCTTTCTGACTACAACTTATTTCAAAGACTTCGAATGTTCGGTGAAAAGCCGACACTTTTAATTCTGCAATGTTTCAAGATGTTTCGATTTCATTACCTCGTCACGAAGTAACGCCACAAAGGACCAGACGAAACTGGAGCAGCAAATCTGGACTAAAGCACCTGAGGGACGTGTATGTAACATTTGTTCACTATCTTTTATCCTTGTTGAGTCTTTTTTCACCTACAAGTAGGACCGATCGAGGTTTTGAACTAACTCTTTTGCACCTTGTGTTTACTCAAGCGTTCCATAAAATATCCATCCGAACGTCCATAAATAACACAGAAAACATGCCTCAGGTGACACGTTCTAAAAATTCCGCTATTAGCATCGATAATGACGCATCTGATTTGTGACTTCTCGTCAACTTTGTGCTATTTTTGTTTAAAACAACGAATGTTACGTTTCTTCCAATGTTGGTCAAATGACAAATAAGCGTCAAGTCAGATGTACATAATACGTCATTATTGATAAAGTATGAGATTACCCAAATATTTTATGATTGATTTGATAACCTTAAAGATGTCTTTCACAGAATATGTGAGAATTAAGTACATAGGTTGTTGCTCATGGGAGATGTTAGCCACTAAAATACCTTAAATTTAGGGTTTGGTCAAAACAGTGAGAAGATGTCCTTACTTTAGGCTAAACAAAAGGAAGAGATCGAATTAGAGAGTAAAAATAAATTACTGAGCATTAAGTTTGATAAACACAGAAGATGATAAAGTTGATTAGATTTGAAGTTGTCTTTTCTTCTTGTTGAACAGCCAAACCAAAGTCAGCTAATTAATTATGCAAAAATGAGTAGATTTTGTCGTTTTTAGGGGGGGTCCCTGTAAATCCCAGGGAATTCAATATTGCGACCTTATTTTTTGTCGAGGTTAATATCTCACCACACCCATCAATTGTGCCAAGTTTGAGCAAAATCCGTGATTTGAGCATTATCACCTCCTGCCTGGTTCTCTCATGGACACACTCTTAATGATGACGAGCTGATTTTCGTTTTGCTGTTTGAAACAATGATTTCTCAAGCCTATGAGTAAGTTTTGAGACTTCCAAAACCTTTCAACGTTTCAAATTTTCCTTTTTTTTTTGCTAACTCAGCAGCAGTTCTCTCATGTTTCTTTGTCTTCTTGGTGAGAAGTAACCTGCATTAGCCTCGCTTTCGCAAGGACTCGTCATAGGCTGCTCGGGAATACGAAACTCACCTATTAAGAGGTTCAATGACTTTACTTTCAATTGCAGATTCATCACGCGAAACTATTTCAGCGATAAAAGGAAGTTCTTGTTTCTAGTCCGACCCTCAAAACGTACTTGAAGGAAGAATAAAAGTGTTATTCCGCTTTACTTTTTTTTCCGGCCAGTTTAGAGTCCGTTATGACGGATACCAAATGACCCTGTAAAATGTGCAAGAATATATGAAAAAATAAGCTCATTATTGTTGTTATTATCTATTCATTTTTCAGTTTTGGTTGTTTGTTTGTTTGTTTCAAGGAAAATAAAAAAATAGCGTTTACACCTCTCCAGCAAAAAGCGGAGAATTCAAGAACCGTGGAAAAGTGATGTCACCTGACGACCCCTGATGTCCATATCGACGGTGAATTCATCAACATTCTGTATGCGCTGTGAGGTTAATTATACAATTTGGGCGGAAGAAACTGATTCTTGAAGCCAAGTGATGCGGCAAGTTCCTCAATTAAAGAAGAAGAATGTCTTACCACGTGAACTGCATTAAAGAGGATGAAAAGCTTTATTTAAAGAAAGTCCAAATGGTATCGAAAATAGAACACAGAACAATGACTTGCTCCAACTCAGATCCGCATTCTGCATAAGTAGAGGAAGATAACTCCCATCCATGAAGATCAACTGGAAAGAGTTTATTTCATTAGAAAATCTGAACTACTAAACTAGGCGAAAGGCGTAATTTTCTAAAAATGTCTTGGAGTAATAGTCGAGTGGTGTTCAAGGTTCCCGGTGTAGCTATAAAAGAAAGTCAAATTTTCTGGACTGTCAAATTCAGAGAGTTGAAAGAACACAGAACACTTCTGAGTATATTCGAGTTTTTAAGGCAACCGAACTACCTCGACTAGCCTGACAGGTTAATTCAAAATGGCATTTTGCGAAAGAAAGGTAAGTGCAAATTGATGATTCAGGGCAAAGTCAAAAACATATTTTTCCTTACTTCGCGTTTATTGTGATTGGGCTTTCCCTTCTTTCAAAAATTCTGTAAAAAGAGAAGCAATTAAGCAGACGACTACGTTTTGCAATGACAGCACTACACTCATCAGCTCTCGAATGGCCCCCCGAGCACTAAGTCGTTTATCTTCGACTCTCTGAGTTTTGCAAAATATTGGCAAGAAATATTGCACAAAAAAAAATTAAACAACAGCAAAAAATATATTCTAGAGCGTCTCCATCAAACTTAGCACTACTTCAAGCAGAAATCATGAACTGCGACGGGGTCTCTTTTCATTCAACTATTTTTTTGTTTGTTTGTTTGTTGCTTATGTTACCACCATTTGATAACTATAAACCGCACAGACCCAAAATCCCTAGCTTTGAGTCGCTCTGAGAGAGGGCCAGAGCTCAAAACCTCAAGTTTTTAAACCTCAGTTGGTAACTTCATTTTATTCTCTCTCTTCATGTTTGTTGGCTTGTTATTTTGATGTATATTGTTTCACTTGTTTACATAATGGTCTTTTTGGGGAAACTTGTACTTATCGAATGACTTTTTAATTTTCTTGTCCTTTAGAAAAGTGTCATTTACACCACCTCAGCTGTTCTTCTACTGGTTTTCTCGTTGTATGGAAATTCAGCAGAAAGCAAACCGACAATTCCAACCTTGCAATTTCGTCAACACATAAACCCTATGGAACAAAGCATCTCTGAAGGCTCTGCTGAAGAGAAGCCTGGCTTGCTCGTTATTGCCCCAGAAGAAAAAGATAACATAGCGGTTAGTGACAATAGAGACGAGAATGCTTTGCACTCTGACGGAGCAAGCAGACCGCTAGGAGGAAGAGTAACATCTAAACGCCAGAATAAGGCAATGCGATTCAAGAGGAACAACACACCGAGCCCATGTGTAGAGAGATACCAGCTCAAATTGATAGACCGCGAAACAGTTGTGCCCACCGTGATATGTGCAGAGGGTTGTAAAGAAATTAAAAGAGTGTATTTCTTTAAGGATAGGGATGATCCACTAACATTTGCAGTAGACTGTCAACGGCCTGCCGAAGGAGCACGGCGGTGAAGGACACCCTTTCTTCCTCTTTAGTCCTCTTTGCCCTCTTCCCCGATCGCGCTTTCTCATTTGTTTCATTCATCCTGTAACCCACCAGAGGGTATGTTCACAGACTGCATTTTTCTGTCGACTGTGGAAGTTTTGGTTTGTTGCGTATTGTAAAAATGTATTTACTTAGAACATGGTTTCACTTAAATAATTTATTAATTTTTGATTATTGTTATTAGAAATCAATGCAGTTATATTATTTAATATTTATTAAGCTGTAATGAGATTGTAACCTTCCATTGGTATTAAAAGAAACAATCAAATTACTAAGATAATTTCTACCTGTCTTCTTTTCTTTCACACTCACACTTTTAATATTGGCGAATCTCAATTTCCTCCCCGAGGTTAATGTTGTATAAAGTGAACTACGACCTTACTCACCCACTCGGTCATGGAAGAAAGCCCAGAGGAAATGTGGGGACAGCAATCAAACGTTAGTAGCGGACATTGAATATTGCATCTATAGGTGAATCAATCAATCATCAACCAACCAATCAATCAATCAATCAACAATACAATACAATGCAAAACAATACAAACTTTATGGACACTCCCTGAAGAGGGCTTTTCATTGACAATGATAATAGGTCGAAACAAGACTAAATCTAAAAATTACAAAATTACACCAGCAAGCACTTGCAGCACCTTTACAGCCTGCCCAACATAAAAAAAACCTTTTATTTGAGCCAAAGGCAGGAGCTTCGGTGATTGGAAAGGTGAAGACACGTTTTGCTTAGCATGGAATAATAGATACTTTCCAGACTTTCAAACGAAGTATTAGCCTTTGCCACAGTGTATGAGTTTGAGCATGTTGCCAGCTCCCCAGAGACTAATCGAAGGCTGAGGTGGTAGATAAAGGCCCGAAAAGTAGGCGGGGGGAGGGGGGGCGGTACTTGGATTAATTTTTGCTGCGTATGTGCCGCTGGCCTCTAAGAGCCCATACCCCATTATAGTCTATTCTGTGGCCAACTGTAGACCCCACCACCTTAGTCCCTTTTGGGCAAATATGTAATATTCGCGATCCCAACTACTCACTTTCTAGTTTTATGAATTTACCCATTTTTAGATTGAATGAAGAACACTTTACTTTTCTTCTGCAGTACAAACATTCTAAAACGCCTGCTAACCGTAAATATGAAGAACTGTCTTACCCCAAAAATCCGAAAATGTGCGACCCCATTCTAGTAACTCTGTTGGAAGTGCGACCCAATTATAGTCAACCCAGTCGTGAAAATGTGATCCCAAGGCAGTACCCTCCCCGGGGATAAAAGCTAGGAGACTTGAATTTAGCAACATGTAGACGATCTCGCAAGAAAAGCAAGGGATGCTGGATTTTTGTTAAATGAAAGGAAATGCAAGGAACGAGACAGAGTTTGACCCTATCTGTATTAACCGTCAGATCCTGGAGGCTGGGAAAAGTGTGAAATTGTTAGTGACCGCTCGTCCGTTCGTTTATTACGTCCCAGTGTGGGGAGGAGGTTTTCAGAAAAGTGTGGTGTATCAAAACTTTACCCTTTACCAAAGTAACTACACTATGAAAGTTGTACTCCCCTCCCTTCCCTCCCCCCCCCCCCCCCCCTTGGCAATAATAATTTTTAAAATTGGGCATTGATTTCATAAGCTATAAAACACCAGTGGTCGGCAGCATAGCAAGAGATTTTGACGGTTCACGCAGGGGACTACCCCAACCCTGGGGTAGTCTGGGGGCCTGCTCCCCCCAGATAATGTTTAAAATTAGGGTCTCTGCCATATCCTGCATTTTCGGCAGCACATTTTCGTTAAATAAAGACGAAGAAAAATACCGTAATAGTTGTTTATTTTACCCATCTCTGGTAAAGTACAGACTGGTTACGGCAAAAAAAGAGTAAAACAGTGACGCCACCAAGGACGTTACAAGTAAAGGGCAAGATGTGTACCTTTCAGACGGGCAGACTCTGTTTTAATGCCATCAATTATATATAAGTTACGTCCTTTTGCTTGTGTATGTGCAGAATTGCAAGAGAGTTCAATCTCTCGTCTGTCATGGTCCTTTGCAAAGGAGTTTGCAGTCTCTTTATACCGCTGAAGCTACGCTCAGCCATGCATGTTGACGCAGAATAAGTTAACAAAGTTATGAGAGCTACAGTATACTCAGGGATAGAATTGTGGTTGACTCGGTCAAAAGTCTCAACCAAGGTCTGTGACTTCACCGATTCGGATCCATTTCACTCCACTTAATCAGTAAAAGGATAAAGGAAATCCTAACACAAAAGCACCACTTTAATGCGAAATATTTATCCCGATTTAATGATAAAAATGCTTTTAGGAAATACCAAAAAAATCTATATATTTTTTCCAGAATTCAGCTGTATGCATAGGCGTATGTGCATACATGCACACTAAATTCCTGGTAGTAGAAATAGCTGATAGGTTCTTGGGCCATTAACTTTATACGGGTAACATTTTATTGCTGGCAAAGAACCGCCGAGACAATTTTGTTTTACTACTTTTGCAGGAAACGTGGATTTTCCTCAATCGTAATATAGTTTGACAACTTTTTCATAAAAGGCCAGTCCTGTGTCTTAATATTTCGACCCCCCTCCGTTTTCGTCTCATAAGTCTTGAACAAAACAGATTCCTTTCTCAAAAAGATGTGCCCAAAATACAGATTTATTCTCTATCGTGATTTCCTTCACATTCCAAAGAATGACTTTACTTCTATACACATCAGGGTGACCTGTACGCAGTTCCTTGAAATAGTCCAACATTTCACTGAGGAGGTTGTTTGTCTAAGAGTTTAGAATCATAATTACACTTCAGTAAAAAAGGTAATCCTCCGTATCTGTGAAAGGAGTCATTTAGGATTTCTTGCCATGATTCATTTGTACGGTTTAAAAACCACGGTGCGAAAGTTAGGAAAGTTAAGTCCACCGCTTGACAGAGATTGATATATAACAGATCTTATTATTTTATCACTTTTGTTTTTCCACAAAAATTTTGTTATTTTTTCTTGTACCACAGTTTAATAACCATTTCAGGAACACGCAGCATAGAGGGTGCATAAACTAATTTGGATTAACCCAGGGTCTTAACCAAAATTGTGCGTCCAAATAAAGTTAGGTCTCTTGTTTGCCATATATTCAGCTTGGTGTCCATTTTGATAAAGCAATTTAAGTTATCGTTGTTTTTATGTTTGTGTGATAGATTTATTCCTAAAGATTTAAAACCTTGAGGTTTAGTTTCATTATTTTTGGCGGAACCAATCCACATTGTTTTCGTTTTTTTCCTTATATTTAATTTAAGACCTGATATGGCATTAAAAAACCAAAAAAAATTTGACCCCCCCTCCCCCCCAAAATCAAGCCTCTTAGAGGATTGTAACCCCCCTCCAACCCTCCCCCCGCCCCACCCGGGACGTGATAAATGATCGGTTCCTTTGGACTTAATATTAGCAGTGATTTAAAGTACTATACAGTACAAAAAAGTGTTACATGTTTTCAGACTCGTACCCAGTCGTTATTTACATTTGTTTTTGGGGTGAGAGAAGAGTGGGGATTAGGTTGAGGCGCGCGAGGTCTCATGGGAAGGTACGAAGAAAAAATAGCGACGCTATTTTTCCTTCGTACCTTTTTATGATACCCCGTGCGCCTCAACCTAACCCCCAATCTTCTCTCACCCCAAAAACAAATGTAAATAGCGACTAGGTACGTTCGAGTCAGACATGTTTTTATTTCCTTTGAAATAGTTCCGGGTAGGAACACAGTAGTTGAGGGAGGGTTTGCTTTTGTCTCGTAGTTTCCGTTGGAGAACACACACACACACGCACACATACACACAAATACAAAAAAAAGAAAGAAACTTATGCCAAACTTATTGTAAATTGAGTGATTACTTTGAATGGGTCTCTATTTTCCTTTGAATTGATCCCACCTTTTCATTTTCATACCACACTGCCAGTTCTTAGACCAAGGCTGAATTGGCCACATCTTGTTCTTTTTTTTTCTTTTTCTTTTTTTTTTAGAATACAGATATGACCTGGCAACCAGAAAAGGCGCGCAGTCGTTTATGGGATTATTAGGTTTTGTCACGTGATTCGGCCTCAATTAAGGCAGGGAAGTTTTACCCTCGCGGAAGATTTCTTTGAAAATTGCAGCCTTCCGATAATAATAAACTCGTTTTCATTTCAGTAGACTATTTGGTTGCCTGCAGTGCCAAAAATATAAAGGTATTTTACTAATATCGCCGTCTTTAAAATTTAAAAAAAGTAAAATGATAAGAATAATAATACGCTAGATTCAAAGAAGAGGAAGACTGTGGAAACAAATCATGGGGTATACATTTGCGCAATATTTTTTTGTGTGTTTCTGATTGCCCAAATGTAAAGTGTTCGTAAAACAGCCATTTCTATAAAGACAGCTCTATTATTTTCTTGTTTGGGAAATGCATGTAAATATATGTAAGTTTATTTCTCTTAAAGCGGTCTTAAATTTGTGAACTCAGAAGGAGATTGAGGGGCTAAAAAATTCGATTCATTGGTTGAGCCGTGCATGATTATGAAATACGAAAAACGACATGTAAAGATCTTTGAGAACCGTTCATGTACTTGTTATCACTATAAAACACCAAATAAACATTATCTTGCCTTGTCTTCTCTAAATTGTTTTCTAAAATATTCAAAAGGAAGAGACAGACCATCTGGAGTAAAATAAACCAGTCATCACCTGGATGGATAATTAAGAAAAATTTATCATACAGACGATAGTAAAATGTGTATTTTTGTTTTTATCTTGTTTTTTTTTTTCCTCTCCTATTTCTCATTTTATTTGCCCATGCATCCTGAAATGGGTTGAGTTTGTTGTTGGTTGCCTTCCTTTCTCCGGATGTTCCGGTTCCTCGCAGAATGTGGTAGAAGGAGAGCCATTTGGGGATATGCTACAACAAAATCATTCTAAATTTACATTTATATATTTTTCATTGAATTTCGTGCATAATCTACAAAATACGTGGCTACAGGACAGTAGATGAGTTTGTCCGAAAACTCAGATTTTTTTGGTAGAAATTCTTAGAAGAGAGCTTTTTTCCATGTTTATGCAGAAGGTAATTCTCAAGGCAGTTTGTTCGGGAAGTTGTATTAAATTTATCAAGTTCACTTCCATCCATCTTCAGGAAATTTATCAAGTCCACTTACGACTGCCCGTTCGAATATCTAAAATTTTCTTGGCGGGGGTCAGATGAAGTTATTACACGAACACAATATAATCAAGGAAAAGAATAGCAGTGCGAGATGCCTTAAATGTGTGAAATTGTCATTTTTGTCACTTTTAATTACACCTAATTGCAAAACCATAATAAGTATTTACAGAAAACATATTTACATGGCAAATTCACTTTTAACTTCCTTAACTTAACTTATGATACGGCATGTTGTTTAGGAATAGGCTATTAAACTTACAGCAAACGGAAGTCTAATTTACCGTCGTTGCAAAAGATTTTTTTTAGGATTATTAAAACGGAATTTTGATGTGACAATTCCTAGTTAGTTCAGAATCTTTGTTTTGAAGTGGGATTGTTTCTTTGACAACTTTAAAACAAGGATATATATACATCCTATCTCAGCTGATATCTAGCAGGGTTTCGTTTCTTTTAAACCTCTGACGTGTAAATGAAATGTGAACTGCAATGTGACTAAATTTCAGGCGCGGATCCACCCCGGTTTCCACCGTTTTACGGAAATCGGTCAGAGTTTTTCTATAATATATTTTAATAAGAAAAAGCTTTTCAAGTTGCAAGACTTCATCCAAGGCAAATGAAACTGGCCAATATCCTGTCTGAATGACTCAGAAACCTAGGAAAAGGGACTTAAGGGAGTTAAGTTAAATCTCCCCATTCCCATCTCCACATTCCTCCGGATTTCCCTGAAAGCTTGCGCCTTCGGCGCTCGTTCAGTTTAGGAAATAGGTCAGTAATTTTCCTAGATCGGCGCCTACTAATAACTTTTTGAAAGTGTTTCGGCAAATTAAAATCTGTAAGAATTTAACTTCTTAACCTATACCCAAAACGAAAAGTTTTTAAAAATTGATTGTTTACGCGTGTGGTGTCATACGGAAAATTGCCATGGATAATAGTGGGACGCTATCTAAGTCATTAATTTAACCAACCATAGCGGGGACACTAAGTGTTAAATTAAGACGCTGTTAAAGCCAGCTTTATAGTTTAAACTTCCGCTCCAACTAATTAATGGCAACGTTTTGGATGAAGCCAAAGATGTTGTTTGGGAAATGCATGTAAATAAAAGGTTGTTTTCCCTTAAAGCGGTCTTAAATTTGTGAACTCTGAAGAAGGGGAAATATTAAAAAAACTCGATTAATTGGTTGAGCATGCATCATTATGAAATACGAAAAACGGCAAGTAGAATCTTTTACAAGTTTGCTTGGAAGAACCGCTCATATACTTGTTATCACTATAAAACACCAAATAGACATTATCTTGCCTTGTCTTCTCTAAATTGTTTTCTAAAATATTCAAAAGGAAGAGACAGACCATCTGGTAACTAGAGTAAAATAAACCAGTCATCACCTGGATGAATAATTAAGAAAAATTTATCATACAGACGATAGTAAAATGTGTATTTTTGTTTTTATCTTGTTTTGTTTTTTCCTCTCCTATTTCTCATTTTATTTGCCCATGCATCCTGAAATGGGTTGAGTTTGTTGTTGGTTGCCTTCCTTTCTCCGGATGTTCCGGTTCCTCGCAGAATGTGGTAGAAGGAGAGCCATTTGGGGATATGCTACAACAAAATCATTCTAAATTTACATTTATATATTTTTCATTGAATTTCGTGCATAATCTACAAAATACGTGGCTACAGGACAGTAGTTGAGTTTGTCCGAAAACTCAGATTTTTTTGGTAGAAATTCTTAGAAGAGAGCTTTTTTCCATGTTTATGCAGAAGGTAATTCTCAAGGCAGTTTGTTCGGGAAGTTGTATTAAATTTATCAAGTTCACTTCCATCCATCTTCAGGAAATTTATCAAGTCCACTTACGACTGCCCGTTCGAATATCTAAAATTTTCTTGGCGGGGGTCAGATGAAGTTATTACACGAACACAATATAATCAAGGAAAAGAATAGCAGTGCGAGATGCCTTAAATGTGTGAAATTGTCATTTTTGTCACTTTTAATTACACCTAATTGCAAAACCATAATAAGTATTTACAGAAAACATATTTACATGGCAAATTCACTTTTAACTTCCTTAACTTAACTTATGATACGGCATGTTGTTTAGGAATAGGCTATTAAACTTACAGCAAACGGAAGTCTAATTTACCGTCGTTGCAAAAGACTTTTTTTAGGATTATTAAAACGGAATTTTGATGTGACAATTCCTAGTTAGTTCAGAATCTTTGTTTTGAAGTGGGATTGTTTCTTTGACAACTTTAAAACAAGGATATATATACATCCTATCTCAGCTGATATCTAGCAGGGTTTCGTTTCTTTTAAACCTTATTATGAAGAATCTGACGTATAAATGAAATGTGAACTGCAATGTGACTAAATTTCAGGCGCGGATCCACCCCGGTTTCCACCGTTTTACGGAAATCGGTCAGAGTTTTTCTATAATATATTTTAATAAGAAAAAGCTTTTCAAGTTGCAAGACTTCATCCAAGGCAAATGAAACTGGCCAATATCCTGTCTGAATGACTCAGAAACCTAGGAAAAGGGACTTAAGGGAGTTAAGTTAAATCTCCCCATTCCCATCTCCACATTCCTCCGGATTTCCCTGAAAGCTTGCGCCTTCGGCGCTCGTTCAGTTTAGGAAATAGGTCAGTAATTTTCCTAGATCGGCGCCTACTAATAACTTTTTGAAAGTGTTTCGGCAAATTAAAATCTGTAAGAATTTAACTTCTTAACCTATACCCAAAACGAAAAGTTTTTAAAAATTGATTGTTTACGCGTGTGGTGTCATACGGAAAATTGCCATGGATAATAGTGGGACGCTATCTAAGTCATTAATTAAACCAACCATAGCGGGGACACTAAGTGTTAAATTAAGACGCTGTTAAAGCCAGCTTTATAGTTTAAACTTCCGCTCCAACTAATTAATGGCAACGTTTTGGATGTTGTTTGGGAAATGCATGTAAATAAAAGGTTGTTTTCCCTTAAAGCGGTCTTAAATTTGTGAACTCTGAAGAAGGGGAAATATTAAAAAAACTCGATTAATTGGTTGAGCATGCATCATTATGAAATACGAAAAACGGCAAGTAGAATCTTTTACAAGTTTGCTTGGAAGAACCGCTCATATACTTGTTATCACTATAAAACACCAAATAGACATTATCTTGCCTTGTCTTCTCTAAATTGTTTTCTAAAATACTCAAAAGGAAGAGACAGACCATCTGGTAACTAGAGTAAAATAAACCAGTCATCACCTGGATGAATAATTAAGAAAAATTTATCATACAGACGATAGTAAAATGTGTATTTTTGTTTTTATCTTGTTTTGTTTTTTCCTCTCCTATTTCTCATTTTATTTGCCCATGCATCCTGAAATGGGTTGAGTTTGTTGTTGGTTGCCTTCCTTTCTCCGGATGTTCCGGTTCCTCGCAGAATGTGGTAGAAGGAGAGCCATTTGGGGATATGCTACAACAAAATCATTCTAAATTTACATTTATATATTTTTCATTGAATTTCGTGCATAATCTACAAAATACGTGGCTACAGGACAGTAGATGAGTTTGTCCGAAAACTCAGATTTTTTTGGTAGAAATTCTTAGAAGAGAGCTTTTTTCCATGTTTATGCAGAAGGTAATTCTCAAGGCAGTTTGTTCGGGAAGTTGTATTAAATTTATCAAGTTCACTTCCATCCATCTTCAGGAAATTTATCAAGTCCACCGTGTACGACTGCTCGTTCGAATATCTAAAATTTTCTTGGCGGGGGTCAGATGAAGTTAATACACGAACACAATATAATCAAGGAAAAGAATAGCAGTGCGAGATGCCTTAAATGTGTGAAATTGTCATTTTTGTCACTAAGGTGATGTTACAGGGGAGGATTCGCAACGACGATTTTTAGCGCAACACAGCGTTGCAATGCTGGAACAATGTTGTAACCGTTCGAAGCAATGTCGCAACAATGTTTCGTTTCTCTTGAACCTAGTGAAGGATCTGACATGTAAATGTGAAATGAAAAGCAAAGTGACTCATAACTTTTTAAAAAATTCGGCAAATTAAAATGTGTACGAATTTAGCTCCTTAAACCCCAAAGACCCAACGTTTCAATAAATTGATTGTTTACGCGTGTAGGTAGATGATATTTTGCACAATGTGTCAGGTGTGCTATACGGAATGATTGCCATAATAGTGGGACGTTATCCAATTCAGTAATTTAACCAACCATGGCGGGGGCACTAAGTGTTAACAAATTAAGACGCTGATAAAGCCAACTTTATGGTTTAAACTTCGTCCTCCAATTAATTAATGGCAGCGTTTTGGATGAAGCCAAAGATGCATCCATTTTATCGGAACATTTATTGCTGGAATTTTTCATTAGGTAGCGAACAAACAAACAAGAAAAAGGACACAGAGTATTCTTAGACAATAAAATAAGTTAGCATAAGAGAGTGCTCTGACATGTATAAGCCGGTTCAAGGATTTTCTACAAGTAAACTCGGGTTATATGGATCATTTAGTCAATGAGTATATGAGAGATTCAAAGCTGCGAGTTTATGAGTGAATGTGTTACATTGACTAGGTGGAGTTGATGCCTGTACTTTCACGTAATACATGAAATAATGTATCTCAAAAAGACAGATTGTACGGAATAACTTTACTTTTTAAAAATAATATCAGTTTCCTCAAAACCTTGAAAGCGTGAAATTGAAGCCTGAAAGCCTTTTTTATAATAATAATCTCACTTTCCTCAAAACCTTCATACTCCGAAATACATTTAAGACTCTCTAATATATGTGACTGTGTCATTGCAGAAGCCTATAAGTTTCCGGCTTGTGGGAGTCCATAAAATTAGAGAGAGCGTGTCATACATCAGTTCGAGGGACAAAAATATATACGATGTTACTATTTTAGCGACAAAAAACCACATTAATGTTTGTAGCATGAGGGTGTCAAATAACCACAACACCGCATCCATAAATTACGTCTACACGTGAGATATTACGTTGTCTCTGTTTCACCAGCGCTTTGTTGAAGCATAAAATATTAAAGAACAGAGTTTTGCATTAATTAGAATGCCTCAGCTAATAATTTAGGATAGAATTGTAGTTATTTGAGCTGATAATCACGCTAGGCTGCATTGTAACTGAAGCTGCAGATGCATTTGCCAAATTATATCTCCACAGAGGGAAAAACACTTACTTATTCTAAGTGTTGGTAAGGGTTTTTGAATTTTAAAAACGTAAGTACAGCAGATGGACGGGGTCCTCGTAATGTCCTCTTACTATTTTCTAGAACAAATCATCTTAACTAACTCTTATAGACTTTTATCGTCCTACTTGTAAGTAAGGAAAATACGTTATATATTTTTTCCTTCGCAGGGTGTATTTGCCTATTAAAGGTGGTGAAACCTATTGTCGGAAATAAAAGTTTTGTTAATTTTTGAAAACTACTCTATACCAGTCAAATTATTATTTTGCCGTCTGTCGTCTAAGTTGCCAATCGCTATCCCATTTCACATTGTTATTTACGCAGCGACGTTTTTTTTTTTGAATAACATTAAGTTTCCTGTATATAATTTAAAACAAATTAAAGTTTTTGCTTTCTGCGTTCAAACTATATTTCTCATTTAAGGTAACGAATACCATTTCCGTAAATGAACTTCCCGTTAAGAATTTAGGTAAAAACTAATAAGTGCTGGTGAATTTACAGATTTCAAGATACCTTATAATTTACAACGCGATCCCAGCTGACCCAAGAATTTATGCAGCGAAGGGAACACTTTTACCCACTTGTTAACGACTACGTGCGTTAAAAACATAACGTTAGCTACCCACGCCAGGAAATTTTCTGTCCTGAAATTGTCGTCACCTATCCATGCTGTTTCAACCAGAAAGCAACGTAAGTGGGTATCTTTCTTTCTTCCTCCTTTTTTTAGTAGCATATCACAGCTTGTGTAATAAATTGGTCTCGACAGTTTTTCACGTCCGTTGTCGAATAACGGTCAGTTTTTTTCCCCTAGTTTTTCTAACGTCAAGCCTCTATATTCTTCACCACTACGAATAGCAAAGAAAAAGCGTGTTATTTTCCTGTTCGGCTGGCGTATGTGATATGATATCTACTTAGTACCGCCTGTTACGCGATGAATTTATTACACACACATGTATATAGTCTTAATTCTAGGGCCTTTGTATTTACCCTGCATGGGCTGATATAGCCTGATAGTCTCTGAAACTAATGCTAAAATATTTGGTCATCTGCGCAATTAGTTTAATGCACCTTGTAAGGCTAATAAAAAACAACAACAAACAAACAAATGGCGGGAAACAATTGAGCTTACCCTAGCACTTAGAAAGGGTTTCATGAATATCAGTAGTACAAATACACCAGATGGACTTGGTCCTCTGGAGCGTCCGATTGATTGTTGTCATACAGCAGGATCCTAACTAGCTTTTTTTGGACTTTCCTCGTCCTGTGTGTAAACGATGATGATGGGTGAGAATAGAAATAGAGTTTAATTTATTCATTTTGTTTTTGCAGGATGTATTTGCCTTTTTTTTTGTTTTTGTTTTGATGTTAACGAAACTCATTGTCGTATTAAAACTTCCTGTAAACTTTCGTTTACCAAATATGCAGGATAAAATATTAATTTGGACGTCAGTTACTTCATTCGGCAATGCAATGCAAACTCAGTTTAGACCACTATCTATACAGTCACGCATTTAAAAACGTTGAAGAATCTTTAGGATGACTTTTCTAATTTTGCTGTTTTCCTTTTTTTGGGTGTATTGGCCATTTTTAAGGTAACGAAACCCATGGCTGTTAATCACACTTCCCGTTAATTTTGGTTATAGATTTTCATTTCCTGTCAACTTACTGATGTTAACGCTATTTTATTTTCAGTATTTTTAGTATCATCATCATCATCATCATTAATATTATTATTATTATTTTTAATTATCATCATTATTATTATCATTGTTATCATTATTATTGTTATTATTATTATTATTATTATTATTATTATTATTATTATTATTATTATTACATTGATCCCAGCTGAGTCCGCTTTTTAACCAGGAAAGCTTCTATCAAGTGTACACATGTTAAAGATAACTACGCCCTCTACAAAGATAAGGTTAAGATAAACCCACGCCAAAAAAATGTTGTGATCACCTTTCCATTATTTGTTTAAACCAGGAAGCCAAGTAAATAGTTTCGTCCTTCCTTCCAAAATTTTTCGTCCCTCCCAACGAATTTCGGAAGTTGGGGTTTGCGCACTGTCCAGGTTTGACTGATGATGAACAACAACATCAAAACCCCTCAATTGAACATGCCGGCGTAACAACATTCAAAGTAGCTACAAAGCCACTTCGATTTCGTTTAAACCAATGTTCCAATTTTATTATCTAAGATATCCAACAACGCATATTGTTAACACTCGGACGTACATATTCATTATTCACTCATTGCGTTTATATTTTTAGAACACGATCATCTGCCACAGTGAAGCGGAACTAAAGCGTTATAAATACATAGACACAGTGCACAGGAAGTTTTCTCGACTTCATACTCTTACCTTCAATTGAGTTGAAGATCAACGTCGTTGCGGCCACTCTGTTTAGTTTCCGTCCAGTTTAATAGGCCAATTAAGATAATTTTAAACCTCGATCATCTGCTACAGTGAAGCGGAACTGAAGCGTTATAAATACGAAGACATAGTTACTGCACAGGAAGTTTTGTCGACTTCATATCCTTATCTTCAATTGAGTTGAAGATCAACGTCGTTACGGCGACTCAGTTTAGTTTCCGTCCAATTTACCAGGCCAATTAAGATGTATTAGTCGGTTTGTTAAGGGATACTAACAAATAAGGTACCGTTATGACGTAGCAATTCTACCTTTTGGACCTAAAAATAACCACCCACGAACCCACATTAAATGCATGTCCCAAAACTACCTAGTTTCGTTGTGTAACCGCGTCGCTCTTTGAGTGGGAGTTACGAGGTCTTTGCAGAGGGTACAATTTTCTTAACAATACTGCATTCAAATTTAGATTGAACAACGCATTTGTAGAACAGATTTTAAATGCTTGGCTTATTCTATTAAGACGACTGATTTGGCCTACCAATAAGGGAAACTCGGAAAGGCACAGGCAATTCTGTGTATAGTATTTACCGTATACTATATATGATTTTTTTTGCATATCTGAGCTAGAAATTCTTCATTTTTGTTATTTTCTCGTGTAAGTACCGCCCTCATATTCTAAATAAAATTGTGTTTCCTCGTCATGCGCATCATGCGCGCACTATTGTGGACTCGTGGGTCTGTAACCATACGTCAATGTCCTGTTATCTTGTCATCTAGATGTCTAAAAATAATTAAAAATTTTTGGGAAATGGATCTTTTCAAGATTTTCCGCAACTGATTACGTATAAATAAGACCGCAAAAAGCACTTCATAGCAAATTAAGAAAAACTGTCTGGTACAAACAGTAGTTCGTTTTCAAGACCTTTTGAGAGCTAAAATGTTGAACGCAACTGGCATCAAGGTAACTCTTCCAGGCATAGTTTCCAATAGTGTTTGTTTAGTTGGTCAGTTTTACGGTACTTCCACCAGAAAATTAAGTTGGCCTGTTATTGTTGAGGACTAACAAAGGCCTTAAATAACGCTTTACACTCTTACCTTCATTAGTGAGACAAGAGCACCATCGAAAATTATTCTAAATCAGCTGATACGGGTGCCCGTCTAATACATCGTATAACTGCATAAAGCCGCGTAACGCCTCGGTACAGACAAAGGCACAAACGATATATTGTCCTGAATTTATTGTTTCATACATTTTTATTCTGTTTTAATTTCTCTTTTGAATTCATAGATGATCTTCCTTATGCTTGTTTTAACATCTTCTCGTGTCCATGGAAGACTATTCAGAGAAATTATCGACGCAAATGGGGCAAAAGAGATCACCACTCAAGACAACTCTTTTTCTAAGTTTCTCGGGCCGAAGGAAGCAGTGAACGATGCCTCTGAGGAATTATCAGAAAGGGGAGACATCGATAAAGGGAAAAGGAAGGCTTGTCAAAGAGTGATTACCTTACAAATAAGGAAGGAAAATCTTCTTCCTAGAGAAAAAATATGCAGCTCCATTTACTGTCGTTGTGCACCCGTTTTAACTTGTCGTGCCTGTGATTGTGATGTGCAATGCTAGTTTAATGCGTTTAAAAAGGTGTAAAGCAAAAGGCAAAGGGCAGAAAACAACAACAACAACAACAACAGCAAGACGAGTTTATAATAATAAAAGCTCTGTTATGTTTGAACGGACCATTTAGGCATTGTATTCATAACAATAATTAACAGTTAGGTCGTAACTGGAATCAAAAGGTCGGGTTATCGAGGTCGGAATTTTCCCAAGTCATGCTGTTTCCGCAATACTAAAGATCACGTGACACACACAGCGGGCTAACTCAAGCGGGATCAATTCATTGTTTCTTCTTTTTCTGGCATGAATCTTGCATAAATCTAGCCCGGCGCTGGCAGAAAACCGTTGTAGGCCAGTCCCGATTGTGGTCCTAAAATGCTGGAAAATTGCTTTCATATACTTGCGTGCCAAAAACGTGCTAAAAAAATTGCCCGAAATCTAAAAAGTTGCTGCTTAACTTTCAAAAGTTGCTACCGATTGGAAATAGTCCAGTTTGGAATTCGTCGCAGCAGCTGAATAGAAGCACTGAAGACTTACTTACACAGGGTTAGCCTCGACCTAAAGATACCGGCAAGAAGATGCCTGAATTTGAGGTTAACACAATAGACACAGTTGTTCACAGGTCTTCTTCTGACTGGAAATTTGAGAATATATCAAGGCTAACTCTTTATGAGTCGTTAGTGCTTCTAATCAGCGGCCACGACTAATTGGAAGCTCCGAGAGCAGCGGAGCACCATGGGTAAGACAATCTGGTTATCTATGCATCCAAGAAATTTGGTTCTGACAAAATCGTAAATACGTCCACCCCTTCGTGTAAACTGGGGGTAAATTTTGCATTTTAAGCACCCCGCGCGTTTCGACGGTAAATCTCATAGCCAACCGGACTTTAAGACTTTTAAACAACAATAAAGCCGAGTCTTTCTTTCGAGTAAGGGGCTAATTTACATTTGCCCGGTTGACCAGGCTGGCCCGGTTTTCGAGATTCTCGCCTTTCCTCTAAATCCTCTTAAATTTTCAATGTGTTCTTACGAGAGGGCGGGCTGGCTCGGTTTCCCAGGTCTCAGTAAGCGGGCAGAAAATTTTGCCATATGAACACTTCAATCCGGTCACCGGAGTGAGGGCGTGATGAATTCTGGCGACTCGGATGGCGTCGTCTTGCATTGCCTGCTGTGCCTTTCCACATCATAAGCACCCCATTTACAGTGAAGCTGCAGCGGTACAGCTTTAAGGGTTGCCAAAGGTATGGTAGGCGCGAAAGTTATAACTTTTGCGTTTGGCCATGTTTGTTCTGTTCTCGAATTTTGTTCCAGAACTCAGTCTCCAGGATCTTTGTCCTTTTTTCATCTCGGAAACCTGGCTGAAATTTCTCATACGAACCCAAGGCGAAGTAGTCCCGGTACCGGGCCAACCCTTTCAACCGGGCTCCTGTGAAGAGCGCTAAATCCTTTGCAAAATTTTCGATGTGTTCCTGTGGAAGGGCAGGCTGGCTCGGTTTCCGAGATCTCGGTAAGCGTGCTGTAAATTTTGCCATATGAATAATTCAGCCCAGTTACCGGGAGGAAAGTGGAATGAACTCTGGCGGTCCGGATGGCATCATCTAGCGTTGACTCCTGTATTTTCCACTTCATAAGCATCCCATTTAACTGCAGTGATACAGCTTTAAGCGTTTCCGGAGCTATGACAGGCGCGAAAGTTAAAATTTTTGTCTGCTTTGTTTCTCGACTTTGGCGCCAGAACTCGCCCCTAGGATCTTTGGCCTTTTCTCATCTCGGAAACCGGGCTGAAATTTCTCACATGAACCCAAGGCGAAATTCGTCCCAGTAACCGGGCCAGCCCGGTCAAACGGGGTCATGTAAAGAGGCCCTAAATTTAATGTGTACATTAACGTGGAAAACAGAGAAAGAGCTAGAGTGAGGAATTAAAAAACAACGGAGACCAATTTCGTTGGAAGAAAAACATGAAAATTTTATAGGGCGGGGAGACAAGAAAATGAGAAATGCTGGTGGCCACCAAGGTGAAAATGAGCGGCAGTGAAATAAAAAAATTGTACAGGAACACGTACAACATTTCCTCCAGCATAAAACGTGTAACTAGGAAGTTTCTGGAAATTTCAAGTTCTAGTCGTACAAAACAAGGAAATGTACAAAAAAGTGTGCTGCAGGTGAAAAGTCGTTTTCTTTTGCTAATTAGACCTATTGTTGTTGTTTTTTAACGTTCTCGTTGTTTTCACCGTTTCTTTAGCATTACACGATTTTATATTTTGTTTGAGTAAACTACAAATATTAAAGAGAGCTTCGCTGTCTTGGGTTGGGAGGGTGATTACTGGGATCTTGGACTTGGTACTTTGGACAGAGTGCAGGCACCTAGCAAATCCAACCAGAAGTTAAGTGATTTTTAAACCCTTAACTTCTGTTAAAACTGAGTCCAGTGGTCAATGGATTTACCGAGAATGCGATCGCACCTAGTCTCCTTGGGCAAGCAAATTTTGCCAGAAGTTTAGAGCTTGTGCTTTGGCTAGGGGTATCCTACCCATTTTCATTAAGAATGGTTAACTAGAATGGAGAAACTCAACTATCATTCCGTCATAGATCGCTCAAATATCTTTAAACGAGGCATATGCTGTACAGAAACGTGCTAGCAAAAGTTTATTCCATAAGGGAGTAAATTTCTTAGGGGCCAAATTGAAACTCAACAATGTCACTCTACAGTCCCCGAAGTCAACATACATGTTAAGAAATTGTACTGACTACAATAGCAAAAACATCTTAAAGCTTAACTCAAGAATAAGCCAGAGGCGTTTCTGACCTAATGATAAGACTACCGTTTTGAGGTCCTTCAAGCTTCTTGTACAAATGCATGCAAGAGGTAAGCATTTAAAACAAAAATACTGAAAGTGTATAAAAGCTCTAGCAGGAAAGGAAGGACATTTTCATGAAACAGTGAATAACTGTTATTTTATTTGCTAAGGCTCCGAAGCGACATAAAAATAATTATTAGTTATTTAACCTTTGCGCCAAAAGCCTGGTTAAACCAGGGTTTACCAGGGTGCAAGCCTGGCTGAACCAACCAGACTTTGCTGGTTTTCAAACCAGGCTTACCAGACTTTACCATATGTGCAAAAAGCCTGGTTAACCAGGGTATTCCTGGCAAGCCTGGTAAGCCTGGTTGTCCTAAGAACCAGGAAAACCAGACTTTAACCAGCCTCTTAAAGTTTTAAATGAACCAGGCTTACCAGGCTTGAACCATATGTGCAAAAAGCCTGGTTAGCAAGACTGGTAAACCAGGCTTTACCAGGGTTTTTAAAGTAGGTCAATAAACCAGGTTATCCAGGTATACCAGGGTTTTTCTGGCTAGCCTGCTGGTTTTTCATTCAATAACCAGAAAAACCAGGCTAAACCTGGCTCTTGAAGAAATGAATTAACAAGGGTTTAACCAGGCTTGAACCATCTGAGAAAAAAATTAGTCTGGTTAAACAGGGTATTCTTGACAAATCTGGTAAATCCTGGTTCCCAGAATATCTTTGAGAAACAAGTATAACAGCCTTAAATACAATATAAAGAAAGCCCGGTTATCTGCGGTATTCGTGTTTATCTTTGAAAAACAACAGGCTTTAGTATGGTGCACTAAAGTGTAAATCAGGCCATTAATGCCAAAAAAGTGTCATTAAAATACAAAATTCTATGCATGTTTACGAAGGTTGATATCAACAATACATACAAGTCATCTGGAATACAAGTACGTACAAGTGGTACTGTATCTCCTATTCAGGCTGCAATCAGGGCATTCCAAATTTCACCATTGAAATTGAACAACAAATTTCAAAAGTTTCATCCTACATGTATTTAGTTTTGACAAGCTTCGATGAAATGAAAAAAGCTTATTTTCGAGTTTATTTTAGCTACAGTAATAGAAAATGAGCAGTACACAAATCATCTAGGTGTAAGCTAAAGATGTTAATGTGTTACAAAACAAAAAAATGTAAATCTTATCTTTTGCTGTTGCTTCAGCCACGTCTAAAAAAAGTGGAAAACAGAGCACATGTCAAGATTACATGTTGTGTATTTGATCCATCCTTTATTTATTATTCCTTCAATTCCTAGCTGATACGTAGCTATGTAGATATAACACTTAAATTGAATTACACTGTATATTGGAAGGAGAGGAGAGGGGCACATCTAGAAAAACTAATATTGTGCCCCTTAAAGTTACGTATAACAAAGGACTTGAGATTATTAATAAAAAAAGGAAAGGGAAAAATGACAAGATAGCTCAGAAAGTTATAAAAGAGATAATATTTTGTTAGTATTGAGCAAGGTACCAGCGTAAAAGTGCTTTTCTAAACAGTTTTTTAGATGGTTTCTCTCTAATGAATTGCAAAATATCGTTCCAAAAGAAACTTCCAATAATTCTGGGGCAAAATCTCCTAAGATTAGTTCGAAATAAAGGTATTGCAACTTGATTGCATGATGCACTGCGGGTACTGTAATTATGTAGTTCAGATAGTAATGAAACAAGGATATTTGGAAGCTTTTCATGGTGGAAATAATCATAAAAAAGCATATGATGGCGTACAAAAGCCTCAGAATCCTCTTCC
This sequence comes from Porites rus, assembly GCA_964035705.1. Lineage (NCBI taxonomy): Eukaryota > Metazoa > Cnidaria > Anthozoa > Scleractinia > Poritidae > Porites > Porites rus. The sequence goes on from OZ037994.1 coordinate 34,640,404, forward strand.
ACCGCTTCCTTTTGCTTTCCTCTTTTTGAGGACATTGTTTGTTACTTGCTTGTTAAGTTTGTAAAAGAAAAAAGTAAGATTTACGTAAGAAAAAGCAGAAAATTATCTCAAGTTAGCAGAGCCAGCAAAAAACGCGGCCATCATGCTCGCTGACCGCTGACCACATAAAATAATAAATAATAAAACAACAGTTACATATGTAATGATGCAAACCACATAAAAGGATTCTTTTTTTAAAATAATTGATTCATGAATAAAATATATAGGGGTATGGAAACCGGTCATTTCGATTCAAAGTCGTTTTGATACGAACTCAAGCAGTGAAATTTTGCAAAAAGTTTGCAATTGAACAAGAAAAACTGATTTGGGGTGAATTTTTTTCATTTTTTAAGTCAAACGTTTGTCAAACTATTTACCGAAACATACATAGACTTCAGTTATTTGATAATTGAATAAACTGTAACTGTTGTTGTTGTTGGTACACCTTGAAGGAACGAAATTGTATCGAAACAACTTGTATATGAAAGGACTTCGTATCGAAACAGCCAGTAACCGTAGGTATATAATGCTTACCCAGGGATGATGCTAAGGAAAAGATAAACAGGCCTTCTTAGTAGTTAAGCTCACTTTTTTACTCTACAGTTGCGTCAGGGGTTCCCAACGATGGTTTCCTCCTATAACGCATTGAAACACTTTTTAGGCTATTCAGAACACTTTTGGATCTCTAGAAATGTATCCTAAGTGACGCTAAAAAATTTCATCTGTTCAGTCATCTTAGGGCAACTTGAGTCTTTCCGAAATTATAAGAGCTTCAGTATTATTCTCCTGAAAATCTTAGCCGCAATTTAAAGTTTTACGAAAGTAAGAATTTTTCTGATTCCTCTCTGCATCTCATTTTTGATTTCAAAAATTTTAGGTTTCCTTTCAGGCTCTTTCTCTACCAAAAAATAGCTTAATTAACCTGGGGAGTGAAATGGGAAGAATCAACGTTCAGAAAATCTTAGGGAATTTATTAGATAAGCTTCAAAAATTAAATATTAACGGTCCTCGAGACATCCCTGCTTACCCTGGCATGATTGTAATCAATCTGCATTTATAAATAATCAATCCGTATTTATAAATATTTATAAATCATTTTCCATAACCGTTGTCAAGTTTGTTGAATGAATTTTGAACAGTTCCATCAGCAGAGCCAACCAAATGCATTTAGGGTCCCGGAAAAATTTAGTACACTGTAATCCAACTTTTCTACTCTAGCTAAGCCAGCTACAGTGGTGTAAACAAAGATCAACTTCTTCCCCTATTAAAAAAAACAAAAAACAAAAAAAATTCACTGCTTTGAGGGAATATAATAATTATGCTCTGGTGCTTGTGATGTTTTGAATGGATTTCAAAACAGGATGTGTTCGATTAACAACGATTTAATAAACAGTTGCAAGAAGACGTGTTACATCGGTGGACGCCATGATCGTTCCGCTACATACATCCCATAGTTCCTTGCGAACATCCGGTATCAATAACTTCCGGTTTATATGAACATTACTTCTCTTTCCCCCTTGATATCTTCCATTATGTAGGTGCAGTGGATTCCTTTAGACTGCGCTTAGACACAGTGTACAATCCGTTCAGCATTGTTTCACCTAAAAGGTGAAAATCTCGAGGGGATATAGAATCAAGACCTAAAGTCTTACTTGGATTAATTGTGCTAAGGCCTTTTAATAGCTTGTCTTAATCAAAAGTAACTTGTGAAATTGTGGGCGAGACGACTTTATACAAATGAGTCATATCAAGGAAACCCTCTGCTGATTTAATTTCGGCAAGGGTTGGTCCTATTGCTGTAAAGTAATCATTCATAGCCTCAGCTTTGACCACATCATCAAGGATAATATTGTTTTCATCATCCCTGATTGGGCCAATCAGAGATTGCACCTTGTGTGCACCTTATTTGCAAGGAGGCTGGTCATTTTGTGTCTGTTCATTGTTAGTTGATTTGATGAAGATGTCTTCCATAGCAAATAAAGTGGCAGCCAGGTGGTTACAGCGTCCATCATTCCCAGCTGGACATGGGCGAAATGCTTTCTGAATTTTACAGTTGGCTCGTATTATGACTTTTACAGTATGCGTCGGCCCAGTATTTGAATATGACGGTAACTCTTGGCTTTTTACGTAAAACAGACCATTCTCAGTTTTGCTATATAAACCTAACGCTTTACCAGACTTGAAAAAGTTGTAACCTTTCACTATAAGTTTTTCCATAGATAGTTGCTTCTTAAACTCGACATCTTCCATCAAATTCCCCTACAATTCAAAGTAGACAGACTGCAAATTATAGTAGTTGCTAAAAAATATATCTACGTGTCCCAACTACAAGCTAGTCAACGTTTCAGAATTGCAACTGTACAGTGTTTGGCTAGTCTCACCAATTCAGCGCCAGGAATATCGCTTTCAAATAATTTTAACTGCTGGTGGGTATTAACGTTTACTTCCTGGCCAGACGCCATGTTGGAATTGCGTCCCCCAAAACAGCCCCATAGTCCAGTTCGAAACGAACGGACCCAGTCTCTCGCGCAACCTCAAAATAGCCAATTGCCAAGAAGAAGCTGAACATTATGTTAATGAGTATGGTGTTCTTGAGTGTACTAATTGTGAGCCTTTGAGTGAAAGTGAATATGAGTATGAATCTGATAACAGTGATATAGACACAACTTATATTCCTGATAGTAGTAGTGGTAGTGAAGAAGATATTTATAATTCATCTATTAGTTTTTGATATTTTTTTACTCCCATTTTTATGTAACATATTGTATATAAAAATGGTATATAAAAATGGTAAAATCGCGAGACTGGATTCATCGAAAGGCGCGGAAATCAAACTCCACTCATCACTGGAACACCTATAGAAAACTGAGAAACAAGGTCAACTGCTTAGTTAAATCTGCCAAGACGAAGTATTACTGTGACTTGTTTCAGGATGCCAAAGGGAATGCGAAAAAAGTTTGGAATGCGGTCAATGAAGTTTGTTATCGAAACTCTACTTCAGAAAGTGTCCCGTGCATTATTTGTGGAATTGGTGGAATTCGGCACACTACACCTAAATCTATTGCTTCAGCAATGAACAGCTTTTTTGCGTCTATCGGTAAGCGACTGGCTGATAAAATAACAACTACTTGGCCGAGTTGTAATTCAAGTACAGATTTGCCGAAGTCGCAGTTCCAGTTGGCTGAACTAGAGGAATCGTTTGTGCTTCAGCAGCTCCTCGTTCTGAAGACAAAACAAGGCGATAGGCTTGGGCAAAAGTAGTGCAGGATTGCTCAAAAACTCTGCTCATACGATTGCACTATCTGTTACTAAGTTACTGAATCTATCAATTAAAACTGGTGAATTGTGGAAATGTTCTAAAATTACAGCCCTGTTTAAGTCAGGGGACCGGACAAATGCATCAAACTACCGACCTATCTCTATTCTGCCTACACTCAGCAAGATTCTTGAGAAAGCTGTACATACACAGTTATACCAGTTCCTGGTTGCCAATAAACTCCTCTCAGGAAAACAGTTTAGATTACGGAAGGGACTGTCCACTATATCTGCTCTGACATCCCTTGCCGACGAAGTCCTTCTCAATATGGAACAGGGCAGACTATGTGGAGCCGTGTTTTTGGACCCAACAAAAGCTTTTGATACGGTGGATCATCAGATCTTATTGTCTAAGCTATCGGCGTATGGTTTGTCTGGAAATTCGCTTCAACGATTTCGTTCCTATATCACTAACCGAAAACAGCGTACATCTTGTGGGAATGAGATGTCTAACGAGTTGCCAGTAACTCACGGGGTGCCTCAGGGTAACATATTAGGCCCCTTGTTGTTTGTTATTTATATAAATGATCTGCCAAGCATTCTGGAATGCTGCTGTGCGTCCTTCTACGCAGGCGACACCGTGATTTATTGTTACGGCTCATCTTCCCAGGAGCTCAGTGATAAGCTAAATCGTGACTTGTTGGCCGTAGCAGCAATGGCTAAACGATCACAAGCTAACTTTGAATCTCGAGAAAACCAAGTGTATGCTTGTAGGTAGTAATAGGAAATTGGAAAGCAAAATGGCTCTAACAGTATCAATCTTCGACCACAAAGTAAATAATGTCAACAGCTTCAAATACCTTGGAATTTTTATATCATCTGATTTTACATGGACTAAGCATGTTGAATACATTGCTGGCAAAATTAATCAAAGGCTTGGTCTCCTTAATCGCATTAAGCATTTATTACCTTTTAGTGCACGCCTTCTTTTTTATAATAGTCTTGTCATGCCTTTATTTGATTATGCAGACCTTGTTTGGGGAGACAAGCATAATGTAACCTTAATAACCAGTTTGCAAGTCTTGCAGAATAAGGCTGCTAAAAAATGCGCTTGCCACTCTTAAGTGGGTTCCATTAGAAAAAAGGCGTTTTCAGAGAAGATGTATTTATGAGTATAAGTGTTTAAATGGACTTGCTGAGTTTCATATAACTTCATAAGACAGCAAGAACAACATAATTATAATACCAAGCTGAATCTCAGACTTCCAAGTGTCAAGAGGAATTGGGGCAAGCAACGGACTGCATTTCATGCCATCAAGGATTTTAACTCCCTTAGCCAGGCAATCAGACAATCTGTGAATCTGAAAATTTATAAACGTAATCTTTTTAAATTTGTAATTTAAGAGAATTTCATACCATCAAGGGTTTTGACTCCCTTAGCCAGGTAATCAGTCAATCCGTTATTCTGAATATTTTTAAACGTAATCTTTTTAAATTTGTAATCTAATGAATTTTAATTTAGTTAATATCTTGTACATTTTAATAGTTTTTACATATTTTAGATATTTAGTGTCTTTGCGAATTGTGTGTATTTTGCATTTTTTTTTTTTTAATTTTATGAGATCCTTTTTGAAAACCATATTTTATATGAAAAATTCATCTCAATAAAGATTATTATTATTATTATAATTATTAAAATCATATTGTGTACAACAGAAAAAAGTGACAGAATATGTGCCCGGCAGTGAAAAAATTGTTTAAAGGTCAACTGAACCGAAAAGTTGACATATTTTCTTTTGTCGCTTTACCTTCACCAAACACTAAAAAGAACCATTCTAAGTGAGATTTGGGTAGAGATTTTTCTTCCCAAGCCTTTATGGAAAGATAAAAGATCAAATCCGAGCATTTCCGAAGACTTCACGAAAACGTTTCTGAAATGGCCGCATGATAGACTGGAGCTATGCGACGTCAATGTTGGTCTTTCAGGGCGGAAAAACGTTCTGCGCAAGCTTCTGCGCATCCCTTATGGCCTGCGTTTGTTTGTCTCGTTCTGTGAGAGTTCTGACTGAGACTGAATGAAATACACGAGATGCGAACGTTTGCTCCTTGTAAAGGCTTTTTTTAAAAATTACTTTGGATCAGAACAACCAATGTTAGAGTAAAAACAGATCATTCTGTCAGTCTGAGGTGGAATAAAACGTTTTGAACATTTCTAAACAGGTTTGTATTTTTCTGATAATTATGCATTCGATTTGTGAGTTAATTTTGTGTCCAGTGCTTCGCCTTCTTTCGCCGGGATGAATTAAAACCTGCTTGTATTCTGTTATTAGTAGTTATGGTTACTTTTTTTACATGCCCAGATTTATTTACCTTTGCAGAACCAGCTTTATCCTTGTCTTCAGTCAAAGAACCGTAAAGGCTAACGCATGCGAGTGAACAACCTTGTGCGCTTTTAAGCATTTAAGTTTTAAAAACTTCTTGGAACTTTAGAAGGCCAGCAAGCTTACTCGAGAAGAAAAGACTACTTGGATAATTTTTCTGTTGCTCAAGTAATAACAGTCAGATTTTTTTCCTTTAGTTTTTTCAGTTTTAATTACATACTTTAGTTATCTTTCTGTACGCAACTCTTCCTTTCACTCGCTGTGAAGTAGCGGAGAACGACAACTGCCGGCAGTGACTCCAAAACAATCGACTCTTTGCCCGTAAACAATTGCTGGAGCTGGATTTGACTGAAGCGAGCGAAACAAATCCTTATGTGCAGTTTTCTGTATTTTCTAAGGATTCAGTTTGCTGAGTTTGATTTGCTTGAATGAAGACCCTTGCATGGACCAGTTATTAAAAGTAGCTAATCCAGCTAAGTAGTCGGAATCATGGCTTGACTGGGCTTGGCTACGAAGCTTGCAACTGATCTTTTGCTTTTAAGATCTTTAGGTAGGTTGTTTCCGTACAGAAAATTCACTTCTTCTTTGTCAGCAGATATGAGCCTTAAGCCTTATGTTTTCTTTTTTAATGAAAATTTGTTGTTTTGCAACCTTATTGAAGCTTTTTTTAGTTCACTTAAGCTGAATTTTATGCATGATGGAATTGTTCTTTGCTTGTCGCATCTCTTAACCAGCTTAAAGTGGCGTCTATGGTCCTTAAAGTGACCTCAATCGGTAATTAAATCTTGTTCATAATTAGAAGTTTTTGCATTAATGTAACTTTAACTTTGTTTGAAGGAAATCTTACTTACGCGTAGGTTTTTGACAGGTGTTATGCATGTTCAACTTGACAACACAAAGCAAAATTTTTCTGCGCGAAACGATCACGTTTAAAAAAAACTATGGTTGCTTTGAAACCGATCTTGGGAAAGAATTACTAGATAAAGATTAACTCTTTTTCTGCCCTCATATCAACGCCAAAACTTCTACATTGAGGATTTTGTTTATATTTTAGTGACCTGCGAAGCTAGAAGTGTCCGCTCGAGCGTGGGTTTAAAAATACCAGCTCGAGTGCGACAAAATTCAGTGACTTCAAACTCATTGGGGGCAAACTAGAATTTCTTTGGGCAGATTACATACAAAGATATTTTGTTTTTGTGTCCACGGTACGGTGGAGCTCCGGACCTTATATATCCAGGAACATCCTTATATGAACACATTTTGTGAATGCACCTTGAAAACAATCGGACTTACGCAAGCACATTTCCAGTACAACTCAAGGAAATTAGGAAATGTCGTTAAAGTCCGTTTTACTATGATGTATTCTTCGAGAAAATTAAACAATAAAAAGGTTATGACCACAGCTTGCAACTTTTGAAGACAAATTGCCTGTTCTTTCCAGATTTATGGCCGCACAAACCACTTCTGCGCCAAGTCGACTCGAAAAACTCTGTTTTGAATTTTCTGCTTTTTTTTCACCTGACCAACATTGACGTCACAAACTGTTTTTTCCGACCGCTCTACGAAGATAAGGGCCAAAAAATAGCATATTTTAATTGCGAATATCTCGGAGACGCTTGCTTCAATTGAGCTGAAACTTCATGGTATGTTTATTTGGGTCATCTTGAACACATTTCACGAGAATTGAACTAAAATAAAAAATGTCGAAATTTTGGTTCATTTGACCTTTAAGTCAAAAATGGACGAAAAAATGATGAAATGTACTTGTGCTGAATGCGGAATTACAAAAGCCAGATTCGTTAAGGGAAACTGAGTGTTCCCTCTCAAGCAGGGGGCGATTTTTTTGATGCTGTGGTTGGTAATGCTACAGATTTATTTGTTGAACACGCTCTTGCTTGGATGGGAAAAAAGCAGTTGGAATTGGTCCGCGTTACTAAGGCTCCGGAGCTCTGAGAAACAAAGATCTACAAAGAAAAGCTAATTACGGAATGAACAAACTAACACCGGTTATACGGAATGTTGGTTCTCAACCCTAGATCAATTGTCGACAAAGATTAGACCAAACAAAAAGTACAAAACCGATAGAAAGGATTTACATGGAGGAGCCTTGTATAGAAGAAAACCAACAATAACAGACAAATAGCAGAAGGTGCAGCAATGTTCGTTAATCCGACTGCCAGTTGGTCAGGAGCTTTGTAAATTGCTCCGATCTCAAGGATTGAAAGGCAACTGATAATATCAAATACTACAAAGGTGGAAAAATAACTGATTCAGCTATCAAATCAGGTGTTTTTGGAAGTCCTTTTATTGTGGATTATACTACTGACGGATCCCGAGCTATTCAAGTTTCAGAACAAACAAGAGAAAGAAACAGCAAGGAAAAAAAAGCCGCTAATTACAAGAAGCTTATAAACAGGCTAAAGCAAACGGCAAGGGCTCTTAAACTAAATCGCCTGTTGAAAATGGCCTGGCTTATAAAGCTGTTGGTGGCAAAATTGATATTCATAAATCGATTGGTAAATTACCAAGGCCTAAAGCAGGTTTCACTCCAAGCAAATACAAATACATGGGGCCTTACAACCCCTTGATAAACAGCTGAAATATGATCCCGATACAGGGGAATTTAAATGGGATGTTCAACAGTACAATAAAGTGGATCAATTAGCCGTTTATCACGACATATGTTACGACATGGGGAAAAAAAAAGGTGATTGTGACAAACAAATAGTTAAATCACTGGATCAGATTCTTTATGGTAAGATGGCAAAAATGGGGTCAAACAGCAAGATTTTTGATAAATACCAAAAATAAACTTAATCTAGGTGTGAAGTCAAAAAAATGAAAAAGCCGTCGGGTGAAGAAATGAGGGGCTTTTTACATGGAGGTGGGGGACCACAGGTAGGTGAGGTAACCCGCTTTGGCGGGTAACCCGCTGTCCAAATGATCTCTCATTTTAATTTGATCAAGTTTACATCATAGGTGGGGTGACCAGCCGCATGTTACCTCACCTATCTGGGGTCCCCCACCACTATGTAAACAGGCCCTAAATAAGTTGGCAACAACAATTGGCCGATGAATTGCATAAACCCATAAAGCGTAACTTAAATCGGCGCGTGTTATTGTAAACGGAATCGATGAAATTTGGTGCTCTTATCTGGTTGAAATGCAACAATTCACTTTTAAATTGAACTATTAAATCCTCGAATTTCGTGTCAATTGAAAACTTCTAAAAATGTCTAACATGGGCGCAAAAGTGAGAAAATATTGAAGCGATGTCATATATCCGGCTAAGTTTCCTATAGTCTCGAGTTTAGCACAACATCAAATTACTTATTACGTATCTTAAAAAAGTGATGATCCCTAAGACATTCGTTTGAAGAAGTTAAACCTCATGTTACTGGAGAAGAGGAGATCACTGGCTGACGTGGCTTTCTTATATAAAGTACTTAATGGCAACATTGATATTGACATCAGTAAAATTATAGATTTCCACTCAGAAGCTGACCGCTTCTCACTTAGGGCTAAGGACTCTTTAACTTTAAAGAAGAAATATGCCAGAACTAATGTCTTGAAGTATAGTTTTTTTTCCATAGAATTACTGACCAGTGGAATCAACTACCGTTAGACATTCGTGTTTCTGATAATGTAAATATTTTTAAGTCTAGAGTTAGGAAATTTTTCAGTGATTTTTAAGTAGCTTTTATATTTCCGTATTTTCTGAAACTATTATTTTATTGTGTTTCTATATATTTTTGGTGATCTGTTTTTATATGGGGTCTAGGACTCCTTTACAGTTCATCCTTTGGTTTTTAATCCATAGATTGTAATAAATAAATAAATAAATAAATATAAATAGATTCCCATGCAGCACGCAATAATTTACCGCGCTTGGTTACCCTCCGAAATCTTTCCGAAATGTGGTAATGCTGTAGAATGGGAGAAAACGATAGCAAATAGATTGCAGAGGGCAACCAGCGCGATAAATTCTTGCGTTCTGCAAGGGGATTTGATGTTGTGCTAAACTCGAGACAATAGAAAGTCCCAGGGCAAAACCTTTGCCAGATATATGACATCGCTTCAATATTTACTCACTTTTGAGCCAATGTTAGACAACTTTAGAAGTTTTCAATCGACACTTCATTCGGGGATTTAATAGTACAATGATCAATTAATGTACTAAAAATGTTTTAAAAAAATCCATCGACGAATTTTGTTTTAATGGCTGTTTTCGGGAAAGTAGCCTTAGAAATTACAAAAAGAGCTCATCATTGCCTTTTACCCTGATTCATACGTTTGCATGTGTTTCGAAATCGAACAAGTCTACTTGCGTACTCAGCGGCTTCTAGAGTGTGTAAGGGTCATTTGCAAAACGAATGAGTGATAAAACCTTTCCGAAAACATCCAAAAAGTAGCAAATTTGTCTGCATTAAGTGCTGTCTTCAGTGCATGCATAATTTATACCGTTTTTATAGAAATCCCAAGATATCTCGAAATTCCTCTCATAGATTTTTGTGAAACGTCAAACAGCAGAAGACATTTATCCAAAGAATACGTAGAAAATGCCGAACAAGGCTGAAATTCGATTTAGAGCTAAAACCATCGTGACGTCATTGACATGTGACATTTATTCCGATCGCCCCAAAAATTATACTGTAATAAAGTTTAGTCTAAGTGTTATCCATGTATCATAATCGTTTTACAATACACATCGATTTGTTTAAGTATAAGAGACTCAAAGATGGAGGGTGTGCCTATAAAAATACCGGGTCGAGCCACCTTAATTGACCAATTTTTTAAAATTTAAGGATAATAGCTTAGCTAACAATATCGGATTAACTACCAGCTTTACAATTACATTAGGAATCAGTTCCACGTGCCCAGAAACACAAAAAAAGTGTCTTAGGCGGGCGGAAAGCTGTGTAAAATGAAGTCTTGGTGTTATCACGCATAAGGACGTCTACACGCAACCTCTGGAACTGCATCCGCCAGCTGCGTTTAGACAAAACTGGTCCAGTTTTCCTTATGTTTAACGGAGACTTTAATAGATTGTATCAGCTGTTTCGCCCACATTTCCTTGTCATTTGACTTGAAATAATCGATGTAGCTCCTCTCTTTAAGTGCTTTAGGGAGTTTCCTTCTATCGACATCATCCAGTTTAATGACAATCACACTGTCATCTCCTCTCTCGACTAAACGACCGAGGGCGATTTCCATTTCATGATTGCAATATTTACTTTTAAAGAAACTGTGTGATACAACTGCAATTGTTTTTCTGCTCTTGTAAACACTTTCTGCCATGTTTTCCCTAAACGATTTTCCGATAGCGAAATCTCTGTAGTGAACGCAGCACTTCAAGGCATTATTTTCTTCAAGAATTGGCAGTAGAGTTGTCTTGACCCACTTCTCGTCTGGTGTGCTGTATATGATGAACGCGTCAAATTCCATTTCACTAACGTCTGGAAAGAAGTAATCCCAAATGGCAATGAATCCATCACGAAAAACATTTTCCTTCAAATTTATACCAGCTTATTGTTCAAGACAAAAACAATAAGACAGTGAGTGTTACCATAAAAGAAGGAAGTGTGGATTGTACATTAGCCTGCGAAAACAGCAATTTCTTCTCGCTCCTTGCCGCTTGGGACGTTTCGCTAGGAGAAGACGTCTGCGCCTCGGCGACAGAAATTGCATACTGATGACATAAAATCTTTAACAAAACAGTGAATATTTGTGGAATATATCTTCTCTAAACAAGGCATTTGAGTTTTGCTGGAACTCTTTCGCAGAGGAAAGCAAAACTCTACCAAATTTGCGTTTGTAACCCCATGACTACCAGACTAATTATGTAAACGTTGATTTACGTCATCAGTATGGAATTTCTGAAGCTGAGGCGCAGACGTCTCTCTTAGGGAAACGTCCCTAGTGGCGAGGAGCGAGGAGAAATGGCTGTTTGTGCAGGCTGGGTTGTTATCTATTAAAATAAAATAAATGGTTTGATAATGATAAAACAATTTTCAATATGGTCAATCTGTAACCAATCAAAGACATCAAGTAGTAGGGAGCGCTTACCATTTCTTCGGAATGCCGGTGAAAAATTTCCGTCAAATGGTACTGGTATTTTTTTGGCACCGAAAACAAGAACAGGATTGAGTTGTACCATTTACACAACATTGGTCAATTTTTCGCTCTCTCTCGACTTTAATCCTGGCACTGGTAATCCAAACAACTGGTACAGAAAATTTCGGTCGTTTGGGTAAAAACGGAAAATAGGTAATAATTTCGAAAAATATTCCACCGGGATGAACCATTCCATTTGAATTCTCCCTGGAATTTCGGGGTTTTCCATACAACCTGGTAAGCGCTCAAGCTCTAAGTCATCATCCCAAAGCGTTTTCTATGACGGCCAAGAAGCCGCTTTAGAAGACCGTCAAGAAATCAGAATCACCAGAATTAGCTCAGAATAAAAAACTAAATGAACCAATGAATAAATAGATAAAATACTTGAACTTATGATAAAAAATTCTGACTTTCAGGCGGTGATCGGGAGATACGAACTGACAACCCTGCAGACTCTTAAAACTCTGTAGGCCCTACGACAGTATTTCCAGCATGGAACAGACTGGTGCTTAAATTAAATCGCCCCCAGTTTATACTGTACAGACTTCAAAAGAGTAACACAACTAGCTATTTCAGGTCTTACAACTATTAATTTGTTGTCGCATGAATGAATAATTTTACTCCGCTTAAAAAAATAGTAACGAAATAAAAAATAAATTAACAAATAAATAAGCGAGGCAGCTTCACGCAGTGGCAGATAAGTTAACGGAACACAAAATCACTAAGCCCTCCAGCCAAAAAAACTAAGGAGAAACGGATTACTTTTTTAATTGAGTCGTTAAGACCACAAAGAGATTCAGAAACAGTCGTCAGCAAACGAGCAAGAGAAAATTTTTTTGAAAGAAATTGTAGGAAAACTCGGTAACAAATTTGACACGAGTACACTACGGCTCAATATGAACAAAGGGTCCAGACCCCTGAACAAAAGTATTTAAAACGCAAAGAAGCCAGCCAACACCTTAAATATCCGTCCAAGTGTTGGTTCGGAATATAAGGTGTTCAGTTCTTTGCCAATGATGCGCTGTTAAAAAAAGGAACACCAAAAAATGATAATAGTGATGAGTTAAAACAAAACAAACAAACAAAGCAAAAAAGTCTATAGAAAAATGCTTGTTTTGAATGCTTGGGATAAACAAATTTTGATTCTACTGTTAACGCAATTTAAGACTTGCACAAATCAGTCGTCAGCCATTCTTCGTAGTAACAGTAGCACTGTATTATAGAAAAATAAAGTTACCCTTACCTGTATAGTATGATCCTTTAGGTTCTCTTTTGTGATAAAAGTACCAGTACAACAATAGGGCTAGCATAACTAATATGGAAACGACAACAACGGGAATGAACACTTCCTCCCTTGACATGTTATCTAGTAGGAGAGAAAATTATCTGATTATTGACAGGATACTAAGGGTCTTAACTCAAGTCCCCATGTACTCCGGGCTGCCTAGTTCCCTTTACCGAAATGTTTTTTTTTAATTTTAAAATTTATTTTATTTATTATTATTATTATTATTATTATTATTATTATTATTATTATTATTATTATTATTACTTTTTTTTTTTTTCAATGAAATTAACAATACAATATCCATTCAGGTATTCAACGTTTTAGTGTGTGTGTGTGTGGGAGGTGGGGGGGACCGCTCCAAAAGCCCCCCCCCCCCCCCCTGGTCTGAATAGGATTAAAGCAGTAAGATAAGACTTAATTTCGTTATTTTTAAAAGCGACAGAGGTTCTCGCGGCCACTTAATGAGTTCTGTAGGATCTAAAAGAGCGGCTTTTTTCCTCAAGTATACTAACCTGGGGTAGTAGATGCTGTACCAGTTGTCCCTGAGTTTAGAAAAGTAAAGTAAAGGAAAAAGGAGGAAGAGAAGAAGAAGAAGATGAAAGTTAAAATAAGTTTAAATAATGGATAAAATAAATTGTAGTTAACTGCAATTCAACTTGAGAGTTCTTTGACATATGCTAACACTCCTTGCTTACTAGTAAAGCAGATTAGTGGTTTTAGTACTCAGTACTAAGATTTTTTTATCGGCAGTCACAGTGACAAGAAATGTAAACGTTGCGCAATTTTTACAAACCTCTATAAGGCGTACACCCTCCATTAATCGGACACTTTGGAAGGCCCTGTAGGTGTCCGCTTAATAGAGGTTTCACTGCATCTTAAACATCACAAAAAAAAAAAAACATTACCGTCTGGCTTCTTGGCTGTCAACGTAACAGTAACCTCTATTAACCCTAGGGAGGGGGGAAGGGGGATGGATGCCAACCCTCATAAGGTTTTACTGAGTTTTTTTCCTAGAGGATAAAACATCAGCACCAACAACGGGCTTTATTTACATGACCATACAAACACATCATGTAATGTAAAAGCTATGTTTAGGAATCAAAATTTTAACACAGGGCAATTACCCCTTAATAACTTGTCACGAACATCAAAACAAGCTGAAATATATTTTATAAGTTGTATATTGATTAAGTAATTAGCAGAGTTCATCAGTTCACTGATCAAAACGTTTATAGGTCACTGGGTAATATTTGGAATCAGAGTCTTGACTTTATAGTAAAATTTGTTCCTAATCATAGAGTATGTAGGGCATTGAAAAAGAAAGTGAACTTCGTCTTCTATTACATTGCATCCACAAAAAGGGCAATGCCTATTATCCTTCGTAGTTTGATTGTATCTGCCTATTTCTATCATCAGTTTGTGATTGCTTATTCGCAGTTTTACTTAAGCCCTTTTCCCAACTGTTCCTCTTGTTAAGTCTAAGTAACTAGAGGAGGTATGATCGGTTTTAAAAGATCTATAAAATTCAAGTTTTTGAGAAAGTTGAAGGGTGTTTTGCCAATATGAGATAAATTCCTGTTTCATTGAACTTACATAGCTTTTTACAATGGCTATATCTAATAAATCAGGGTTAAAGTCAGGAAGCTTAAAGTATTCTGACATGTTCATTAAATGAGAGTGGAAGCTATTTTTGCCATTACAGTGTAAGTCGAATGACATTAAAAAAGCTTGTTTGACGAAAGATTCCTCATCTTTAGACGGTATATACAAAATGTATTTGAGATTTTTTTTCATTGATTGTGATATTTAAAGGAAAACAAACAAGTTCTGCTTTACAAGTTATATTAGAAGCTTTGTTGTTTTACCTCCAAGTATCGTTTACAAAATTGAAGGCGTGCCATCTCGATTTGTGAGCCGTCCCAGGTCTTAAAATCTGGTTTGGCATACACACCTCAAATTTCACTATTATATGTTAGAATAGGGCAGATCATAGTATCAAATATTTTACAGGCGAAAGCTGCTTTTAGTTTGCTAAGATTCGTGTGTCGTCTCAAGCTGAAGAGGACATGAAGAGCTTTCTCCTTGAGATTTTCACGTGACACTGAAAAATTTCTCGATGAGGACATTCGAGTTCCTAAGTAAATGTATTCTTGTACAACATCAATAGGCCATTTGCACTAAGAGGTCATGTGACATAGTTTTCATGAAAATGAAAGTTATATGATTTTGCCTTCGAAAAACGATTAGTGGGTCATATCTTAAACAAAATAATAGTGATTTAGTATTTCAAAGCCGCACCATTTTCTTAGAATGAGTAAGTTCCTCGCTGGTCACGTGACCAAAATGTTATTTTTAAAATTATGAATTACTTCTTTCTGAACACAAGCTTTCCACTTAAACTTCAAGGAGGATGTTGAAAAAATGATGTGGTAACGTTTACAGCAAATCTGAGCGTAACTATCAAACGTTTAACAAGATATAAGCAAAAAGTAGTTTTGGCCGCCATATTGGAGGGCAAGAGTACGCCCTCCAACATGGCGGCCAATACAAATCATACTACGTTGTTGAAAAATCATAGTGCCATAAAAATCTTCCTTAAATGCGTTTCCTCTCAAACTTCGGGTGTAAGCTAATTTTTATGCGCTCTGTCAATTTTTGGCATCAGCAAGATTCCAACTCATTGTTTACAGGAAGCATTGGCCACGTGACCTCTTAGTTGCAAGAGGCCTATTATTTCACTATCCATGAGAAAGTGAAAATCAGCATTTTTTCTCGCACGTTTCTGAAAAACCATAATTTTTGTTTTCTTGGGATTGATTTTCATCATCCATGAAGTACAGAATGAAGGTAGTTTATCGAAACAATTTTGTTGTCCTGTTTTGGATCGTGATAAAATGATTAAATCGTCTGCGTGTAATAGAGAATTTAGTTTTGCACCGTTTGGCAAAACAAAAGGATCAGATAATGTGTTTTCAAATGCGAAAGTAGGTCGTTAATATAAGAATTTGAAAAAGTAGGTCGTAAATATAAGAATTAAAAAGCAGTGGACTCAAGATACAGCCTTGCCGCACACCTCTCGCATAACGGAAGGATCGCGTTTATTTTGGGGCAATTTTAATTGAGCAGGAAGAGTTGTGATATAAGCTTTTAATTAAGTTACAAAAAGAACCACCAACATCAATTTAAAAGCAGCTTTTTCAAGAGCCCGTCACGCCAGACCTAGTCAAAAGCTTTTTTGAAATCTACAAAAAAAGCATAGATCTTTTCGTTGTGATTATGAACGTACTTATATATCAAGGTTCGGAGAGTGAAGACGTGGTCTGCTGTGCGGTTATTGGGTAAAAAGCCAATTTGAGATTTGTGGAGTATATTCAAAGAAACTATATCCTCTAGAAATGGTTGGTTTCAGATAGAACAAAATAGTTTTCCTAGGCAGCTGGAGACACAGATACCCCGGTAGTTTGCCGGATCGCTTCGTCCGCCCGATTTATAAATGGGAGCAATAAGACCACACCAAGTCTGTGGCATGGTCTCTTGGTTAAGAATTGAACTAAATATTCTTTTCATATACGGGAATCAGTGTATCAACACTAGCTTTAATCATTTCATTTCTAATTTTATTCAAAAATGGTGATGTATTATTCTTTAACTTTTCGGCAGCTTTACGTATTTCTCTTTCGGTTATCATGAAATCTAAAGGACGAGAGTGTTGACCATGGTATTCATTTTGTCGTAGCTCATTGCAAATGTTTTGCTGCGTTGGGTTAAGAGGTTCATTTGAGGTTCAATTTTCTTCTGAGATTGATGGAACATCCTCTCCTTTTCTAGTGTCGTCCATCGATTTGAGGAATTGCCAGAAAGTTTTCGCGTCTGAATTGTCTACAGTTTTTTCTAGCTCAGAAATCTTGGCATTGTAATAAATCATTCTTTTTAGAATTAAGGAATTTCTTGTATTGGGTCAGAGTATCATGGTAATGCTCACGTAGGATAGTAGTTAAAGGGTCTTGAAGTTTCCTGTTTGCTAGTCTTCGTAATTCATGCCTTTTCAAACGACATTCTTTATCGAACCATTTTTTGTTTGATAATGATTTGATACGCTTACGCGTTTTACCTTCTCTTATCTTTAAACGACACTTAGCCGTTGTGATTAAAATGTTTTCCACCTTTTCGAGGGAAAGCTCAGTATTTTCATTGAATGTGTCGCCAGCAATAAAATCGTGTATTAGTGTTTGTATACGAGGAGACCTCACGACATCCTTGAATTTTTGAGCGGAGTCGTTTTCCCACAGAAATTGTTTCGGTAAACACGTTAAAGTATCTCCTTTAAGTATGGTGTGATTGTAACTCGTCTTTTTGTTAATATTCAGCCAAGTAGTAATAGGGCTATGGTCTGACAAACGCAGTGGAACTTTGACTACAAAATTTGCAACGTTTTCAGTAGCGCAGATTTTGAGACGAGTGATGGTCAGTTGCTATGGTTACGCGATATGACTTTTTTTTTGTGGCTAAAATCAAGCAACGTGTATATTTACGTTTCTTTTTTTATGTAAAGCGCAAAAAAATACCATTTCTTGCGGTTTTAACCTGATTTCCAATTCTTGGTAAAATCCAAGATGGCGGTTAAGAAGGCGACCATTGTTTGTGACGTCACAGGCCTCCAGCAGCGCCACCACCCAGAAAATATACTGCATCTTGTTAAGAAGATCAAAGTCTTTCCACTTAAGGTGAAATCGTTTTAAAATACTGCAACATATCAAAAACTCCGGGGAGGGGTTCCATCCCCCCCCCCTAGTACCACAGTGGGGGTATGAATTTGCTTGTACGTCCGAGGGTTAAAAGGCAAAGAAAAAAAAACATTTCCAGATTCCCCGACAATAGTTTCATTTGGCAATACTTTATTTTGCTTAACTACACTTGGCGAATCGACACTTGTGTCACCATAATATATTAAGGCTGAGTCAATTGCTGATTTTCACTGTCACGATATCGAAAATAAAAATCAAAACCGTTTATAAATCGGCAGCTAGGGATGTTTTGCTTCGCCCTGAGAACAGAAAAGGTTTGACCATGGATTTGACAGATTAAAGCATAGATTAAGGGGAAAACAGCGATTTTAACAAATAAATCTTATGCAGACCGAAGAGTCTAGTCTTAGTTTTTTTAACATAGATTAAGGGGAAAACAGGGATTTAAACCAATAAATGTGTAGACCGAAGAGACATAGGGGGAAAAGGCGTTGTAGATTAGCTTATTTAGGATTTCTGAACACTCTTAACCAAGAGCCTTTCTGATCTTGTTTGGTGTCACTTTTCCACTGATTATTAGTGAGTTCTGTAGGATCTAAAAAAGAGGCTTTTTCCTCAAGTATACTAACCTGGGGTAGTAGATGCTGTACCAGTTGTTCCTGCGTTTAGAAAAATAAAATAAAGAAAAAAGGAGGAGGAGAAGAAGAAGAAGAAGAAGAAGAAGAAGAAGAAGAAGAAGAAGAAGAAGAAAACGATGAAAGTTAAAATTAGTTTAAATAATGGACAAAATAATAAACAATTATTGGATGAGGTT
>OZ037994.1:34664039-34699039 GCA_964035705.1 Porites rus
CCTCCCCCTTCCACTTTTTTTTTGCTCCCGCTCTAACTTTCGCGCCATAACTCGATTGGAAACGCTTGCTTCGCAGGCTACGTTGGGTTAATTCATTTGAATGAAGATTGTGGAAATATTGTAGCCTATTTTCTTCTGAGATTGATGGAACATCCTCTCCTTTTCTAGTGTCGTCCATCGATTTGAGGCATTGCCAGAAAGTTTTATCGTCTGAATTTTTAAAAAATTTTAGAATTAAGTAAGTTCTTGTATTGGGTCAGAGTATCATGGTATTGCTCCCGTACGATAGTATTCAAAGGGTCTTGATGTTTCTTGTTTGCTAGTCTTTGTAATTCATGCGTTTTCAAACGACATTCTTTATCGAACATTTTTTGTTTGATAATGATTTGATACGCTTACGCGTTTTACCTTCTCTTATCTTTAGACAACACTAAGCCGTTGTGATTAAAATGTTTTCCACCTTTTCGAGGGATAGCTCAGTATTTTAATTGAATGTGTTGGTTCATTCCTCGAGCAGATTTTGAGACGAGACGCGATATGACGTCATAAGTAGCGGGTGATCAAGCCAATTTTGGGTTAAAATACATGCTTTTTCAACTTCTTTCAACAATAGAAGTAAATCTTGCGGCTAAAATCAAGCAAATTGTATATTTACGCGTCATTTTTCATGTAAAGCACAAAAAATTACCATTTCTTGCGGTTTTAACCTGATTTCCAATTCTTGGTAAAATCCAAGATGGCGGCTAAGTAGGCGACCATTGTTTGTGACGTCACAGGCCTCCAACAGCGCCACCACCCAGAAAATATACCTCATCTTGTTAAGAAGATCAAATTCTTTCCACTAAAGGTGAAATCGTTTTCAAAATACTGCAACATATCAAAAACTCCGGGGAGGGGTTCCATCCCCCGCCTTGTACCACAGTGGGGGTATGAAGTTGCTTGTACGTCCGAGGGTTAAAAGGCAAAGGAAAAAATACATTTCCAGATTCCCCGACAATAGTTTCATTTGGCAATACTTTATTTTGCTTAACTACACTTGGCGAATCGACACTTGTGTCACCATAATATATTAAGGCTGAGTCAATTGCTGATTTTCACTGTCACGATATCGAAAATAAAATTCAAAACCGTTTATAGTTCGGCAGCTAGGGAGGTTTTGCTTCGCCCAGAGAACAGAAAAGGTTTGACCATGGATTTGATAGATTTAAGCATAGATTAAGGGGAAAACAGTGATCTTAACAAATAAATATT
Organism: Porites rus; assembly: GCA_964035705.1. Taxonomy (NCBI): domain Eukaryota; kingdom Metazoa; phylum Cnidaria; class Anthozoa; order Scleractinia; family Poritidae; genus Porites; species Porites rus. The sequence goes on from OZ037994.1 coordinate 34,665,291, forward strand.
ATGCAGACCGAAGAGGCATTTATTTCATTTAGTTTTTTTTAGGATTTTGCGTGATTGTCTTAGCAATAAAGATCCGGTCCTGTCAAACCCCCAAAGAGTTGTTGTGCATGATACGAATGGTTACTAGAGTAAAATGTGAGAAAGGTCGATTATAGTAGACGAACTATCGTGAACATGATAAAACATTACCTGCTGGCATCTTGGTTGTCAACAGAACACCAACACCTATTAAAAAGGCAAAAAAAGGTAAAAAATACATTTTCAGATTTCACGACAGTAGTTTCATTTGGCGATACAAAATTATTTTGCTTAACTACACTTTCCGAATCAACACTTGTGTCGCCATAATATATTAAGGCTGAGTTAATTGCTGATTTTCACTGTCACAACATCGAAAACCGTTTAATAGTTCGGCAGTTAGGGACGTTTTACTTCACCCAGAGGACAGAAAAGGCTTGACGATGGATTTGATAGATTAAGCATATATTAACTTAATTTAAGAGAGGAAGACCAGCATTAACATATGTAGACCAGCTGCAAAATGATACTGGTTTGAGCATTGTTGAACTGAAGAACATGATAGAAAACCGGAAGGAATGTATGAAGCTAGTTAATGGAGTTCGAGTTCGCTCGAAATAAGCAAGCAAGCAAGCAAGGGGAAAACAAGGATTTAAACCAATAAATGTGTAGACCGAAGAGACATAGGGGGAAAAGGCGTTGTAGATTAGCTTATTTAGGATTTCTGAACACTCTTAGCCAAGAGCCTTTCTGATCTTGTTTGGTGTCACTTTCCCACTGATTATTAGATGCCTTTGGAAACTAGTAGGTTGCTTAGCGTCATAACAACATAGAGAAAAAAAAGACCCTTAGTCGAAGCACAGAAACACGGGTCTACATGGTCCTTTCGCTTCGCCTTCTCCCTTTCCCTTGAACCTACCTTTCAAATTATATTCCACTGCTTTATCAGAATGGTTGTGTGGGAGGGGTAATACCTGTTGATGGAGTAATAATGATAATGATAAGAAAAATGACAATGACAATGGAAATGACGATGACGATGAAAATAATAATGATAATGATAATGGAAAACTTGTCGGCAAGTGAAGGGTACTCTTAATATTCAGCGAATGTTAACAAATATGAAATTTGAATCGGCTGCGTGAGTGACTAGCTGCAAAAAGGGCCTAGCAAGTTACATTTAGACTGTTTGCAACGAAGAAGACAGACCACCAGTTAGGGATCAAAATTAAAGACAGATCAAGTAATTAGAATAAATAGTTGTTTATGGTTAAATAAGAGCTCCTGGTTTAAAGTACTGTAAATCAATTCAGGCAGGGCTCCGGAGCCCCCCACCCCGTCTCTAAAACTTTTCACTAAAATGACAGACAAATGATGTACTCATCATTTTCAAAATCTAAGTAAGCATGACTTGATTTACACAATGATGTGAAATGACTTCATTATGATGTCATATCGTGTTGAATTTCTAATCATACCCCGGCATAAAAGTGCCATCCTTTTCCATAGAAAAGACCATATGTAGAATTATGAACAATCGCAAACGTGTTTGTCTGAAAGAAGAAAGATATCAAATAGGGTTCATCGCCTATGCTTCAAAGATTCTTATACATTCTGTATGTGGCTACACCGATACTTACAACTCACTCTGCAGTGAAGAGCATGACTTAATGTAACCGCCGATAACAGCTCCGCATGAATATGACTAACGTAGAATGACAAAGTAAAACAGCTTATGCTAAATGTAATATTATAATTGCTTGTGAATTAGAGCGTATACTGAGTACGTTAGCTTTGTGCTATTTTCGCTCGCAAATACGGCTTTACTTTCTTCATTTCACAATTTAATTTATTCGAAGTGAAATTGAACTAGAGGCCATTGCGACTATTTCGCCCGATAACAACCCACGGACAACCATGGTCAACTGCATGGCGTGGACCTAAGTCCTTGACCCACAAAAGAAAAACAACAACAAAAACAACAACTCTTCTTAATTGTCTTTTTTTTTTCGTCATCTGCAAAAACTAAATTCATAATCATAATCATTGGGTAGCACAAAACTCGTGAAATGCGCTGTACAGAGATGTCTCCACCCCTTTCCTTGCCAGGACCAGGTGGCTACTGGCCTGGTAGCCTAGTACCTGAGAGATGGTTGGAGAGATAATATCATCAGACCGGCTGCTAAAGAAAGAAGGAAGATAATTCTAAGATAGCATCTGGGGAAGAGGTACAGAACACAGATAATGGCAACCCTGAATGGCCATCAGAACTGCAACGTGATTTTAATGACACTGAAAGACAAGGTGATATTGAATGGACAGCGGAATTAATTGACAGGTAATTGGGGAAAATGCCAAATTGGACATCTCCAGGCCCAGATGGCCTGCAATGATATCGGCTGACGATTCTCACCTCAATGAAAGAAAGAATTTTATAGCAGCTAAATGAATGCTTACAACAGAGTTCTGTGGCAGATTGGATGACCAAAGGGGAAACTGGACTAGTAATGAAAGCAAAGAGCAGGGGGCAGCAATGTCTAATTTTAGACCAACGGGATCCCTAGCCAAACAGTTTGTCCAGCAATGGCACAAAGGGCACCCTAGCCCCCCCCCCCACCCCCAAAAAAAGAGCACGGGACGTTGTGTATTGCCCCCTCCCCCCCCCCACCCCGACTTTGAATCTGAGATAGCACTCTGTCAGCCGTACTTTGCGAGGATCGCCGTGAAAATTTTGAATTTGAAGCGTTTGATTCTCAACCTGTTTTTGTGTTGTGTGAACAAGGAGGTACTCACTTGACAAAACACACCAAGTTTATTTCAGTAAGTCGCATTTCAACGACCAGTAATACAATTATTACTCTTCATTGTACTTTCAATAAGTGCCTCTATCGTATACATCACACAGATCAAATATTAACTTCAAACTTTTCTAACAATCTTGTACATCAACAACACTGCTAATTAAGAAATGGTAAACGTGCAGCGTGCAACCATGGAGTTATGGATGCACGCGGGAGGTTGCTAAGCACGAAAGAAGCGTAAGAGTCGCACGAGGCGATAGCCGAGTGCAACTCTAGCTTCTTGATTAATTTTATAGTTTGTGTAATTTTATAGTTAAGTACCCCTCCCATGATTAAGATTATTGTTGGCTCCCAGGATTTGAATCATCCACAGTCCAATGTCCTGGCCGAAAATGCTGTCCAACAGGCCAAGAAACTGTTTTGCATGTGTAAGAAGGACTCCTATATCGGCGTAATGTTCCTAGAGATCAAATTAGGTTTCTCGTGCCCAGCGACTCGTCTTCAGGCGAACAAGGTGCACTATTCCTGCGACAAAGCAGTTCGTCACCCCGTAAGGTAGCCAGTTTGTTTCCGCACGTCTAAATTCAAAGCCCCAACAACTGAAAACTTATTATCATCAAAATGCCAGCCAAACATATCCCGCCTCTCCGTCCACAACAGGTTGTGAGACTTCAAACTGAGAAAGGTCAAGAGAAAATTGGCAATGTTAAGCAACCAGAAGTTCAGCCAAGACCCTACATCATGCAAACTGAGAAAAAAGAGTACGATAGAAACCGGAGACATCTTTTAGCTGTCCCAGAACCTGCCCCAGCTCAGTGACCTGTTGTTGCTCCTACTCCTGCTTACTTGGCCGCAGCTCCTCATGGTTCAATAGTCTTCCACTGTGTCAAATGCTCCTCGACAGCCTCCCACCATTTCAAAAAAGGTATGCTCCCTGTCACAAGTCCCGCCAAGACATCTGCCAAAACATCAGCGGAGCAGTCTACAGTCTGTAGTCAGTCAGAGGCCGCCGATAAGGAAGCCTATCAGACCCCAAGCTCCGCTAAAGCCTTCTCTTGAAGGGGTACTCAGAGGCCCCTGGTTCAAAGACCACAAATCGTCACTAGATCTGGAAGAATCTCAAGACCTAAACCCAAGTACGAAGACTTTGTCATTTAACTTTGGAAATATAAGACACACTTAGCATAGCTTTTTTAGGACTGCCACGCGATATGAACTCGACATGACTTCTTTTCTTTTCAGATGAAAGTAATGAAATTAAACGAAAGTAATTTAGTCATTCATCTTGTTTTTTTACCCGTGCAACGTTTGTTCTGCCAAGGGGGATGTACACTATCCATATATAATTACATATTGATCACGTGATTTCTATCCTGTATAAATTATTGGCACTGTGCTATTCGGTGGTACTCAGCTCGCAGTTCAGTACATTAAAAGAGTATGCGAGTTACGTGGTTTTCCTGTTTCGAGTTCTTTTTCAGTGATGTTATAAATAAATCTATGCGAGTGTTCTTCTACTTGCTAGTGTTTGTACCCGCTCCAAAAAGGAGCCAGTCAGTCTACAAGTATTTTATCGCCCTGACAAAGTCTCTATTTTTGCGGCTGCCGTTGTTGTTATTCCTGTTTTTCACTTTTACAGAGGATCAAGCTTTTCATTTATAAGGATAAGTCAAGTTAGATAATGACGTTATCAACATTTTTTTCTTAAGCATCAAGTATTGAATTTTTGCAAACAAACCTTGCTCACGTTCCGGCAACAATATTGTTTATCATCTTGAGATTGCTTTACATAGATCAACGTGTAGTTATCCAGGTTTGCTGATGCTGATGAAAACAAATAAATACATAAATGTACGCTATCTATAGTTAGTTGTCTAGTTTTTATTTACAGCCTCAGTATGAAATGATAGGTATGCCATACTAGAAAGCCAGAGTAGCAAACAGATACCTGCACATATCATACCTTTCATACAAATTGTCTTAATTTATGGTCTTAAATTATTTTGTATTCTTTTTTTGAATATCTCGTTCAGTTATCAATGTCAGTCGTTGAACTTCGTGCGTTTGATTCTATTTAAAGTACAGTAATGGGGTAAAAGCGTGGTTTTCATATGGTCGTCCAGATCGTCCTTACATCGTCCAAGTCGTCTACAAGATGTGCTCGCAGGTTCGTCGAGAACGTCTCGATGGGTCTAATAATCTCAAAAAGATAAAGTTATGGTGACAATCCGGTCAGCCATATGGAAACCAGACATAATGTGCCCCCGCAACCTGAGACGTTATGTTCCGTATCAACAATCTATACAGATCAGGGTATTTATACAGCTAACAAGAGCAGGATTAGATAAACAACAGAAAAAAGATAATAATAAAATAAATAATATATAAGGAGGCGATGCTTAAGGGCTTTGCAGGGCTCGAAGTTATCTTTTTAGAGCACTTGCAAAGTTTTGCTAGTAAGATTTTTTTCAACTAGCAAACTGGTGAGACCACAAGCAAATTATTTCCCTTTGTTTGGGAGACATGGATAATTCTAACTCGCAATCGTTTGCTAGTGGATATTTTTCTTACTCGCAGATTATCAAAATCACTCGCATTTTGCCACATAATGATCAGAAGCAATCATCCCCTGCATAAACCGAGGCCAATCACTATGTTCAGGGTCGATCTTGTTAGCAAAAATTTGCTAGCTAATAATGCCCATGAGAAATATCGCAAAAATAACAAATGTAACAAATTCCAGACATAGAAAGAAAAGAAGCCAAGAAGGGCCCCGAAATGTCCGCAAAGTGTATCGCAAAAATCGAAAAGTAACGAGGATTTTTCATACTAGCTGAAATTATCCATGACAAATATCGCAAAAATCGCAAAAATAACAAATCTAACAAGAATCAAGACTGTACTTAGAAAAAAAAGAAGCCAAGACCCAGAAATGCCCTCAAATATCGCAAAAATCGCAAAAGTAACAAGGATTTCTCTTGCTAGCTAAAAAAATTCCTGAGAAATATCGCAAAAAATCGCAAAAATAACAAATGTAACAGAATTCTAGACTAAGAAAAAGAAGAAGCCAAGAAGGGCCCCGAAATGCCCTTACATATCGCAGAAATCGCAAAAGTAACAAGGAATTTTGTTGCTAGCTAAAAACACCCATGACAAATACTACAAAAATAGCAACAACAACAAATGTAACAAAATCCCAGACTTAGAAAAAGAAGAAGCCAAGAAGGAACCCGAAATGTCCGCAAATATCGCAAAAATCACAAAAGTAACAAGGATTCTTCTTGCTAGCTAAAAACACCCATGACAAATATCGCAAAAATCGGAAAAATAACAAATCTAACAAGAACCAAGACTTAGAAAGAGAAGAAGCCAAGAAGGGCCCCGAAATGTCCTCAAATGTGGCAAAAAACGCAAAAGTAACAAGGATTTTTCTTGGTAATTAAAACCACCAAGTAACAAATATCACAGAAATAGCAAGAAAAATAAATAAACTAAATTGTAGACAAGGGCTACAGGCTACATTTAGTGAACTTCAATAGCAGAATCTGTAGAAGGGCTTTTCTGGGAGAAGAGGGAGGGGAACGGTGAATTAGAGTTTTCGTTTCAAACACCGATAGTAAGGTCTTTACCGTGGGTTGTATAATTAACAGCAGTCGGGAGTACACTTATTTACCCCGGGTTCAATAAAATTCAGTTAAAAAAAATGGCCAAATAATTGTGACAGTAGGCTTGTTATAGCCCTTTTTTTAGTAGAAATTTAGTGTTCTGCAGTATGCCAATAATGGGTCAGACTGTATCTGTGACAATGTAATTTTCATTTTTCTGGTTTTTTTGTAGCTTCAAACGTCCAGAAAGGGTATTTCTTAAATCAGAGGTTGTAAGTGAAGCAATCATGTTATACCATTTTGTATTTGTATGGCCTAGGTCTTTTTGTCTCTTTTCTCGGTGGTTTTGTTATAATTGTTCATGATTCATAAGTAATAGAACGAAGCACACATAAATGCACAATTGGATCAGTTGTTATTTAAAATAAATGGATTGGCATACACATATAAATCAACATTCATTGCGGTGGTTGTTGTTAAACTATAAGCCTTGATTCAAAAGGGGAGGATTACCAAATCACTGGCAATCCCTGTTTAAAAAACTTTGGGTATTGCACAGCAACATTCATGTATTATGCCCGTTTTCTTTCCCCCAATGTGCTATTCTTGATATTTTGGAACGATTGTTATGGTGGGTTCTTGGCCATGAAAAGTTCTGCTACCACCCCGTTTTATTGCTCAAAATTTGCCCCCTTCTGTGGGTGACACTCCTTTTCATCCATTGTAGCTGAATGTTGATGGAAGAACGAAGCATACACAGATTAATATTACAGTATTTTGCTACTGTTAATGATATATGATATAAATCATATATGAAATGCGGAAATGAAATAAAAATGAAGGAATGATCGTCGCAGTGAACGCAATTTACGCAATTGCGTAAAGAAGCCTGAAAAAAAACAAACAAACAAACAAAAACAAAAACAAAGAAAATTCAGGACGTCAACGGGGTTTGAACCCGTGACCTCGCGATACCGGTGCGATGCTCTACCAACTGAGCTAAGAAGCCACTGAAGTTGGGAGCAGGTCAATTGTGGGTTCATATGTTCCCGTGAAAGAAATGAGAGTTAATGATATATGAAATAGATCATATCTGAACTGCAGAAATGAAATGAAAATGAAGAAATGATCGTCGCAGTGAACGCAATTTATGCAATTGCGTAAAGAAGCCTCATTTCATTTCCGCAGTTCATATATGATTTATTTCATATATCATTAACACTCATTTCTTTCACGGGAACATATGAACCCACAATTGACCTGCTCCCAACGTCAGTGGCTTCATAGCTCAGTTGGTAGAGCATCACACCGGTTTTTTCAGGCTTCTTTACGCAATTGCATAAATTGCGTTCACTGCGACGATCATTTCTTCATTTTCAGTATTTTGCTACTGTCGGTAATTATAAATAGTGCCACGTTTGTAACTGATTATTTCATTTTCGCGAAAATGGAACGCATTACAAAATTACTGAAAAAGAATGTATTCCAGTTGAGATAACCATTGGTATTAAGGAAAAACAGTGATGCGCGGGTGTTCTTGGCCCTTTTCTTGCCCTTCAACAATTCGTGCCTATTCTTGTCACTCTAGTCAATTTGTGGCATTTTGCAATATTTCGAGGCTCTCCTTGCCCTTTTCCCTTTCTAAGTGTAGAATTTTGTTAAATTTGTTATTCTTGCTATTTTTGCCATATTTGTTGCTCAATCTTTTCACATAGCATGAAAAATTCTTGTTACTTTTGCGATTTTTGGGGACATCTCGAAGCCCTTCTTGACCTTTTCTCCTTCTAAGTGTAGAATTTTGTGAAATTTGTTGTTCTTGCTTTTTTTTGCCGTATTTGTTAAATTTGTTGTTCTTGCTATTTTTGCCATATTTGTTGCTGAATCTTTGCGAAATTTGCGGACTTACTGAAACCTTTCTTGACCTTTTCTCTTTCCAAGTGTAGAATTTTGTGAAATTTGTTGTTCTTGCTATTTTTGCCATATTTGTTGCTGAATCTTTTCACATAGCATGAAAAATTCTTGTTACTTTTGCGATTTTTGCGAAATTTGCGGACTTACTGAAGCCTTTCTTGACCTTTTCTCTTTCCAAGTGTAGAATTTTGTGAAATTTGTTGTTCTTGCTATTTTTGCCATATTTGTTGCTCAATCTTTTCACATAGAAAGAAAAATTCTTGTCACTTTTTCGAAATTTGGGGACATCTCGAAGCACTCTTGACCTTTTCTCTTTCTAAGTGTAGAATTTTGTGAAATTTGTTGTTCTTGCTTTTTTTGCCATATTTGTTAAATTTGTTATTCTTGCTATTTTTGCCATATTTGTTGCTGAATCTTTTCACAGAGCATGAAAAATTCTTGTTACTTTTGCGATTTTTGCGAAATTTGCGGACTTACTGAAGCCCGTCTTGACCTTTTCTCCCTCCAAGTGTAGAATTTTGTGAAATTTGTTGTTCTTGCTATTTTTGCCATATTTGTTGCTGAATCTTTTCACATAGGAAGAAAAATTCTTGTTACTTTTGCTATTTCTTCTATACTTGTCTGATAGCAGTTTTCTTTAAATCTTTTTTGCTAAAATTGCAAAACAATTTGCTAGCAAATTTTTGCTAACAGGATCGATCCTGGACATAAGTGAAGATAGGCCAATGGGCTAACAGGTGCATGTAGTGCAATTCATTTAGCATAAAAAATATTTATTGCTCAAATTTTTCCTTGATGCCACTTTTTTCTCTGATTACGGTTATAGCTCGAAGACAAAAAAAAAGAAAAGAAAAAAGAAAAAAAAAACCACTAATTCAAGAATTAAAGAAATGTTTAAACCTTCATCATTATCATCATCATCATCATAATAATAATAATAATAATAATAATAATAATAATAATAATAATAATAATAATAACGAACTCTATTTAAGTCTCATGTCTTTTAGTAAAATCCAACTAGTGGTCTTTTGTCAATGCTGCGTTCTGACTGGTTGAGCTACTACTAGGCTATATGTTATAGCCCACTAGTAACGAAAAGCGCCGGCTTTTTGGTGGCAAAAAATGATTAAAGTCTAGCTTTAACTAGCTGAAGTTGTTTTGTCTCGATTTTTCTACCTACAAGTTGGATTTTACTAAAACAATTTTTCCTCTCGCCCTCATGGGCTATTGACTCAGAACCCATTCTGGCTCGAGGAATAATTGTTAAATAGGTCAGGCACAGTGCCTTACTAATTGGGGAGACTCATTACTCATTGCGTTTAATCTGTCGACTTACCGGATGGGGGGATCCACGATATGTTCGCATAAACTCTTCTTGGGTCGACATGCCCGTGGAAGGTTATGTTAATGTTATTCGGTGGAATAGCGTAGAGTTGTTGAGATACGAGGTTGAAGCAGGTGCCGTTGCCTTGACAATTGTCTGTGTGTTCAAAAATAGAAAACCGCCCCTGTGAGAGGGGGTGCTTAATTTGGCTTAATTTACACTAAAGGTGATTTTTGGAGTTTTGTTAATGATGTGTAAATTTACACTAGAGGTGATTTTTTTTTTCTGATTAAAGATGGCGGATTCAATATGGCGGACGGTTCTATTTCCTTTTTCAGTTATAAAGGACGTCATCATTACATCACTACTATTTTTGGTGTCAGCAAACTCCTTGATTTTATCAGTCACTTTACTATTTATGAGTATTTTTCTTTTTATGACGGAAACTTGGATTCTGCCAATAAATTTAAAAGCATGACCCCATAATGACGCAAAACTACGTCACTACGGTGTCAATCAAGTTATGCCCAGATGTTTGAAATGATGAGTACAATATTTATCTGAGTTTATTCAATTTAATTCAATTTATTTCTCTCAGTATGCCTTGACTAATCCGAAGTCAAAGACCAAGGTTTTCTATTCGGCCACCACAGCACTAGTTCCGTTTACAATAAATACAGGCGAGGAACCAGAAAGAGCAACAATAAATAAATAAATAAAATAAAACTGAAAACAAAAAACAAAATAATCATAGACAAAGCAAGGGGGAGAGCAAAAAAGGGAAATTCAACAATATGACATAACGACAAGATCACGTCAAACTATATCATTGTGTCAATCAAGTTTTTTCTCATTAGATGCTGGAAATAATGAGTACAGTGTTCTTTGTAGGCTCCGAGCCCCCTTCCCAGCGCTTTAGACTCGCAATCCGGTGGCCCCGAGTTCGTATCCCCTTTTGGCCACTTGCTAGACTTTGGGGGTTTGCTGTTCCAGTTTATTCTACCCAAGATCTGTCCACGATCTTGGACAAAACAGATGGGAAATTTGTACCCCCCTTCCCCCCCCCCCCCCCCTTAAATCAAGGATGGGAAAATGGCGCGTTTTTGCTTTTGCGCAACTTCGCAGCTTCATCCTTGATTTGGCGGGGGGGCGAGAGGGTTTGCTGTTCTAATTTGTTCTGTCCAAGATGGTAGCTGGATAAGCAAAGTGCACTTTCCACTATAAACAAACCTTTAACCTTTTAACCGCGTCCCATCACTCTCCGTCCCTAGAACCTAGTACCTCATTTTAGGTTTACCTCCTAACACTGTGAAGTGAGCAAAATATCTTCGACTTTACTGGGGATTGTGATTAAACCGCGTTGCGAGATCTTTATCTATAACAATACTTTTAAAAAGATTCTAGTTATATTGAAAATTTACCTTGCTCCGGCCTGAAGTCCATAACAAGGGTTTCTGTTCGAAAAAAACAAATGAATAAATAAAATAAAGTCATTTCAAGTCTAGCCGAGTGAAGTGTGCACCCATACATTTCTTTATCATTATTCAAGTGATTTTTTTGAATAATTGAAGCAAATAGGAGTTTCGGGTAAAAGGTTCATTTATTGATTATCTTGCATTGCTTGGTTGTTTACCATTAACGAAAAGTTTCCGGCAAATCCAGTTGGAAAGTAAATTGTTAAACACGACTTTTTGGGTTGTACCAGCCTAAAAATTCCCGGGAGCAGCAGAACATCTGAAAGAGGTAGTCCTTTTTTTGCTGACGGAATGCCACTCGCGGTCCATTTCTTGAAAGCCATTTAGGATACCAGTTTCAGGCTATTTTTCGGTGAATTGGACTGCCCAGTTATTAGAAGGCCGACTAGCGCTAACCTGGGATTAAAATTTTAATCTGGTTCTTCTTCTGTTGTTCAAACGCATTTTCTCGCATATTTATCTGTATTTTTTGTAAAGCATCCAATGAACAAATTGTGGTCAAAAACAATTTCAGAGGATTCAGCGTTCATATCTTAACTTTGAATTACGCACTAACCCTTGGTTAACTTAACTTAGCTTTAAATAACCCTGCCCTTATTTGTACGACTGGAAGACACGATTCCGGGAAGAAATTTACCAGTCCTGAATTTTGCGTACCATTTTCCCAAACCGTGAACCGACCGGTTTACCTAGTATGAAAATGGTAAACAACCCCCGTTATACACCTTTTATGGAACCCCAAATTCCGCATTCCCGCTTTTTTCGACTGTAATATACCTTACAGTTCACACTTCCCACCATCTTTTGCTTCAAGATTGATGTGAAAAAAAAAAAAAAATCAATATCACGTGGTATTTCAGGGGTCAAACAAGTGGTAAAATTTGCAAATACTAGTAATCGCGGTGGAGTTTCTTTGTTCTATCAAAAAGATACGACAGAATGTACGGTTCGACTTTCGACAACTTTTACGTAATTATAGCTTGCTGTGAGGACATCTACGGTAGTTACTGCATTCAAAAAATAATAGTAATAAAAAAAATAATAAAGTAAAATAACAATTTATGATCACTTCCACCTATAATAATATACCATTTTCGGTTGTCTAGAATAAACGCAATTTCTTTTATGGACAGATTTTATCACACTGCTTTCATCCCATCCGTCCACAAGCCCGTGCTAAGATGGCGGCGATTGTGAACAAGGTGTATACCCAGGACAAACTGGAAACAATGGTTATGCATTTGTTTGGGGGGAGGGGGGGGTGGGATGGGCGAACAATGCTGAACAATGTATGTTATGGGCATTGCAAAAGTGGTGAATAACATAAAATAAGCAAACAAACAAACAAGAAAGCACTACAGCAACAACAAAGACAAACAAAAGACCACGACAAGTTGGCCCACCTCGTTTGGATCTCCCAAACCCGTCTCTCATCCGATGTTTTCTAACAAAATTGTCCTTTCCTAAAAACACATTTAAATGTAAATAACATCAATACTAGAACCTCAAAATCACACCATATTAACTGTAGACTCTTAACAACATGTAAGATATTTAAAAGGCCATTATGCATAGGCTCTGTTAAGTTCAACCTCGTTCGTCTGTTCCTTATGAACAGAGCGAAAATATTAAACGCTTACGCGTGAACAAACTGTCTTATAAAATCACAGGTAGCCCATACCAGGCTCTGTGAGAGGACCACAGTATCATGGATTCGATCTCGGTAAAATTACAGTGTTTGGATGGGGAAAAAATACGATCCTAAAATTTGTGAGAAATACTAAAAAAGAATTTAATAAGACTTACTCTTGCACCTTAGTTTGAGTTTTTTTTAAGCCTGTATATTGAATCGGGAACTCGAACCCGGGACCTCCAGCTCAGTCTGCAATAATGCAGTCAAGCGCTCTACCGACTAAGATTGGCTCAAGTGAACAATAGCCTTCAAGCAAATATATTTCCAGCGAGGAAGGCTAAATTTGCTCAAGTCGCATAAAGGTCCCTAGAAAAATCACCCAAGGACAACCGGTATGGATTTCATTTGTACAGTGCCCAGTCCTCATTTGCTTGGACGCGCGTAGATCTGGCCCAGCCACTCCGGCGCAATTCAAATTTCATTTTGTAACATTTTTTTATTATTATTGAATGGCCAAAATGGGTCATCATAGCATGTTATTTTTGGTTAATTTACAATACCTTTGCTGGCTTTAACTCTTTCTGTGCCAAACTCGGAGTGAAAATATGAAACATCAGGCCTATCAAAGTTATATACAAAGTGTCACGCGATAACGTCGCATTTGCTGACGTCATCCATACGTAAATAATCGTTTGAATCCCCCAATTTTTCACCGTTTTTAGAAGCACTTTTCAAGGAAGTTAAACGCTAATAAATGTTATCTTACATATCTCCGATATGAGAGGATGGGGATAAGCACAGAAGTTTTCAACTCAAACTGCTTAACATAGCGAACCAATGCTTGCCGATTAACGTGCCAGTCACATGAAAAAGGGGTCACGTGAGTAGCGTTAAGGTTCCTATCTACAAACGTAAACAGAAGATTTTCACGACCGATGTTCCAATCAAATTTGTCTCGAACATGAGCTGAGATAAAGGAGGATTATATAGTCTTCCCATGATGCATTGCGCCGTAATAAATTATATGATCGAATTGGTTTGTGACGTCATCACTTTAAAGATGGATACATTGAGTAAACAACTCCATCAAACTGTCGTCTTTGGGGAAGAAACAGACGTGATTCATTCGCACTCTTGCGATTTGAATGCCCAGTTCGACTTTACAGTACCTTCTCTACAATTTGTACGGCTGAATGTGGTCTTCGGCCATTTTATTTTGTCAGTTTTTTTGGTAGAGAGGCCTAGTATTATGTTACCGGCTAACAGGCGAGTTTCGGATAAATCTTACGTTGTCGACAGCGTGAGATTTCTATTCATTGTAGGTTATTGAGAAAGTTCAAAGGAAAGCTCAGTTTTCTTTTCGTGGGCAGAGGAAAGCTTTTCAATACGAAATTGTTCTTCGAGGAATTTAATCTTACACGGCGGAGTGCTTGGCCTGTTTTGAAATGCAACCAAGAATTTTGAGGTTCAATTTTTTTTACTCTGTGGTCAACAAAATTTTATTTTTTTTAAAGAAATTTATGTATTTATAAATGTTTCATAGACGTTAAAGTCATTTTGGTATCGGTGTTTAAAGAAAAATTACAAAATGTGCCCCGGATGGAGACGGCGTGAGTTTGTGTTTACTTGCGTAAACGGATCCATGACCTCGTTAGTGTTACGCGAATTGCTTTTAAGGATTAACTAATAGCTTTTTTTTTTTCAAATAAAATTTCTCAAGAAATAATTTCTCTGTCTATTGTTTTGTGTTTGTTCATCCATAACATTGGCTCAAAACACGATCGGGACTCACATTACATGCATCACTTCTAAGAGAGATGTCGGTCAATTTGTGGGCACTTTTCGATGCGCAGCTAATGAATTTTATTTGAAAATATGTTTCTACTGATTATTCTAGTTATATAAAGAGGTAATTCGTTAAGCCATTTTTTATGGATATTTTGACTATTAAAAGTTTACTGCGCAAGTGGGTCTGCACCGAAGTATCTTGTTTTAATTAACGTGATAACTTCAGGAAGTCGCGCGGTCGTCTGCCAATGGGTTAAAAACAGTCATGTTCAATTCCATTTTGTCGATTTTTTAGTTTAGGTACAACGAAGTACATTGCCATTTCTTGAAATTATATCCCTCCTTCGATTCAAAAATTATGATGGTTTCGCAGAATCTCGACCATTAAGGTAGGAAAGTAACACATTTCTTGAAGTACGCGACCGTAACATTGAAGATAATACCTTCATCATTAAAATTCAGCTCTCTTTCTCGTGAAAATAAGGCATTTAATTATACATTAATAGCTTGGAAAATTCGCTCAGTATTAAGGAATAAAACAAAACAAACTCACTTTAAACCGTCAAACAAGCTCTTTTGAAAGGTCGAAAACTCTTCTCCGACGCTCACGAGGCATCCAAAATGACCACCTTACACGCGAAAACCCGCGAAAAATTGCCGCATTGTATCATGGAAAGACTGAATAATTCTCCTTTAGCTGAGGTATGACATTTTGTATGGGCCATTTGCACGATGGTTTCATTTTACTACTACGACCAGAATTCTTTTCGTTTTTCCTTTCACATTTAAATTTGGTAATCCCAGCGAGGTTTAAATAACAAAAGCCCTTATTTGCACAAGAAAGCAAAAACTCGAAGGATTCTGGTCGTGTAGTAAAATAATGCCATCATGCAAATGGCCCATTTAGATAAATTCATAGCACAAAAACGAGGTACCCTCATGTAACAGAAGTCTAAGGATTTTGCGTTTTTGGAGGGCAAATCCAAAAACGGATCATGAATCCATAAATTCCACTCTCAGGGTGGATTTTTTGGATCAAATCCAAATCCGGATTTTTAAGATTCACAATCTGAGCGTTTTTGTGGGAAAGGTTTTGAAAAAAATATATATTTTTGACAATTTTCCGAACAAAAATGGTAAACAACAGATGCCGTACATGTATGAGATGTATAACATTCTTACTGAACCTATGTTGGTAGTAGCGCCTTAACTCTGCGCTGTTAGTTACATATCATTTAATGTTTGTCATAGGCCTAGTAACAAATATCTGGACAATTTTTTTTAAAGATATTTAGAAGATTTTTGAGATATGTAGAAAGTCTCATGATATTTAGGGAAAAATTGAATATTTAGAACTTTGTGACGAAAAAAGTACTGAAATCATGTTTTTCTAGGAAGCTACTTCAATGCTAATTGGGGCATGGGCATTTTAGTGGCAGAAATTCAAACACAACTCCACAAATGGGCCTGTTGTAATCATATTCAGCAATATTCTCCATTTACAATATATGCAATGTGGCTAATGTTCAACAAAGTGGCTGAAATTTGTGATTCCAGTTTAGATGACCGGCTATTTTTTTGTGTGTTTTTACTG
This sequence comes from Porites rus, assembly GCA_964035705.1. Taxonomy (NCBI): domain Eukaryota; kingdom Metazoa; phylum Cnidaria; class Anthozoa; order Scleractinia; family Poritidae; genus Porites; species Porites rus. Next base: position 34,681,443 of record OZ037994.1, read on the forward strand.
TTAATATTTATGAAATGAAGCCAGATATTTTTGAGATGTTTAGAACATTTTGGAGATATTTAGGAAAAATTTTTCGAGATATTTAAGAAAAAAATCGGCAATTTCCGGAAACATATTTAGGCGATTAAGCGCGTTATTTGTATCAAGGCCTAGTTTGTCATCTATTTACATTCGTAGACTATTATTAAACCCTTACTTGTCATGTGTTTTGTACGTATGTAGTGTCTATTACGCCGGTTTCTCTTTTAAATAACAAGAAAAAAAACAAAACAAACAAACAAACAAAAACAAAACAAAGAAAAAAAACAATTCATCGGCTTCAGTTTTAAATTCTTACAATTTAACTATCCTAAGGTGTATTCTGTTCGAGAAAAGTTGTGTTTCAGGCGAAATATATACATTTCGTATATTCATTCGTAGTTTATATTGCTTTTCCTTCTTGTCTTCGCGGCGAGGATCAGTTTTTTTTTTCCCACGAAGAGCACAAGGACATGTTGCTGTCATGGTAAATGATCCTTTTTCGGATCTCCCATTTTTTTGTTAGTGGAGGATCCATATGATCGGAGATCACAAATCCGTTTTTGGATTCTTCCCAAAAACGCACCCTATTGAAATTTAAGCGTTTTATGGTCGTTTCGCAGTTGCTATTTAAGTTACACATAACACATCTTTATTGTTTTTGAAAAAAAAAAAACAGAAAAGATACGTAAATTTAGTCCAAGAGCCATAATGTGCCCTTGTTTAGTCTTAATGACTCCCTTAGCGGGAAGTAATTTGCACCCTGCCTTCAAACTGCCCCCTCCTCGGATTTTTTTTGTTTGTTTTTGCAAAATTGCCGTAGCAATGTGGAGATCGTGGGCTCCAATCCCGTCAAAGATCTTATTTCCTGTTTAGATCAAATTGCCTACATAACTGCCAGTATCAGGGCTTCTCATTTTCAAATCTTCATTTTCATGTTGAACTGCATGCATGCGCATAAGTGATTACTCACCAAAATTTCGCAAGCACTGCTTGAAACAAGACTGATGGTTCCATATCTGCTTGAACAGAACAAAAAAATGCATAAGTTCAAAAAATAAAATAAATGAAAATAGATAAGTAGATAAGTAAATAAACAATCAATTTAACACGTTCTATGGCTTCTCGTAGTTAATCAAATATCCAGATTCAGTGATGACAAGATTTGATAGAGAGTGTTAGGGTGGTCGTATCATTCTCCTCAAAATATTCCATATTCGCCATAGACTTCCCTTTGTTTAATCCTTTTCAGACTGGGCTTTTGGGGGCTTTCGAGGACCGGGAAAGGAGCTGGGGGAGGACTCCTCAAGAACCCCTCTAAAATCTTCAACAATTACAAAACGTCAAAATGACATTATTTATTATTGAATATTATGAAACCAGCCGCCATTTTGAATTAGTTAAATCTATTCGATTTAAATCGAGGAAATCGTGATCAATGATAAAATTTGATCTGTGTAAGGGACTCAGGACCTGTCTTTTGACTCACACCACCACCCTCAATAAAATCAACGTTGTGTTTCTAAGCGCTTATAAGATCAATCGAGAAATATCATCACTAAACCAAAGATCATCTCTGAGGGAAGGAAGCATTAATTCTTCCTGTCTCTAACGGATAGGTAACATCACGAAATACAAGAACCAGAATCTGATAAAGAACCCACAACCGAAATTAAATATACAACGGTTCTGTCATACAATGAAGTTATGGGTTATCTGAACCTCTTCCTCGTTGCCTACAACATGGCATGTGATCGATGTGTTTTCAAATCATACTTAGTGCGACTAAGGATGCTGATGAATCACTAAAACTAGATGTAGTAGACAGCGTATAAGATTCCTTGCGAATGCAGAAAAAACAGAAGCATGGATGCATGAACGGATTAAGGAGCATAATAGGGATATACGGCTTTCACGAACCCAAACCTCAGCCGTTTCAGAAAACGCCAATGAGGCCGGACATCACCTGCTTTGGGACAAGAAAGTTTATTGAGCGAGACCCTCACTGGTACCCTAACAGGGTTAAAGAGGAAACTCACATAAGATTTCGCGCTAACAACATCAACAGGGACAGTGAAATTGAGATTTCTGAAGCGTGGATGCCTACATGTACGATCAGACAGCACAGCACTAGCCTATCGGTACCACAGCGGACCGCTGAAGAAACATTATTCTCCTCTAATAATGCCAGCAATGCTTAGAATCGAAACCCACCAACCATTAGTAAGGTTCGCAATAAACCAATCACTAACATAAACAACCACGGTGGTACTAATTCCCACTCTGTAAATCCACACTGTCGCCTAATAGAGACCTGGAGTACGCAGTCCAAACAACGCGATTAATATCTAAGTGGCTTTCGTGAGACAAATGATAAACAAAATCTATTATAGAAATAAGACGTTATTTTATAGTAAAAATGTACATTTTGCCGAAAAGACTGTCAAAACTCGGTTACCACGGTAACGTCAGTGTGACGCACGACCAATTCTAAGAAATACCTACGTTTAACGGGCAGTCATAGCTTACGTTCCGGAGACCTCAAAGACCTGGTTACCATACAATCGTTCGTATCACCCTTAGGGTTTTATTTGGAAACCAGCTAGCCTATGTTTAGATTTGGGTTATTTCCAGGCAATTGCGGTCCACCTCGGCATCCATTGTCCGGCAGTATAGAAGTCACATTTTTTTTTTTTTTGGACGACTCTATTCGGACGATTCTATATATAAAAACAAGGCTTGAAAGAAGTTCTATGGTATATTTCCTATAACCACATTTAAACTGCCTACAACTGGTAAAACAAAAAAGTGCTTTGGTGCTGAAGTAAAATTTTTAAGCTACGTGCAAAAGGACACAACAACTCCCAACATTGTTGGCCCGCAATGTTGGGAATTGTTGCGTCCGTTTGCACGTAGCTAAGCGTTTGACCGGTTTCAAACTTTGCGCAACAACTCATAACAACACGCAACAACATGCAACACTCGGGGTGTGCAAACGGACGCAGCATGTAACATCTAACAATGTTGGGAGTTGATGTCCAACAATGTTGCGTCCGTTTGCACGAGGCTTTAAGCTTTTACTAGGGGGTACCCTCGGATTAACAAAAATAAGAATAAATACATACATAAACGATAAATGCACCACTGTGGTCAATATCTGTCGATAGTCTACACTATTGCTTTGGTTGCAGTAATCTAAGAAGAAAATTCTCTTCGGTTCGAAGTTTGCATGTTTAGGGACCACGCTGTCACGAAAGTCAGTTTTGAAAAAAATGCCGTCTATAACTGAGCCGACAGCCGATCTTTGAAACGAAAATTTCCCATCGAATAATAACCCCCTTGACCTAGATGAAGTAATGTTGCCAATCACGCAAGAAAGGAAAAACGAAAAACAAAGGAACCAAATAGAAATTTAACAGTCTTAGGGATATTACAATAATTCATGTTGAAATCAGTTAAGTTAGAGATGGTAAATATTCCCGCTGTAAAAATGTTTCACGGCTTTATTCTTTCGCCTAAATTATTCCTATTTGGCCTTTTTCAATTTCATATTTATTGTTATATGAAAGGGCCCCTCTGAAAATATAAACCAAATAACCTATTGGCGGGATTTTACGGAATACTGGTTAGGTTTTTATTGTTTTGAGGGAATTGGTGGCATTTCAACTTGCATTTTGCCAGTCGGCAACAAAGTTAAACAAACTGTCTCCGATAGTACAGGCTGTTTTTAAGTCTGATTCAGGCCGTCTAAAATCGGTTTCAAGATGATTGACTTGCCTATGGAGTCCATCGTGGTTACTAAACACCATATTCACATTTATAGAGGGTACGCAGGCATGGAGCATCAATACTATTGATGTATTCTTTTCGTGATGATAATGTAACGGATGTTCTAAGATTTGAAAATAATTTGAGTAGTACGATGTCTGCATTTGATTATGAATGCCGTTGTATTTTGATGCATTTACTTTAGTAATAGCAAGAGAACACCCTTCATGTACGGCACCGTTGCAACTTCCTTACCTTGTCCGCGAGGGTTCTTCTAAATGACTCAACACCGGAATGAAAACAATTTACCATGCAGCGTCTTCTTATTTGTCTTTTTTGCTCTTTACCCGAATTGAGAGCAGAGCAGTTAAGTAAGAGAGCAAACAGGCACGGGCACACGACGCAGAAAATACGAACAACCTCCGCCTTGAACATGGCGTCCGTGCAATATCCAGACTGTGTAAAAAAATATATAATTCCCAAATAAATCGTGATGAAAAACCGGAGTAACCAGAGGTCAGCTGTGTGACGTATTTCTTCCAGCTATTTTACTTAACCACATTGCTTACGGCGGACTCGAATTACGTCCAGCAGTGTGCAAAAGAATTGGCTTCGAGAAATTTCTAAGGAATTAAGCCGATACTTAGTAATCAAGACTAGAGTGAAACGTGACTAGAAATAAAGAGAAGGTATTGGAGAAAACAGGAACCTTCTATGCGTACTGTATTTGCGTTACATCTAAGAAGACATTATTTACGAAGAATCATGAAAAGTCGGAACAGAGTTTCAAAGCCAAGTTAAAACAAAGGAAAAACATAACATACAAGTAATAATATTATTTCATGAATCTGGGCAGTCTCAAACGTGACCTACAAAACCTTTTGGGTGTTACATGTATTTTTGTCTCATTGTTCTTCATGCTGATTCATTTCCAAGCAAACTGTTATTCAAACGATCCGGCACAAAATAAAATGCTTATTTTACGGAGTTATAGTTTTCCATGTGAATAACTATCCTTGACAGCGGGCAGGGTAAAAGGAAAGACTTATGACAGTTTTTAGCGAGAATAAGATTTTACTCGAGGATGGCAAAGTCAGATATTAAATTGCAATTATCATATCGATAGATAAATCATCAATAATGCAACTCTTAACAGTACATTATGCATGAATGTCCAATATCCGCCGCATGATGAATTTTATCACAAAGTTGTCAGTTTGTCAGATACACATCAACTCTTTTAATAGAAGGAATAGATTTTAAAGCAAATACCCGAAGTAAGCAAATCGAGTTCTGAGTGCACCGGGTTTACAACCGTTAAGGGCGCGTATATAAAAGATCATATAACTGAACCGCTTCACAGATTAGTTTTAAATACAATAATATATCCCAGTTAAATCATCAATTAACTTCATGCATTTGCCAAATCATATGCAACACACACGTATATATTTAGCCGCTGGAAATTTTCATTGTTTTTAGGCTTAAAAACACTAAAAATGCTACAGCTATACGCGTATGTTGCAATTGAATCCACCCTAACTTTTTTCCACCCTAACTAATTATTAATGCACAGAACTAATTGAAGACTCAGCCCCGTGATTAACAAAAGTGTCTCCGAAACTTTTCACAGACTGCCACTTGCAGTGACATGTAGTCCGGAGCTCTGTTTTTCAATTAACGTAATATGATATAAAAGCATTATAAACGCACAATGGAATGACGTCTGGCATGTGAACTTGCAGCTCATCCAAGTGAAAGAGAAATGATCTCGAATTGTATTCCTTACCTCGTAGCTGAGTTGTGTTCTTACAAGATCTTTGGTCAAATGAGCGCATGTCCTGGTGCAATTTATCCTCGCAGTTTGCTCTTCCTTAAGTTTGTCGATAGCGCAGCAAAGTTGCAATCCGGCACACAACCAACACGCAACACAGAGAATTCGGTAGATCACCAATGGAAACATACCGTGATTTCAAACCTGAGCTTTGATTAGCTTTACTCAGTTGATTATCACTGACAAGCACGCTTAGCGATAGCGTGTGAGTTTTAAAAATAATCAAGTATGAATGAGTCAGTCAAGAGGGCAATAATTAAGCTAAGACGTATGTGAGACAGGCACGGATTTAGTGTAGGCATACTGAACATTTAGCCTCCTACGCAGACATTCTGATCTTAACGAGGGCTTTGTCGCAAGCTCCTTGCCGATGACGAACGCGTGAGGAAACCCTAAGAACCTCTGCGTGGGAGGCTTCTTATGTTCCTCTCGTCTCATAGTATCATGACTATATTTGGAATAACTTGAAACACAAGATCATGAGGTCTCCGAATTCGAAATCACATTACAATTCCTCCACGTCTTCATTTTGTATTTGTTGATTAATTTATTCAGTTGTTTAGTTGTTCCCAGTTGATTTTAGGGTTAAATTGCATTTGATAGCTTCGTATTAGTATAGGTTATAGCATGATTTGTAGTTATATTTGGCATAAATACCACGAGTGATATTTCGAAATTGTTATACGTAATTTACCGAGTCGTTGAGCGGGTGAAATGTGAGGCAATTTTATCAGCTTTCCTTTTTTAACAGACTACTTTACACCGTTGTAAATTACGTTTATGATCATCTTATGAGGTGAAAATCTATTGCCACTGCAATCATCTCTCTCATAAGTAACACCTCGATCTATAAGACGAACACCTCACTAAAAAAAGGGTACCTAGAGTCAGTCCCTGATCTGTTTCAAGAACTATAATCAATTGTCTCTAAGACTGACACCTTTGAAACCGATACTATGTGTGGTAAAAATTCCACGTACCAACTACTTTTGCTCGTTTTTGAACGTTAGGCACATTGTCACGATCGATCATAAATAACCGCCTCAAGAAATATAGTCCTCAAGCGCGATTGGCTTGCGTGATCTGATTGATTTTAAAACATCCCCGATGCCTTCACGAGATACATTTCCTACAAACTTAGCAGAAGTTGATTATTCACCTTCGTTTGGCCTTACAAGTTTGGAGAAGTGCGCTTGGAGCAATGTTTTAGTCGGCAATATCAATTTATTGCCCTTTGATGGCCCGGGAGGGGAGGGGAGGGGGGGGGGGGGGCAATCAAGAAAGTTTTATACGGGGAGGCTCCTCCCCGAGGTCCAACCACTTACACTTTTATGTATTTTTTCTGACGAAAAAGGTCCCCGTTTTCTTATAACTTCTGTTGAGAGTTGTTACCCCTTTCATAAACCTAGTTTACGACTTTGCACACCTTTAAGCTATAATTTGCAAATGCACTGTCTTTAAAATATGAATAAATCGTAAAGCCAGAACGTTTACTCGACTATTTCACGGTCATAAGATGAGTCTGTTAGTCCTTTTGGGCCTTTCTAAGGACCGAAATGATAGAGCCTGAAGCCTAGAAAAAGTACCCCTTTTGGGCGCAGCCACCCCGTATAGTCCATTATAGGAAGTCCCCCCCCCCCCCCCCTCCCCCTTCCTGGGGTAGACAGTCGTCAATCCAGTTCTGAACTTCCTTAGCGATTTGTCGGTATGTGAATCACAGCATTCTATATCCAAACAAAACTAACAACCGCGACTACAACTGATAACACACGTCTTGTGGATTACAGAAATCACGATTCATTTAGACAAACCGGCGACGATCTGAAAACATACTGATTATTAATCTCCTCAGGAGGCAGCTGCGTAACTGGTTTATGTACGCAATCCCATTATTAAAGGGCAGATGTTATCCAATGTGTCACCGCTGAGTCACGAACTGCTAACGTAATGAAAAAACATATTTACAAGAAATCATGTTAGAAGTAGAGCATAAATTGAAAAAAAACTTTACTGCACCTCACATCCTACAATGTTATGAAACTAATTTCTACCAGATTGTACAGATCGTGTTTACCCGTAGCTTAAAGCTTATTATAATATTGTTTTTTGTTTTGGTGTTTTGTTTTTGTTTTTGTCTTTTTTGTTTTTTTTTTTTTTCCCCAAACTCGGTTTAGCGTAGCTTAAGAGTCTCATAGGAATGTGTTAATCATTGTTAGGTACTGATAAAATTATGGTCGTTATGAGGAGAAAGAAGAAAGCATCGAGAACTGAACGTTTTTGAAGAGCCGAGATAATGTGTTCGCATTGACGAGGCACGCCATCCCATACCCATAAACCTCAGTTAGGTTTCCCACGTAAATGTAAATATCATATTATCCACTCCCCTCACGGCTTTTCAGGGATAATTTACAACACTGGTTGGGGACTTTGCCTAAGGTGCAGTTTACAAGTAAGGAAGGAATGAGTAATGATGTCCCGATACATGAGTGTGAAAGTGACACAGATCACTACACCGGGTATTACGTGTCCTACTCTTTACGAACAGTGTCTGGGTTCTTTAACGTTCCATAGATTTTTTATTATTATTATTACATGTGCAAGGGCTTGTGAGACGGTTTATCGCCCTTATTCGAGAAGACTAGAAAGTCAAACCGTTTGAAGATGACGGCAGCACTTTCTCCTCAGTTATTTAAGATCCATCATACTGCAGCTGAATCTTGCTTCAGATATGACCGACTAAGCTTGGTATTGTTTGCTTGCTTAAAAAGGGAAGCTTCAAAAAATCCACAGCTCAGCTCAAAAATATTGAAGGTGGTCCTGTCCTGTGTTGTACTAGGTAAACAAGTGCAGTTGGGTTTTCTCGAGTTGAAAATCAGAAAACAGTTTTTGAAAGCTTGTTGTTTGTGGTCGACTCAAACATTTGTCTCGGTTTCGGCGCAGAAATTTCAGCTGTGTATTTTGTAATGTATTAAATTCGAAAACATCAGAAAGCCCAATCCTGAACCGTGGCCTTAAAAAAAAGTTTTGCTTGTTTACGCTAACTTTTCGAACCAATTTAACTGCGGTGAACACATCCAACTATCTAACAATTAGTTTCAACAAGAAAATACAAGTTAAAAAAGTAATAAAATGCATATTAGAGTGCAACAATGCTTTATAGTACTCTACTATCTATCCCACGGGTTCAGTAAATTCATTCTATTGTCGAATCGATACTCAAGTGTTTAATATCCGCCCGGTGAGGCATTTTATTAAAATTTTTGTCAGTTTGACAGCAATAAATAAAAGGTTGAGACTTTAAAGTGTACTGTAATCGAGTTGGAAATGGGACAAAATAAAAAGACAGTAGCAGAAAATTTTTCCGTGTTCATCTCTTTTCACACTGTGGAGACTAACTTACAATTTGTTATACCTGAATTCAGAAGTCTATTGCGCGCACTGGCGACCATAATTATTAAAAGCTTGTATAAGTGTCTTTGCGTAACAGTCATCCAAAATTAATTTAATATATCCAGCTTTACTCAAGTAAAAGAAAATGCCGGCCTAGAAGTCCTTTAATCAAACTTTCGCAGATTGAAGTTGAAATGCGTTCGAGATGTCCATTGCAGGGAGCCGCTAGCTTCAATAACTGTCTTTTAACGTACGAGATGGAATGTGAACTCTCGGCATGCAAAATTGGCCATTGTTTATCCTTCACCTGGTTGTAAAAATCTATGCTAGAAACATATAATATCTTTAAGTGTAAGAAAACCTCGATTCTCCAGTATGATCTCTTACCTCAGAGCTCAGTTGTGTTGTGTAAACATCTTTGGTCAAATGAGAGCAGTTTCTCATGCAAAATATTCTCGCTGTTTGCTCGTCGACCACTTCGTCGGTGGCGCAACAGAGTTGGAAATTTGCATACAACAAGCACGCTACACAGAGAATTCGGTAGATTGCCGATAGCAACATCTCGTGATTTCGAACCTAAGCTGTACTCAGTGATTTAGCACGCTTTTTCCAGTGCGTGGCAACTTCAGTAAATTTAAGTGCTGGCTAAAGGAGTTAACCATCAATTAAAAGCTTGTGACCTGGGGTCACCTCGTATTCCTTTCGCTGAAAAGGTTCAAAACGAGACAGGACGCGACATTTGAGATGCATTGAATGTTCAGGAGTACCCAACGGATCCGCTCCTCAAATTATCCGCTCCTCAGGCTAAGAATTTGCTGGCTGGTAACTAAATAAAGGACGAGAAACTCTTGCTGGGAACTTTGCCGAAACGCTTTTCTGGTTGTGGTTTTTCATTTTGAATGCCGATGCTGGCTGGAAAAAAACATATTCCTATCGCCTCTGGCTTCCTGCGGCTTTTAAGAATGTGCTCTGGCTAATTTAGTTGCCAGTTATTTTTGGGCTGGAGAAGGAAAATGACAGCTAGTTAGGAAAGTTCAAAGATAGCGCTGGCTTTGAGTGACAACTAGGGTGCACCGCGCGCAGGCTAGTGCGAAGTCGAGCACGTGTATTTAAAATTAAGCACCAAAGAGCGCGTACAAACTGAACACGTCAATCATTAAAACTCTGTCAGCAAACAATGCATCCCTCTCTTTTGTTATGGTGTCAATTTTGGGACTTATGACTTATGACGCCTCTTACTTATTGCACGGGGTACGCGGAGTGCCATCTGAGGAGTAACGGTTATAGTCGCGTTCGTTGTGTATCTCCAATTTGATGCAGCTGAATGTTACGGTTGCAACTTTTTCTACCTCCAAATTCTGCTGATTTTTAGGTAAGTAATCTTTCCACTGTTTCTTGCTTTCATCTAAATGCCTTTTGGCAAGTTATAGTACGTTACTTTATGATATCAACTGCCTTCCTTTTGCTTTCCGTGTTCCATTTTAGTGCATCCTTGAGTCAATAGCGGGAAGGTCATTGTTTCAGTAGCCTTGTTAAGAGATCATTAAGAGTATGTCCAGCAGGTAAGAACGCCTTTTAATTTTATCATTTTGACCTTGATAATGGCATGCGCCTATATTAAACCATCAAATTCACGGACCAAAGTAAATCGCTTAGTTATTCAGATCCAGAAGAAACTTTGGAGGAAATTATAGAAACGTAAACCCTGATATCTATTAAAACTTTTACTCTTATGTTCTTGCATCCGAGAGCAAATCTTGCCGACCAGGAACAAAACCACTGAATATTAATATGCGTGCCATGACCTCTCAGTGCGATACAAGCGGCAAAAATCACATTTTTCTCTGTCAAACATAGAACCCTCGAGAGTATGAAAAAAAAGGGTATAGAACAAGCGGCATTTTAGCATGAGGGTAACGTCGTAAAGACCTACTTACCCATTATTTTCACTAAGAACACTGATCTTTTTTGCGGAATTATTTGCGCGGATCTAAGCCAACCCCTAAAAAAAATGCCCGCAGAATAAATATTTTACAGGTTACCTGGTGGCGATTTCCGGTTTTGCTGATCAACTCGCCGAAATTATAATCTTTCACGGACGTCCATAACTATGCCCTTCGATTGTTACAGATCTTTTCATATAATCGCAAACACATTCATTCTGATCGAAATTTTTCGCCAAGAAACAAAAATGTCAATTGCACTAAGCACGATTACTGATGCGAAAATTTTATTATTGTCAAGAGCTTGGAAATGACAGTTGCTGAACCCTCAACCCCGGGTCGGGTTCTTCAAATCCTGACCCAATTTCAGACCCAAAAATGTAATTTTCCACATCCGTTTTCAGACCTGGCCTTTAGGCAGAAATTACGTTATCATTACTTAGATTAGAGTGCAAACAAAAAAATTCTTCAAATCCATTTCAAATTCGCATATTTCTCTTTGTTTCTCACTCATTTGGAATTGAAACGATAAATACGTTCATACGCTCCGTAGTTCCCTCGGGAAAACCATACCCGATTCCAGACCAAAATGGGCAAAGGGTATACCCGTTTTCAGACCAAAACGGCACAAAACCCCTACCCCATGGGGCGGCACATACCTACATAAATACATACATACATGTTTGGAGTCTTATACAATAAATAGTTTATCAACTAGTTCCAAATAACTTAAGTTACAAACAACAAAATTTTCTGACCATATATGGCTAATAAGTAGAGTATTTATTTTTTTTGCGGTCTTCCTCTTTTCTTTTTTCAAAGCACTCCAATACATGTTTTGCATTGTAGCATTTCCGCTAGGGGACTTTATTAGAAACATGAATATTTTGTTAGCTGACATTCTGCTTGTTTTTATTCTATATATTAGCTTATATAAGGGAATACCCCCGCGACCCCCCGCCCCCCCCACCCCCCCGGCCGGGCCGTTGATCAATGTCATGAAAGGATTTTGTCGCCTGACAAAAATTTTTCAGGCGTTTTGAATTCTCGAAGGAATCCTTGAACTTTGATTAGGTAAAAAATCATTTGTACTAGAAATGTGACAGATTTTTTTGGTGTAAAGGAAACAAAATTTGTTGTAGTGCGCACGGAGCCTTAAATGACTACAATTTTCAACTAAAATATTTCAGTCACGACCTGTGTCTAACTGACGGAAAGATTTTATGCCCGAAAAGGTGTTAAACAATAAAAAAGGGATTAATCTGTTATCATACAATTCTTATTTTGCAGTCCTGAATCCTTGCTCGTTTGTTGCTTGAAGAGCTCCATCGAATACGGTCACCTTTAGCTTGCAGAAATTAGAGGTTTTGGTGTTAATGTCTTTAGGTTTTTATCGACATTTGCAGTACTGTTTGGTAATGACAGTTTTCTTAATTTTACTACGGTTTGTGAAACGTCCTATTCAAATACTTTACAAGAGTCTCTTTTAAGGTTAGGGTGGAAAAAATTGCCATGTTGCTGAAATTGTCTTTATAGGATTGGCATAGCTTTTGCGGTGATTGTCAGTTTACAATGACTTTTGCTGTGATTAGTTGTCTTTTTTTACCTTGTAAAGCTTTCTCAGCGATTGTTCCCCGTTTATGTATGATTTAAGTGTGGGGTTGGACTTAAAAAAGGACTTTTGCTGAAATTGTCTTTACAGGTTTCGCAAAGCTTTTGCGGTGATTGCCAGTAATGGCTTCTGCTGCGAACAGTTGTCTTTTACCTTGTAAAGCTTTCGCAGCGATTGCTCCTCCCTTATGTATGATTAAAGTGTGGGGTTGGACTTAAAAAAGGACTTTTGCTGAAATTGTCTTTACAGGTTTCGCAAAGCTTTTGCGGTGATTGCCAGTAATGGCTTCTGCTGCAAACAGTTGTCTTTTACCTTGTAAAGCTTTCGCGGCGATTGCTCCTCCCTTATGTATGATTTAAGTGTGGGGTTGGACTTAAAAAAGGACTTTTGCTGAAATTGTCTTTACAGGTTTCGCAAAGCTTTTGCGGTGATTGCCAGTAATGGCTTCTGCTGCGAATAGTTGTCTTTTACCTTGTAAAGCTTTCGCAGCGATTGCTCCTCCCTTATGTATGATTTAAGTGTGGGGTTGGACTTAAAAAAGGACTTTTGCTGAAATTGTCTTTACAGGTTTCGCAAAGCTTTTGCGGTGATTGCCAGTAATGGCTTCTGCTGCGAACAGTTGTCTTTTACCTTTGTTGGAGTTGGAGTTAAGAAAGTAAATCCAAGTTTGCAAGTAATAATATAACGTAGTAATTTACCGTTGTATTTTTAGATATGGAAAGCCACAACAACGACTACGTGGATCCCAAGCTGAAAATGAAGGGGGGTGGTTATGCAGAAAAGGAAAGTGAACGGTATGCCGATGATTAAAGGTTTAGTGTTTGTTTTTTTCTTTCTTATCAAGGTACTTAAAGACTTTTCGACTAACAATAAATTTGTATTTACTTTCATGTTGTTTTGTTTCCCGTCCGAGTGCTATCAGTGTATTAGCAAATTGTGAAAAAAATCTCAAGCAGTTTGACTGTTCTATTTTACCTAGTATTGAGTGATGAAAAAAAAAAACAAATAAAAGATAAGGGTAGTAAACTACGATCCTTCCCAAGATGTGAGGTTAGTTTGCCTAATACCCAACGTCAGACATATTCTAACCGCTGGGTCTCCTTTTAAACAATTATATTTGATATGGTAGAGAAATGGGAGGAACACGCAGCGTTACTCTCTGCCGTCTCTAAAGACTAGGCAAGCAAAAATAGGGCAGAGCCGGAGAAATAGATACAATGACAAATGTTATCTTTTACCCACAGAGATGATGTAGGTGGTGATGGAAAGGACAATGGGAGAGAGATTAACTTCACAAATATTAAGGTAAATATATTTGTAGTAACATGCTTAAACGATGTGTCACGAGTCACTTTGCAACCAACTGCTATGGTAAAGTTACTATAGCTGAATGAAGGTTCCAAAGTTTGGGATAAGTGACAAGTACATCACATTCTTTTTCCGCCTAACAAAGAAAAATTCACGAAAACAAGCAAATCGCACATCACCAGTGAAGGATAGACGTTCCGTGCTTTTTTGGTATATGATTTCTTATACACCAAATATTATTTATATATTATAAGTAATTATAGACTTTGCATTCCTGGCATGGAGTTTCTACTGCTACTGAGAGGGTGTGTTCGAGGCATCTGATTGGCGCTGGATAGACAATGCTTTTGTTCTATTCCATTTCTGTATCGGCTGAAATAATGAAACTGTTTTGGATACTGGAATGCGCGATGCGGTCATTTGATTTTGTCTGAACTGGATAGTGAGTTGTGCAAAATGTTAATCGAAATTTTCGTTACTTTCTTGGTAACAGCGGAACGCGTAATTTTCGATAAAGTTTAGACCAATGAGCTGTTGGAGGTAGGGGGGGGAGGGGGGGGGGGGGCAAAAGAAGAGTAAGTACGCGTTATACGTTTGGCGAATGTGCTCTCTAGACATTCTCTTAATGAATCCAGTCTCGTTACCAGTGTTTGGAACCCTGGAAACGTGGTTGTTAGTGAGTCTTGGTGTTAGTCATTAGTTGGCGTTCAGATCAGGTGAACCAACTCTTAATTTATTCTTTACGGTCTCGCAACTTTGCTCTCATTTGGAGTGAAGTGAAGACGACTTATATTCTCCACAGACCAGTGAGAGCGTAGAAATGACATTTTTATCCCGCGTTTATATAATGTGCACCGAAATCATAACGAGCAAAGAAAATGTCTCAAACACCACTAAGCTTTCCTTGAGATAGATTTTTTCGTATCACCTGCATAAAATGGCTCAATTTCTCTTCCTGGCTGGCTAAATGTCGGATATTTTTTTTGCTGGCAAAAAAGGGAAGAAAGAGACATTCCTGGCTAGGGACATGCCTTTTTGGTAAAAATCCTGGCTGGGAAAAGCCCTTAAGGTAAAGATCCTGGCTGGATATTGTACTTTAAAATCTAGCTCTAGCTGGCTTTGGGGAGCGGATATAATTTTGCCAGAGAAGTTAATAATCAACCAAAAAACAATTAGTGACTGTTAAAATCTTACTGGGAGCGATATTCAATCACTTTTGAAATTTTTCTCGTTGGGTACTCCTGAATGTTAGGCTCGATTACCAGCCGCTGTTCGGGAAGGACCAAAGACCGGACCCGGGAGACGGCGGAAATCGAGCCTAATTGAATGTTATGTAATGCATATGTTGATATTTTATATTTTTCATCAACTGATAATAAAAATAAAAGTACTATCACTATATATTATTATACGCGCTACGTGCAATAAAGTAACTTGAGGTAGTGACCTTTACCTTTCCCGAGCGGAAATAGGAACTACATCGGGCTGTTAACGTCACGCTTACGCCATTTGCAATCAGGATACGAAAGAAGCTGACTAAACGAGTTACTCAGTACTTGTAATTATTACTCTGTTCAAAGCAACGGTTAAAATAGTCACACATGTTCAAGATATGAAAAACATAAGGGTTTCCACTATTTTGACATAGTGACAGGGATGCGTAATCGAAGGAAATCTGAAAACAGAAAGTGGATGATTTAGGTGTAGAGAAATCTGCGGAATGTAAATATAACTGTAAATATTGCAGGCCAAAATATGAAACAAGTCGATCACACAAAATTCTTAGGGGTATGCATAGATGAAAACTGTGTTGCAAATCTCATATCAATTATGTTTCAATTTACCAAATGATTTGAAGGAATTAAATTCAAAGCATTACATGCACATGAACAATCAGCGAAAAATACTCTTTGATACCTTTTAATTAACATGTAAAGTGATACTTGTTATGCCACCTTTTTAATTTTCAACTATGTAAAGAAATCATTGGGGGCCTTAAAAAAGCTCATAAGAGCTTGCTGAGTTTCTTTTTGCCCTAACTATATATATGCGTGTATTATATATATTTTGTAATTACAAGATTATGTGCGATGTATAAAGGTTGGCACAGTAAATAAATAAATATTAAACTAGGAAGTCGATTATTTAGTTATAGAGAAATCTGCGCAATGTAGAGAGACAAAAGACAAGAAAGAGAAAAAGAAAGATCCAACTCAGCTTTGACGAGGACTCTGTGAGAGAACTTAATCATTATTTTGCACCAGCCCCACTCTCCTCTCTTGTAAAAAATGAACGGTCCCAAAGAAGGGTGAAAGCTTTGCGACTAACATGTCATGGATCCGGGCTAATGTGTCGTTCAGCTTTGCTTTACAATTAAGAGGCTCGCGACTGTCTAAAATAGTCTCTTTAGAACCTCGGACACGGATTTAGATGTTGAAAAGGGACTAAAAAATAATCGACAAGACATTGAAAACGCTATCTTATTCTGTTTTTAATTTGAATACATTTTTTTCAAATGAAATGAATTTTTTCATCTACATTATAAGTAAGTGTTTTTCCAACGCAAAGAATTGTAAATAGTGCTTTGACTGAATTTTGACTGGGTTTTTCTGTATCGTCAATCATCTTAGCGGACCTCTTGGAAAATTTTGTTTACCCGCACGAGTTCAAAATTAAAGCTCACGGTTTGTGATTCGCGATTGGTGGATTTCGATCCGTTTTGTTTGTTTCGCGTTTCAAGGTTCGTTGCTTTGTGATCGTCCTATTTCGCGCAATAATGGACTAGTTAAGTTTGCTTCGCAGATTTTTCTGATCTTTCTTATTCTTGTCACTTGCAAGAATAAAGCAACGTCTGCCTCCTTCATTCGACAAAAAATCCACTCACCATCGCGATTTCCTTTGCTATTCTTGGCAGTCTAGAGTCATTCTCAGCCAAGCTGGGCGAGCACGTAACATTGTGATTTCCATTAACCCCACCTTCACTAAAATGATTGACCGAACAGAAAAACTCAAAATTCCTTCGAAGTTTGTAATATGAGCAGCGCGATACAACGAATTTCGCTGTAAACTGTATAGGTAAGATTTTTGGTGTTAATTTGGGAGAAAATTATCATTTAAAGACACGTTTTGCGTCGGCCATTTAAACAATTTGGTTAATTGCGGGTTTCTACTCTGTGTTCTCTGAACCCCGTTTTCATGCCCATAAAATTCATCATGATGGCCAACACTATTCACATCTATAGATTTCTTACGATGGAGGTAATAAAGCGGGATGAATATAAAGTAAATGATAACAGTGGTCATGATATCTGGTCAGCGTGTCATCTTTCACAATATTGACGATTGATTGTATTCTGTATTCGTTTCGTAACTGAAGCACTATAACGGAAGTTCTAAGATTTCAAATTCATTTGAGAAGTACGGTGGCTGGATTTGATTATGAATGTCGTTGTATTTTAATGCATTTATTCTAGTAATAGTAAGAGAACACCCATCCTGTAAAGCATCTACAGATCCGATTTGCAACTGCAAGCAGGTGACGTTTGTCCATCGGTTTCTATTCCTTATCTTGGCTCCGAGGGTTCTTCTAAGTTTCTCAACACCAGAATGAAAACAATTTTCCATGCAGTGTCGTCTTATTTGTCTTTCTTGGTCCTTGCCCAAATAGTAAGCAGAGCAATTAAGCAAGAGAGTAACCTTTTCCTTGAGCATGGCGTCCGCGCAA